>OU862902.1:9662370-10287370 GCA_917880725.1 Selenia dentaria
AGAGAAAAGATTTGTATGTAAGTGTGTTTGTAACGAATTGGCTCAAAAAGTACTGGACCGATTTCAAATATACTTTCAACATTGGAAAGCTACATTCACCCTGAGTAAAATAGGCTTTATAAGATTCATCATCATCACCCATCACCGTACGGGTGAAACCGCGGAGAGAAACTAGTCTATACTAATATTATAAAGAGGAAAGATTTGTATGTAGATAGATAGATAACGCTTTATTGTACATTAAACAAACGTGGATACATTTGATATACAATTATCAATACTGCTGTACAATGGGCGATCTTATCACTTATAAGCGATCTCTTCCAGACAACCTTTGGTTAGAGAGAAATTATGATACATGAATAGACGGCAATGTATTTGGAAAACAACGTCAAAGTAAACCTAAAAAATATTAAAATTACATAAACTACACAAACATAACTTAATATAAATAAATAAATATTTAGAACAAATAAATATATAAATATGTTTGTAAGTATGTTTGTAACGAATGGCTCAAAAAGTACTCGACCGATTTCAAAAATTCTTTCACCATTGGAAAGCTACATTCACCCTGAGTAACATAGGCTATATAAGATTCATCATCATCACCCATCACCGTACGAGTGAAACCGCGGAGAGAAACTAGTCTATACTACGAGTAATATTATAAAGAGGAAAGATTTGTATGTAAGTATGTTTGTAACGAATTGGCTCAAAAAGTACTGGACCGATTTCAAAAATTCTTTCACCATTGGAAGGTTAATTTCACCCTGAGTAACATAGGCTATATAAGATTCATCATGATCATCCTTCACCTCGCGGGTGAAACCGCTGAGAGCAGCTAGAACTATATATTATTATCCACACATTCTGTATACACGATCGTCTGCTAAGGGTACTCTTGACTTGGCCTTTCTCCAGAAAGATAAAGATAGTGACCTTAAGATTGCTATAATATAATTTCGTAATGATATTAAATTCGCGTCACTGCAATTACAATAAAATCCAAGGCTACAAACCCAGCCATTTTCATTACAATAATGAAGTCGAATCATCGCGTGATGTCAAAGCACTGTATCGCAACTTCTTTATTACTGTAGGTGCAAATTATGGGAAAACTTACTGTATTACCTCATCCGTGAAATAATGGTCACATTAGAACTAATTGTCGTATGAAACCAATCCCTTTTTAAGCTATATAAAGCACTATGGTAGTTGTTTTAGAGTTCCATTTCGTATCTGAATTCTGCTAAATCTTACTTACGACAACAGTAAAATAATGCTTGCATTAGAAGGAAAGGTCGTTAGACACTCAAATCTTTTTGTAATAGTTTTCAGCTTTAGTACCGTCGTTTTAGAGTCAACTTTTCGGTGTGCAAGTTTAAGGTATCAATTATGAAGTTTATAATTCATGAAGTAAGAAAGCATCACGGATGGTCTGCAACTGATATGGGTAATGTTGAGGTAATAGAGTGTTAGAAAGTACGCATGCATAACGGTCCGAAATTCACGGTAGCATAACGAAATCTGGAATTAGATACAATTGAAAATTAATTTTGTGGAACTACTGGTCATGTTTATATTTTACAAGCTGCGCCCCGCGGTTTCAACCGCTTGGTGATGGATGATGATGATGAAAAGTATCCTATGTCCATCCCTGGGATATAACATATCTCCTTGCCAAATTTCATCGAAATCGACAAGCCCATTTTTTAAGTATTAACTCGGATATAATATGTTATCTTTAAGAGGGTTGCATAGCTTTTTTTCATGGAATCATCACATTGTTTACTATGCCCGTACGTTTTGAGTTTTTCGGTTTTTTTTTAGTTATAAAAAATGAAATTTATTTTACTTTGAAATACTGAAAAAAACAAAACGTACGGGCATAGTAATTAATGTGATGATTCCATTTAAAAAAAAGATCACTGAAATCGGACAATGTTAAGAGGTAGAAAAGAGTTTTTTTTCTTTTAGTATGGATAGTACTAGCTATGCAATCCTCTTATGAGATAAACAATATGCCATAACGGACTTTTCTAGTAGCGTAGCGTAGACCTATATAAGATACACAATTCCACGATACATCATTTTGTCCATCTCAAAGGGTGGCAGCGTTTTTGTTGAAAGCTCCCAGACGGCTTATTTTTTCCGGCACCTCCAACAAATTTTAATTATATTTTAGCCAATGTATGTAGCCAAAAACTTTAGTAATTATATACTTAAACCTTCCTCGTGAACCACTTTATCCATTTGTGGTAACAGAATAAAACTCCATGCAGTAGTTTTAAAGGTTAGCGGAGGAATGTGTATTGAAGAGAGGATGATTATGGGATATTTTCAGTAGAATCGAGCTGCATACTGGGGGAAATAATGCTTCTTGAATCCGTAATAATGATGAAATCCGATAATGAATCTGTCGCTCGATTCGTCTCAGAGATAATAAAATAGATGATCAAGTACGGAAATCAGTTTCTCAAAGTTCATCACTATGAGTGAAAGTTCGTTTTAAGGGTCATATTTGATTGTAAAAGGCAGCGACCATACATCTCATAAAGATTATATCTACATAACATTAATCTACTTTCTGATGTTTCAGAATTATCGTCAAGCACAGTAACATCAGTAGCGTCAGTAACAGACTCCGACTCGACATGGCCGGCCGCGGTAGCGCCCCTAGATAAGCTCTCAGTCGTGTGCGAACGAGACAGCATGCTGGTTACTATCTCACTCGCACGCGCCTCACTCAATGATGTCGACAGGTAAGTTCAGTAGCATCAGCAACAAAACTCAACCGATGACATGGATGATAGTGTCCCTACGCTCAAGATACTTATCCAGTTGCGTACAAACCTTTTCATTCATGAATTCATACTACAATGGTGACCACAGTGTGGCATTATCCTTCAAAAGCGTCACCAACAAAGTTCGATCTGATATGGCCAACCCAGTGCAGTGGCGACACTAGACACGTGCGAATGAAACAGTATGCAGATAACCATCTCACGTATTCACGCTTCATACGCACAATGTAATTGACAGATAGGCATGGAATGAATATTTTAGTAGCGTTAGCATCAAAATCGGATTGAACACAGACTAAGAATAGACTGTGGTAGCTGTGACGCCACAAAATGGCGGTTTGGGTAAAAAGTAAGACATAAAAAGAAGATAAAAGTAAGAACATGTATGTGATTTTAGCATTTAAAATTATTACGCGCTAACTTTGTTGTAAAAAATAATTAAAATGCCGTATTGTTTTGGCCTTACTATGGGCCTCATAAGCAAGCTCAAAGTCGCACAACGAGCTATGGAGAGGGCTATTCTCGGATTTTCTCTACGTGATCGAATCAGAAATGAGGAGATCCGTAGACGAACTAAATTCACCGATATAGCTCAGAAGATCAGCCAGTTGAAGTGGCATTGGGTAGGTCACATAGCACGCAGAACAGATGGCCGATGGGGTCGGAAGGTTCTGGAGTGGAGACCACGGACTGGCAAGCGTAGCGTAGGTCGTCCACTGACAAGGTGGACTGACAACCTGACAAAAGTAGCAGAACGACTTTGGATGCAGGCCGCTTCCAACCGGTCCTTTTGGAAATTTCTGGGGGAGGCCTGTGTTCTGCAGTGGACGTCCTACGGCTGAGATGATGATGATGATTGTTTTGGCTCCGGATGCAACCATGACGTCTCAACTTCCTTCGTTTTTCACCTTTCTTAAACACAGATATTTACTCTTTAAATTGCTCTACAATTAAGCTCAAGCTAACAACTGAAAACATTTTAAAAGCGTGCTATTTCCAAAAACACGATACAAATCCCTTGTCATATAAATGCCGCCATTTTGTAACGTCACAATTCTGCTGTTTATTCAACATGGATGGCCGCAATAGTGTAGTAGTAATACTCTAAACTAATTTCTTGATGCTCGATTGTTTTCGAACTAGTTCGAAGGGTAATAGTAAGTAAATAAAGTAATAGCGTGACGTGTGCGTGCCCTAATATAGGTTACCTAAATCACAATATAGTAGGCTCAGATGTTTTCAAATAAGTTGTTTGTATTCTATGAGAGACGAGATGTGATGTCATCATGTTGTACGAAATTATCTTGAGAATGGACTCCTAACTTGGTAGGTTTTAAGGTTTTAAGTGAAACTACAAAGGATCGACGATTTGCACTGCAGTAAAGAGCTTAAACTGTACAGCACGGCATAACCTTGAAGTTTAAGCGTCACACTGCAACTGTTTTGTAAGAGTGACCATTGCCTTCAGGTGAATGACTTTTCTATCTAACTTAACGTAGACCATTTATGAAGTTGCTCTGTAGGGCTATTGCGTATCTCATTTGACAGTTTATGGTGATAATGATGTTATAATTTGTATATTTATTTCTCATCTCCCTGGGACACTTGATCGGGCTGGCGCTGCCGCGACTAAAGCGGGAGACTTCCAACGTCATTTTGTGTATTTAGACAGAATGTACATGTTTGTACCGTTCGGGGTCGAAACGAAAAGTTTAGGGATGTGGCCAAACTTTTGGTTGACCCGATGAGTAACCTAAATGCTGGTGCAAAAAGTAATCATTGCCATCTAGCGTGACAATGCCGCCAGCGTTTTGGCTCTATTTTCCCTCACCATGGGGCTTATATTAGTTTTAATTTTTCCTTTTATAATTTTGTAAATATATGTGATATATTTGTATTTGAATAGTGAGTACGCGATGTTCAACGGCATCGTGTACCCAGCCGGGCTGGGCAGCAACTCCTCGTGTCTTCGGGAGTACGTGTCGGAGAGGGGGGACCTGCACTACACAGTGCCTTTAAAGGGATGCAACACGATGTCTACTGATAATGTAAGTCACCAGCTTCATCTTTTCTTTTTACTATTTTACAGAGAAAAGTTCACATCCTTCAACCACCAGTGCTTATGTTGTCGTCTAACACAGAGGTTCTTAACCGGTGGTCCGCGGACCATTGGTAGTCCCTGAAAGTATCCAAAGTGCTTTAGTTTGGAATTCTCGTGAGTTTGACACATATTTATTTAATATCAAAACCAACTTTACGCACGTAATTAGCCAACGGTATCAACCTAGGTTTCGGGCATGTCTGATGCCCATCCACAGGGAATTTACGCTGCAAGATCGCGGCGACCACTGCGGGCTGCAGCGCGCTCGGCTGTCATATATAACGTCGGCTAATTACGTGAGTAAAGTCGGTATTGATATTAAATAAGTATCCGAAGTGGTCCACAAATTTGTGTTGAATGATGAAGAATCAAGGTCCATACCCAGTCTACGAGAACGGAACAACAACGCAACTGCTGCTCTCTTTGGCCTTGCTTAAGTTTAAGTAAAAAATTAGTTGAGGAAGTTGATGAGACATTAAAGTTTAGTTGGCTTCTATTCGCCATGTTCACGAGTAAACTGAAGTATCTGCGGGTGGGTATTGTTATGAGCAGACGAAACGGTCTACCCTCTTCCTTTCACTCAATTCCTATATTTGGTAATTTCGATTATCTCCCTCACCAATCTAGGTACATAGTGGCGTTCTGTCAAGATTATCTGAGGGTTATGTAACTCAATCCAGTGATTCGATCCTGATTCCATGGATCCCCATCATCCCCCATGATTACCGATACAATACATGGTAAATATCCCGTTTCTAACGTTAATTTTTGCATTAGTGACCATGTCAGTTTAAAAACTTATAAACAAATATAAACGGTCCGTGGTGAAGCAAAAAATTGTGATATGGTCTCCCACTGCTAAAAGGTTTAGAGCCACTGGACTAAAAAATACAAATGTCGATTTGCCTACGCCTATTCGTAATTCTGTGCCCACACAGTTCTGCTATCTAAGACTTCACTAAGGTCGATGAAAGAGAGCCCCTCACAAAAAAAAATAATCAAATTAAGCTATAATATGAATTGTCATATTATCAATTTACTCTGTAATATTATTAGCTAGGTTTATTTAATACTTGATTTTGATGAATATATTGTTATTTAATAAAAATTGCCCGTTCTATAAAATAATTACAAAACGGTGATAAATCGATATATATATAAAAATCATTGCCGTTTCTTACTTTAAAAAATCAAGAAAAGACGGGGTGGTTAAGGTTATGTCGAGGCCGAAGGCCGAGCTTACTACTCGAACGAAGTCGCGGGCAGTCGCTAGTAGTGATATAAAGAAAAATAATTGTGACTATAGCTCGAAGAGTATGTTACAATGAAATTAATTTATTTAATCAGTTTAGAGTAAGTATTAATGAATGTACGGACAAATTTTCTAAAATGTTGATTTATATATATTTACTAATATTTGTGAACGATATATATATACAGGCTGACTGGTTGAACACTTTACATATTGATATATAGTGCTCAGTACTCGATTCTCGTTCTAATTAAGAAAAAAAAATAGGTGCCTAATATTTACCTAATTTAACTTTAATTGTCTACTCAAAACAATAAACATGGTCACTCGCGGCGCGCGTGTAGTAATAAAATTTGCCTTAGCGCGGCAAGGTAAGTACTTGTTTGTTTACACCGGCGCGGCGCGGCCGGGCGGGCGGCCGACGATCGCGGCATCCTTTGATTCCTGTGAACGCGGCGCGGGCGGCGCGGCCCTTTGGGTCATTAACCCCGTTCGGACGCAGCTTGATTCCTTTGAACGCGGCGCGGCGCTTTGGGTCATTAACCCCGTTCGGACGGTGTCCATAATTTTCGAGTTATAGCACATTCATAGAATGAAGGTTTCCTCTGTAGTTTAACGGTATTTTTTTAATTTTATTTTTTTAAACGTTTCATGTGACCATGAATTATCATGTCCTTGTTTATGTAAAGTGTTCAACCAGTCAGTCTGTATATATATAGGAATAAATACATAAGCATAAAATATAACATTTGATAAAGGAGTAATTACAAATTTATTTATACTAACATATAGCAAAAGAAATTCGGACGGAGGAACTTTATCACCGGGAGCTACAACCGATTATCATTTTAAGTACAATTACCTTCAATGCGTATATTGTTTTTAGGATAATACATTAATCGTAATCCACAAACATTATCGCACTGCAAAGTTCAACGACAGAAAATTATTGACATCGTCAACGCCTTAATAAAATTCTTAATGGCACAGCCGTGCAATTCTCTAATGATTCGTCGACGAGCTCATCGATGTCAAACACTTTAAGAGATATCGCCCTTGTACAAAAGGTTGCTTTTCTAACGTTTCTTGTCATCTCGTCATTTGTTTCACGGATGCTGTCAATAAAACAACGATGTTTGCTCTTAGAGAATCGCACGGCTGAACTGTTATGGGTAAGCGTGACACACCAGACGAGCGACTTACTCGTCGCACCACTGATTGACATAAAAAAGTTCCTTACTAGTTTTTCCACACCATTCAGAATATCGCTGGCTTATTTTCTAACTTCGTATCTCCATTTTGGTCTAATTTTATAGGAGGAAGAAAAAAACATTTTGATTATATAACTAACAATACAAATAGTGGAATCATATATATCA
Organism: Selenia dentaria; assembly: GCA_917880725.1. Classification (NCBI taxonomy): domain Eukaryota; kingdom Metazoa; phylum Arthropoda; class Insecta; order Lepidoptera; family Geometridae; genus Selenia; species Selenia dentaria. The sequence continues at coordinate 9,669,910 of OU862902.1, forward strand.
ACATCAACAACAAACATAAGCTGTATAGCTATATTAAATAAATGTGTTTGTCTACATTTTTATTGTTAGTTGTTTCATAAAACAGTTTTTTTTCCTTTTGTGAAATTTTACCAAATGGAGTTAAAAGGTTTGTAAATTAAGCCAGCGATATATAGTTTTCAAATTTGAATCGTGAGGCTCAACCAAACATCGAGATATCGTGACTTCACGCCCTGTCCGAGTGCATTGCATTACCTAACACGCAACCCACACACGTGTCGTGAGCCGAGGTACATTGCGAGCTTTACGAGCTTTGCTTTGAATATTTAAGGCTATCGTGATTCCAAGAGAACTACCGTTTGAATAACTTAAGTACATAAAGTATGTAGCGAGTAGGTACGGCTCAGTTGTCAGAAACGCGATGGATATGGGCACCGATGGAAGCAGATCTCGGTGTACACCATCTAGAACCCCTGCAAATGCGTAGAACTATAGCTTCTCTAAGCGTTTTTTACCGGTTGTTTCATGGCAAATATTCTGAAGAGCTTTTTGATCTTATTCCTTCCTCACCATTCCGATCCCGAACTACTCGTTCCGGCCTAGCATTGCATCCATATACTGTTGCAAACTTCTTACCACGAACCGAAAAATTTAGCAGTTCCTCTGTCGTGTAAGTAAATTGTGGAATGCTTTGCCGGCGTACGTATTTCCTTGCAGCTATGACCCTGGGTCCTTCAAGCGGGGTGTGAAAAACCATCTCTCAGGTCATCATAGGGGTGGCGATTAGTGCAGCTTACGACTGCACTAATGGTTATTGCTTCTTGATTCCATCTTCGCTTTCCATTAGGCGAGAGGGAGTAACTTTGATGAACCATTATTTAAAAAAAAACCGTCCGAAGACCACGATCCTCAGTCATGAGGAAACTACCTCTGAGAGAGAGAGATAAAAGCGACGAAAGCTCAAGGCAGATTTTTGTGCAGGTTAACACGAGTTAGCGGCCGGTAACCATCACAGATATATATGTACAATAGATAACGCAAATGCGTGTACTTCCCGTGTCCGAACCCCGACCGAGCGTCAAGGTTGGCCGCCGTTACTTATAGTCCGCGCGTGTCTGTTGCTGCAGCCGGACAGCTAAGAAAACTAAACGGCGTGATAATTAACTGCAATAGCCCAAACTTTTTGAACCCCAAAGGCAAGGACATATTTCCTATCACATGTAAGTTATTTTAAAATTATTTTATGCGTTAATTCATTTTTATTAAAAAGTCAGCACGCTTGGTTTTAAATCATGATAGTTGCGTTATTCATTGTACATATATCTATGGTAATCATAGTCATTAAATCAGCTAGGCTCAGGCTCAGGCTAGGATTTTACTTTACCGCGACCCGTTAAGAGGATCCCGCAGCTAAGGTACATTTTCAGACTGTCGATTTACCGAGCGATGTCGTTTGTAAAGCGATCGCTAACTATGTAGAACTTCCACACTAGGGATAATGAGAATCAGTCGCTAAAACGACTGCCACTGATACAATCCATTTCTTGAGCTTGAGCTAAGCTTTTTGGTGCACGCTTGGCTACCTACCACCCTCAAGTTTGTACATCTGTTGCTGCACATCTAACAGTGTGTTCCGACAGCTGTCCTTGAGAGCCACGAGCTATTCTAGCTCTAGTGTTGTACCACCTTCGACCGCATCATCACTGACCATCAAGTGATCAAACATATCCTATCAAGACAAGTGTAAAAAAACGATATTAGCGCTAGACCGACAGTCAACATCTAGTGTCTGTCGGTCTAGCGCTCGACGAGTCAACAACTCCTGAGGATGCCTCGTGTAGAGGCGAAACACGTGTCGAATCGGTTTTGGTTGATTTGGGGTTTCTTATGTTTTTTTATTTTGTATTCTTCCTATTAGCATTTTATGCGGGAGGGAGGGTGGTGCACGCCCCCAAATAGGCCAAAATCATTGTTTTCTTTTCAGCGGAAGTGTCACTAAATATTTTTTTAATATCGTTTTTTGATAATGGATTTCCGCAAAGTAACGCCTGAATCAATAAATTATCACAAGTGTAAAACAAAAGTACTAGGAGCTCATAAATGTCAGAATGTATCCTTGAGAGCCACGAGTTATTCTAGGTCTAGTGTGATACCACCTTCGACCGCATCATCACTGACCATCAAGTGATCAAACATATCCTATCAAGACAAGTGTAAAACAAAAGTACTAGGAGAGACTACTATACTCCTACGAAATGTAAAATCTGAGTATAAGCAGTCTGCATTACACATTTTATACTTACGGCTTTCTCAACGATAAATGTGAATAGAGGCATATATTTAGGCACTTTCGAATTCATAATATTAGTAGGTACAATATACATAACAGATATTATGTCATATCACTGCCTTCCGAATGTGTGCATAATAATGCTAATACGAGTGAATATATACTTATTTTGATGGGTCGGTGGGATCTAGGCCCATACGAAATATTGAGGGACTTGGGCAAACGTTTAATTGAACCGTCAGGTGACCAGAATGCTGGCTCATATTTAGCATGGCTATTCATTGTGGATACGCAGCCAGCATTTTGGGCACTTTTCCTTCAACAAATGGTTTACTAAATTTTCGAGTGTTTTTTTTAATCTTTGTCCATTATCTTGTGTTACTTTATTAAATGTACATATATTATTATACTTTGTGGGGTCTATACAGGGTCTAAAATGTTTAACGAATAAAATATAACGCATTTCATTTATTTCAGATATCGTGTTTCATAGCAACATTTACTGCTTATATATAAAATGCTATAAAAAAACTTATTTCAATTTATATACTGACTGGGTAGGTCAGTTAGTATAGAAATTGAAATAAGTTTTTTTCTTACTAAATGGCCGGGTTCAATTCCCGTACTGAGTACAAGTTTTTTTTTTTAAATAGGTGCAGTATTTCTTATTACTAAAATCAATTACATGTTTCGAAGAGATATTTGTATGTCTTATAGTTTCAGACTTGCCCGTACTGACCCATTTAAAATGGCCCGCCCTTGATAAAATACTTGATCTGACTGAATGATTGATTCATCAACACCTAATCCGATGGAACTACATACTTGATATTTTGGCAGTTAATGCCTTTTATGTTGTAAGCGTCTACTTAGGAAAGATTTCTAGAAATTTAACCTATTTGGTAAAAGTAAAACTGAGGGGTCAGCTCGTACATGATAAAAACAGTGTATTTATTAAATTGACAGTTGTGTAATAAGTTCAATTTAATTTGATATAAAATATTTTGTGGCGCGACGTTTCGGAATGATCTATATAAGGTCTTTGTTAATTAGTGCACACTATTGAATAGGGTGGTTTGGAATCGATAACTGGTCATTATAATGTTAGAAAAAAAATACATGTTTTATTATTATTATGAACCCATATTCATTGCTCCGCAGCTAATAACCATTGCGCGACTGAACGCACGGCGGCGCCGCTACATCACAGAATAGACAACAGTGACTACGCGAGACATACCTACCGACTTAGAATAGGTACAACGACGTACGAACCTACCTACTCGCGAATGTTTACGCAGCTGATGTCTATGCCTAAACGACAGCGGGCCCGGGCGGGTCATCGTCCGCACGTTGTACCTATTCTAAGCGGGTAAGCGGGTAAGTATGTCTCGCGTAGTTACTATATCTATTCTGTGATGTAGCCGTGCGCCGAGTCGTGCGTTCAGTCGTACTATGGCTCTTAGTCCTGCTTCCATCATCATCATCATCTCAGCCGTAGGACGTCCACTGCTGAACATATGCCTCCCCCACGATTTTCCAAAAGGACCGGTTGGAAGCGGCCTGCATCCAACGTCGTCCTGCGACCTTCATCAGGTCGTCTGTCCACCGTGTCGGTGGACGACCTACGCTGCGCTTGCCGGTCCGTGGTCTCCACTCCAGAACCTTTCGGCCCCATCGGCCATCTGTTCTGCGTGCTATGTGCCCTGCCCACTGCCACTTCAACTGGCTAATCTTCTGAGCTATGTCGGCGACTTTCGTTCTTCTACGGATCTCCTCATTTCTGATTCGATCACGTAGAGAAACCCCGAGCATAGCCCTCTCCATAGCTCGTTGTGCGACTTTGAGCTTATCTATGAGGCCCATAGTAAGAGACCACGTTTCAGTGCCATAAGTCATCACTGGTAACACACATTGGTCGAAGACTCTTGTCTTGAGGCACTGAGGTATTTTTGACGAGAAGACTTCGCGAAGTTTCCGGAACGCTGCCCAGCCGAGTTGGATTCGACGATTGACCTCTTTCTCGAAGTTGGACCTGCCTAGTTTGACTGTCTGTCCCAGGTAGATGTACTCGTCAACAAGTTCGAGAACTGAGTTCCTAACTGATATTGGGGTAGGTACAACATGGGCATTAGACATAATTTTCGTCTTATCCATGTTCATCTTAAGACCTACCCGTTGGGAAACTCGATGGAGGCCTTCGAGCATTGTCGAGTGGAGGCCTTCGAGTCGTGCTTAGTGGTAATAAATAAATATATGACATTATTTTCTTTTGCTTTCATCACCAGTTATCGATTCCAAACCACCCCGTTCAATATTGTGCACTAATTAACAAATACCTTATATATTATAAATCAACTTTTAATAAAAAAGGAGGAAGTTCTCAATTCGACTGTATGGTTGTTTTGTATGTATGTCACGCAATTATTCCGACAATTGTGAATCGATTTCGATGATTCTTTTTTGTTTGGTAGATCATATTTCAGAGTTCTCATATAATTTTATGGAAATTGGTTTAACGCTTTTTGAGAAAAACAACAAAATATATACCCAGCAACGTTTTGGTTTGCATTCAGCATTTTTTTAAATAAATTTATCATCAATAGTGGGTCTTAAAGTTTTTAGCTGATATTTTATATAATAGAATGGATTCAAATTCTATATTATATTTGATCGTATACTTAAATATTCGTAATAGGTATTTTTTGTTAGTAGTATTATTTAAACACGGCTGCACTTCTAGCCTAAATGGATATTTCATTCACTACATGTACAACGATTACATGCATGCATGATGCAATGGTTTAGCTGCGAGGTGCGTGGGCGCATGTGAAGCTTGTTGAACTCGATTTGAACTCTAAGGTACAAGATAGTCATTTAAAATGAGCTTTTACAATCGTTTAGTGTGTAAGTTCGTTTATAGCAGGATGCCTAGCTTCAATAAGAGTTTACGTTTGTGATCAGTCGTAAAATAGAGTTCAAGGAAGTAGGAAATATTTTATTTTAATAACTTCTATAATGTATAGCTGTGAATGAATTATGTGATGGAAAGTTTGTAATTTATTTTTTATACTGGCGTTGCCTTTTTTTTCTTTTGGAGTCTTTCCAATGACTTCTACGATTGTACATTTGCCATTCCTAAGTTAAATATGTCCGAGGTATTTTAGTGCGGTCTCGCTAAGCAGGCGTTAGTGCTTTAATATAAAAGTGGTTGTCTGTAAAGTCGGTTTATGGACGATAACTTCACGTGATAACGTCATAAGACAAGCCGAACACTTAGGCCCATCGTGCCTCTCTATCGCTTGTTCCGTGCTCTCGCTTGCAAGCTCGGCTTAGGCGGAACGTGACAATAAGTCATACTTTTCCGTGCGTGCAGCCGGCGTTCATCGATTTATAAGACGTTATTACGTCAAAAATAAATACATATGTATCAAGTGATGGTTTCATTCCAAGCAGTCAAAGTCAAGTTACGATAACATAAATAAGTTCAGATAAAACAATGTCTATTTGAGTGCCACAGTATGGGTTTAATGGTTGTTCTTGCCTGGATTCCTGGTCATTCTGGAATTCCAGGTAATGACACTGCGGATTCATGTGCCAAGGCTGCTTTAAATATTGGTTCTCTGTAACATTTCAAGCTATATTCTCACGATCTCTCCCTTCTCCGTAAATCTCATCTACATGATTCTTGGTCCAAATACTGGGAATCATCAAAAGTTCTAAAAGGAAAGTATTATGGCGACATTCAACCATTTCTTCCCAAAATTCCTTGGCTTTTCAAATTTCGCAAACTCAGCAAAGTCACTACATCGACGGTCTGCCGCCTCCGGCTGGGTCATGCTTGTACCCCCGTTCACTTGGCCAAACTGAGGATTCGGGATAGTTCGTTATGCGAATGTAACTTAGATGAAGGAGATTATGATCATATTTTCGTTAGCTGTCCATATTTGAAATATTCACTGTATGAGATTCTTCCACAAAAAATATCCCGTATTTCATTCAAATCTCTTCTGTCCCTTACTTTTTCTTCTTTAATTAACTGTATATTATGTAATTACATTAGTAGAAATAAAATTAAATTATAATATATTCCTTAATATTTATTTTTTAAGTATGAATTTTTATTAGTATTATTTTTATTATAAATGATATGATGTTTTTGGTTTGAATTTTGTTCTTATTTATGTTGTTTTGTGTGTTTTAGAGTAATCACTGGAGTGGAACAGTTTGTTTGATTCTCTCTTCTAATCACCGACCATATTCTAAAAGTTTACTTTAATTTCTCCTACAGTTTATGAAACTATCATTTAACAGATACTGGCAAAGTTGTGACACTCAAACAAGTCGCATACACAACATACACAAAGAATCTAATCTAATCTAACATAAATAAGTATATGTATAGTACTGCAGTACTGCAGTAATGCAGTTCTTAATCGTATCGTCACTTTTTATAACAAAAGTTTTTGTAAACTAGACCAAAGTAAAGTAGAAAAACTCGTTTGAAAAGGAAGTACTCAAAAACATCTCTGCTGCTAACGATATGGGTCTTTATTAAGTATATACACTCGAGAGCAATGAATCCGGGTCACTTAAAGAATCCTAAAAATCTCGGAAACTAAAAATGCTAGGTTAATGCAATAAATTGTATTTAATAAACAATGTAATACTCCTTAAATGAAGGTATTAAAACTTCTTAGTTATTGTAAAGTTATATCATAAAAAAACCAAATTTGAAAAAGGGCCACTTTCGAAGATGGAACTACGAAATTACAGCATTTGGTTTTGCTTTTGTTTGTAATCTGTCATTTATGTGGGTACATAAACCATGTTGATAGTGCTCTATATTCATTATTCAAGCTGAAATTATGTCGCTTACGCCTGAAGAATGCACCAGAATACTTACAATGCTGGAAACCGGCCGGAGTCAGCGCGATACAGCCAGGACTGTCGGTGTGTCGCTGTCAACAGTACAAATAGTTCTCCGACGTTACGAAGAAACTGGTTCTAACCTACGCAGACCAGGAACGGGCAGAACCAGGTGTACCACAGCACGAGAAGACCGATACTTGGTGAACACCATGCTTCGAAATCGCTTTCTCACAGGAACTGAACTCACAAATCAGTTTCGACGCCTCGGAGGAAGTAACCCAAGTGCATGGACAGTAAGACGTCGGCTTGCTGAATCTAACTTAAAACCCCTTAGACCTGCAAACGGCCCTAAACTGGAGCGTGGGCATCGTATTTCAAGACTAAGATATGCCCAGAGCCACGTAAATTGGAGTATTGAAGATTGGTCAAAAGTTATATTCTCCGACGAATCAAAATTTATGCTCTACAAGCACGATGGAAGACACAGAGTGTATCGAAGACCAGGGGAAAGATTCAAGCAAGCATGCATCGAAGAAAAAGTAGCCTACGGTGGTGGGTCTGTACTTGTGTGGGCCGGAATTTCTTCTGAAAGTCGCACAGAGCTAGTGATCATAGAAAACGGCTCTTTAACTAGCGAAAGATATGTGGAAGAAATCCTCAATGATCACGTTGGTCCATTTATGGTCAATTTAGGTGAGGATGCTATATTTATGCATGACAATGCCCGACCTCATACAGGTAGGATTGTGAATGACTACCTTCAAGAGATGAACATTACTCGTATGGAGTGGCCAGCGCGCAGCCCGGATATCAACCCGATCGAGCATGCTTGGGACGAGCTAGGCAGATGCGTAAAACAACGAAACCCTCCCCCAATCACGCTTCGTGAGCTCAAAATTGCTCTCACAGAGGAATGGGAGAATATTCCCCAAAATCGTATAAGGAACTTGGTGTACAGCATGCCAAACCGCGTAAACGCAGTAATGGAAGCACGAGGAGGCAATACGAAGTATTAAAATTCAAGAAAATCGTAATAAAGTTCAAAAATTTCATGTTTCCTATTTTTGTTTTAAGGAGAGATCAGCAGTTTTTTTCTTTATGTAATTTTGTGTTAATAAAATGTATGGTGACTCATATTTTTTTTACTTTCATTTAAGGAGTATTACATTGTCTATTAAATACAATTTATTGCATTAACCTATCATTTTTAGTTTCCGAGATTTTTGACATTCCTTAAGTGACCCGGATTCATTGCTCTCGAGTGTATATTAACACACACACATACACAAGCATGCCGAATTAATATTGTTTATACATATAATATAGATATTGTTTGAAAAGCGAATACATGAAATTAAATGTATATTAATCTATATAAACAAATTCGTTAGTATATACAAATACATACATTAAGTATACACAACTGACACTTTATTCTTATATAAAATTAGGGTAACCTGTTATTGGCCTTACAATTTAGTACCTACTTACTTCATATAATATTAAGTTTTACTTGAAAACTCTGTTAGTTTCCTAAATAAATAAATATATAAGGCTGTCAATAAGTCACTGTCCTGTCCACGTCACGTTCTAAAGCGTGAAGCGGTGGATGCATTACTAACACTTTCTAAGGTGATTGGCGAGGAAACATACAAGAGGAAAGTTTCATGAATTTGTTCACTTTGCCTACACTCCTCCATTAATACGAACACCTAACGGTTAACCCACCATTATTACACGTGAAATCTCGGGGAAAATTAAACAAAATCAAAGATAGCCATCGTTAGGTTTTTCCCGCCCAGGAGTTGGGAGTTTTATTATCTTCGTAATATAGGTAGCTAAAACTGAAAAAAATCTAGGACTTCCTATCTATACTATAAGAGAGTCTTTGTTTAGTAGCGTGTCCGGATAAAGTAGGAAGTATGGCATAGTAGGAAGGCATTCCCTCCCGCATAATTCCCAAAATATCAAATATATATAGGTATAAATAAATCCCAAAATTAAAAGCTGCCTGCATCTCACAGATCAATCTTGTGATTTAACTTTGACTAGTCACGAGCTTTTCTCAGTCTTTATCTTTAAGTGCATCTAAAATGAGAAAAATAGTATATATGAAATTCTCTTAGTGTCCAAAATTTACCAGTTTATTTTTTAAAATTGTCTAAAATTTTTACGAAACCAAATATTTGCTCAATATTAGAGACTGCGGAAGCTTGAGCTGACTTATGAGCTCAATAAGTTCTGTTCATCATTCCATAAATATTCTTCAATATATTGCAACAGACACAATGCATAAATGAATACGGAACGGCATGGTCTTTATGTTTTTATATCTATTAATAATGTGCCTATTAAATAATATCCGACCTAAAGAAGAGTTTTTACAAACAACTTCCGTATCGATATCGCAACCCTTGGCATATTTTAGCACTTGCGTTTGCCTATCGTTATCAAGCTCAAATAATAATAAAACATATAAGTATAATAGGCACATTATTAACAACTACAGAAACTAATAGACCATGCCATTCCGTATTAATTAACTCACCATACATATAAGTTTCATATTGTTTTCATTGGATCTTCGTCCATATTGCTGGACGTAACAGATGCGAATATTGATTGTTATATGATTAACCCTTGCTTTCATGTTTTTATCGACCCGCATATCCGCACTCGGTGAGCAAACCCATTCATCTTAAATTAAAGGATACAAATCTTATCACCATTTCTAGGAAGAATGCGAGTTACTCGTATTAGACCCGCTAACCCATACGAGGAGGCGAGAAAAGCGATTGAAAATCGATAGCCGTCCAAAGCTAATACGAATTAAGAAAAATATAATGTCTACGAATAAATTATAAGTCTATTTATTCGTAGTATAATGTGCTTTATACCTACATTTAAATTAGATGAATAATTTGTATATAATAATATAAAATTATTTACTTAATTTAATGCCAGTAGGCTAGAAAATTTTAAATTACCCTGGCTATTCAACGAGATAGCGTTGCCAGCTTTAACGGCACTAAGTTATATAATTTTACTATGACTAATTAAATATTTTTTATAGAAATACGTATATTTTAATGGCTTATTATTGCCAGGTGACTAATAAATTAAAAGGCAACTAAGTGTTTGCATAACATTTTCGCGACTACTATTATAAATTAGCTTCTATTTTGATTAGATGTATTTTAGCTTAAATGGTATTAAATTAAACATATAATTGTTGCATTATAGCTATGAGTATTTAAAATTAATAAACAATTTACCTGCGTACTTATATTTTCATTCTACACATGAGGTGAGCCAACAGGAAATGTAATTTCAATAATATGTGAAGGAAAAACATATTCAATTTGAATATTGATACATCACGTTTGCCATCCGCGCCGTGATGTTTCTAGTAATAGACAAGGACATCAATAATTGTATGCAGTCATCTTTACATATGAGTCATCATAATATTTACATATAATTTTATTATTTTCAAAGCTTAAAAAAACTTACATATATATATTTTCAAAGCGCTCGTAGCGGAGCTCGACTTGGCGATCTTAACCGATCAACGAGTTAAGCAACACTTGCTACGGTCAGGACTTGGATGGGACCGCTAGTGGCATTATTCAACTGAGCGCTTCCGTGCTTCGGAGTGGTCCCGGGTGTTTGTCTTAGGACAACAGTCGTTAGGCTATGTCGAAGGCCTTCGGGCGGCCTGAATACTTCGACATGGGTTGGCCACTAACCTATCCATCAAGCCGCACTGGGCCCGCGTAGCGGATTATGGCCCAACTCATCTCTCTGAGAGGAAGGCTCGAGTCCCTGCAGTGGGAAAATAGGCTTATTATGATGATAATCATTTTTCCGGTATCGTCATAATAATGGTGGATGGTGATTTTAAAGTTTGCAGATATTATTTGATGTCGATAAGTAGGTTTAAGGATTTTAATATTTATTAGGTTAGGTTTAGAGGTATTTATTCCCTATAAGACATTACGGTCACTTGAGAACGGTGCTTAAACATAAATAAAAACTTTACATTCGTCATGCCGTCTTTTATCTATCTTTTGCCGTTTTTATATACGAAATAAGATACGAAAGGCAAAAATAAACATAATCAGTATCAAGCCACATATTTATCTAGACCCTTTGTTAATTTTGTTTGTGGTAAGATTTATCTGCATTTGTTTAGGACTACCAAGGAGTTTTTTGTTATATTTTTTACGTACTTCACTGTGTTTCATAGACAAATAGATATATATTTTCTGTTCTTCAAATTCTAAAGAAGTGACACTTTTTAAGCTATTGCATAGCTTCTATCGCGGGCTTTGAGCGTGGAGATCGAATCCAGAAATTCCGTAACGAAAATAACCTAACACCCCCCACTCCGACTCCATCTATCGATGAATAGCAGAACTTTTAATGACTTTTTGAAATATCACGCTTGTCTCTTTAGTTCAGCAACTCGCCTCTAGATGGCATTGGTTAAATAATTATAATTGCACAAGTTGATTTGGCATCTATCGATGAATACCAGAACTTTTAATGACTTTTTGAAATATCACGCTTGTCTCTTTAGTTCAGCAACTCGCCTCTAGATGGCATTGGTTAAATAATTATAATTGCATAAGTTGATAAAAACAGCTATGCAATAGCTTTACCGCGGCAGTCTCCGAGTGCCACACGTCTTATTTTGTTTCTTAAGATGTATGTTAGGATAAAAGATACTACTTTAACCTACTAATATTATAAACGCTAAAGTTTGTGAGTATGGATGTATGGATCTTTGTTACTCTTTCATGCTCAAACAGCGAGGCAATTTTGATGAAATTTGGAATGGAGGTAGATGAGGGGCTGGATTAACAGATAGGATACTTTTCATTGTCATCATCATCATCATCATCCATCACCACGCGGGTGAAAAAGCGAAAGAAGTATTCTTGGGCACAGCATAGACAAAATAATAAGACCTCCGCCTACGCCAAGATCGTAATGATGACAGTTCGGTCAAAGTGTGTGTTAGTTTCTAAGTCAAAAGAACGATATCCTTTTGACAGCTCGATACACTAGACGTGCTCGACAACCGTCAAGGGTGATGAAATGTAACACAAATGCCGTCTAGGGTAAAGAAATGTAATGACAGTTTTTTCCATGGTGATTAATTTTCTAGCGACTTTCAAAAAGGAGGAGGTACTCGATTCGACTGGATTTTTTTTAATGTTTGTTACCTCATAACTTTGGACTGGGTAAACCGATTCTCAAAATTATTTTATGTTCGATATCTGGTGCTTCCCGTGTAGTCCCATTTAAATTTAATTGAATTCGGTCCAGTAGTTTTTGAGTTACACTCCAATAACTGAATAGAATGGAAGTCGGAATTAAAATTTTCAAATTGTACTTGTATATTTGTATGTACGTAGGTACTGTATTTTATTATTAGTGTTTACTGATTGATTGACTAAGTATTTAAATTTACTCATATAACCATGTAACTATTTTATGACGTTTTGGTATAAAGATGGATATGGCTTTGTAGAAGATAATAAGCTACTCGAAGTACTAATCCTTAAGCAGACGTAGTCGCGTGCACCAGCTAATATAATATAAAACTCATAAAACTGACCAACAGTGTGTTACGTTGCATGTAAATGATTCCGTGGTCAATTCAAGAAGCAAATCGTTTCAGCGTATGGAAGCAATAATCGTACACGCTTTGATCAGACCTTGTCAGAGCTGAGGTCCTACCACTACAAGATATAGCGAATATATTTTTAGCACAACTTATTTAAACTAAACTGCGATTAATAAAACTACTTATACTAAATTTGAAAATACGTGGCCCCAACTCTCTTTGCTATTGAACTGCGTTATTGCAAATCAATAATTGCATTAACATTTTAGTTTTTGACAGTTTTCGTAGTCTGCCGTGCGATTCTCTAATGATTCGTCGTTGCGCTCGTCAACTCAAGCTCACCGATGTCAAATACTTTATGAGATATCGCCCTTGTACATAAGGTTGTTTTTCCAACGTTTCTTGTCATCGCGTCATTTGTTTCACAGATGTAGTCAAAGATGCAACGATGTTTGCTCTTAGAGAATCGCACGGCTGCTCGATATTTCGGTTCGATCGCGGGCCAGCGGCTTGCTATCGATAGTTTTTGACATAATTGGTAGGTATGCTGTAAGCTATTCTGATGCGATTGCGTTGCCACAGCGTACCTTAGAAGTCCGTTCCATAATATATTTTGCTACTGTTGAGTAAAGATTTCATTCGGCTTAGCCAGAAATTCTGTTCGTAGTATTAGTAGTGTGCACGCATAATTCAATTTCGGTTGGCACATTTTGAATTATTGGGCGAATACGGAACTTGTATTGGTAGTTACCACCAGTGACAGTTATTTTGCCTCGAAGTAGTAGTGTGCATTGTGCACGTATATTGTATTAGGGCAGGCATTGTATTGCCTACATTAAATGATTTCCGAATAGTAAGCCGTCTTTTAGGGTACCACCGCAATGCCAGATAAGTACTCTGAATCGAAGTAGTAGTGTGCACTGTGTACACATAATTGTGCCTAGACTTGAATGTATTGAAACAAAATTATTTCTAGTTCAAGAACTCGTCTTGGTGGGTACCACCACAGTACGAGATATTCTGCCTCGGAGTAGTAGGGCGTACTGTTTTCATAGTAATTCCAAAATCATTTATTTCAAAGTGAGTAACTCGTCTTGGCGTGTACCACCGCAATACCAAATACTCTGCCTCGGCGCAGTAGTGTGCACGCATATTTTTGTATTTAAGCTTAAAGAATCACAAAATTCCGTATCAAAATCAAAAATATTAAATGACTCAGAACATTTTAAATTTCGTTCATTAGCAACATTTTCAAGCCGTAGCACAGCCATAAGGCAGCAATGCGATTGCTGTACAACTGCGATTGAGAACTAGATCTAACAGAATACCGAATTTGACATCAAAGCAGGCGCGGGTCTAGCCCATAAAAAAGATTGTGGTCACAGCCACCCGAAAATAATAATAATAATAATAATAATAATAAATCTTTATTGCCACAAAAGAAAATTACAATATTGACAATGCATAATCGTTATTAACACAAACATTTAATAAGCCAAATATTGTGTGATGAACCTCAGATGCCTAAGCTAGACTTGAGAAAGCCTGTAATATAGGCATCTGCGTTTCCCCTAGTTACATATCATATTACGTGTACCAGTTAAAGATTGCATTGAATCAAACTAAATAACAATTATATATTTGAATGACACATGATATTTTTATGAAAATTAAAATGGAGAAATGAAACTAATTACATATAAAACAATGGGCAAAAAAAAAAAAAAAAATATTTAATTATAAGAATTGAAGCCTACCTTCTATTTATGGTGTGTGAAAATGTTTGCTATGTGTGTATGAGTGAGCGCGTGCGCGTGTGTGTAAGTGTGTATGTGAGGGTGGATGTGTGTGTGTGGTTAATGCGTGTGTATGTGGGATGAGGAGTGCAGTTATGTGAGTGCTCTTATTGGAGTTATTATATATCTTATTGGATTAAGTAATTTCATTTTAATAGTGATTCCGTTTTATCATAACTATAAGTGATTAATATAATTTCAGTAATATAATATAATAAAATTCAGTAATTAATATAAATCAGCAAAGTACCTATGAGTCGGAGCATGAACTCTCTAATGATCGATAAGTCGCACGCCTGATGTTAAGCGTCACGCTTGCCCATAACACTCCAGTGCCATTCAGAATTTTGAACTAGGTACAACACTTCAAAACCGTGCATGGCAAAGCACTGCGCTTTTTACTAAAATGTAAAAGACGTTCTCGCACTTTCATTTCGCTGGAAACAACTACAAAGGATATCAAATGATGTCAAATATTAAATTTAAAAGAAGCGTAAGTTTCGTTTTCGCGAAAACGTTAATAGTTTCATCGATATCCAGATTTTGAATATTTTATAAAACGTCATATGATTGGCCTGTCGAATATGAAAGTGTGACGTCTGATGTCACAAGTTTGTGGGCGGGCATGCCCATCGTGCCCACAACGGTGGATCCGCGCTTGCATCAAAGGCATTTCAATCGCAATAGCATCTCTGTAGTTTGACGATTGCTCAATAGCAATGAGAATAGGGAATGTTTGGATGGATGTATGTTTATTATTAACGACGTAATCGCTGAATCAATTTCGGTAACATTATTTTATATTTTAACTTATGTATAAAGCCGCGGTGTATAACTCATATTTACAATACTTAACCATAATTTACATCATACTTAACCAGCATACGTTAGAGGACACGTAAAACATCCTTACATCATCTCACATTACGTACACGCACAAGTTTACGTCGAAGGTTATATTCATTATCAACAAGAAACTATGTAGGTACCAATAGTAGTTCCGGTCAGTAGTCCCTAGTAGAAAATGACAACCAGTTAGTCTAGTAGTTGCTTGCGTTCCATGCCAGGGGTCCCAAGTTCGATCCCTGGGTCGGGAAAATATTTTTGTGATGCACAGAAATTTTTGTGCTCGGGTCAATTTTTTTTAAGATATTAGGACACGATAATAACGGCCTGATGTTAAAAGGTAACCTCTGTCTAGAATAGATGCCTTCCCTCACAAGTGACGAGTGGACGAACTTCACTGCCCCCGTAACTCTGAGACATTAAGTTGTTAAGTCTCATGCGCCTGTAATTTCGCCGGTACCCACACCCTTCCAACCAGAACGCAGTATTGCGAACATTACTGCTGCACGGTAGAAATAGGCAGTTCTACCCCGGACAAATTCATTCACAAAGAGTTCTACTGCTTTTAAAATCGGGGTTTAGCTATGTTTTTTTGTGTGCCCATGCTCCCCTCGGGGAATCATAGTGCGTTAATATATTAAATTTTTTATTTAAAAACAAATTGAAAAAGAAAACAGAATACGATAGGCAAAGATAAGCTACCATGAAGAAAAAACAGTAAAAGGTCGATTTTATGTCGCTTTAAGTTAATAAGATTACAATAGGAGTTTTGGCGCGAACGCGGAAAAGTCAACGTTTTTCCATTTATCAAAACTTATGCTTTTATTCAGTGTTAATGTTTAAAATTGGTGGCGTTTTACTCATTAAGTGTTGTTTTACGTGCATGAGTGTGGGCACGTGATATAATGTGGTGAAACGTGTTTTTCCGTGTTGTTTCCAAAACTCTGAAGCTGAGTTGCCACCACTTCACTAAAGCATGACTTAGACTGACTGGACCATGACTGACTGACATTTTGGACTCAGACTCTGACTGACTACGACTAATATCACCAGAATATTCTACTATAACTTTGTAATACAAATAACTTGACACTGGCAAATGCACGAGAAGTGCGGGACCATAACCCCCTAAGGAGTGAAAACGAAAAAAAAAAGATTACAATAGAGTTCACAGATTTTGAAATACAACAATGTTGTGACAATTAAACTATGACGTAGTCACGCAATTAGATAAACGGCATGATGCCTTAGTACAAACAATTTGCAAAAAGTATTCGTATTGAATCAATCTGTGTCAATATGTCACGCTTCGGTGTACAAACTATGAGTTATCTATGTCACAGTTGCCTTAGATACAGGACAGTTTGTGCTGTTATAATTTTACATAAATAACACGTTTAATTATTATATTTTTAATTTTTATTTATTTAATTTACAATTCACCTTAAAATAATGTGTTCCTAGGGTTATTCCAAAGGTACGTTTCAATTTTACGTGAATGACACGTAAAATTAAAATATATTTTTAAAATATATTATAATATTTTAAAATATATAATATATTTTTAAAATATTTATTTTTATAATTTACAAATCACCTTAACATAATGTGTTTTCTAGGGTTATTCCAAAGGTACCTACTAGTTTATTTACATTTTAACGCAATACCACATGAAAAGCAATCATTCTTTAAATCAGTTATAACAAAAATAATTTACTCTTGTAAAGAACATAGGTAAGTACCTATATTACGTTACACTTACGCAGTTATTCGTGCTAGGCCCTCTGCTCATAATGATAGTAAATTTTATGATGTTCAATAAATATAGGTAAAGTACTTAAATCTGATCATCTCTTCCAGGCTGTAGGCGTCACTACCCACACATTTTAAGAATGCATATAGTTTCGTAAAGATTCCCTTATACGAAATGTCAATAATTTTATTAGGATATTTACGTATTCGTTAATAGATGGATAATGTGTTTTGTAATAATGTCAAGTAACGCCTCTATAAACATAACGCCTACAGTCTATTCTAGCGAACCTAGTTATACAGCTACACCCCCAATTATCCTTAGAGTATATATTACTTAAACTGTATATACATCAGCGTTGCCAGTATTTTTGCTAAGACTTTTATTATTTTTACTTATATTTATTTTACTTTTTTATTATTACTTTTTTGGTAGCATTTTGATTGAAAAAACGGTAGGTATTCTTTCGTCGAAATAGGGACGCAGTAAAAACCAGAAGTTTTTAAATATGAATCTGTTTATATTTATTTATATTTATAGTTTTAATTTAGGTTTACGTGACAATAGATAGAAACCATTCATCATCATTATCATATCAGCCGTAGGACGTCCACTGCTGAACATACGCCTCCCCCATGATTTTCCAAAAGGACCGGTTGGAAGCGGCCTGCATCCAACGTCGTCCTGCGACCTTCATCAGGTCGTCTGTCCACCGTGTCTGTGGACGACCTACGCTGCGCTTACCGGTCCGTGGTCTCCACTCCAGAACCTTTCGGCCCCATCGTCCATCTGTTTTGCGTGCTATGTGCCCTGCCCACTGCCACTTCAACTGGCTAATCTTCTGGGCTATGTCGGTGACTTTCGTTCTTCTACGGATCTCCTCATTTCTGATTCGATCACGTAGAGAAACCCGAGCATAGCCCTCTCCATAGCTCGTTAGGAACCATTAAAACAACTGAAATCAAAGTCAGAAAATGTTTTATTCACTAGAAAAATATGGTATTACAAATAATAGTTTGAGCAGTGAGTGTTATATTATTGTAACTTACAATAAGAGAATAATTATTTATATAAGAAATCCATATATTTTTCATGATATTACTGTAAATATTTAACTTCTTCTCTTGAAGTTTCCTACCATAGTTAAAATGCGCAAACCTGTGTTCGCAAAAACCCCATGAACAACCGCCATTTAAGTTTTTAAAAATTTCGCGCGCTAGCGGTAATTTAGTTGTAGTAAAATATCTATTGAATCTAATCTAATAATAATATCTAATCTGTAAACGGCACAAAATTACAATAATTAAAGTTTCCTTTTTATCTTTAATAAAGATGAAGAAGTACAGGATAGTTTTACATTAACTTGATGAGCTTAATTCTGCTTTCATTAAATTTACGGAACATTTATTTCTAGCATCTGACCGTTTTAAATTAATCTGGGAAAAAACGCATTAGTTCGCGTTATATCCGAAAAGCGGGATATTTAAATTTGAAAAAAAACATCAGGGCGCCTGGCAACGCTGATATACGAGTACATACAGCCGAGCGATTCTGTAATGATTCGTCGACGAACTCACCGATGTCAAATACTCTATGAGATATCGCCCTTGTACACAAGGTTGTTTTTCCAACGTTTCTTTTCATCTTGTCATTCGTTTCACGGATGTTGTCAAAGATGCAACGATGTTTGCTCTTAGATAATCGCACGACAGGTGTAGATAATTAGTAAACTTTATTTCACTTCCTTTGACATTCAAAATATGACAACTTTAAACGGATTTACCACTTATCCGTGTCAATATGCAATAAATCATAAATCATTTATTGGTAATAAATATTACACGTCATTGTTTCACATATGAATAACAAATACATCTATATAGAAAATACTTTTCGTATAGATGAGATTATACAAAAGTTATTTTAGGTTTACGTTCAGTCATATATACTTATATATGTACTGAAATTGTTAATATATATGAAAGAAAAAGTCCAAAATAATAACTGCTTCAACATTAGGGTTAAGAATTAGAATGGCTCTTAGAACCCAGCCTCACCATTTCCCTGTGTAGACACGGACTCCCCAGAATATTAATAATTCATATACTTTTCACAGTAATTGAAAATGTCAATAGGTCTATTTTAACAGTTATATCATAATAATATAATTATTATGAATATAAATGAAAATATGGTCTACTAACTTCCTCATTAATTTATGGCTTTATAACCAAGGATTATTTTTTTACGATTATAATAGTCCTTTCTATCACTAAACTCCTCGAAGCTATAGACCGTCTGCTCGATAAGCCAGCGTTTCAAACGAGTTTTAAAACAACTCAAACTAGGCGCTGCGATGATGTTCTCTGGCAGCTTATTATACACCGTTGGGCCCATTACATGAGAGGTTTTGGAGAGGTGGAATGAAGCTGGACGCTGGACCTATATGGGAACACCGTGATATATGAAATATAATCCGTATAACTTGCATAGGTCGATTATAGGAACAGCAAGCATTCTTGGGCTACAATTTTCTTCACTGCTATAGCCCAGCCACCAGCAATACTGTCAATTACAATCTGTCCGCATCAGGTTTACGCTATAACAAAAGATTTATGAACGAACTGGGGGCTTGCTGATTCGAACGGGTTAAATAGCGTATAATTTTGGTTCTTTGGTGAACTCAGCCCACACCTCCCTTAGCCCGCGGGCCGAAATGCCAACTACGAATTATCATTTATATTTTTTTATAGTAAGCTTAGCCCGCGGGCCAATAATAAGACAAGTGTAGAAAATATTTTTCCTATAAGTATATAACTCCAATGTGTGGTGTATGATTCAATAGTTGTTTATTACATAGTAAATTAAATATGTAGACACGTTTTGCATGTCCATCCGTCATTCGGCGCCAAGGTTATTGTTAACTGGTAACTAACACGCGACTTTTGTTTTGACCGGAAACAGTAGTTTTTGTATAATAAATGTTACAAGTTATATTGTTCTTACAAAAATAGATGTTATCATGACTGAGCAGTCTGCAGCTTCGCCAGGAAATTTGAAGCAGTTGATTCTAGTGGTGGTTGTATTCGAAGTGGTCCGCGAAGCCACAAAAAATATGAACCCCTATTTCTCCTGGTCACGCTATAACTTGAGAACGGATGGAACAATCTAGCTTATTTTTGTTATGTTAATTATTGTCTGAAGAAGGTTCTTATGAAAGAAAAACCAAACGTTTGGAGGTTATGGCTAAGTCGAAGGCCAAACCTACTACACGAACGAAGTCACGGGCAGTCGTTAGTGACTATATAATAATAGGAGACAACATATACAATATACAACATAAAAATAGGAGACAATGTTTTACAATCATTTCAGAAGTCATATTTTTTTTTTCACTAGTACGTTTGTTTGACACGCTAACGTTACTATTGTCGTCTTAGTAGGTGCAACTACAAAAGTGATTTAATTATAATATTAAATTAACTTGGCCATACGTTTGGTTGAAGCGTCAGTCGACCAGAATGCTGGCTCATATTTGGCACAATAAATTAGCTTAGCTATTCAACGTGGAAATGCAGCCAACATTCTGGGCACTTCAACAAATGGTTTTTAAGTGTCTTTTAATCTTTGTAAGTACCATTAAAATATTATATAAAAATGTGTTATGTTGTATAAATATTAATAATAAAAATTTATATTTAAAAAAAATACCATTAAATGGAACCGACTGCAACACCAAATAGTGTGCAATAACATGTCGAAGTCGGTACCATGATAGTTATCACCAATGATGTTATATACAATATCTCATTGATTATCTTGATCATCATCATCATCATCATCATAGATATATGTTACGCATGGTACCGACTTCGACAAGTTATTTCACACTATTTGGTGTTGCAGTCGGTCCCATTTTAGTGGAATAATAATTTTTCGACTGTTTTTAGTGACATTTGCTAATTACGGGATCAATTGTAATTCGTCTTCAATGATTTATCAAAATAGGCGAAACAATCAATTTTTAATTACTAATAAATATTTTTTCTTAGTATATGATTACGGCTTAAACTAGTAGGTAACATAGTAAATATAAAAAAGTATTTTATTGTAAAAATTAACTCTTTCTTTAAGTTTGCCGTAAGTGTACTTCCCAAAATTAGATCCTTTTTAGTGACACTATCGAATGGTGTAATAAGACAGTTGTGTGGTTTTTTTTCCAAATCAATGGGTTCCTAGGGACATTATATTTCAAAAATCCAAAGATGCAGTGTTATTATTCATTAATGTTGGGCCTGAGACTCCTTTTTTGAGTCTTAGTTCAGATTTGGCTATCCACGCCTACTTGAAAACATCAACCTGTTTATCAATCAGTGGGCAAGGTCAGTGCTTTCTACGAATGCCCTTTTTATATCCATATGCTTCATCTGTGGGTAATACCATAACAATTTGTAACCAATATAGGTGCTCGATTTAAGAGGAGTACATAGCTAGTGTTTATACTAAAAGAAATAACTAGTTTCTACCTCTTAACATTGTCCGATTTCAGTGATTTATTAAAAAAAGGAAATTTATAATACATTAAAATACTGAAAAAATGAAACGTAAGCATAGTAAACTATGTGTTAATTATCAATCAATTTATTAAGAAAAAAATCACTGAATTTGGACAATATTTTATTTATTTATTTATTTATATTAAGAGGTAGAAAAGAGTCATTTTTTTAGTCAGGACAAATATGACGGTTTTATCTTTTCACATCATGGTGGTAAAACCATAACGAAAATAAAGTCGCAAGAAGAGAGAGGACAGGCGACCAGTGAAATAATCAAGCGAAAACCGAATAATATTTTTATCACATATTGAACGCCACACAAGTCTGACGCCCAAAAATATAATGTTCAACATTCTGAAAAGGTAAACCGTATTGATGAATATCTACCTCTCAGAACGTAATTACATAAACAGCGTTACATATCGACACAAAAGATATATTTGTAAGTATATCGAGGTCGACGGCGGATGCTGCAACCTCGTGCTCGAGTATTGGCGTAATGAATTGCTGTGCCTAATTTGTTGTTTCACTGACAATACATCCGCGAGAACGTTTGCAGTTTGCATCATTTGGCCGCAGAAATTTGCTTTTATTTTGCGAGATTTACCCCTAATGTGCACCAAATTCAAATACAATTTTTAGTCAGTTTTAGTTTAACGTTTGTTACATATCATACTTTGGCCCTAGCACGGAATACTGCGTAAGTGTACCGTGTCGTTCACGTGAAACATTACAAACTGTAATTTATCTAGCTAGGGCAACTGTGACACAGACAACTCATAGTTTGTACGTAGAGGCGTGACGCGTTGACGCTTACGATACGAATACTTTTTTGCAAAGTTTGTGCTACCACGGAAGTTTCCTCTTTCAAATAAAAAAATAGTTTTGAGAATCGGTCCCCAAATTAGGGCGAAATCTGTGAACATACATACAAAAAGACATACAGTCGTAAGATCGATATCTTCAAAAAAGATAAGCATTGTTGCAGTATGACGAGAAATATATAAAAAGCTGTTTCAGCCTCGGCTTGTTTCTTCAGCAAATACACTTACTCGTACGTAAAGGCAGTACAGGATAAATAAATAAGAATAATAAGCCGTCTACAGCCCACACAGAATCCGATCGCCCTTGGTCAGTAGCATTTAAAATACGTACATCGGTCATTCTTATAAATAACTACAATTACTTGTGGAGATCTCCGGACAATCAAATGAGATAACTTATCGAGGATCACGAGTTGATAGAGTCTCAGGCAAGGTTACTTTGATTACCTACTTTACTATGTACTCGTATGTATGTATCTATTGGTGACTACTGTGGCCTCAACCGCGCTGAAATTCACTATAACACAGCGAATTTTTTTCATATACCATTACAGTGTTTAATAAATAACATTAATTGTAGTTTATTCTTATTAAATCAACTATCTGCCAGTGAAAGTCCTGTGAAAATCGGTCCACCTCTTTCGGAGATTAGCCGATGCAAACTTATAGCCAATAATACTGTTTTTGTTTTATGAGAACTCCTAGGAACATTTTTCTGTAAATGTAACGGTTAAAGTACCTGCCCTTCTGTCCCGTATGAAAAATCCATCCTGTATAAACAAAGGAGAAGTCATCTGAAGGAGACTTTCTCCCGGACGTGGGTAACTGGACCTCCAAAAACGGACGTGGACGTAGCATTGTTATGCCTTTTCCACACCGAGGTTCAACGTCAATGCCCAACATCGCCTTAAACAACCCGCTAATTATTCCGATAATTATCGCGATAAATTGAATGGCTACACTGGTACCGTGAACGTCAACGCCCATTTCATCCGATAAAATTGGCAATAGTTCAAGATGGACGTTGACGCTGCTACCCTGTATTTAATGAGAGTCAATTTGTATTATATGAATGTATTGTATCATATATTGAGTATATGTAATTTTGTATATGTATTTTTTTCCAGGACTTCAAAGATTTATAATATTTATTTAAAGGGGATTTGTAATAAAATAACCTATTAGGGATTCATTTTCTTTTTAATTCTTCTAAAGTTCACATGTGCGATCACTATCACGGTGCATGCTGACAAACGTTGGTGTGGCCGCTTCAACGCAATAATTCTCGCGTTAAATCTCTTTGATGTGCCTAAAAATACCGCCAGCTGATTTATTGCCCAACTTCAACGGCAATGTTAATGCCGTTGTCGAATTATTGCGATAAGGGGTGGCTACATCTACGGTTAACGTTCAACAACGCGATAATCAACGGCGTTTCTCCTCGGTGTGGCCAAGGCATTACAGCGGTCTAATAATGAAATATCGAATAGGACGTTCATACAAATCTTTAGCTTTAGCTAGGATAAACTTTTTCCATATCTATAGAAATATCTATAGCAAGGTAGCCTAAGCCATTTATTTGAATGTTACATTATGTTTTTAGAAATTACCGTTAATCTAGCAATATTACTTTAAATAATATTTGTCTTTATAATATTTTATGATAATCTTTGACATTATGTATTTTAAAAACTGTGAGTCTTCTAATAAAAGAAATAAAAAACAATAAAAAATGCTTATTGCAAAAAAGTAAATCCATGAAACAACAAATATTGATTCTTAGGCAATAGGGGTATACTCAGCAGTGCGTTGCGTAGACTCTTAAATATATAGAATTTAAATTTTCAGCATTCGCCTTTTTATCGAAGAAAGGTTACCTACTCCAGAATTATTTCAGTTACACGTTAGAATGAAAATAGTAGTCGATCTGATAATACTTTGAAAAGATTTTTACAAATAAAATGTTTTATTTTGTATTTAAACTGGCGTTCTATGGGGGAGGCTTATGTTCAGCAGTGGACGTGTTCCGGCTGATAATGATAATGATGATGATTATTTTGTATTTACTTAACGTGTAATGCATTGCGGTTGGAACTTGCTCACGAGTTCAAGCACCGCGGAGGTTGAAAATCATCAGGTTGTTTTCACTAGGAATATTTGCTTATAAGCCATTTATCACAAAACTAATAGGTACCTATTTTTACCAATAAACCAAAAAAATACTTTGGCATACGTGATAATTTTGGTTTTATTTAAGAAAAAACAATGCAGTCGTTATTTGTTGTCTTGTATGTTGTTGCAATCAACAACTGATGATCGACGCTGATATCGGTGGCATGTAGAGACACTAGGGGCGTCCGTAAACTGCATGATATATATCGTTACGTGTCCTCGTCCTTAGTCGTTCACTCTTGACGGAGTGGTCGTGGTTGATGACGATTCCTTTTCTTTAAATAATGTAGCCCTCGCGATGCGCTTCCATCCATTGCTGTCTTCTGCGTTTCGGGTGCTTTGGACTATGGACGTTTGTGTTGCAGCTTTTATGAGGTCTGTCCATCGCGTAAGGGATCGACCGCGTGACTGCTTGCCTTCTACTTGCCCCTGGACTACGAGTCGTTCCATGGAGTTTTCATTTCGAACAATGTGTCCGAAGTATTTGAGTAGTCGTATTTGCACAGTCGACGATAATCTCTCCTTGATTTTTAGTTCCTCCAAGATCAAGATACTGGTCTGAAACGCTGTCCAAGGGATCCGCAGCAGTCGCCGCCAGCACCACATTTCAAGTGCATCGATTTTGCGTCGGTCTCTGAGGCAAACCGTCCATGTTTCTGCGCCATAGCAAAATATCGGAAACACTAGAGTTTTCATCAGGCGGACTTTCGTGGCTTTGGTGATATTTCGGTTACACCAGACTCTTTTGAGCTTTACAACGGCAGATCTTGTGATAGCACATCTTCTTCGAATCTCGTCCTCACAGCCCCCAGTGTTCGTGATCGTGGATCCGAGGTACACGTATAGGATTGAAGAATATAACAGTTGCCAATCACAGAGATGTCAGGTTCAGTTCAATCCGCGAGCATCATCTTGGTTTTGTCTCTGTTCATCGCAAGTCCGAAGGAGAGGCTTGTTGTCTCTAAACGTGTCAACAGGTATTCCATCTCTTTTTTTGTTTGACCGAGAAAACTAGTGTCTTCGGCGTAGGTATTTCAAGTTGGATATCTTCCGACCTCGCACTGAAATGCCCTTGTCCCACTGTTCTAAAACGATTCGGTTATTTTTATATGTTAAACAAGAGTGGACATATTATGCACCCCTGCCAAACACCAGCATGTGTGTGAAAGCTTTTCGAGTCAACATCGTCTATTCGAACAGTCGCAGTTCCATCCTCGTAGAGTCGGCGTACGAGCCAAACTAGGTGGCTAGGTACTCCCATTTGTAGCAGTACTACGTCCCATAACTTGTGCCATTTTACGGTGTCGAAGGCCTTGTGAAAGTCGACAAAGCAAATATAGAGTGAAATGTTAAACTCTCTAGACTTTTCAATTATCTGTCGACGAATTAGGATCTCATTCCTCGTCCCTTGACCCGCTTGCTCCATCGCTATTTCAGAATTCAGAAAAGCTCATTACGTGTGTAGCAGGCTAATGCGCATAAATAGGTTCTCACAGTTAATTCTTTACGGTACGTATCTACACACTAAAAAAGTTTGGAATCACTAGCAAAAATTTTTTTTTTTAAATTTGAACTTAATCAATAATTTCTTAATAAAAGGTTATATCCAATATAATGTAACTCCTCCCCTGGCTCGAACACATGCGGTGATCCTCCTGGCATGCTGAGAATCAAATAATCCAGCATTTCTTGGGGTAACCTGTCCCATTCTTGAATAGCGGCCCTGATTCTTGAATAGATTCCCTGAGCTCTGGCACTGTCTTCGGGCGTGGCTGACGGTCCCTAAGAGCTCGCTTAAGTGCTCCAAGCGTGCTCTATTGGGCTTAAGTCAGGCGAACCGGCAGGCTAGTCTAATATTGTGATGTCGTATTCTCGGACAGCAGCATTGACTCGTTGTGCTCGATGCGCAGGCGCATTATTATCGACCAGTACAAATTGGTGCTCATGGTTTACACGGAATGGTCTGACAATTCCATCAATTGCTACACCTCTATACATGTCTGCTGTCATGAAGCTTCGGCAACAAAAAAGATTTCGATTTTTTAAAGTGATCGCAATCTTTTTTGACGTGTGTATGAAATAAAAAAACGTTATTCATTTATTCCGTATGAGAAAAGCATGAGACCTTCTTCTATACACCATGTATTTTGTAATGAAATTCTCGTGAGCTAGACACATAATGATATGTTAACCGGCAAACACTCACGTTAAAGAACATGTTGACCCGGATTTCGAGCATGGCCAATGCTCATCTTCAAGTCAATCATACCGATACATCCTGTATTGTTAAACAAAATCACAATCTGTCACCTTTTCATTATGTCAACATCCCATATTTGACCAGCTTTTGAAAGTATCAACCTCGCTCTGTCATAATTTGTTAGCCCAAACCATATATTGTACCTAGTACTTATTTATATATGGCCCAAACAGCAATAAATATTTTTGACACTTGACTGTGAAACAATTTGATAAAATGGATTATTCAAATGACCTTGCCATATTCTTTGCACAAAGCTCAGACTGAAGCTCAATGTAGTAAGTAGATAGCGCTAATAAGTATGTATAATTACTACATACTAGCGACTGCCTGCGATTTCTTTCGCGTAGTAGGATCGGCCTTCGCCCTCGCCATTACCTTTCACCTTTTCTTGGTTTTTATTTAATCAGAAAAAAAAGAATGAGCGAAATTGTTCCATCCGTTCTCAAGTTATAGCGTGAACGTGAGAAATAGGGGTTCATTTATATATATATATATATATATATATATATATATATATATATATATATATAGTCTAGCGGCTGCCGGCGACGTCATACGCGTAGTAGGCTCGGCCTTCGGCCTCGCCATAACCTGCCATCTTTTCTTAGTTTTTCGTGCATAAGAACCTTCTCCTGACAATAACTAACACAACAAAAACAGAATTAGCGAAATCGGTAAAGCTGAAACAGGGGTTCATTTTTATATAAATATAGAATATTTTTATATTATAGATTTTTTATTTGTTTATTAAGTACTTACACAAAACAAGTTACAACCATATAGATATACATAAATGATCCAGAAGGAGTACAGAATAATTTTGTTCTGACCTGGGGCCCTACTCCCACCTCATAAAGCAGTCGTATTTCAACCTTACCATTAAATCTGGTACCACCACGTCAATATAGCAAGCTTAAAATAATATTGGATTACGATAGACGTTATGATGACGTATTATCAAATATTTCACGCAATTCGCATACTTTTTCATGACTTTAGACACTAAGTTTCACTGTTCTAATGTGAATTTTTGAAGATTCGTACTCCCATATCTTAACCCGTCCGCATCAGCGCAAAAAATAACAATAGATTTATGAATGAAACTTAACTCGAATGAGTCTTGCTGATTCGGACAGATTAAAGTAGTCATATTGCAACGTTACCATTAAATTTGGTTGATCGTTTTGTGTCGGTGGGAGTACGATAGTAAGTATGATTATTCTAAGCTTATTACAAAGCGCTCCTGATATATGATAGTTTCGTAAATGGTGGGAGTAGGCTCCCTGGATTGTAACTCAAAGCATGCGTACGATATAGAAACTTATTTAGACTTAAGCTTACAAACACAAACAAGTCACGAGTGTGGTTCTTATGAACATAAAAAGTGAGTATATGTAACACAAAAGAATTATAATTAATACAATTAGACATACAAGAGGATACTCCTCTTAATATATACCCAATTAACCATATAATAACTTCGGTATTTCAATAAATTTAAATTCAAAGTGCGCACTTGACATTTGCGCATTTCACATGGAAACCGGCTTGATTTTAAATATCATAAGCTTAAATTAAGTAATCAACCATTGGTAAAATGAGAACTTTGAGTACGTAACTCAGAGCTAAGTGCAGTCTACATCTGGTATTTAGTATAGAATTATGTCATTCTACTTAAGTGTTACATGAATTTGCAGTTAAACATTAAAGTTCAGCGGCTGATATAGAGACCATCTTTATCCTTCAGAAACGTGCTATTCGAGCTATATACGAAATGGGTCCCCGTTAATCTTTGAGAGATTTATTTAAAGAAATCAATATATTTACGTTGCCTTCCTTATATGTATTTGAAAATATAATGTATGTTCGTAAAAATTTACACAAATATAAGTTAAATAGTGATCACCACACTTTTAATATCAGAAATACAAATAGTATAGCTGTACCTAGTTTTAGACTTGCGAAGACTAATAAGTCATTCCTAGGAAATTGTGTGCGTTTTTACAATAAAATCCCAAAACACATAACTGAGCTCACAGAGGGCAAATTCAAGTTGACTGTAAAAAACGTTTTAATAAAAAAAGCTTACTATAAAGTTCGACATTATATAGAAGATAATGATGCTTGGAATACTCCAGTTCTGGCAAGCTGTCTCTCTGCCACCCATAAAATGTAATATTTGTAGTACCTAAGTAGAAACATTGTAAACATCTATATAAAAAGAATGGCCCCGAGTTTTTTGCCGCTTCTTCTCGGTGGGCTCTATATATTTTGGAACGCGGCGGTGAGTCTTTAAAGTAATGAAAAATTGACGTTCATAAGTGCGTCTTTGATGCCTAAATTGAATAAATGATTTTGACTTTGACTTTGACTTTGAAACTTTAATAGAATAGGGTCTGCCATAATACAATTTTAGTTTCATAGTTTAGTGTAGTTTTTTGAACACGTGAAACGCTACCGTTGTCATAGATTTTATAGTCTTAATAATAAAAGTCACGTAACCACTCTTTCACAGTAGGTATAATAGTGCTACCTACCTGTTACTTATTATAGAAAGACAAGTGGCCTTTACGCGGCCTTGGACGTGGGCTGCGGCCGAATGTGTTGCATTGGCCAAACAAGGGTTTCACTTTTATATACAGGTTTTCTCAAAGGGGCTTTTTTTATTTATTTAAGTGACTTGCCACCCGCTAAACCTAATTATTAAATAAGGTTTACTGGGTGGCAAGTCCCTACCTGCCTAAATATTCCAAAATGAGACTAAAATTGACAGGTGCCCTAATCTCGTCCATAGCCCACTACCTCCCTTTTTTATCATTTTTTTTTTCATGTAATCAACCCACTATTTACTACTACTACTATGTACGCTGTTACTATGCCTGTATGTGTTTTGATTTTTTTAATATTTCAAAGTACTATGAAAGAAAATCTGTAATTGACTACAATGTAAAACTTTTCTGAAGTAAGTAGTGCTTTTTACTTTTCAGTTTTTAATAAAATATATTATCCGTGGTCCCTAACCAAAGAATTTTTATTGAGCTACCGTGCGAAGTACACAGCCATGCAAGATTCCAGAAACTTCTGGCCCCATCAGCCATCAAATCTTCGTGGTATGTGCCCTGTACCTCTACCATGAGTTGGCAACATAAATGTCATCTATAATCGATACTCGATCTCGCCTACCTATTAAGCTTGTGATTGGCGTACTCGCTGTCAATTTTAGTTCTACAATTAACCGCGAGGTTCTATTTTTCATGCATTTTTTCGCGGCAGTCGATATCGAGCATCGATTGGTGTCTATGTTGTAAACTCATGGTACGCCTATCGATCACTCTAAAATAGATGCCTAAGTTCTTAAAGAGTAAATATCTTTATACATACTTTATACATATTTATAAATATCTTTTTACATTTATACTTTATAGGATGCTTGGAAAACGCTCTTTACGAGCACATGTCTTGTTAAAGAATATGTGTGCCTACTTAGAAAAAAAGGCACTGTAACACAGCTAATAACTAAAATGTCTGGAAGTTACTTTATTCTATAAATAAGATTTCAATTGTAGGTTAACTTTGTAATATACAGTGGAAGCTTTGACGTCACAAAATGGCGGATTGGGTAAAACAAAGACGAAAACGGAACATTTATTACGCGCTAATTTCGCTGTAAAAAATAATTAAAATGCCGTGTTGTTTTGGCTCCGGGTGTAACCATGTCTCAAGCATAGAAAAATATATATTCTAGGGTTCTTTAATTTTTTCACCTTTCACACACTAAACTTAAACACAGAAGTTTACTCTTTAAATTGCTCTACAATTGTGTTTAAGCTAACAATTGAAGACATTTTAGAAACGTGCTAAATTGACTGGAAGAGTTCCCTTTACGGATAAGTCCGCGCTTTTTACTTTGTAGTTTTTTAAAGTATACTTTTACCCTTTGTACTTTTTTAATGCTGTAACTGGTGTACAATAAAGTATTTGTATTATATATCCAAAAAACGATACAAATCCCTTCTGACAGAAGTTTATTTTTACAGTTTTTCACATAAAGTTTTTACTTGTGGAATGTGGGGAGAGTTTTATCGTTAACATGGCTAGCGTTTTGTTTAATGAAAACACCTGTTTAGTAAATAGATATAGTGCAGCGTGTGAGGGTGACAGGCACAAAATTAAATGCTATGTTTCGGTAAAGGCGATATCAGACGTTTCACTTGAATGAATATTCACTCGAGTGAATGATTCATCTCTCTTTCATTTCATGTTCACACGGCTTTGGTGGAATGAAATAGAAATGAACATTCACTTCTCTTTTCATCCAATATGTCGTCTAATGAAGTCGTGTGTCTTGGATATGGTATTCAGAAAGTTTGTGGTTCCAAAGGCATTGGTAGTTTTTAAAGTTGTCCAAAAACAGCAGCGTGTAAGTATCATTCCACTTGAACACCATTTTACCGCGAACTCAGAGAAAATATTTAAAGTAGCGATGTAGCGTAGCGACATTCGTCTTCTGCAGGACTTGAGAACAAATGACCAAATCCGAGTGAACGTTCTCTCTGTGTTCAGACAGTTCATTTGTCGTTCATTCGGATTGGGAGTGAAAGATGCGAATGAAAATATCTGACATCGTTGGATCGGTTCATTAATGAATTCATTCAGCACTCTTGTTTCATTTGCTGTTCAGACGTTTCATTTAGAGTGAAAGTTGCCAAATGAAAGAGTAAAATGCACGAAAAATGAATCGTCTGATATCAGCTTAAGCGCCAAAATGAATCGGGGCGTTCGCACACCCATTACCTTATAAGCCCACGATCACCGTGAGCGAGCTCGTACGTCATCGATGACGTCACCGAAAACACTCACGTCGCGACCACAATGCTCGCGGATCGAAGGTTGTTGCGAGCTGTCACTGTCAAAGCAGCAAATAAGTAGAGGATTCTTTCGATTTTTGACAGAAAATTTGGCGCGCATTTCACGACCTCGGTTACGAGGTTTCGTTTGGGTTGAACATTGCAAGCATTAATCCATAGTGGAACACTACACCGGGCGCGACAGTTGTGAGCGTTGACGGCGCTTGCCAGAACGTACCCTAAGGGTCCGCATTGGACAATGAGGGGACGTGACGTCACTTCCGGCGGCGAGCGGCGGCGCGGGCGCAACTAGCACGAAATTTGGAAGGAAATGTAACGATTTGAATAATAATTCGTTTAATGTATGCCTGCGAGTCCTGGAATCACATTGGAAAGTACTTAATGGAAACATTAGCTATTGAATAGCTATTATGACGATATAAAATAATAACAATTAGTTATTACTATTTTAGTTTGGTGTTTGCTAGAGCCTCCTCTGTATACACAGTTATACCTACGACAATAGTACCTATACAGGTACACAGTACTCTTACTTATTCTGTGGTATAGGTAATGCTGCTCTTTTTGCATATTGTGATATTTGTGAACTGCAGAGTAACTGGATAATCTTAGGTACGTCAGTGGGCCGAGCATGACAATCTGTTTAACCCGTTGCATATCAAGCGTACACCATGTGTACGTGCAAAAAAGTAATTTAATTAATAAAAAAGTTTTTTTTTTTTTTGTGTATCATAAATAAATAAATAAAAATAAAAAGTGCTAAGCCGTGTCGCGCTTACACCAAATGTATTACACAATTTATACCTCTTGTTTGTATCTAATTTCTACTAAAAACTACTAATCAGATGACAGAGACCAATGCTCTCCACCGGTATAAACTTGCTTTTAGTTGTGTGTAGTTGATCAAACTATTTAAGTGTAGTATTTTGTTATCTGAACTTTTATACAAGTATGAAATGGTGATGATCTATTACAAAAATAAAAAGTAAGTTTAACTTTCAAAAAAATCCCAGAGAGGTCGTTAATTGCTCGTTACGAAAAGACAATTGAAACAAGACATTGAAAAGAAACCAAGAGTAGTAGACATTGGAGGGGTTAAGTGTAACGTAATCGAATCGTTAACCAACGTATTTAATACAAACTGTCATTTATCTAGTACAATAGTGGCACAGATAACTCATAGTTTGTACTGTATACGTAAACGATGCGGTAACGTTACACTTAAGCAGATTTTCGTGCTCGGTCCACCGTAGTCAACTTACTAAGGCGATGGACGAGAATAACAATAAAACTACGATTTTGTATACTTTGCTTACACTCGTCCTCAAAGACTTATTAACCCTTTGCGTCCCGGAGACGTACATATACGTCAGTTTCATTCATAAATCTTTTCTTTTAATTATCACGGTATGTATAGTAAGGATTAATCCATCATAATTACACGTCAAACTCGTGCAAACAAATCTAGTAAAATAAAAATAAATCTTAGACAGTCATTGTTGGCTTCTATCCCGCCATTCTCGTTGAAAGTTTAATGTTTTATTAAATTATAGCAGGCGTGGCAAACCCGAGGTCTGTTTGGTTTTATACATGCACTAGCTTTCCCACGTATTTTTATATGACTATCTATTTAGATAGTATATCTATTATAGAGTAGGTAGACCAAAACTAAACAAAATTTCTATTTACAAATGTTTACACCAATAACGACCGGTCCCAATAATCTATCTATCGCCGGTTTACATTACTAGAGTTAGATATTTGACACTATTTGTATGGAAATTATGTCAAATTTCTATCGGTAGTAAGGAAAACCGTGGATAGATAGATTATTGGGATCCTCCATTAGTCAAAAACAAACAATTTTCCATACAAAGTTTCATCCTCCATTTCACCCCCTAAATAATCGCTGTCAAAAAATATAAAAAGAAGAACATTTTTTATTTTCAATTATCTAAATTCAACTTTTCACATATATATGTTCAAAAACGAAGGATTTCATGCAAATGTTTTCTTTCATTTTTACCTTCTTAGGGGTTGAATTACGAAAAATTCTTTCTTAGTTGCTACACCTCTCCAAGAAAAAAACGCCCTACAAATTACAAGTCTGTACGAATTGGTATTGATCATTGATACCGACGATCTTATATAGGATGTTTGGTAGAGGGACCGACAAACCAAATGAGCGTGTTCGGGGGACCACTTGGAGAATACAAGTTGGCCAAAAAAAATCCCCGATACCCCAATATGTTTAACTTTTTTTTGGGATTTTTCCCTTTTTCTCCCTAATTAATAATAATTAATTGTCGGTCCCTCTACCAAACACCCTGTATAGATTGTTGATCCTAACTTTACCATCACTAATATAGCTAAGCATTTGAACTTTACATGTAACAACTTCGTAACTTATATTCTACGTATTATTCATAAACGATTTGATTTGATTTTATAGTTGACGGTAAATTATTTTTAGTTTATTTATATTCTTCTATACTTTCCTCTACAGTATTCACTCTTCATCCCCACCTCTTTACCTCCAGGAGCGTTTTCAGATCCATCATCTCACACCCTATCCCTTCATTCCACAAACACACTGCAATTGAATACACCTGTCGCGTCATCAATGTATTATAAGTAAGTAATTTACTAAACATGCTGTCCACCTATGGAATGAGCTTCCTGTCAGTATAAAGCAAGCAAAGTCAATTTCGTCTTTCAAACATATGGTGAAGAAGCAATATTTATCAAATAACTACTGAATATTATATTTGACTTTAAATGATTATTAGGTATTAAAATATTGTATTTATGTTTATACTTTAATAGTAGGTATGTATTAATTTATTATTATTTAATTTTATTTTGATGTATTTATTTGTTTTAATTATCTATTAGCGCTTAATTCCTAAATTAAAATGTTTATTTTACCAACTACTTACTACCGCATTATCAGTGCAGTCCCAATTGAGCCATAATCGCTATTAGCGCGATAACAGTCGGTCCCTTTCACCGTGAGCGTGTTTACGGTGGCCCACGCTACGTCATCGATGACGTCTTAACTGCCGCCATATTGACGAGTACATGAACCATGCTCTACACCATAATCGTCGTGAGCTTTCTGTCAAAAGTGACAAGTGTTTGTTTATTTCAATGTCTTTACGGGTGTCCCTTGTTTTTGATGTAAAAGTTGTAAAAGTCCATTCCATTATTTCTTTTTAATCCACACACCACATAGTTAACCTTCACACTGTGCACGATATTTTATGAATTTGTTTTTCGCGCGCAAATGTTTCGTTATTGCTAAAACTCTGGTCCGATTTATCAACACGCTTACAGTGTCACGAGCTGTCAAAATCGCGATATTTGTCTCGGACCGGCTTCGGTAGACGTTAGCACTGCGAGCAAAAATATCGCAAAACGGACCGCTGTGTAAGAATCCTCTTCATGCATGTTTGCCTGTAATATATTGCTATAGCGATAAGGCCGCCAATTGTCCAAACTACTGTAGCGCTTTTTATTGTATTATGTTTTTCTTTTATGATTGGTTATCAATAAAGAATTTTTGTATTGTATTATATTGTATTGTATATTAGTACAGATAGGTACTTAAAGTATTTACGCATACTTATTTTTCTCGAAATTCAAAACACATTACTTACAACGTATATAATGAAATTAATTACTATAACTATAGAGTGCTAGTGATGTAAAGGGATTACTTTCGGTTAGGGTTGCATGCTACGAAGAAATAATATCAGGAAGAGTAACTGCCTTAAAAATGACCCAATAAAAGTCGTGCTAAATCAATAACATCGTTCACGCCGCTATGACTCAGCTGTCATAGTAGAAGTTACAGCACGCGCGTGAACCAATCCCTGCTTTCCTTCTGAAATTTAAACCAATCACCGAACATGTCTATTTGTAACCTCGGAAGTAATTCGTATTTGGAATCATACGTCGTTTTGGTTTGAAGGACCACTTTTTGTGTGGAATTTGTTCTGAGTTATGCTTCCTGACATTATTTCTTCGTAGGTTGCATGACATAATTATGATATGACACTGTTATGTTTAGGAGTCTGTCATAAGTCATGTTTAATAAATGTTTATAGATGTAGTAAAACTTTACTGACCTTTTAATTACGATGGTAACATTACGTTCTACGTAATTACGTATCGCTGTGACATTTGTATTTTAGTGTCAAAACGATTAAGACCATCTTATCGAGCAATCAACGACCTCTGTGGGATTTTTGAAAGTTAAACTTCTTCTTCTTCTTCTGTGGCTTTTTAACGTTGGAAGACGTTACTCTGTCAGTGTCATGGTAACGTCTTATTTGTCCTCCTGGCCCTGCTTCAGCGCAATGTGGGCAATGTGGGCTCACAATAACATTTAACTAGCGTTAAGTTCTCATAAAAACTGTAACTGACAAAGAGATGGTGTGGGCATCCAGAGCAGACATGCTCACGGAAATGTGTTGGCAAGCAGTGGCGTATGTGGGGGGTCGCCATCTTCCCTCAGAAATGGGTGAGGAAGGCGATGGCTGGCACATGCGTCAACTCGTGAACGGGTGCTGTTTGCGGAATGGTCTGCTGTGAATGCTTACACCAACTCACAATAATCTTAATAGTAATAATAAAATTTAGTTATATATATTAGTTAAAAAATTTAGTATATAATATAGTAAATAGTTAGTTAGTTTAATATGTTCCCCATGTATGTATATTTGTTGAATGTAAAAAATTGATCGTAAGTTTTTAAAAATCCCAAAAGTTGAAAAAAGGCACGGACCCTGGAGTCTGTGGAGTAGGTAAAGTTTAAAATAAAAAAATTAAATTTCAAAAAAACGTCTTATTTGTATTCTTTTTGACGTCTTACTTTTTATTTTTGTAATAGATCATCAGTTTATACTTCTTTGAATTCTGCTGTCTTATGCTGCTTTTGATGTTCCATCTTATATGGGAATATATTCCCAGATGATTTCCTTGAGTCGCATTTTAGGAGTTATTATATTATTATTGTGTAGGAAATAGATATATTTGCCACTACTCTGAATGATTTTACAAAAGTGACTCTATATATTTTGTTTTACTTTAAGACATAATTTAAAAAAAATGTACCTATTAGATAAGTACATACAACTAAACTTACGCATTAGTATTTCCCTGTAGTGATAGTCTAAGTTTTGGATAATAAATAAATATTTGAATATATATAAACTGTTCTTTGGGATCTTAAACAAGAACTTGTTTAAAAAAAAATATAAGTATGCAGTCGATTTCCTATACGCTTAACACTATAATATCATCTAAGTTTACAATTTTCCCGTCTATTTTGCCATAAATAATATCAACTCTGTTTTTTTGCAATTACATTGTAATAATTAATTAATTGCCTAATTTATTAATGCGTTGAATTATTTTTTTTCCAGGAGGACGGCACCGTGGAATACTTCAACAACATCATAGTCCAGCCTCATTTGAGACTGGTGACGGGACAAGGGCGTGGATACCACGTGCGCTGCCGGTACCGACGTCGCGAGCTCGCGCATTTCCACCTGCTGCATCCTCATCCTAAAGCAGACCGGCTCACCAACTCCCTGCAAGATTACAAGTATGTGCCTACACGTGGTGAGATAAAGTTCACTTTTGTTTGAAGCTAGTGACGGGAGTATATACATACGCGCTCCTTTTCACCGTGACAAAACGGAGACGAACGAATATTAGTATATAAAGTTGCTTGTGTGACTCATCATTATTTAAAAAAACGATATTAAAAAATATTTAGTGACACTTCCGCTGAAAAGAAAACAATGATTTTGGCCTCGAGCCTTGAATGTCGAGCGCTAGTCCGACCACTCACTGTCGGACTAGCGCTCGACGAGTCAACATCTCCTGAGGATGCCTCGCGTAGAGGCGAAACACGTGTCGAATCGGTGTTGGTTTATTTGGGTTTTCTTGTGTTTTTTATTTTGTATTCTTCCTATTAGCATTTTATGCGGGAGGGAGGGTGGTGCACGCCCCCAAATAGGCCAAAATCATTGTTTTCTTTTCAGCGGAAGTGTCACTAAATATTTTTTAATATCGTTTTTTGATAATGGATTTCCGCAAAGTAACGCCTGAATCAATAAATTTTCATCATTATTTACTTAACTTAATTATTATTATGTATACTGAGAGTTGAATTAAGTGACAAACGTGGATGACTATTTTCAAAATAGGTACTGATATGTTGTGAATTTAAGTTAATTAATAAAAATCTTAAATGTGTATTCAATATTGTTAATTTATATGTATGTATATAAATTATACGTTTCTGATTCTGATATTATTACTGACTTACTAGTGGGGGTATCCTCAGCGGAGGTAATATTATTATTTATATTATATTATTTTATATTATATTATTATTTAATAGTAGGTGGTATTTTATTATGTATGATCTCCGATTTCTCCCACATATGTAGACCGAATCTCAAAATTATTATTTAATTTGAACGAGTATACTTCCGAGGTGGTCCCATTGAAATTTCATCGAATTCAGTCGAGCGGTTTTTGAGTTACACTTCAATAACTGAAAAGTGGTTCGTTCGCCTATTTTTATGATATCCTTATTGAAGGTAAATGATAATCGATCTCATAAGTAGCGTGAGTCACTAAAAAGGGTGAACAACATTTTACCGTACCTAACAAAAAAAATATGAAATAACTTGTTGAAGTCGGTACCATGCGGTACGGTATCACAATTTTTTTTTTTCATTTATTTGAAGGGCTTTGTCGCTGAGCGACCACACGGCCCTGTAAAATCATACAAAGAAGGTTCTTAATATCTAGTAAGTCATGCTAGTTGTGCTAGTTTGTACAAAATCATGGCTTGTTCAGACATTGGATACACTAAAATACTATTGCACAGGCCGATATCCATTTCTCTCGCTGGACCAAAATGTGTAAACCTATAAGCAGCGTTCCGCACACACTCCCATAGAACATGTTGCACATCTTCTATAATTCCACAGTCATCACAAGCGCTCAATATTGTAATAATAAATAGGTATTTTTGAACTGTCATGGTATTGACTTCAACAAGTTATTTCACACTTTTTAGTTTTCATTCGGTTCCATTTTTGGTATTTTTTTATTTCTATCTAATTTACTAAAGTAATTACCTAATCCTGTTTCTCCTGCAGTGATGACGAGGAATACGACGAAGAGTCAGGGCTGCTGCCATCCGTGACCATGAAGATATACAAGGGCGAGCCTAAAGATAAAATTGTAAGTTTGAGCACAAGACGCTAATGTGTTAAATTATAGTTATTGCTTAGGTACATATAAGGTTTAGGAACGTTTCTGGTATGCAAATGTTTCAATTAGGGCACGCTTTGTTAAATTGGAATTGTTTTAATAACATGGTCATTATAGACCAAGAGGCAAGCCACAGTAATGTTACATTAACTTGGCCTCGCGATACTTTTTTTGTATAATATCAACTGACGAGATGGGTAAGTCGTGTGCCTGATGGTAAGCGTCACGTTTGTCCAATCGCAGTGCAATCAAGACCCTATTAGTAAAGTTTCATGTGGCACTGTACTTGTCTTTGTCACCCCGAAACTTGGTGCACAATTCAATTTACTGTTGATTTTAATCAACCAGATTATATAGTTTACTATATATACCATAAGTATGTAACATCAACATATCCCATGTTGATTAATTGTTATATTAAAGTCTCCTCAAGTACTTTAAGGAGTCCTCTACCTTAAGTTATCCCATTAAGTCATCATAAGTATTTAGATATAGTGTACTGTAAGCGGCAGATAATATTTCTGGCTTAAAATTATCTGATATCCTATTGTCAGGTTTGTAACCTAAAAGGGTATCATTCATTATGCTTAGCTTTAAAGAAATAAGATATATATGTTGTATTTTGTTCCACTGTGTCTAAAATATGATAGTCTATCATATTTTAGACACCCTACAGTAGTAAATTTAATTATGTATGACCTACACTAGTTGTAGCTTTTCTCTGTCGGAGGAGGTTCATATAATCCGAAATATAAGTTTCTATGATACTTAGTTCGGAGACATGTTCCTCCAGATGATAGGTGGCTGGATGGTGTGGGTTAAACGGAACCATTGTATGCTACGATTAAAGTGTAATAATATACCTATTTAATTACAATATTAGGTACCTAGTAACTAGCATAAATCTTCTAAAGTTTTATTACAAATAAATATTATTATATTATTTATTATCATTGAAATTTATAGATAGAAAAATGCCATCCTCGGACGGGATTCGAACCCGCGTCTTCTGACTCCCCGTGTCAGACGCCATTGACCAACTAGGCCACCAAGGTTCTGGTCCGAGTATCGAATTTTAACTCTCTATTTGACTAACCGTCTTGCGGGGTCTTATTTATTATCCCTGTGAATAAATATTGAAATCATCACTTTAAACTGTCCAAAATGCTAATTTTCATCACTGTATGTTCGAAAACAAAATACTTTCCAAACTTTCACCCCTCCATTTCACCCTCTCAAACCACCACTATCCATAAAAAATATTCCAACATTTATTATTTTGAATGACCTATCCAAATACAAATTTTCACAACTATAAGTTCAAAAACAAAGGATTTTCACCCCTTTTGACCTTACCCCTACCCCTTAGGGGTAGAATTTCGAAAAACCCATTCTTAGTACACATCTACGCATCAAGGACAATACACTGTCCAAATTTCAAGTCTCTACGATCAGTGGTTTAGGCTGTGCGTTGTCTGTCAGTCAGGACATCTTCTTTTATATACCTATATATAGATTAAATTTGGCACAATGTGGACTTTTGAGTACAATCATCCAAAAATATCACTTGCTACTGTAATCTTCAAACTCTTACACAGTAATGTTTGCGAAATGCTGCTTCGAAAATATTTCAGTCACTGCAGAGGCCCATTCAAGACGTTCTCATAAGAGGCTTATATACCACTTACAATTCTAGCAAGGTATATTTAACATATACAATAATAATTTTTTTTTTGCTTTTCAAAGTATATTCCAACCTATAATTTTTAATATTGCACATATCAGCCGTTTCTGCTAAAAGGTTACGCTTATTGTAACTTTGTTATTCATAAGAAGTCCTGTACGTAAGTACTTATAGGTACATAATGGCAATCTGACAGTAAATTTTATACAAACATTTGCAGTTTCAAACATAATTATGAACAAAATACCAATAAAAAAGAATGTACTGTCAGCGCACAATATAGAAATGGTCTGAACATTTCCTTTACAATATTGAGCGCTGATTTTCATTATAATTATTTATTTATTTATTATTACATAGAAAATTCCGATTGAAATAACATATTATTTTAACATTTCAGGTGGCATCGAACGTACGCATAGGCGACACCCTGACTCTCGTCGTGTCTCTTGAGAAGCAGAAACAATATGGCTTTCTGGTCTCCGAATGCGCAGTGAGAGATGGACTCGGCTGGGCGGAGCAGAGCCTTATCGCTAATGATGGGTAACGATGGACTATTAACCTTCATTACTATTATCTCACGTCTTTAGCCCAAGTTAATCTTTCATGTAACAAAAAAAGCTAGAAGTAGACTCGACTGCGGTAATAATTACTCCGCACATTCATCATCATCATCATCTCAGCCGTAGGACGTTTACTGCTGAACATAGGCCATCCGCATAATTTTCCAAAAGGACTGCTTGGAAGAGGCCTGCAGCCAACGTCGTCTTTGTGTGGACCTACGCTGCGCTTGCGGTTCGAGGTCTCCACACTTTCGAACCGAAAGGTTCTGGAGTAGTGGAGTAGAGACCCCGCACATTAATCCTTCCTATAGATATAGATTTATGAGTGAAACTGACTTATATTTACGTCTCTGGGACACAAAGGGTTAATACACATATAATCCGGCCTCTTTTTGGGCTTCGACGCAATTGAGTATTTGTGTATCCAGTGACACTCGCACCATCAGGACGAACGTGTTATGTATCAAAGTCGATTGGGCCGTTGGGTAGTTATGGATATATAGGAACACTCGTATTTTGGACTTCGCTGCAGTCGGGTAAAAGGCTTATTGTTTAATTTAAGCAAGGTGGCAAGTGCCACCTGCTTGGGATCCAGTAGTCAAAATAATAAGCCTTTTAATTATAACTTCATATATTTGTTTATTCCCCAGCTGCCCGTTAGACGGAGAGATAATGGGCATGTTCCAGTACTCAAGTGATAGACAGGAGGCGCATGTCGCGTTCCCAGCGCACAAGTTCCCCTACACTGCCAGCGTGTACTACACGTGCGAAGTCAAGCTGTGCGATCTTAGTCATCCTACTGATTGTGTAAGTTCTAGACATCGGGTTATTTGTAAGTAAGACCTCCATGGCCGAATTCTCGGAATAAATAAGATGATACGTCGCTGTTTGCATTAAAAGGTTATACACGCACTTTCTCATACAAAATATTGTTTGTGTACAAAATCATTTGTGTTTTTCTCAACAATCGGCTTAGATCGTTTTAGTAATGCATCCACTGCTTTACTAGAATGTGATTTGGGCAGCAGTGACTTAATGACAGAGTTCTCTGTTTTTCAAGATATTAACTTATGCCCATTTAATATCTTGAGGAACAGAGTCATCAACCAAAACACAGACAAAGTCCTGCCCAAGTCAACGTGACTTGGGTAGGATAGTGACTGGTGAGGCAATATGCCACCATACGATAGGTAGGGAAGAATTAATGGTACCTGGGTTCCGTGGGGTATGTCGGGAGACTCTGGAACTGGTGAGAGCTGGTGACCGTGGGTCCTCGTGGAGGCGTCCTGCTGTCGACGGCGTGCTGATATGAGCTGAAGGCGATTGTTCACTTGTTCACTTGGGTTTGTATTGTCAGTGTCCCTTTTATTTGTGCACTCGCGTACGCGTATGTGTCGTCGGTAAAATTATTGGGGGCGTTTCCGACTCGTGGCAAAATGGCGGCGGTGCAGAGCGGATTTCACTTAGTGTTGCGTGCGCGCGAGCAGAAGGCGTGTCGCTCAGTGGTGGCGTGCGAGAGCCGCCGCGTTTGACGTTTCCCCTTACCGGCGGGTAGCGGGGGACGCGCAGTGGGTGAGGTGACGTCACGCTTTCGCGTGAACAGTGACTTAGTGATGACTTATTAAGTTTTTGGTTGATGGCTTTGTTCATTATCTTTGCGTACACTCGTGCGTCATTACAAACACTTAACAGATAATAATCCAGTGTCTACAATACACGTCAAAACTAGAAGAAACACAAATCAAGAAAACAATTAACAAAATCAAGCCATTGTCGATTTTTTTTCCCTGACAAATGTTCAATCCTCTAATTAGGATAAGATATAAGAATAAGATTTATTTACCCACTCACAAATTATCCTAATTTCCGTTTCAAATTCCAGGAGCCCTGTGCGCACAAGACTAATCGCGTCCGTCGTGACTCTGACAATGAAGGTACTCCGGCTACCGTGGAAGTGTTTTCTGGATTATATGTCAACGAGGCTGACTCGCCCGATAACGACGATGTTACTAGTGAAAAGGTATATCCGTTAAAATTTCTATACAGGCTGTGTGTGTGCTTAGGTACGTAAGATCAGAACTTGTTAATAGGCAACGAACCAGACCGGCCTATATTCTTATTCACCGAAGAAACTCTTCGAAATGATTTTATATGGGAATTTGCCACAGCATCTTACTTGCTCAGTGCTATAAACGATATTATTTACCACTAGATGCCAAGCTTGTATCTTCAGACGTATTTATTTATAATATTCTTTAATTTATATTATTTTTGTACTTAGTGTGGTTTATTTAGATTAGAAGTTCATAAAGAACTTAGTTTTTACCGACACTTATCTTTTAATGATTTACCATGAAAGTTTCTACTTATCTCCTCTAATTGGTCCCTCAGAACAGTCAGATTACATTAAGACCCGGTTTTTTACTTTAAGTTTTTTTTATTTACCAGTCCCGTCATCTGTTGCAAAATCATCAGAATGCAACTAGCCTACATCAGCCGAAATCTAGCTGATTGAGTCAAGCCTGAGCTCTGCTGCCCGTAGCTATGGCATTAAAAATTATTAATCTTAACGTTGATTATTAATTGACAACAATAAAAATTTACAGAAAGAAGACGAGATATGCATATCGCAGCGTAATTTCGCAATCGGAATCTGCGTGGCGGGTGTCATTCTCATGATATGCGTGATAGCAGCCATCGCATGGATCCTCGCACGTCGACGCAACCCCAAGACTTACTCCAGGACCGGCAGCTC
Source organism: Selenia dentaria (assembly GCA_917880725.1). Classification (NCBI taxonomy): domain Eukaryota; kingdom Metazoa; phylum Arthropoda; class Insecta; order Lepidoptera; family Geometridae; genus Selenia; species Selenia dentaria. The sequence goes on from OU862902.1 coordinate 9,714,065, forward strand.
CTTGTACAGTGGCCCTTACACAAACACTGGCTATTCTCATACCAGTTAAAACAATTGTAGCTCAAAACGGCAAAAGCGTTTGACGCCATTATTAAATAAATGGCGGGAAAATATGACGTCATTTTAGAACCAAGTAATGTGATTGACCGTACAAAATTGACGGTATTATTTCCTATCTGTCAATTTTGTTAAGTGACAATCATTTGTATATATTACAAGCTATGAAAGAAACGTTGATCACTAGCTCTCGGACTATAAAAGTTTGATTGGCAGTCAATACACTTCGTGCCATTTATTGGACATTTAATTAATTGGTTTATAATCATCGAAAAGAGAACGAATAAAATTGTAATAGGTAGTACTTTTGTTTGTTGTCATGGTGGCCGTAAGTATTTCTTGTGAATAAAGTGTGAATGTGTCTAACAAATTTTAAGACACTGCCAAATTAAATTAACATCACAAAGGATTTAGAGGTCTCTAGACATCAGAAACGTCAGAGAAACAAGCTGATTTCCTTACATATTTTTTAAATATAAGTAACAAGTAAATTAAATGAACTCGGCGGCAAAAAGCGAGATCGAAAAATTTGTAAAACAAATTGTTATACAAATTACAAATTTTGCCTCTCCAATCGCAATATGTGCCGTCCATTAAATATATATATCTTATAATAAAATATACCTTAACTTCTACTCTGGTTATACGTACTCAAACTTAAACGTTCTTGTAGCGTTTATTATATTTATAATAAACAACTACACATGGCATTTAATTCTTTTAAATTTCACACGGAGTAAGTTTTGCCAATTAGTAAGTGGTAGTTATGGCTATTCGATGGCTTGCCCAGTTTGTATCGTGTAAACAGGACTTTTCGGTTGTAGCTGTTGAGTATTATAAACTATGTGTGTACCAATGACCTACGATGACAGGAGACCTCTAAAAACATTGTAAGCATATAATTCATTTAATTTAGGTATTATATGAAAATATTAATAAAGGTGTTGTTTTTAAACAAAGCAACGATTCAGTCATATTTTAGTTTAGTGATTTACCAGTATGTATTAAGGATTATATAAAATTAATATGTTTTGTAGAGGTGAATGATACAAATACCAGATTAAATAATATTCCTCGAAAAATAAAAACTTAATTAATTACTTAAGTTCAACAAAAATCTAGAACTCACTAAGTAATAACAAAATGTATTAAGTCATCATTCACCTCGCTTAAACAATATTTATAATTATGTGATAATTATATATACTCCGTCCTGTATTCACGGTTTACGTCATGAAATGTATTTTTAATAATTATTAATTTTACATGGTTGCCTTGCATTACGTAATGAAATAGTATAAACGGTCAACATTGTTATTTTTATTTATGATTATGTTGATCTCTTATTTTTAATAAGTGTATTTCTTAAAGGCATGTTCAAACTATTTTATAAATTCAAATTAAACATTCTGATCATAAAATAAATGCATAATTTCTAGTCCGTAATAATCACAAAATAATATAACCTACTGTCCCAGTTTGAACAGGCCTTAACTTTTCATTTCGGGTGGAGGGAAATTCAATATCCTCAGAGAGCTTTTTTTTTAATTGCTTGCAAATATATAATTTTAATTGGATCGATGCCATATTTTTTAAGTCTAATTAAGTTTTAGTCTCCGTCCAGTTTCGGTGCTATTTTTTACTTGGGGCTTACTTTTATTTGCATTTTTAAAGTAAGTTTGTGACAACGAATATGCTTGATATGCGTTTCATATTTACCCCATTGGTTATTTTGTTCTTTTAACTAACTTTTAATAGTTTTTGTTTAATCACAATGGGGTTCTGGAACGATATCGGTGATGACAGTGTACGAATTTTTAACAAATATACTGACGTAATATATGAACTTCGTTTTAATTATCAACCTACCCCGTGTTATACCCACCCACCCCGTGTTATGCCCACCTAACCCATGTTATACCCATACCTACCCCGTGTTATACCCACCTACCCCGTGTTATGCCCACCTAACCCATGTCATACCCATACCTACCCGTTTTATACCCACCTACCCCGTGTTATGCCCACCTAACCCATGTTATACCCATACCTACCCCGTGTAATACCCACCTAACCCATGTTATACCCACCTACCCGTGTTATAACCACCTCCCGCTTTAAGCTGTTTTTTTTATATAGTCAAGCCAAGTCAAAATCAAATGAAAATCATTTATTCAATTTAGGCATCAAGGACGCACTTATGAACGTCAATTTTCCATTATAATGTACTTTAAAGACTCTACCGTCGCGCTTCAACATATATAGAGCCTACCGAGAAGAAGCGGTAAGAAACTCGGGGCCATTCTTTTTATATAGATGTTTACAATGTTTCTACTTAGGTACTACAAATATTACATTTTATGGGTGGCAGAGTGACAGCTTGCCAGAAGTGCAGTATTCCAAGCATCTTTATCTTCTATATAATGTCGAACTTTATAATAAGCTTTCTTTATTAAATTTTTTTTTACAGTCAACTTGAATTTGCCCTCTGTGAGCTCAGTTATGTGTTTTGGGATTTAATTGTAAAAACTCACACAATTTCCTAGGAATTACTGAAGTCTTCGCAAGTCTAAAACTAGGTACAGCTATCCTATTTGTATTTCTAGTATTACAAGTGTGGTGATCACTATTTAACTTATATTTATGTAAATTTCTACGAACATCAAAGAGATTGACTAATAGAGGCGTTTTACTCCTTGAATATGAAGTATAAACATGGCAAATTTTATGCTATACCTACCTATAGCTAAAGTACACAACTCGCACGACATTAACTACATTGATAAGATTAAAAGCACGAAGATATATGAATCCTAGTTGTCAGAAAGGGATCAATATATTATTAACAACGTTCGCCTGTGACCGACCATTCGACCGCCAATGACAGACTTGTTCTCTCTGTCGCTCGCTACTTGTCTCGTTCTCGTGGGTGGCGAAGCGGCAACGTCGCAGGAGTTATTTTAAATTAAAAAACAATTTATGATTTTCCATTTTTGATAAATAACATAGAAAAACAATACTTACAAATGAAAAGATAAATCATTCTTGTTTTTTACACTTGTTCCAGTATTATGTTCTGCAGTTTCTAACACATAAAAAGGCATTTTTACCTAAATGTAGTACACGTGCTGCGTCGTTGCCAGACAGGCTGGAACTAAGTTGACTCAAGACAACTAGCTTGTGTTGATGTCGCCAAGCCGAGCGCAGTAAGGCGTATCTACCTCAGTTTATATTAACATCATTGACGAACATACATTATATTTTCAAATACATATAAGGAGATATACAAGGATACCGAGATATAAAGCTCTTTATTTTCTGTTCTGTTTCAATTGGACTATATTTTTTTATGTTTGTTACCTCATAACTTTCGACTGGGTGAACCGATTCTCATTTTTATTTGTTTCAAAGCTGATGTTTTCCGTGTGGTCCCATTGACATTTCATCAAATTCGGTCCAGTAGTTTTTAGGATACACTCCAATAACTTAACTGAATAGAATGGAAGCCGGTATTAATTTTCTCAAATTGTACTTGTTACAATACAGTAAAACATAAAATTAAGATCATATGAGAAGAAAAACATAGTAGTGCAAAGAGCGCTCTTATCGCTTAATGCGAATTCTCCCAGGCAACCTTCTGTGAAAATAATCTAATGGATGGTGAAAACAGCATCAAAATCCGTAGTTTAGGAGTTAGCGGACATATGACCGGGACAATTTATTTTATACTATTACTAGCTGCTCTCCGCGGTTTCACCCGCGCGGTGATAGATGATGATGATGATCATGATGAATCTTATATTGCCTATGTTACTCAGGGTGAATGTAGCTTTCCAATAGTGAAAGAATTTTTGAAATTGGTCGAGTACATTTTGAGCCAATTCGTTACAAACATACTTGTATACAAATCTTTCCTCTTTATAATATATTATAGTATAGAAGTATAGACTAGGTAAGATCTACGATTCCCCCGCGTGGTGATGAATCATGATGATGAAAAGTATGTATTATTCCAGCGCCTCACGTTCCTCCATCCCAAATCTCGTCAAAATTGGTCCAGCCGTTTAATCGTGCAGTAACAAACATACAAACACACACACACACACACTCAAAGAGGGTAGACCGTTTCGTCTGCTCGTAAAAAATTCACCCACCCGCAATTCCTCAGTTCATCCGTGATCATGGCTCTTGCAACAGTGCCGAAATATCGGAAACTCTTAGAAAATGTACATGGTAATTATCCCGTTGATAATTTGAATACCTCTTATGTTTGTGACCATGATAGTTTAAAAGCGGTAGGTATAGTCGAATATATTGACCGGTTTCGTGACCGTCCGGGTCACTTCTTCATGGAGTACTTGCGCACCCGACTGCGGCTGTAAGTCTACGTACCGCGTAAGTTAAACCGTCAAAATAACATTAAAATGTGTAATACTTACGAAAGTTTCAATCAAGTTACAAGTAAAAATTATAATATAAATAAAATTCATTTATCTATAGCAATTTTCGTATATTCTCCAATGATCGTACTGCCAACTTAATAAAGTAATAAAATATAATTTAGATCTTACATGTGGTACTTACTACTTACAGTTAAAGACACTGGGTTATATAACTACATATCATAGATTACTTATAAATAGATAACAATTATAATGTCATAATTTATAATACGCAAACATTTTCATTTGATTGTAAAAAATCACATTTATTTTCAAAGATTTTACAACATTTGAGTTGATAGTGATGAGTTATGTGTCACAGTTGCCCTAGATACAGGACAGTTAGTCTGTTTCACGTGAACGACACGTTACGTAACACTTACGCAGTTATTCGTGCTTGGCCCAGTAAGTATATCATAGGAAACAGAAAAGTTATTTATTGCAGGCAACCTCGCCCATCATTGTCATAGCTCAAATGAATTGCAAAGTCATCATAATCATAATCAGCCCATTTTGTTCCCACTGCTGGGACTGGAGCCTTCCTCTCAGAGAGAGAAGTTGGGCCATCATCCACCACGCGGGCCCAGTGCGGATTGGTGGATAGGTTAGTGGCCAACCCATGTCGAAGTTTTCAAGCTGCCCGAAGGTCTTCCACATAGCCTAACGACTGTTGTCATAGACAAACAACCGGGACCGACGGCTTAACGTGCCGTCTGAAGCACGGAAGCGCTCAGTTGAACAATGCCACAAGCACAAACCCCTACAACTCCTGACCGCAGCAAGCGTTGCTTAACTTGTTGATCGGTTCAGATCGCCAAGTCAAGCTCCGCTACGAGCGCTTCATGGACGTTATTATAGTATATTGCAATTATTACCATATTACACCTATTATATAACCTAGCCTTAAAATAATCAGCACTACTTCACCATTATCCTTCTTTCTGTAGCGTTTACTTTTATAATAGACTTCGAAATGTTAATTTGGTACTTAGTCCCTCTCTCCTAAGCAATGGAATAAGAAAGCACAGATTAGCAGGGCTATTACGTATCTTAGTTGCTAACACATGTTGATAGAAATCGAAAAAAATGGCGGCTGTCCTCTTCAGTCATCAACTTACTAACATTTTTGCTTACTGGAGTTGTCAAAACTGACATTTTAATTAGTTATTATTGTTTTTATTAGTTATTGATATTAGTATATTTTAGCAAATTAGATAAACAATAGCCCTGATGGTATATGAGCCCAAAGCTGTGTCTCGAATACGTCTGTCTAATCAATGAAAAAAAATACAATTTCACCTTGACTTTTTAACTATTACTTTGCAAAATAATTGGTCATAATAACAAAATAATTGTAATTAGGTATTAGATGACCGTGCCATTAGTGCAAAATATTGAACGGTTTGGAATCGATAACTGTGGGCCGAGCACGAAAATATGTTTAAGTGTAACGTTATCGCATCGTTAACGTATTCAGTAGAAACTATCATTTATCTAGTACAATAGTGGCACAGATAACTTATAGTTTGTACTGAATACGCCAACGATACGATAACGTTACACTTAAGCAGATTTTCATGCTCGGAAGTAAAAATAAAATTACATATATTTTTTTATTATTATGAACCCATATTCGCCGATGCACGGCTAAGAGCCATTGTGCGACTGAACGCACGACGACGGCGCCGCTACATCACAGAATAGATAGCAGTAACTAGTGAGACATACCTACCCGCTTAGAATAGGTACAACGTGCGGACGATGACCCGCTATGACCCGCCCGGGCCCGCCGTCGTTTAGGCAAAGACATCAGCTGCGTAAACATTCGTGAGTAGGTAGGTTCGTACGTCGTTGTACCTATTCTAAGTGGGTAGGTACGTCTCGCGTAGTCACTGTTGTCTATTCTGTGATGTAGCGGCGCCGCCGTGCGTTCAGTCGCGCAATGGTTATTAGCTGCGGAGCATTGAGTATGGGTTCATAATAATAAAAAAAACATGTATTTTTTCCTTCACTATAATGCCCAGTTATCGTTTCCAAACCACCCCATTCGATAATTTGCACTAATTAACAACGACCTTATATATTACATATATACAATATAGCACTTCAACTCTAGAATAACTCACGCTCAGTGGGGCTAGCACGAAGTATAAACTATGAGTTATCTGCGCCACAGTTGTACTAGATAAATGATAGTTTGTATTGTTTATGTCATCGATACGATTAATAAATTTCCAAGCTAAGCCCAGCAGAATTATGCACAATTATTAAATCACTATATTTTATCTTACGAAGTGTACAATTATTGTTTACAAACATTTAATTACGCCGGTATATTCCTAAAGGGCTACGCCGAGTTGTATAAGGCCGTATACAGAAAGAAAGCTGGTAGCCGGCGCCGATCTACCAGCGCTTATCGGCGCTGGTTCATTCTGGTACCATAAAGTGCATAAAGGAAGCCGAGCTAGCGAAATGTCGTACTCATCGGACGATGATTTGTTTGGCGGCATCAGCGCTGACCGGCGCGTGTCGGAACTTGTCGGCGGCGTTCGGCACTTATCGGGCTTATCGGCGCTTGTTCATATAAATGTCTGCGCCGCGCCGCGCCGGTTACCTGCGAGGGCCGGTTCCTATAAGCGCTGGTAGGCTGCCAGCTTTCTTTCTGTACACGGCTTAAAGACTCAAATGTAATTCTTTACGAAGTCCATTATCAAAATAATGCTACAACCTTTCAAATATTAACATAATCTTCAGTCTTTCTAAGATATTGATAAACTATTAAATACAATACATCGTTATAAAAGTAGGTCTATATTATAAAAAACACATTTTTTTTCCTATGTGTGGACCCATATACAATGCTGTTCCAGAAGACATAAAATTACCTACAAGTAGATTAAATAAAAAAAACTCAAATAGTTGATATTAGAGAAATCTTTTCATGCCGTCTCAAAACTACCGAATGTGTACAAAAGTAACTGACTTTTATAAACTTATTAATTTGTAATAATTAAAGCTACGAAGAAATAAATGTCTTCTTCGTAGATTTAAAGCTCAAAAAGTACCAGGAGGAACCTATTAATTATTATGTGCACGAACTAATTTCATCATTAACACCATGTTTGCACTGGAATTTTACACAAACAAATTGATTTACAAAAAACACCTTATTTTTTATCTAATCACAGGCTCCAGCCACATCTCGTAGAATACTTTTAACCATCACATATCGACTAGGTATTTTTATAACCACGTTTTACTAGCTCCTTGTCATGTCCTATTTATGCGTTCGATGCAAATATTGCAATTGATTAAATTAATTATTAAATTAACTAACCCAATGAGCTAAATTAACTTTAAACATAACTCAAAATTGGAAGACAGTGCAATATTATATTATAATTTAAACCCTGCGAACTCTGTTTCGCCACCAGATGGCTTCGTTTTATGTAACATTTTGTTTGGCGCCATCTACTTAAAATATAGGTTTGTAGTACATGCTATGTATCAGAGATGGCGCTGTATGTGAAAAAAAAAATTTTTTCCTGAATTTTCTTTACTATAAACCTCACGGAGCCCGAGACCTTTCCAACGAATGCAAATCCGTGGAAATCGGTTCGTGCGTTCTGGAGTTATAGCGTCAGGAAGGAAAACCCGACTTATTTTTATATAGTAGATAGATAGATTAATTTAAATTATATGCAGTTGATACTTCCCCATGAGCTAGATAGAGACTTCAAATATAGCCCAAAACTAGACCATTCAATATTATTAGGTCGCTTTATTAACCTGTTTATCATTTCGGTTTTGTCACAAAACTTACAATCATTTTGCAATCGTTTCTAATTATTCAAAATTTGACCAAGTTCCTGACGAGCTAGAAACTTAAAGCCTTAAAAACGAAGCTCAAAACTAGATGACAATTCAATATTAGCTCATTTTCTTGTGCTATTTAACTGATTGCTGCCTGCTTTGTACAAATTTTGCAATCGATTACAGTAATTACTTAATAAAATTATAAATTCCCCGATGAACTAGCGACTTCAAACTTTAAAAATAGCTCAAACTAGATGACAATTCAATATTAGCTCATTTTCTTGTCCTATTTAACTGATTGCTGCCTGCTTTGTACAAATTTTGCAATCGATTACAGTAATTACTTAATAAAATTATAAATTCCCCGATGAACTAGCGACTTCAAACTTTAAACATAGCTCAAACTAGATGACAATTCAATATTAGCTCACTTTCTTGTCCTATTTAACTGATTGCTGCCAGTTTAGTACAAATTTTGTAATGGATTACAGTAATTATTTAATTAAATTATAAACTCTCCGATGAACTAGAGACTTCAAACTTTAAACATAGCTCAAACTAGATGAAAATTCAATATTAGCTCACTTTCTTGTCCTATTTAACTGATTGCTGCCAGTTTAGTACAAATTTTGTAATGGATTACAGTATTACGCTTAAAAACCAGCTAGGACTCGCGTAATATTTACCGGAAATATTCTCCGACCAGTTTCGAACTTATTTGAAGTTCTTCTTCTGGGAGTCACTCTTGTGCACAGCGGCGAGCGCGGGCCACAGCACGCAACTGATAAAGTGAGCTAATATTGAATTTTCATCTAGTTTGAGCTCCACAGTAATTATTTAATTAAATTATAAACTCCCCGATCAACTAGAGACTTCAAACTTTAAACATAGCTCAAACTAGATGAAAATTCAATATTAGCTCACTTTCTTGTCCTATATAACTGATTGCTGCCAGTTTAGTACAAATTTTGCAATCGATTACAGTAATTACTTAATAAAATTATAAACTCCCCGATGAACTAGAGACTTCAAACTTTAACCATAACTCAAACTTTATGACAAGTCAATATTACCTCGCTTTTTTGTCCTATTTTGCACCAAACAAACTTGTATAAAATTAGGAATTATTTAATAAAGTTAACTAAATTAATCTAGTTTACATATATGATAACTGAATGACAATTCAATATTAACTCGTTGTCTAGTCTCTTTGTAAGTCTATAAAGCACAAAATAATTATTTGGAAAACAAGAGGAAAATAGACAGAAAAAAAGAGGGGCATTAGCATGCATTCATAATTATTTTTGTATGCGCGCCATACTGGTTTTTATTTTATATTCATTGACCGAATGAACGAAGCGAACGATGTCTTTGCAACGACTCACCAAACCTGCATTCATCTGCCCGGATGTTGGTACTTGTTTACAGGTCGTATTTTTCAACTAAACTTGACGAAAAGATAATGACCAAATCACTATGGGAAGTGGCGCATTTGTTTTTTTCCACGGCCTACGTTGAAACTTGAGTTGGGAAAAATTAACACGAAAACACTTATTGCTTAATTATTCTATCATCAATTAACAAACGCAAAGCTCAGAGCAGTTGCTTAAGAATTAACATACCATATCTTATAATACAATTAAAATATATAATACAATATTGTGACAGAGCATGCGCAACGGGCAAGCAGTTGAGTCACCGCGCACTAGAGCTCAGTTTGCTGCGAGCGCTCGCCCCGTGCGGATGTCTCTGATTTGTTAAAATTTAATAAGTGGCCGAAGATTCAAGCTGGAACCGACTGGTGTTTTCTTTATGCCCTGGTCCCAGCCGATAAATATATAATAACTGATAACAAATTTAATACATACGTAACATCATGCGTGGAAATCTTCAAAGGGCTCGGCAGGGGTGTAAAACACACGAATACTTTAAAATACTACTACCACTAACGTACATCAAATTTTGATGGAACACACTTTTTATATGATTATAGTAGTTTTCGTGTTTGCGGCGTACTACTACAGTTATAAGACTGTTTTTATTTCAGTGCAATAGTTCATTTAGTCTCGCAGCTTTTGGTTGTGTTATGTCGATTGTGTTATTTAGTTTCATTTTGTTAATTAGTGTTTTTTTTATCTTATTGGGTTGTAGTCATATTTGTATCAGTTTATGTTTTAGTCTGGTTGTTCATCTACAGCTTTCCCGACTGCAACGTTTGTATCATCATCTCAGCCGTATGACGTCCACTGCTGAACATATGCCTTATATGTATTTGAGTACATCAGTTAAATTTTTCAGTAAAATAGTTTTCTTACAGTATCGTGGCTTGTGGTTTTCGTGGTATCTCTGTTACTCAGTTTTTCCTTGTCGTTGTTTTCTTTTCGTGTTATTTGTGCGACTCGGATGTTTCTTAACGCTGTTTTCTTTTCGTGTTAGTTGCGTGATTCGGTATTTTTGTGTAGCTGTTTTCTTTTCGTGTTATCTGTGTTACTCAGTTTTTCCTTATCGCTGTTTTCTTTTCGTGGTAGTTGTGTGACCCAGTTGTTTCCTAACGCTGTTTTCTTTTCGTGTTAGTTGCGTGATTCGGTATTTTTGTGTAGCTGTTTTCTTTTCGTGTTATCTGTGTTACTCAGTTTTTCCTTATCGCTGTTTTTATATCTTGTTATTTGTGTGAGTCAGTTGTTTCTTTACGCTGTTTTCTTTTCGTGTTATCTGTGTTACTTAGTTTTTCCTTATCGCTGTTTTCTTTTCGTGTTAGTTGCGTGATTCGGTATTTTTGTGTAGCTGTTTTCTTTTCGTTTTATCTGTGTTACTCAGTTTTTCCTTATCGCTGTTTTTATATCTTGTTATTTGTGTGAGTCAGTTGTTTCTTTACGCTGTTTTCTTTTCGTGTTATCTGTGTTACTTAGTTTTTCTTTATCGCTGTTTTCTTTTCGTGTTAGTTGCGTGACTCGGTTTTTTCTTAATGCTGTTTTCTTTTCGTGTTAGTTGCGTGACTCGGTTTTTTCTTAATGCTGTTTTCTTTTCGTGTTAGTTGCGTGACTCGGTTTCATCGTGCAGCTGTTTCCTATTCGTGTTATCTGTGTATTTTTTTTCCTTATCGCTGTTTTCATTTCTTGTTAGTTGTGTTACTCAGTTGTTTCCTAACGCTGTTTTCTTTTCGTGTTATCTGTGTTACTTAGTTTTTCCTTGTCGCTGTTTTCTTTTCGTGTTAGTTGCGTGACTCGGTTTTTTCTTAATGCTGTTTTCTTTTCGTGTTAGTTGCGTGACTCGGTTTCATCGTGCAGCTGTTTCCTATTCGTGTTATCTGTGTATTTTTTTTCCTTATCGCTGTTTTCATTTCTTGTTAGTTGTGTTACTCAGTTGTTTCCTAACGCTGTTTTCTTTTCATGTCAGTTGCGTGATTCGGTATTTTTCTCATCGCTGTTTTCTCTTATCCGTGGCTTTCGTGTTATTTGATTCAGTTTATTTCAATAAGGTAAAGAGTCTTCCATCTGAACAGTCATAAGGGAATCTTCAGGGTGGATCTCCAAAAGGGCTTCTGTACCGTCGTTGAAAGGAAACGAGACCCCACCATCTATTACCAGCCCTGGAACAAATACATATAAGTTTTAGAGTTTTAACTACCTGCAATTCTTTATGAGATTGTACGAGGTTTATTGACCAAGCGAGCGAAGCGACTCTGCTTTAACCTGCCAATTAGATTTTTGTGTTGTATGGTGGTCCTTCCGTAATAGTCGCTTTTTTTCAACCAATCCTGACGAAACTTGGTATGCATATTCTACTTTTCTTTACTCATTTGTCGTCGGCGATTTTTTTTGTGGGGGGAGAATAATTAAATTCTTTAGGATGACTGGATGATTTATGCAAGAATCTTTGGTACCAACAACATATAAAATTTTTGCAAAATCATCAAGGTCTTGTTGAAATAAATATTGGCAAAATTCATTTCCGAATTTCGATGACCTGCAAATAGCTCAGAACCTTTATACTGATGAGACTGCTCGCGAGGTCTAATATTCGCAGAACTACTAACTAGTAACTATAGTCACGCGTTACCAACTGAGTCGTGCGGCAATAAATCATTTCACTATGTCTATCTCGCTCGCACTTGTGGGTCTTATGGAGCCGCAGAGTGATGTGCGTAAGATGGTTATAGCGCATATCGATAAGAATAAAATCAGATTGAAACATAGTAGATAGCATCGTGGCCCGTTTGTAATGAATGTTAAATAAATACCGTTTATTCTTCCTCATCGGAATCTTCGTCCTCTGTATCGTCCTGTAGATTGATTATCATTCATTTAAAACAGAAATACGTTATGAATCACTGTCCGAGTTTGAGGGCTAACATCACCTTGTAACTTCTTGAGGTCTACGTTAGAAAATAAATTATTCATTGTGAGCGACGAGACTTGACGAGAGTTGTCACATGAATGTAATCACAAGTCACAAATACTTATAGCAAACAACAAGTTTGCGACGACGGCAGCGCGACGGCATTATGTTACGACCAATCAGAAGCTAGCGATAAGCGAGCGCTAATGAGGGTCGGATGCAGGTAACGGATTATCGATAACATGTTAGGACGCGTTGTACATTCCTATCCCTATTGACGTTTATGGCCCTACGACTCAGTTGGTAACGCGGTGACTGTAGTCATATTTTTAATGAGAATAAAAGAAAATGGTTGTCGGTAAAGTCGGTTTACGACTATTATTTTACGTCGACAAAAGACGAACTGTTCGCGCCCGAACCGGCGCGACGTCAATACAGTGGGGTACGGCCCCCCTCGCGACCCGGCCGGGCGATTCAGCTGCAGCCAACAGTCACCATTTTACCGCGCCGCCGAGAATGAACGCGAGTCGGTCCGCGATCTATATGAGACGCGTCACCGCGACAACGGGAACCGCCCCCTTTTTGTGCCGGCGCCGATATACGTGATCACGATTGCTCGTGAACCCAGTGCTCAAACTTTACCCAAAGTGAGACATCAGCCCGAATCCTTCCGACGGTCACCAGCCAGCACGACCCAGAGGAAGACCCACACGGATCAGCCCGCATTCCTGTGAGTAACTTCCCTCCTAATAATTATTGCCTATCGACGTATGGTGAACGCCACACCACGAACGCTTAGGCCGATCGCGCCTCTCTATCACGTGCACGCTCGACTCAGGTGGAACGTGTCAATGAGTCATACTTTTTCGTGCATTCAGCCAGCGTTCATAGATTTATAAGACGTGATCACGTCAAAACTATACATACAAAGCGGAACAAAGTAATGCGAACATTAGTGTTTCACTGGAGACAGTACCTCACCAGAGGAACTGGTTCACAAAGAGTTCTACTGCCAATAAATCTGTCCTAAACATACCTGCATCAGTGCAGTGTGAGTTGACTCGAACAGTGTCCGCCTTGTCCCTCACTCGGAGGCCTCTGGGCGTCGGCCAGTCTTCGAACGTTATGTACTCACGCACCGAATACGCTAACTGTTCCGAATCTGTAAACACAAAACAAATTTATAAATGTTCTCGCTCCTTAAACAACTTAAACAGGTGATTCGTGCTATTAACCATTATATAATATGTTTAGGAGTATAATATAGTTACATAGATTATTTTATCATTGTTTGATATTGTAAATAAAGTGGATTTTCGGTAAATATTTGTTTAATTTCCGATGATTTTCATAATATTACTTATAAACAAATTTAATAATCACCGATTCAGAATATTTTTTATATAATAATAACTAGCGACCCGCCCCGGCTTCGCACGGGTGCAATGCTGATACAATATAATATACCTACCTACTACAGAATGAAATGTTAAGGGCCATATTGATATATATTGAATGGACAATTTATTTAAGGTACTTAATTGGATAAGGATTAATGATGTATTGCTTAAAATAACTTCCTAAATAAGCAATTTTTTCCCGTAAAATGTAAAGGATAAAAAATGGCTATTGTGGGTTATCCTTAAGAGATAGATATATACCATCGCGGACATTTTTGTTGACTTTTTTATGGTGTACAATACCGTAGTACAATGTTTTGATTTTACTCGTGAGGTTCAGTCAGCGTTTGCAATCTAAGCGCAAAAAATGTGTTTATTTACGATATCACATTAGAAACCTGTAAATTCATCAGTGTTTCTCTACAATATTATGCATGTACCATACATATAAATTCCTCTTGAATCACTCTATCTATTAAAAACAGCGCTTCAAAATCCGTTACGTAGTTTTGAAGAATTAAGCATACATAGGGACGGACAGACAGTGACAGCGACTTTGTTTTATACTATGTAGTGATAATACCATTTATTTCAGGCTGTCAGTACCCATAACAACACATACATAAATATTACCCACCTACAAACTAATACATACCAACACAGCACAATAAAACACAATAAAATAATAAAACAAAATAAGTAATTCCTACTAGTGTAGGTATACACTTTAAGTAGGTATATATTTTAAAACAATAAAATAATGTGAATAGAACTTTGAAAACATACAAGTACAATTTCAAAAATTTGAAGCCGACTCCCATTCTATTCAGTTATTTGAGTGTAACTCAAAAATTACTTGACTTAGTTTTATGAAATTTAAATGGGACCACACGGGAAGCACCAGCTTTCAAACCATAAAAGAATTTGAGAATCGGTTCATCCAGTCGAAAGTTATGAGGTAACAAGCATAAAAAATATAGTCGAATTGAGTACCTTAACCTTTTTGGAAGTCGATAGAAAATTACAAACAGTCATCTTCCTTGATTTCGTATATTTTTTGAGTTGTGGTGTTTGTACAGTTTCATCCTTGTAGGCCTTGTACCACGAAATTATAGCGATAACAGTTTAACAATAGTGTGTATATTATTAAAAGAGAATTAGCGATACACGTAATGGCAACGTTATATACCATTTTTGAGAAAAATATTTCTCAAAAGTGGTATGTATTGCCATAACATCTCTAAAAAGTATGCAGAAAGTTAACTCTACCGAAGATTTACTCACAAGTGTCCAGTAAGAAGCGAGATTTTAAATTTGGAATCTGCTACTGTCCAGTAAGTAAGGACAGTAGGTCATCCTCTTTAGATCTGCTTAGAAAAAAACATAGTAACGGCCGTTTTCAATAATCTATCTATCGCCGGTTTACCTTACTAGAGATAGATATTTGACACTGTTTGTATGGACGTTATGTCAAATTTCTATCGGTAGTAAGGAAAACTGTGGATAGATAAATTATTGGGATCCTCTATTAGAGAGATAGATATATTTTTGGAGCTTTAAACAGTGACTTAATGCGACGCAGATATAGTATGCACGATGCGTTTTGTACTTAGTAATGTTGTAGAAGTATAGTGTGGGATTGTATCTTTGTATTTAGTAATTTCAGTTTATAAATTATGTCGGTTTAAAACTTTTCATTCTAAAATTAAAATGGAGATTCAAAAACAATAATTTACATATTTTTACTATAACATTCATGTAATTTAAAAATAGAACAATGTTCAAAACTAAACGCAAACTTTTTATTAAAAAAAACGACTGGCGGGATTTCACATTAAGGCGCGCTCGTACCCTGATTAAAGAAAAAGCAGTATTTTTAAACACCTAGTGTAACGAAACAGATCGATAGTATATTATGAAAAAAATACAA
This sequence comes from Selenia dentaria, assembly GCA_917880725.1. NCBI lineage: Eukaryota > Metazoa > Arthropoda > Insecta > Lepidoptera > Geometridae > Selenia > Selenia dentaria. The sequence goes on from OU862902.1 coordinate 9,730,048, forward strand.
AGGTTAGAAAAGGAATAGGAAAAGAGTAATAACCGAATAGAATTCATAGTCTCTCTCTGAAAAAATCCTGAGTAGGTCCACAAAAATAAACTTTCACGTCCAAACTCTCAGGATTTTCAGCGATAACACAATATTTTTTTTAAGATAATACTTAGCCAACGTACAGTACTAAAGTAATAACCAGCAGTTTTTTCAATTGTGTTAGTATATATCGAAAAATATAAAGAAAACGTACAAAATTAACCCATTTTCGCATTACATTGTCCAATCTAACTAGCGATTTTCAATCTTACGTAAAGCATCGTAAATTATTTTAAAATTGGGGTTCGACCGCGTCTTAAATTGCGATTGCGTTTTAATTTACCGCGTGAACATAGATAATCCCAAAAAAATAGTTCAAGCTAATCTGATTAGGAAATAGATGACACTCCTCCTGATTTAAAAGCTGCTCTCCTCCAAAATCCAAGGAGCAATATATGAAAACTTATAAAAAAAATATGAAGTGGAAGGCAAAAAAACAAGCCAACAGTTGGTCTGAAAATAGCATGTTTGAGAAAATCATTATACAAACCTCAACCAGTAAGAAAGCCATCCTGGCCTCGTATATAACCGACCTGCGGACCGAACCGCAGGTGAGGTCCGGTGAACTCATACTTAGCCAGGATGGCTTACTTACTGGATTCTGCAGTAATATACTATTGCGATAGGCCAGTGAATGACCTTTATTGCAGTAGTAGTTGCAGAGTATTAAGTATCTTATAATAGTAGTACAGGTGTACCTGGTGGAAACATGAGCCTCTGGTTGTACATCTCGGCGACTTCCCTGGCAGTCTCCAGTCGGGTGTCCACGGGGACTTTTAACTCTTCCGCCAGGATCTTCATCAGCTCCAGGACTGAATGGGTGCGAAGGCAGTTTATACTGTGGAAACGTAAAAAGTTCACAAAGACTGAAGTACTTGGCTATACATTCTCATGCTGCATTTTTAATCCGATGCAGTAGAAAACTCTTTCTATGTTCACCCTGACAATAATTCCTCTGTCGCTGAAACTTTGCAGTATGATAAAGTATTGTTTACAATTGGGACTAACTACTGCATCCTAGGAAGCAATAAACATTCTGAGTTATGAGCAAAGTTTGTCTAATAAGCAAGCAGGTTCATCCCTGACAAACTAGGCCAAAGACAACAATGGCCTACAGAACGTAGACTAGGTAAACAATGGGCCTAAGCGAGCCCTGGAGTAGGGTGCAGCGCGAGGCGAAGGCACATGCAGGAGGACGGAAGTTAATGAATTGGTGACGTAGGGACTGCAAAGCACATTGACCCCAACGAACTCTATGAATAGGCATGTCTAATGGGCTGTCCAAAAAAATTACTATTATTTTTGAACGTTGTATGAAAAAAAAATATAAGAGATTTAAATTCTGATACTTTCTCATGTGAATCCTGAATCTATATATATAAAAGCGAAAGGTCACTCACTCATCACAAATCTCAGAAACTACAAGTGCTAGGAGTTTCAAATTTTGCATGCGGGTTCTTTTTAGGACGTAGGTGCTCACTAAGACAGCATTTTATGAAATTCAACCCCTAAGGTATTTTTTTGGGGGTCATATATAATTTCACTATATAATCATCATTATAATAATCAAAATCATCAATGAAAAGAATAAATGATTTGATTTTGATTTCGTCGCACGGCCGTGTGTTGTACGTGAATACGTTTCTCCGAGTCAAAAGTCATACTAATTGCATATCTCGATACGAAGCAAAATAATCTCAAAATGGCGGTGAAGCACCGCCATTTTCATTGCTACATTGCTTCATTATCATCAATGCTCTCAATTTCATCTAAAGTTGAAACGGATGAAGTAGCTGAAATATGTCGAATTAAAATCATTAATATTTTCAACAACCTTCATAACGTATCAAATAAAATTTATTAATATTACACTGACTCCGTGTGTATCGCGCGGCGAGAGTTTGGCTTTGACCTTCGGGTGGAGGGGATTACTGCGCATGGGTACTGTCGCGCCATGTGACAGAGAGAGACAAGAGTCCCTCGTCGTCGATGTGACAGAGAGAGACAAGAGTCCTTCGTCCCTCTAGCCACCCTGTGATACCCAATTTTTGACTTCTGTGCAATAACGGTCAATGCCAAACTCTCGCCGCGCGATCTGCCATCTTTAATTATGTTTTTTGTAGAGCCAATGTTTTGAGATTATTTTGCTCCACCCAATTACTCCTACCTACCAATTATTCCCCTCCACCGCGCGATGCGTCACTGTTCTCATTTATCGTAATGAATTCTTTGATCCTTTATCTACCCAGTGGTATAATTTAATTTTGTATGTATAGGATAGATTCGAAACTACAACGCCAAACTGTATCCCCCGATTTGTTATAAGTTTTTTGGATTGCCCCCGTATGGTGGCAAATTTAAAGACATTTACGTATTCTATTCACGTCAAAACTACGCGTAGTTTATGCTAGCTACGTCCGCGGAAATAGATTGCTATCACGTTCTCTCGTACAGCAAATGAAAGAGATAGAAATACGACATACCTGTAATGCCAAGAAGTACTGCCAGTGCCAGTGGTAACACAAAGGCCGGAACTCTTCGTATGCGTCCATTTCCCATGATCTATTTGAAGTCGCAGCAGCGAAACTCGTGATGTCACGCTCTCTCCTATGAAAACCTGAGAAGTATAGCAATTGTATCTTTCTGTCTGTGGCCCTATAAAGCAGTTAGAAACCGTGTTGAAAATACAACAACAGGGCAATTGCGTATCTCAGTTAAAATCAAATGTTGATTGAAATCTTGACAATAATGGCGGTTCTATGTCAGTTTAGACAACTCCAGTAAGGCAACATGTTAGTAAGTTGATGACTGGAGCTGACATAAGTGACATAAAGCCGTCATTTTTCAGATATCAATCAACATTTGATTGTAATTGAGATACATAATAGCTTTGTGGTTCATACTATTGTATCAAAAAGACTTCATAACATGATAAAAAGAGTGTAGTGGTAAGAATTTTGAACCAGGTCCCCAGGTCCGCCTGGGGAAGCACCACACCTATGCGAGTAATTCAACCGTGAAACATTATTGTGCAAACATTACTGTTTCTGTGAAGGGCAAGAGATTTAACATCTTATAATTCAGAGTAAACAGAGCAGTGTATTTTCATGTGGAATTTTGAACTGTTGTGGTTTAAACCTCTGAATGGCACTGAACTGTTATGTAGAAAAAAATACTCGTAGATTATAATTTGGCACAGAAAACATATTAACCCTTTGCGTCCCAGAGACGTACATATACGTCAGTTTCATTCATAAATCTTTTGTTTTAATTATCACGGTATAGGAAGGATTAATGCACTTAACCTTATTAAAGATCAAATACCTACCTACAAAAATTTTTAGTTTTCTGTCACAAGCCGCTTCCAATTCGGAATAATGCTGGTGTGATGCTGAACATCAAGCGAGCGACTTGCTCGTATTGCCACCGAATTTAATGAAACAAGTACAATTTGAAAAATTTAATACCGAGTTCCATTCTATTCAGTTATTGTAGTGTAACTCAAAAACTACTGGACCGAATTTAAATAAATTTAAATGGGACCAAGAAAAAATAATTTTGAGAATCGGTTCACTCTATCGAAAGTTATAAGGTAACAAATATTTAAAAAAAAAAAATACAGTCGAATTGAGTTCCTCCTCCTTTTTGGAAGTCGGTAGAAAAGTGAGAGAGATCGATATATCACTGTGTTTCATAGTTTCGATAGCGGTAGTTTGAGTTCATCATTATCAGCCGGAAGACGTACACTGCTGAACATATGCTTCCCCCATAAAACGCAATAAGTTTAAGTTAGAGACATGGAAATTCAACTATCTGTCTACAAAGATTCAGACATAATGCGACCATGTTAAGAGGATTGCATAGCTAGTACTTTCCGTACTAAAAGAGAAAACTCATTTCTACCTCTTAACATTGTCCGATTTCAGTATATTTCAGTATTTCAAAGCACAATTTTTCAGTATTTTAAATTTCCTTTTTTAGAACTTAAAAAAACTGAAAAAATCAAAACGTACGGGCATAGTAAACAATGTGATGATTCCATGAAAAAGAAATCACTGAAATCGGACAATGTTAAGAGGTAGAAAAGAGTTTTCTCTTTTAGTACGGAAAGTACTAGCTATGCAATCCTCTTAAGTTGATCCAAACCCACGAAAAATAACATGACAGCTATGTCTTTTCTACCGACTTCCAAAAAACGAGGAGGTACTCAATTCTTTTTTTTATGTGTTTCACTTCATAACTTTCGACTGAGTAAACCGATTTTTAAAGTTCTTTTTTTTTAATGTTGGTGCTTCCGTGTGGTCCCATTTAAATTTCACCAAATTCGGTCCAGTAGTTTTTGAGTTACACTCCAATAATTGAATAGAATGGAAGTCGGTATTAAATTTTTCAAATTGTACTTGTTTACTTTTATTCCCACTTTTAAAAACTTACCTCATTTAATGCTAAGAAGGGTAGCACCTTAGTGGACAGCTTGTGGTTGTCTTTGTTTGAATCTATTTCTGGCACACGCGTGTCTTGGTCATCTTGTCTCATTGGGGGATACCTGTGCGCACGAAATATATGGCATAAACAATAAATCATAAGAAACATATCAAATATAAATACAACCAACACACCTCAATAAAAAGCATGTAAGGCAAAATCTGGAGCAATTCAGAACGCGCGGAGATCACCAAACGCGATGCTTCAACACCCGCGGAGCTGGCAAGTTATCTGCAGTACCGCACAGACTGGCTAAGTCAGGCAGACTCACGCACGTGCTGGGACCCGCGTTCTATAACCACCTACGAGATCATGTAGTCTCATCACCTAGCCTTTCTTCATTTAAGCATAGACTTAAATCGTTGCTCGTTGAGAAGGCAAGAGTGTTGACGAATATGTACGAAAAATAAAATGACATTTAAATAATTTATTTTGTATTTAATATAATTTATATAATCTAAATTGACATTATTATTAAATAACTCTATAATAATAATAGTATGATATATAAATACATTGTATTTAATGTAATTTACATATATATTCACAATTGACATATCTTATACTCTAGTGTTTTACTAAGTAATATGTGATTATTATTATATTGACTTGTAATATTTCTTACCAATAAATTGATTATTCTGATTATAAAATATATTAACTTAACACCTAGGACGGGAAATCGATCGCATCATTCGCACAGCCGTTCCATTTCAAGCCCACAATCATCGTGAGCGTGCTCGACACGTCATCGATGACATCTCGTCACCGATAGCACTCAGGTCACGTCTAACACGCTCGCGGATGGAAGGTCGGGTTTTCATCGAATATTAACTTCGTCGCGAGTTGTGATTACTTTTTATCCCGAAAAATATTAATGTGGGACAGTAAATTTTCGCTCGGGGCAAACCTACTATGTTGTGTTTTAAGACGCGGTCCAACCCCAATTTTAAAATAATTTACGATGCATTACGTAAGGTTGAAAATAGCTTGTTAGATTGGATGATGTAATGCGAAAATGCGTTAATTTTGTACGTTTTCTTTATATTTTTTAGATATATACTAACACAATTGAAAAAACTGCTGGTTATTACTTTAGTACTATACGTTAGCTATGTTTTACCTAAAAAAAAAGTGTTATCGCTGAAAATTCTGCGAGTTTGGACGTGAAAGTTTATTTTTGTGGACATACTCAGGATTTTTTTCTGCTGAAAGAGAGTTATAATTATGAATTCTATTCGGTTATTACTCTTTTCCCATTCCTTTTCTAACCTTTGTATTTTTTTCATAATTAACTAATCGATCTGTTTCGTTACACTAGGTGTTTAAAAATTCTGCTTTTTCTTTAATCAGGGTACGAGCGCGCCTTATAAGTGCAATATTTTGATGGATATTATCAGCTGATTAAGTGATAAAATATTAGATTGCAATTATTAATAAGCCGATTATGAAAACGTGATATTAACAACAAATAACAGTGCGGCACACGTGTGCAATTAAACTGTACTGGATCCGCCATTGGTTTCGCTCTGCTATGGGCTTTTGAGATCACTTATTTAAAAAAATATGTTGTAGGATATTGAACTCTGTATATTGGTCAAAATAATAAAATCGAATCATTCACACAGTATTATTATTATACTAGTTCGGGAGTCTTTGGATTCATTGCTACTTACTTTGTGAACATTTTAATGTGCCAATAAATACGAGTACATTTAAATTTGATATCGCAGAGTGTCAGCGGAAAAGTTCCAAATTATGAGTTTTCCACATTATACATTTTGCGATTTTTTAGTAAATTAAATTAAAAAATATTATTGAATTTCCAAAATATTAATGTTACGACTTCGCAATTTTTCCAAATTCTTTATTTTTCAAATTATAATTTATACAAGATCTTACATTTCCGAGCAAGTACAATTAGATACATAAATCAAAAATAAATAAATCCGAATGCTATTGGAACTGATGGATTTATGCTTGTACGTGTAGTAATAATTTACTTAAACCAACATAACATTCTTTAGGTGATGTTTTTCCTTTTACGGCGCGGTCCAATCCTTATTTTAAAACAATTTACGGTGCTTTACATAAGGTTGAGAATTGCCTACCAGAATGGACGATTTAATGCGAAAATTCAATTGAATACGTGCTAATACTTTTTATATTTATTACGTACAATCAAATGATACAATTTTAATGATAAAGGAGTCCACAGTTCACTAGTAAATTTCATTGGGAATTCGAATGTGATACATTAATTGAAATATATTTGCCCATAATTGAATAAAAATGCTTTTTCCCACGAAGCACGTAAGGAAAATTGCAAAATTTAGGGAATGTTGCCGATTTTTTTCTATCGAGACAAGTTTGCTCAATCGTGTATTGGCTTCCATACTTCATAAGGACGTATATTCAATTTACACTAGGTTTTTTTTCCAACTTCGGTTATTAGGTTTAAGCGTCGAAAAACTAAGTTTTCTCGAAGTCGAATCATTAAATTTGGAACTCATTTCGCCTTAACAGATATTTTCTTCTTAAGACGAAATTAATTTCATAATTTTCTCTAATATAGTATTCTAGAAGCCATATTTTCACAACAGTTTTATTACAATTTATATTGACATTAATTTATCTCATCAGTGCCTTCATAGTTTATAATGCAATCGTTAAGTTTATAGATACATAAATAGTACTTGGATAAATCTATATTGCAGCCGCAGTTTAAGGGCTAAAGGCTAATAAAAAGGCTTTAAAGGCTAATAAAAAGTTTTTATCACAATTGTACTTTCTGTTTTAGACTTTCGCGGTTGTTCCCTTAATTATAATTAGTACTCACGGGATGTACACCACGATTAGGCAGGTTTACGGGTAGACACCCGTGAACATCGTGAATTTAACTGCGCCAAATATCGGGAACTCCAAAACCGGCGGAAATTGTGGCGTACATCCCGTGAGTACTAATTATAATTTATTGTACTTCCTTATGGAAAATCATAATTTGGAATATTAGAAATTCGCAAAATTAAGAACGTGTAAATATAATAATGCGGGAAATCCAGAATATCAAATAAATAGATTTAGGAAAAATAATAATGTGGACAATATTAGAACTTGGAAAATTAATAATTTGGATAAAAATTTGTCATCACATCGAAGACGAACTGAACTGAGAGCCTGTACTAAAAGTCTGCACAAGCATTTCATTGGTTAGTGCCGATTAGGCGCACAGGGAAGCACTAAGTCTTACATGGTTAGTGTATAATACTCGTAGCCCACATGAATACGAAAGCACAGAGCACAATTGATTTACAAAAATCCTTCTTTATTGAATGCTTATAACATAAAAGGTGTCAACTGCCAAAATGTGAAGTTTGTAGCCGCAATGGATTAGACTATTTGTTGGTGAGTCAGTTAGTCAAGAGAAGTAATTTTATACACACTAGCTGCGCCCCGCGGTCCCACCCGCGTGGTGACGTTTATACAGTCGTTAAGTTTTATTAAATTAAACATTCTGCGCATTTTCTTATTATTTTGTCCGTAAGCATCAACAAAGTATTAGAAAACTTAAAAAATTGGAATAGGTACAGACGTTATCTAGGCGTGAAAAAAGGAAATAGGGATTTATTTGTATATGTTTAGATAAATATCTAGACGGGTAGCCAATGCCTCTACCATGAGTTGGCAACATAAATGTCATCTATAGTCGATACTCGATCTCGACTACCTATTAAGCTGGTTGGCGTACTCGCTGTCAATTTTAGATCAACAATTGACCGCGAGGTGGTACTGTTCTTTTTTTCATACATTTATTCGCGGCACTCGATATCGAGAATCGATTGGTGTCAATGTAGTAAACTCGTGGTAGACCTACTGTAAGAGATTGTGGTCCCTCAAAGAAGTACTAAAAGATAATCAACATAGTATTGCAATGATCAGGAAAGTATACAATACATTAATATTACCAATTCTTACCTACGGGTGCCAGACCTGGGCAAATTTTAACATTTAACATTTGTATTTATTTATTCAACTAGCACGGTTCAAAAACCAATTACACTAATGACAGACAATATTACATAATTATAAAATTTAAATACCTACCAGATTAATTAATTACATGTCGAATAATACATTTTAGTCACAATAGATAGTAACAATATAAAAGGTGAAAAAAAAATAAAAAAAAACAAACACAAAAACAAAACCAAAAACTGATAACATGTCAAAGAGCCATGGAGAAGAGTATACTGGGTTACACAAAAAGAGACAGAGAGCGAGCTGTAAATTTAATACAAATTACTAAAATTGAAGAGGTTGTAGTAAAAACGAAAAAACTTAAATGGAGGTGGGTAGGCCACATGATGAGAGAGAATAAAAATAAATGGACGAATAAAAGAAGAAAAGAAACGCCTAGATTCCAAACAAAAAGGGAATGAGGAAGACAAAGAAAAAGTTTGGTCTGATGAGATAAAAAAGCACGCGGGTTCAAGATGGCACAGATTAGCTCAATCAAGAGGAAAAAATGGAAAGAGCTGCAGGGGGCCTTCGTGTCGCAAAGACTCGCCGACGCCCAATAACCATGACTTATTTAATAATATTAACTAAAATTACATAATGATAGTGATAATAATTAATAATAATAACAAAATTGTAATTGATAACAATAACAATTGATTATAAAATCATAATGAATTTAATGTTAATTTCAATCTAATATTTAATATTACATACTTAAATTTGGACATTTAATTGCATGGTAATTATTGATATTCAATGTTAAGACTTATTTTATTTCCTTATTTCCCAGATAAAATGTTTGTTTATATGCACCATTTACTAACTACCGCATTAATATTAACAATTATCTCCATGTAAGGTTGCTTGTGAGAGATTGCTATAGCGATAAGGCCGCCAATTGTCCAATCTACTGTAGTACTTTTTACTGTATTATGTTTTGTTTTCTATAAGATGAGATTCTTTAGGAAGAGTAACTGTCTTTAAAAAAATGACCCAATAAAAGTCGTGCTAAATCAATAACATCGTTCACGCCGCTATGACTCAGCTGTCATAGTAGACGTAGCAGCACGCGCGTGGACCAATCCCTGCTTTCCTTCTAAAATTTAAACCAATCACCGAACATGTCTATTTGTGACCTCGGGAGTAATTCGTATTTGGAATCATACATCGTTTTGGTTTGAAGGACCACTTTTTGTGTGGAATTTGTTCTGAGTTATGCTTCCTGACATTATTTCTTCGTAGGTTATATATGTATATTGCGTTGGCTATAAATAAAGGATTAGTAATAATAAAGATAAATATGACACATTTGATCAGGATATATCTATCTGACCAACCAAATAGAAAGTTAAACCTCGATGTTCGGACGGTGAGCCTAAGTGGCCTGTCGCCTATACATCCTACTCTATCAAAATGAAATGATTCACGGACCTGTGTGATCTGTAAACAATGTTTGTTTAATACTAATAATTTGTCAATCACGCTACATATCCCCCCAATGACGGTTGACAAAGTTATCGGCATCACCTACATGCGACCTGTCATATCAACAAACAATACTGACTTACAGACACATGACGTTTACACACAGATAACAATTTATTTATCATCTAATTAAGTTAAGGGACAGACGCACAACGAGCTATGGAGAGAGATATGCTCGGGGTTTCTCTACGTGATCGAATCAGAAATGAGGAGATCCGTAGAAGAACGAAAGTCACCATAGCCCAGATGATTAGCCAGTTAAAGTGGCAGTGGGCAGGGCACATAGCACGCAGAACAGATGGCCGATGCGGCCGGAAGCTTCTGGAATGGAGACCACGGACTGGCAAGCGCAGCGCAAGTCGTCCATCGACACGGTGAACAGACGACAAACGTCGCAGGACGACGTTGGATGCAGGCCGCTTCCAACCGACAGTCCTTTTGGAAAATAGGGAAGATATATGTTCAGCAGTGGACGTCCTACGGCTGAGCTGATGATGATGATGATGAAGTTATAGAAAAGCGGGAAAAGATATCCAATGGCTAGTGCAAAGTGAGAAAACTTAGTGCTTAAAGTAATACTATAAAAATTATGAAGGGTTGTGACAACAATACGAAAGTTAAGTATATATAATACTCCTTTCGGTATGCTGTCAAAGCTGTTCAATAGATGTCCCCATGCGACGGTAAAAATCAGATTGAGTTAAAATTCGATGGCCGAGCCTCTGTGGCCTAGTTGGTCATGGCGTCTGACACGGATTGTTAAAAGACGCGGGTTGGTATCCCGTCCGAGGATGTGAATTTCTCTCTCTTAAATTGCAATATTTTTAATAAACAAACATAATAAATCAACACATACATTCACCACACACACTACAATACACTACACTCACATACACGACTCACAAATACACAATACACACACATACACCTGAATGCCTACATAAATAACAAAATACTTGTAATTAACACATATATGACATAAAATAAAATAGCTCTTGAATAAGAGAAGCCACTGACTCCTGAAACACAGTGTATACTAGTTCGGGAGGCTATGGATTCACCATAACTGTGTAATTTTTTTTTGTGGCTAAATAAATGATTTGAAATTTTGATTTTCACCGCGTATGACCATGTTCACTGAAAAGTGTTCGAAACGTCGGGATAAAATAATATTTATTTATTTATTTATTTTTATTGATCGCCAACATAATGTACACTGTTACACTCATAAAAATAACGACATACTTAGTAGGTATACAAACTTAGTGCCATCACAATTATAGGCGAAGACTACATTCTAAATAAAAGCTAGTTTTAGCAACATATTAAGCATCATTTTAAACAGTAATTATTATAAGTAAGCATATAAAAGGATATTGACGACATGTAAGAGTATAATAATTATTCTACCCTGTAAAATTAAATTCAAATAAAAATATCAGAAACTTAAACTACGAAAAATTATAACGTATCACGGAGACATCTTCTAAATTTACAAGGGTTCGTTTCAAGGTATAAAAATATACGCGTAATCGCAAAAATAATAATCGTAAAAATAATCGCGTATATAAAAAATATACGCGATTTAATCCGTTTACAGTTGTTTAATTTTAACGAAAACAAAGTTACGTGACGTCATTATGGCGCTCAACTACGGTGTGCAAAAAAAACGGCCAAGTGGCCTTTATTAAGATCGAGTAAAAATTGATTAAAAATTAATACACGTGCCATTTTAGCCTCTTTTTTATACGAGTAAGAGTACTTTTTGATATTCCAGTTGCGGCACAGGTACTTTTTTCAACCGGTATGGAAAAAACTTTTATTTTTCTTCTCATTCTCGAAGAACTTAAGCACTTTTAACACGAGATTTCTCCCTTCACTGTGTATAACTTTCCCCATGTTATTCTGGTTTGAACACAGTTCAACAGTTAATATTCAACAATCGACAATAACAAAACAATAATCAAAACAAAAACTATATAATAAAAACAGTAAACAAGCCAAATTTAGCAAGAAAATTAGCCAAATTATCGACGCGTGTATCGGTAACAAAGATGCTGACCGTACTGACACTTGCCGCGCGAGAAAAGGGAATGCGGGGGGAAGCGAGCGGGGACCGCGTTGTATATAAAACTAAACATTCAAACTGCGACTCACCTGCAGTAATGTAACGTGTGCAGATCCACGGGCGTGATCTTGTCTAATAACTTCGGTTCGCCGGTCACCGTCGTACGTATCCTCGACCGTCGCATCCTCCTAAACTTCCCCTGAAATATACCGTCAACATATCATTTTAAACAATATAGATATTCCCGCGAACTCCGATTCATCTTAAACATTTGTCCTTTTTCAATAATAAAATATTGCTCTTGTTACACCAGTGGGCCAAGCATGAAAATCTGCTTACGTGTAAAGTTATCGTATCGTTTACGTATTCAGTACAAACTATGAGTTATCTTTGCCACTATTGTACTAGATAAATGACAGTTTGTACTAAATACGTTAACGATGCGATTACATGACACTTAAACAGATTTTCGTTCTTAGCCCTCAGAATTATGTAGCTTTCTAGTGAAAGATTTTTTTTATTCGGTTAGTTATTATAAACAACTAGCTGGTACTCGCGACTTCGTCTGCTCGGGATTAATACTTCGAGTAGCTTTTTATCTTCTCCAAGGCCATATTATCTATCTTTATACCAAAATGTATATATACATGGTCAAACGCAATTGCTATAATATTATATGAGTAAATTTAAAGACTTAGTAAATCAATAGTTAAACATTAATAATAAAATACAGGACTTATGTACATACTTACAAATATAAATAAACTGTCATTACATATCATCACTCTTGACGGTCGCCAACCACGTCTAGTATATCGAGCTGTCAAAATGATAGCGTGCTTTTGACTAAGCTACCAGAAACTGAAACATGCTTGGACAGAACTGTTATCATTACGATCTTCACGTAGGCGGAGATCTTGTTATTATGTCTGCTGTGCCTAAGAATATTACGCTTTTTCACCCGCGTGATGATGGATGATGATGATGATGAAAGTATCCTATGTGCTAATCCAGCACCTTATCTACCTTCATCAAAATTGGACCCGCCGTTTAAACGTGAAAGAGTAACGAACATCCACACATCCATACATCCATACTCACAAACTTTCGCGTTTATAATACTAGTAGGATCAAATATTTACTCTTTATATATAATGTATAAAATATAACAGTCGGGAGACATGCGAAATACACTCCAAAGTTTTGGGCATGAATCTTTTATTAATAATAATGCTATCTACCGGGCACAGTTCGAAACTTTGGATTGCTACGTAGAATCTTTGTTCAATCGACCGACCTTTCTGTTACGTAGATAGATAGACAACTCTTTACTTGTACACTATAGTAAAACATAAAAGAGAAACGTACCTCTTTTAAAGCCAAAAACGCACCCTTCACGTCGTTGGAGCACCAAGTCGGCAGGCAAAGCCGTCCGACAGACTTGTGTGGGGCGCTGTTGAAACCAATCACCGGCTTCCTATGAAACAATAAGACATTTACATCAAAATTGTATAAAAGAGCTTACCACAGATATATAATATGTACAATAGATAAAGCAAATATCACGATGTGTATTGAAACCAAGCGTGGCGACTTTTTAATCAATTGAATTACATGATATAATTTTAAAATAACTTGCCTGTGATAGGAAATATGTCTTTGCCTTCGGGGGCTCGAAATGTTTGGGCTATTGCAGTTAATTATCACGCCCATTAGTTTTGGCGTGTGTCCGGGTGCAACAGACACGCGCGGACTGTAAGTAGCGGCGGCCAACCTTGACACTCGGTCGGGGTCCGGACACGGGAAGTACACGCATTTGCGTTATCTATTGTACATATATATCTGTGGGAGTGTAAGTAGCGGCGGCCAACCTTGACAATGGGTCGGGGTCCGGACACGGGAAGTACACGCATTTGCGTTATCTATTGTACATATATATCTGTGGGACTGTAAGTAGCGGCGGCCAACCTTGACAATGGGTCGGGGTCCGGACACGGGAAGTACACGCATTTGCGTTATCTATTGTACATATATATCTGTGGGACTGTAAGTAGCGGCGGCCAACCTTGACAATGGGTCGGGGTTCGGACACGGGAAGTACACGCATTTGCGTTATCTATTGTACATATATATCTGTGGGACTGTAAGTAGCGGCGGCCAACCTTGACGCTCGGTCGGGGTTCGGACACGGGAAGTACACGCATTTGCGTTATCTATTGTACATATATATCTGTGGGACTGTAAGTAGCGGCGGCCAACCTTGACGCTCGGTCGGGGTTCGGACACGGGAAGTACACGCATTTGCGTTATCTATTGTACATATATATCTGTGGGACTGTAAGTAGCGGCGGCCAACCTTGACGCTGGGTCGGGGTTCGGACACGGGAAGTACACGCATTTGCGTTATCTATTGTACATATATATCTGTGGGACTGTAAGTAGCGGCGGCCAACCTTGACGCTCGGTCGGGGTTCGGACACGGGAAGTACACGCATTTGCGTTATCTATTGTACATATATATCTGTGGGACTGTAAGTAGCGGCGGCCAACCTTGACGCTCGGTCGGGGTTCGGACACGGGAAGTACACGCATTTGCGTTATCTATTGTACATATATATCTGTGGGACTGTAAGTAACGGCGGCCTACCTTGACGCTCGGTCGGGGTTCGGACACGGGAAGTACACGCATTTGCGTTATCTATTGTACATATATATCTGTGGGACTGTAAGTAGCGGCGGCCAACCTTGACGCTCGGTCGGGGTTCGGACACGGGAAGTACACGCATTTGCGTTATCTATTGTACATATATATCTGTGGGACTGTAAGTAGCGGTGGCCAACCTAGACGCTGGGTCGGGGTTCGGAGACGGGAAGTACACGCATTTGCGTTATCTATTGTACATATATATCTGTAGGAGTGTAAGTAGCGGCTGCCAACCTTGACGCTCGGTCGGTGTTCGGACACGGGAAGTACACGCATTTGCGTTATCTATTGTACATATATATCTGTGGGACTGTAAGTAGCGGCGGCCAATCTTGACGCTGGGTCGGGGTTCGGACACGGGAAGTACACGCATTTGCGTTATCTATTGTACATATATATCTGTAGGAGTGTAAGTAGCGGCTGCCAACCTTGACGCTCGGTCGGTGTTCGGACACGGGAAGTACACGCATTTGCGTTATCTATTGTACATATATATCTGTAGGAGTGTAAGTAGCGGCTGCCAACCTTGACGCTGGGTCGGGGTTCGGACACGGGAAGTACACGCATTTGCGTTATCTATTGTACATATATATCTGTAGGAGTGTAAGTAGCGGCTGCCAACCTTGACGCTCGGTCGGGGTTCGGACACGGGAAGTACACGCATTTGCGTTATCTATTGTACATATATATCTGTGGGACTGTAAGTAGCGGCGGCCAACCTTGACGCTCGGTCGGGGTTCGGACACGGGAAGTACACGCATTTGCGTTATCTATTGTACATATATATCTGTGGGACTGTAAGTAGCGGCGGCCAACCTTGACGCTGGGTCGGGGTTCGGACACGGGAAGTACACGCATTTGCGTTATCTATTGTACATATATATCTGTGGGACTGTAAGTAGCGGCGGCCAACCTTGACGCTCGGTCGGGGTTCGGACTCAGGAAGTAGGTACACGCATTTGCGTTATCTACTGTACATATATATCTGTGGGACTGTAAGTAGCGGCGGCCAACCTTGACGCTTGGTCGGGGTTCGGACACGGGAAGTACACGCATTTGCGTTATCTACTGTACATATATATCTGTGGGACTGTAAGTAGCGGCGGCCAACCTTGACGCTCGGTCGGGGTTCGGACACGGGAAGTACACGCATTTGCGTTATCTATTGTACATATATATCTGTGGGACTGTAAGTAGCGGCGGCCAACCTTGACGCTTGGTCGGGGTTCGGACACGGGAAGTACACGCATTTGCGTTATCTACTGTACATATATATCTGTGGGACTGTAAGTAGCGGCGGCCAACCTTGACGCTTGGTCGGGGTTCGGACACGGGAAGTACACGCATTTGCGTTATCTACTGTACATATATATCTGTGGGTCTGTAAGTAGCGGCGGCCAACCTTGACGCTCGGGCGGGGTTCGGACACGGGAAGTACACGCATTTGCGTTATCTATTGTACATATATATCTGTGGGACTGTAAGTAGCGGCGGCCAACCTTGACGTTGGGGCGGGGTTCGGACACGGGAAGTACACGCATTTGCGTTATCTATTGTACATATATATCTGTGGGACTGTAAGTAGCGGCGGCCAACCTTGACGCTGGGTCGGGGTTCGGACACGGGAAGTACACGCATTTGCGTTATCTATTGTACATATATATCTGTGGGACTGTAAGTAGCGGCGGCCAACCTTGACGCTGGGTCGGGGTTCGGACACGGGAAGTACACGCATTTGCGTTATCTATTGTACATATATATCTGTGGGACTGTAAGTAGCGGCGGCCAACCTTGACGCTGGGTCGGGGTTCGGACACGGGAAGTACACGCATTTGCGTTATCTATTGTACATATATATCTGTGGGACTGTAAGTAGCGGCGGCCAACCTTGACGCTCGGGCGGGGTTCGGACACGGGAAGTACACGCATTTGCGTTATCTATTGTACATATATATCTGTGGGACTGTAAGTAGCGGCGGCCAACCTTGACACTGGGTCGGGGTTCGGACACGGGAAGTACACGCATTTGCGTTATCTATTGTACATATATATCTGTGGGACTGTAAGTAGCGGCGGCCAACCTTGACGCTCGGTCGGGGTTCGGACACGGGAAGTACACGCATTTGCGTTATCTATTGTACATATATATCTGTGGGACTGTAAGTAGCGGCGGCCAACCTTGACGCTCGGGCGGGGTTCGGACACGGGAAGTACACGCATTTGCGTTATCTATTGTACATATATATCTGTGGGACTGTAAGTAACGGCCGCCAACCTTGACGCTCGGTCGGGGTTCGGACACGGGAAGTACACGCATTTGCGTTATCTATTGTACATATATATCTGTGGGACTGTAAGTAGCGGCGGCCAACCTTGACGCTGGGTCGTGGTTCGGACACGGGAAGTACACGCATTTGCGTTATCTATTGTACATATATATCTGTGGGACTGTAAGTAGCGGCGGCCAACCTTGACGCTGGGTCGTGGTTCGGACACGGGAAGTACACGCATTTGCGTTATCTATTGTACATATATATCTGTGGGACTGTAAGTAGCGGCGGCCAACCTTGACGCTGGGTCGGGGTTCGGACACGGGAAGTACACGCATTTGCGTTATCTATTGTACATATATATCTGTGGGACTGTAAGTAGCGGCGGCCAACCTTGACGCTCGGTCGGGGTTCGGACACGGGAAGTACACGCATTTGCGTTATCTACTGTACATATATATCTGTGCAACAACCTGAGATATGCAGATGACACAGTCCTCATAGCATCTTCAGAGCAGGAGCTCCAAAAAATTGTCGATTCTGTGAACGAGTGCAGCGTAAGAGCAGATCTCAAAATGAATGTGAGCAAGACTAAAGTTATGGTTATCTCCAAAAACGCTACTCTACGACCAGTGGTGACTGTAGCAGGCCAAACATTGGAAAGAGTACGCAAGTACAAGTACCTGGGCACGTGGTTGACTGAAGAGCGGGCCAGTGATACGAAAATTAAAACCAGCAAAGAGATTGCCCGTAGTGCCTTTGGGAACATGCAGAGCGTACTATGCAATCACAGACTAAATACCTCACTGCGCACACGCCTTCTTCATTGTTATATCTGGCCGATACTTCTATACGGACGCGAGGCCTGGACTATAAAAGAGCAACTCCGAAAACGTATAGAAGCATTTGGCCTACAGGCGCATGATGGCGATTTCCTGAACTCACGAGTTACCAACGTGGAAGTACTGCGTTGAGTTAGACAAGAACGCAAAATTTTGAAAACCGTCAAAGAAAGAAAAGTAGCATATTTGGGCCATGTATTTAGACATGACAGATATTGCCTTCTTCAATTAATAATGATGGGAAAAGTTGCGGGAATGAGACGAGCTGGTCGCAGGAAGAAATCATGGCTACGAAACATCATGGAGTGGACAGGGATTGCGAGTGCCGCTGAACTTTTTCGCCTCGCCAAGGATAAAGACGAGTACGGAAAGCTGATTGCCAACCTTCATTGATTGAAGAGGCACCGAGAGGAGAAGATCTGTGCAGCGAACATTAGGTGACATTTAGCAATAGCAAAATATCACGTAACTTGACTTACATGTTTTTTTATGTCAATCGGTGACGAGACGAGTAAGTCGCTCGCCTGATGTTAAGCGTCACGCTTGCCCATAACAGTTCAGTGCCATTCAGAATTTTAAATTACAACAGTTCGAAACTCGGCAAGGCAATGCACTGCACTTGTAACCATGAGATGTTAAATCTCTTGCCTTGTGATTTAGCTGGAAACATTATCCTTCAACAAAACTCAGTAATGTTTGCACACTACTGCTTCACGGTTGAATGACTGGTAAAGATGTGGCACTTCCCCACGCGGACTCTGTAAAAGCTTTACCACTACAAATGTTCCAGGGGTCCTACTCCCACCTCTCAAAGTAATCATATTTAAACCTTACCACTAAATTTGGTACCACCACGTCAATATAGCAAGCTTAAAATAATAATGTATTACGATAGACGTTTTGATGACGTATTATCAAATAGCGCACTCAACTCACATACTTTGCAACTGCGTTAGTGTTCTATTCGGGTTGGGCATTATAGGTATTGATCCTGGAACCAGTAGAATCGATTTCAGCTAAAAAAGGAACACGCCGTAAATAGTATTGAAGTAATATGTTCGACCGTTTTGTGACGGTGCGAGTACGATAGTAAGTATGATTATTTTAAGCTTATTACAAAACGTTCTTGATTACGAAAAAAGGTGGGAGTAGGCCCCCAGAACGCTTTCTACGAGGGTCATTTGAAAAGTTCTTAGCCTAACATGGTTAAAGTCATTAGTTTTTTTTATAACTACCCTCATTTTGTAGTTACATTATTTAGCAATAAGTATGCACAGTTTAGTTTATTAACAGTAACTCATTGTTCGTTTACACGTGATACCGTAAGTCAAGTCAGAGCTATTTTTGTAAATGGATAAAATTGAACATCGTGCAGTGATAAAATACCTGAGCCAAAAGCTATACATGAAGACATGTCTGCTACTTTGGGTGAGTCCGCTCCTTCGTATGCGACTTTTAAAAACTGGGTGGCAGAGTTTCGTGCGTCACGTGGTCGTGAGACCATTATCTATCCGGCCACTGACGTATACATATATTATCTATCTATCTTCGTATTTTTCTGTTTCCTCTTAGAAAATAGAAAAACAAGAACAACAAGATATTCGGAAATGTATCTATCTATAGTGAGATAGTACCTGTACCTCTACCATGAGTTGGCAACATAAATGTCATATAAAGTCGATACTCGATCTCGCCTACGTATTAAGCTTGTGAGTGGCGTTCTCGCTGTCATTTTTAGTTCTACAATTGACCGCGAGGTGGCACTGTTCTTTCTTTCATACATTTTTTCGCGGCACTCGATAGCGAGCATCGATTAGTGACAATGTTGTAAACTCATGGTAGACCTACTGAATGACCGAACTCACAACTCTTGTATATATATATATATATATATATATATAATATATATATATGCATATAATAATCTGAAACTCGGAAACGGCTCTAACGATTTTCATGAAGTTTAGTATGCGGGGGGTTTCAGGGACGATAAATCGATCTAGCTAGGTTTCATTTTTAGAAAACGTCGTTTCATCCGCGTTTTCAGACAATGAAAAACTGCTACAATATAATTATGGCAACAACATCAGCTTAAACAACAACGGAACTGTTTTACCGACACAGTAACACTAAAGCTACTTAACCATGATGAATGACAAAAGATGGCGTTGTTAAGCAACACTAAGCCAATGAGTGTTTAGTTTGAGGTTAGACCAAGATAATCAATGGTTTACTTACAAGCTCGGTCATTCAGGTACTAGTTAAAATATATGAGTTAAACAGCATAGAGAACTTACGTGTTATCCCTAACTCTAGAAGCTGCTAGAAGGAAGGTGCCGTCGCCACCGCAAGGCACGACCACATCGCACCAATTTATCAGATCCTCGTTGTATGTCAGTCTGAGGACAATAAAAAAATATTATAAAATAATATAAAATGGAACCGACTTCAACCCTAAAAAGTGGGAAATAACTTGTTTAAGTCCGTACCAGTAGGGCTATTATTAGGATGCAATAAATCAGTAGTATCGCTAACTCTGTTTTACTGTGTGTGCTCCCTTAAAATTATCATAGTATTTAACTTTGTATGTAATTGAACAGTATAATGTATAATCATTGTTATCAAAATTTGCTAATTGCTGACGTCAGCGCGGACATCATTGGCAAATTCGTGCGATCAGAGCGACACCGATACAAATTGGGGAGTAAAATTTAAAAATGGCAATTGAAATCTTTAAAAATGGCGGCTGTATGTCAGTTTTAACAACTCCAGTAAGCAAAAATGTTAGTAAGTTGATGACTGGACCTGACAACACTGACATGGAGCCGCCATTTTTCAAGATTACGGATTACGGAGATACATAATAGCCCTAGTGGTCAATTCTAAAGTACCTATTACCATAACATTGTGCGTATGGTACAGACTTCGAAAAGTTATTTCACACTTTTTAGTGCCCCTTGCTACTTACAGGATTGATTGTCATTCACCGTCAATTACCATATCATCAAGATAGGCGAAACGCTTTTCAGTTATTGGAGTGTAACTCAAAAACCGCTTGACCGAATTCGATGAAATTTTAATAGGACCACCTCGGAAGTATACTCTTCCAAATAAAAAAAAATATCAAAACCGACCCTATCCTGTAAAATTACTTTTTACAGGATAGGTCCGGTTTTGACATACATAAAAAATTATACGAGTCGACTTGAGAAACTTCTCCTTTTTTGGGAAATAGGTTGAAAATAAAAAACATTGTCATGTGATTAACCCTTTGAGTACAATTTGACGTACATTTACGTTCGTTTCATTCATAAATCTTTTGTTTTAATTATCACTTTATATGAAGGGTTAAAGCGCATGGATTCCTTAACCAACTGCGTTCTATGCATGGCTAGTGGTTCTTCCATTCATTTCATGGCTAAGCATAAACAATTGCTTAGCAATATTGCTTAGCAGTCACAAGCATAAGCAATTGTTTTGACTGCTAGCCGGTTGGCGCAGTTGGTAGCACCCTGCCTTCTGAGCCACTAGTCCTGGGTTCGATCTCCGGACAGGTCAAACGTTTGTGTGCATGAACATGTCTGTTTAAGCTGTGTCTGGGTGTGTATTATGTATACCAGCCATAAGTGGGCCGAGCACGAAAATGTGCTTAAGTGTAACGTTATCGTATCGTTTACGTATGCAGTACAAACTATGAGTTATCTGTGCCACTATTGTACTAGATAAATGGCAGTTTGTACTAACACGACTACGTTACCCTTAAACAGATTTTCGTGCTCGGCCTACAGGCTACCATAGTGCAGGTTTTGCCTAGTTTAGGAACTGAAGACCTCGTGTGGATTACAAGAGTGTTTTAAAAAAAACAAAACAAACGAATTTAATTAATCGCGTATATGGACATAGAAACCTAATGTACAAACCAAAATTCAACTAAATCCGTACAGCAGTTGCTGCGTTGATTGAGTAACAAACATACATGCAAACTTTCACATATAATATTAGTACGAAGTAGGATAGCGTGATATAATTAGTAATGTTGCCAAAACTTGCATGATTTTACGATTGTCATTCGTTATCATGACGCAAAATATTTGTGTTGATAAAATAAATAAGGAGATACACGCAGAAGGCAGAGTTATCAATTTGGCAAGGTCGTCGAGGAATTAAGGTTATGATTAAGTACATACTATAGATAACAGGATTTGCTAACGTGCTAATTTTAAGCACATTAGCATTTTTTTTAATTAATACAAAGCTACGCACTACAGAGTCGTGGTCCGTACCTTTTTTTTAGATTTTAGTTCATTTACAGCTGCTTACGTTAAAAAAGTCGATATCCAAGCATTTCAAATCTAAAACTATATGTACTACTCGTATATGAATTATTTGTGGTTAACGTCGTTGGTGCTGCAATAATCTATTGTAATTTTTTTTGTTGGTTTTTTAATTATATGTATTGCATGTAGGTACTGTTTGTTGATCCATAAAAATAACTAAAAAAAAATATTTGGTGTTGATATAATACTTAATCTTAAGTCAGTGCATTTTTTAATCAGATAGGGCCGGAGCCGCCGGTTACGGAATCCGCGTTTTTAATTAACCTCCGCAAACCCTCCACGAACTTTTCCTTTCTATAGGGCTATTATGTATCTCAGTTCCCAACAAATGTTGATTAAAATCGAAAAAAGTGGCGGCTCTATGTCACTTTTGTCGGCTCCAGTCATCAACTTACTAACATTATTGCTTACTTGAGTTGTCTAAAGTGAAATAGAGCCGCCGACGCCGACGAACGACAACGTTGCTCGGACGTGCCATTTCGACGCCCGCGCCTGTTAGGCAGCTTCTAAATTGCGCTTTATTCCCATGCATTTTGATTGAAATTTTAATGGAATAGGAAACCGCCCGTGTTATGTCGGCGCCCAACGCCCGATATGTGGGGTTTGCGCCTTAAGTATACCTCAGCCTTAGATCGAGTCTAAAGTATTCGCTCTTAATAATAGACTGTACAAATTGTGGTACCAAACTTTAAAAACAGATGGCGTTAAATTTGCACAATACATACCTACTGGCCATTTCGACCTTCCTCCCCATGTGTTTCAGTGTAACAGCGACCTTTTCCTCGAAAGCCTTCTGCTCGTTATGATTGGCGAGCATCGCGTCGAAATCGGACCCTCGCTTCCGAAGTATACATTCCAGTTCTGAATCGCCTATGTAGTTGTGGCTGTGTCTGTAATAGAAAAAATAAGCTGAGATTTTTTTTATTTAAAACAAGTCTTATTTTTATATATTTCTCTTATCTGACACATGGCACTGAAACATGGTCCCTTACTATGGACTATGGGCCTCATAAACAAGCTCAAAGTCGCACAACGAGCTATGGAGAGGGCTATGCTCGGGGTTTCTCTCGTGATCGAATCAGAAATGAGGAGATCCGTAGACGAACTAAAGTCACCGACATAGCCCAGAAGATAAGCCAGTTGAAGTGGCAGTGGGAAGGCCACTTAGCACGCAGAACGGATGGCTGATAGGTTCTAGAGTGGAGACCACGGACCGGCAAGCGCAGCGTAGGTCGTCCACGGACAAGGTGGACTGACGACCTGATAAAGGTAGCAGGACGACGTTGGATTCCGCTTCCAACCGGTCCTTTTAAAAATTTTTGTGGGAGGCATACGAGTATATTCAGCAGTGGACGTGTTACGGCTGAGATGATGATGATGATGATGAAGTCTTATTTAGGCTGTCAATATACAAGCCATGCCTGAATTGGAGCCCATGGTCAATGTCTTTTTGTACATTGCTAAGCAGGCAATCTTGTAATTAAAATTTTGACATGTGAACATATATAGAAATTAGAGATGAAACGGATAGTAGTTTGGTCGGATACCAGATACCGGATATTCGGCAAGCTACGAGGTCAGGGCGCCGGATATTAGGCCCTTTATCGCGTTACATGACGCGATCGGTTTGATTTGAATACAGGCGCGATGAACATCTCTGAACGATTGTCAGTTTGAATCAGTACCCGCAGTTGTCAAGGTTTGCTTGAGTTTATCTTTCAGCAGTAGCGTTTACAGCCGAAAGTCTGTTTTCAGAAGCTAGTCCGGTATACGAAGCCAAGCGGAGTCGCCGCTTACAAAACAAATGCGAAAAATTTGGTATTCATTCACCACAATTTGACAATTGTTAATTTTGAGTACTAAATTAATTAATAAACAAAACATTTTTGAAATGCAATTATAAAATTAAAAGGTATTATGGTATGATTTGCTTAGTGTTAAATAATGAGTTTTTTTTTTTGGAATCCGGCCGGATACTGAATTTATATCCAGTATCCGGCCGGATACTTAAAACATGACCGGATAGGCCGGATACCGGATAGTTACCGGATATCCGTTTCATCTCTTATATAAATCTTTCAGCTAATATTAATTATTATTTATTATTAAAAACAATATTAAATTATTAATATGAGATTTCTACTCAAGTAGTCAGAACCAAGTCACATATATATACTAATAATTAAGCCTTTTAGTCTTGTTCTAATAAAGTGGTGGATGTATGCTTTATCCGCTAGGATTCAAACAATTTTTTTTCGCAGATATACAATAAATTTTATTTATCTAAAATAATAGTAGTCTAAGTCGCTCCTTACAAAATCAGCTATCTACCGTTGCAAGTCACGTCAAAATAGGTCCAGCCGTTACGGAGTTACTGAGACATTACTAAAACAGACATAATAATAGATTTTTTGCATTTTTAAGTCGAGAGTGTTTCTCAAAGCACGTCACTCGAGCTGAAAATACGAGTAGTGTTGCTCCCGAGGAGAAAACTCAACTTTTTATCACCCTCTATATCTTTGAGAAAATAAGTAAGTGCAACATATTCATATGAACAGCACATTTATTTATTTTATTTAATTTAGAGACTAATGTTAATATTTTAACAATTTTGGAAATACATACAAGCATACATACTTGCGTTGAAATGTTAGTGATTGATTTCTTTGGTGATTGGAAGATTTACTTACAATATCGCCATTCCAAATTCAAATCACTTAGTCCTTGGCAATTAAAAAGCTGTTTTGTTCCCTGTTTACAAGGAACAAACTAGTTATTTTCGTATAGATGTGATATAAAATCTATTTTATTTATTTGTTTTGTTTTACAGTATAGATATATTGATATGATATCAGTAACAAAAGATAAGCCAGTGAATACATCCCAGTTCAAACTCGTTTGTCCATAGAACTGCGTCTCAAATAATGAATGCACTACTTAATACCAGTTATAAGTGTGACCTCCTTTGTGATTAGATAAACATTATTATACTGCGCTATTTTTGCTGTAAAATAGTGAAGTGCAAATATGTCTTCTGATACATTGATATCGGTGAGCCAGTCATAATAAATAGTTTAAATTGTTTTCCTCTACTTGTGACTCAATAATTCAATCAATTAATTTAAGAAATATTGTTACAATGCTCAGTTTTGCTGTATCATATAACAGTAAGGGCCCATATGTCGGTCGTGTCAGATATCGATGAGCCAGTCATAATAAAAATATACTTATTTAAATTTGTTTTTCCTCTACTTCTGATGCAATAATTTAATTATGTAATTTTAAATGTCTTATTATAATCCGCTATATTTGCTGTACGATAGAAAGGTCCCATATGTCGGTCGTGTCAGATATCGATGAGCCATTCATAATAAAAATATACTTATTTAAATTTGTTTTTCCTCTACTTCTGATGCAATAATTTAATTATTTAATTTTAAATGTCTTATTATAATCCGCTATATTTGCTGTAAGATAGTGAGATGCCATATGTCGGTCCTTCGACATATCGATATCCATGAGTCAGTCATTATCTATACTTCTATGCTAATATTTTAAAGAGGAAAGCTTTGTATGTATGTTTGTAACGAATTGGCTCAAAAAGTACTGGACCGATTTCAAAAATTTTTTCACCATTAGAATGGTACATTCACCCTGAGTAACATAGGCTATAAAAGATTCATCATCATCATCATCCATCTACCAAATCAACCAAATATCTTCGTAAGTCTAATAAAAAAAAAAAATTGTGTATCTATTTCAATATATATGAATTTCACAGATCTTGTTGTTACATACCTCTCATATTCATATCGTGTCACTTTGGACACGATGAGACATTTCTCCATATTGAGACCGTGTGGTTCATGTTGAGACGAGGCCCCGTTCCGCTTAGCATCCTTCAGCACCGTCAGCTCGTTGAGCTCCTTGTTTCTTAGACCTGGAGAGATAAAAATGTCATAAATCTGGTATTCCGGTGGTATCAACCTAAACGGCCTGTTACGCAAAATTCTTACAACTCTTCAAGTATTTGAGTCCTGTAGTTAGTTCAGTAAGTCAAGCCTTTCTCTGTGGGAGGAGGGTGGGCCGTAATCTATCCCGTAGGTCCAGGTAACCGATTCCACTAACTAAATTAGTTCCTACTGCTATCGAACAGTAGCTGATCTACACACATTCTTATTCTGCTATTGAAAAACAGTGCAGCTGCAGTGACGTTTCTAGTGACGCAAGCGATCGAATAACATTTTATATTCATTAGCATTCAATAACATTTTATATCATGAACACGACGCTAACTCATATTTGTGTTTAATTTATAAGTGAAAACTATTTATGGCTTCCTTCTACTATCTACCTACTATAATTAGTTAGTTTCAGCTGTTTGTTTTCCGAATAGTGTAAAATAAAATAAAATAAAATAAATAAAATAAAATATTTAACTAGTATACATATTATAGTAGCGTTTACGATACGTTTACGTGACATTACGTTTAAAATTTTCTACAGAAATAGTCAAAGTCAAAGTCAAAATCATTTATTTAATTTAGGCATCAAAGACGCACTTATGAACGTCAATTTTTCATTATAATTTACTTTAAAGACTCTACCGCCGCGTTCCAAAATATATAGAGCCTACCGAGAAGGAGCGGCAAGAAACTCGGGGCCATTCTTTTTATATAGATGTTTACAATGTTTAGGTACTACAAATATTACATTTTATGCGTGGCAGAGTGACAGCTTGCCAAAAGTGGAGTATTCCAAGCATCTTTGTCTTCTATATAATGTCAGAGTGTATCACCAATTTCTTAAATGATATCACAAATGTTCGCTTATTTTTAGCTCCAATGTGTTGCCTTACAAAAGAGAACATAATAATGGTATCAGTAAAGCACTTTGACATCTTAATACACGAGTAGGTAGATCCTTGAGATCAGTCCCGAGCTGTTTTATCCTCCAAGTAATCCGAAATTTTGTAATAACCTTTTTGACAGAGTTTAGCTTTAATAGTAATTTTAAACTTATTAATAGGCAATTCTTGGATAACATTGGGAACTTTAGAATCGTATACATTGTCCCATAATAGAATGACTTATTCTGTTGAGACGCGTTACATGTACGGATAGCTTGTGCTTATTTCGCGTGTTGATGGAATGAGCATCACTCCTTTTTACATACATTAGATTTTCATAGATACACTAGACTGAGAGTAGAATGGCTTTTTGGATAATTATCGAACGGCGACCAGAGTCGAACTGCAGTTGCAGCGGGGTTGACATTTGTGAAATAGTAGAATTGCCCCCCAGTACGGCTTGATCGCTAGGCTAGTTGCCAGCCTAGTGTCGAAGTTTTCAGGCCATAGCCTAAGGACTGCGGGCCTAGTGCTAAAATGTGCGTCAGTGTAACATAGAGTGCGTTCCGGTAAGCGCCGTCAACGCTCACAACTGTCGCTCCCACGATGCCGATCCCTCACACTCCTCAACACTCACGTGGTTGTGAAATGTACGCGAATTTTTCGAACGTCGAAAGAATCCTATACTTATCAAATATTTTGATAGTGACAAGTTTTCAACGACCGCAAAAACCCACCTTCCATCCGCGAGCGTCGTGGTCGCGACGTGAGCGTTATCGTGACGTCATCGTTAACGTTTCGAGCTCGCTCACGATGATCGTGGGCTTGTAAGGGGCTGAACTGGTGTGCGAACGACGCGACTGGCTTACAGCTATAATTACAGTATAAGGTTAAGAAGTACTTAGACTTAGAACTTAGATTCTGAGCGATAAGACCGCCCATTGTGACATTATGTGATTGACATATGTGATTGTATAAGCTTTTCATTGTAGTGTAATGTTTTTTTCATTATCCTATTTTTTTGTTTGTTATATTTTGTACTGCGGTGTTGCAATAAAGAGTTTATCTATCTGTCTTATTATTAATAGTCAATATGATGAGAGGGCGTGGTCCGAGCCACGATATAAACATAAGTAATTGCGATATTAACCTTCCTTCGATATGTGCATCGACCTGCATAAAAGGATGTTCAGTTGGCAAAACCCATTTGTCTACAATAATATAAATCTTCGATAACAAGTACAATTTGAAAAATTTAATACCGATTTCCATTCTATTCAGTTATTGGAGTGTAACTCAAAAACTACTGGAATTTGATATATTTTAAATGGGAACACACGGGAAGCACCAGCTTTTAAACAAAAATAATTCTAAGAATCAGTTCATCCAGTCAAAGTTATGAGGTAACAAACATAAAAAAGTCGAATTGATTACCTCCTCCTTTTTTTGGACGTCGGTAGATAATATCTAATATCTATACTAATATTATAAAGAGGAAAGATTTGTATGTATGTTTGTAACGAATTGGCTCAAAAAGTAATGTACCGATTTCAAAATTCTTTCACCATTGGAAAGCTACATTCACCCTGAGTAACATAGGCTATATAAGATTCATAATCATCATCATCATCCATCACCGCGCGGATGAAACCGCGGAGAGCAGATAGTCTTCAATAATATAAAAATGAACCCCTATTTTTCTTGGTCACGCTATAACTTGAGAACGGCTTTTCCGAAATCAAACATTTTTTGTATGTTTTCTAATACTTCGTAGAAGGTTCTTACATAAAAAAATAAGAAAAGATGGGTATGGCAAGGCCGAAATCGCGGGTAGTCGCTAGTTAATAATAAAGTGGAAATATTTGATTGTTTATAATGGTATATAATAAACTCAAACACTACTTATCCGTTTTAAAAATCTTTCACTACAGTAAAAAGCTACATAATTCCTGAGTATCATAGGATATTTGATTCATCATCATCATCCATCATCACGTTCTTAGCTTCTTTTGACCAGTGTTGTGTTACTAGTGATGATTTAACACTGAAGCGTAGTCTCTCACTATGGGACTTGTGTGTAAGCTAAAACGAGTTATGGAGAGGGCTATGCTCGGGGTTTCTCTACGTGATCGAATCAGAAATGAGGAGATCCGTAGACGAACTAAAGTCTCCGACATAGCCCAGATGATAAGCCAGTTGAAGTGGCAGTGGACGCATAGCACATAGAGAAATTAATGGCAGGCTTATGTTCAGCAGTGGACCTCCTACGACTGAGATGATGATTCACACTTACATCATGGAATATTCCGGAAGATACATGTAAGAAAACAATTATACATACTCGACTCACACGTGTCGTGTTATAAATATCTTATCGAGAAATCGTATAAAAATATGAAGTAATTCTGCACCGATATGGTTTATCGTTCAGCTGGTGATAAACACCTATAAGCGGGCACCAATGACCTGCTGACTTTAATATTGTGTCAGAGATAAGGCACTTACACTGGATTTGCCCGTACTATTTTTTATAGTAAATATAAATACCACCTAAAAATACTTCGAAAAATGACGATTACAGACGTTAAGTAGTAAAGTAAGTAACAAGTAAACTTTAACTAAATTTTAAGTGACTTAATCGCAGTTCAAACGTACTCTTCACTTCATTTTAGTCAAGCCTGTTTTAGAAGTAAATTATAACGGTCACAAAAAATACTTCGCAAAAAGTAGATTACACGACGTTAAGTAGTAAAGTAAGTAACAAGTAAACTTTAACTAAATTTAAGTGTCTTGATCGCAGTTTAAACGTACTCTTCACTTCATTTTAGTCAAGCCTGTTTTAGAAGTAAATTATGATGACCACAAAAAATACTTCAAAAAAAAGTAGATTACACGACGTTAAGTAGTAAAGTAAGTAACTAGTAAACTTTAACAAAATTTTAAGTGACTTAATCGCAGTTCAAACGTACTTTTCAGTAAATTTTAGTCAAGCCTTTTTTAAGAGTAAATTATAATGACCACAAAAATACTTCAAAAAAAGGTTGATTACACGACGTTAAGCAGTAAAGTAAGTAACAAGTAAACTTTAACTAAATTTTAAGTGTCTTGATCGTAGTTTAAACGTACTTTTCAATAAATTGTAGTCAAGCCTTTTTAAGAGTAAATTATAATGGTCACAAAAAATACTTCGCAAAAAGTAGATTACACGACGTTAAGCAGTAAAGTAAGTAACAAGTAAACTTTAACAAAATTTTAAGTTACTTAATCGCAGTTCAAACGTACTCTTCACTTCATTTTAGTCAAGCCTGTTTTAGAAGTAAATTATGATGACCACAAAAAATACTTCAAAAAAAAAGTTGATTACACGACGTTAAGCAGTAAAGTAAGTAACAAGTAAACTTTAACTAAATTTTAAGTGATTTAATCGCAGTTCAAACGTACTCTTCACTTCATTTTAGTCAAGCATTTTTTAGGATAAACTATGATGACCACAAAAAATACTTCGAATATAAGATGATTACACGACGTTAAGCAGTAAAGTAAGTAACAAGTAAACTTTAACTAAATTTTAAGTTACTTAATCGCAGTTCAAACGTACTCTCCACTTCATTTTAGTCAAGCTCTTTAGTCTACACAAGATGAATTACTTACAACAAAACATCGTAAATTCTCTTAGTACATTCGCGTTAAGTGAAATCTTGAAGGATAGGAAGAATAATAGATAGAAATAAAGAAAGAAATATAAAAAAAGAAAACATAGACAGGACAAAAATTTGAAAATTCCAAAATGAGGCACTCGAGCGCTGGTCTCCAGTTCAATTAACTACATATTAAGTACAAAGATATAAAGGTATAAAAACGTAAATAACAATTTAACCGAAAAATATAATAAGTTATATTACACATTGTGAAGTGCGCATTAAATTTTAACTTGCAGCTTATTACTTAATATGTTGTCCACACACGCACCCACCCACACACACACACACACACACACACACACACACACACACACACTATAAAAGTTAAAATTTAGATATCACTTATCTAGTTAACGTATTGTAAATCAGTTTTACGCTTTCTTAACGAAATGAAACTTAACGTCTCCCAAAACATGAAAGTCTTAAACTTAAACTTAACGTACTTGCTGTTTTATCTATGACTGCAATTCAAAATGTATTCGTTTTTTTTAGCGGGATAAATGCTGTTTGCCTCTATCGGCATTTACAGCGTCACCGGATGGATTACAGCGTCACCGGATGGATTACAGCGTCACCGGATTGATTACAGCGTCACCGGATTGATTACAGCGTCACCGGATTGATTACAGCGTCACCGGATGGATTACAGCGTCACCGAATGGATTACAGCGTCACCGGATTGATTACAGCGTCACCGGATGGATTACAGCGTCACCGGATGGATTACAGCGTCACCGGATGGATTACAGCGTCACTGGATTGATTACAGCGTCACCGGATGGATTACAGCGTCACCGGATTGATTACAGCGTCACCGGATTGATTACAGCGTCACCGGATGGATTACAGCGTCACCGGATGGATTACAGCGTCACCGGATGGATTACAGCGTCACCGGATTGATTACAGCGTCACCGGATGGATTACAGCGTCACCGGATGGATTACAGCGTCACCGGATGGATTACAGCGTCACCGGATCGATACATGCATTAGCACTGTACGTCCGGAAATTACGTCACTTACGACTTCACATGCGCTTGCAATTTGCCCGCTTACATCATTTCGGGACACTTTATAAGCGCGTTAATACTGCTTATGGCGACCACATTATAAATTACTCATTTATTAGATAAAAAAGTATGCAACAAAAAGACAACAATGACATCTCTTTTTTTTGCAGATGCTTCTGATACTTGATAACAATAGATCAATATGTACATGTTAAGGTTGGAGTGTAGCATTGTGAATGGAATAAGGGTCTTAGCACACTTAAACGTCTCGCCTCCCACCCGGCAAAAATAATATCATTCAAATATGAGCTTTGATTATTGCTCTTTACGTATACTTTACATTGGCAACAAGCTAGCAAGCTCACTGACGCGAGCAGTCTGCTAATTTTATGTTGCCAATGAAAGTATATCTAAAGAGAAACAATTAAGAGGATTGCATAGCTAGCACTTTCCATGCTAAAAGAGAAAACTCTTTTCTACCTCTTAACATTGACCGATTTCAGTCATTTTTATTTCATGGTATCATGACATTGTTTACTATGTCCGTACGTTTTGATTTTTTCAGTTTTTTGAAGTTCTAAAAAAATAAATTTATAGTACTTTGATATACTGAAAAAAATCAAAACGTACGGGCATAGTAAACAATGTCATGACTCCATGAAAAAAAAACACTGAAATCGGACAATGTTAAGAGGTAGAAAAGAGTTTTCTCTTTTAGCATGGAAAGTACTAGCTATGCAATCCTCTTAAGGTTCATATTGGAATAATATTCTTGTTGTCGAGTGGTAGGCGAGTCGTTTAAGTGTGCTATGACCTTAATTCTGAATGTGTCTGTTAAATTTATACTTATTACACATGCTGTAAAGGTTTTTATCATTATGTTTACATACGATTGCCATTTTTATGTTTTGTATGCTTTCATACCGAAGGTATCGGGGGAGGGTATGACAAATACATAATAATAATATAATATATGTACCTAGTAGTGTTGGTTGTTTCTCAACATAAAGTGGGAGTTTAGCAATTTTAGAAAGGAAAGTTACAGATCCTCAGATAAGATTCGAACCAGCATTTTGACAATCCTTGTATATATCTACCTTCTTCCTCTTTAGTCATATTTTCTACCGACTTCCAAAAAGGAGGAGGTACTCGATTCGTCTGTATTTTTTTTGTCTGTTACCTTTTAACTTTCGATTGGGTGAACTGATTCTCAAAATTCTTTTTGTTTGAAAGCTGGTGCTTCCCGTGTGGTCCCAGTAAAATTTCATCAAATTCGGTCCAGTAGTTTTTGAGTTACACTCCAATAACTGAATAGGATGGATGTCGGTATTAAATTTTTCAAATTGTACTTGTATAGTTGTCTGGTACGGGCGCAGCATGGATTATCGATAGGATAAAATTATCTATCGGTAGAAGACATCCCGCGATATAGCTATCGCAGCTAGATCCATACTAGTGACAAGGTAAGGGAGCTGATAAAAGTCAGGTTTTCGACTCAAAATTTTAATCGTGAGATTCATGAGCGCACTGCAGGTACGAACCCCGTCCAAAAAATACGTAATTTTTAAAAACTCTCAAATTGCAAAATTTAGATTCGCTAAGCAGGCGTTAGTAATGAAACACACAAGACTATAGTATACGAGGTGAATCAAAAAGTTCTTAGAAGTGCATATATATATGAAACCTTATTGGATCAAGTTCGATATTCAAATTAAAGAGTTTCTATCACACTATATTTATGCAGACTGTCACTTGTTTTTGTCAGTTCGTTCGCATGTAATAAATTTTTTTGTGCAACGAGTTGCTAAAAAGTCAAAATTATGGATAAAAGTGAGTTACGTGCGGTGATAAAACATCTCAGTTTGAAAAAAATGTCTACGAAGGAAATTTTTTTGGACATTCAGCAGACATTAGGGGGTGATGCTGTACCCTATTCTACGGTTGCGTACTGGGTGGCTGAATTTAAAAGAGGTAGATCAAGCTGTAAAGATGACCCGCGTTCTGGGCGGCCTTCAACCTCCGTTACAGAAGAAAATGTCAAAAAGGTTGAGAATCTGGTTTTGGAAGACAGAAGAATGACTATAAAACATATAGCTGAGATCCTAAAGATATCTTTTGGTAGCGTTCAATCCATTTTAATTGATTCACTGGGGTTCAAAAAAGTGTCTGCAAGATGGGTGCCACGAATGTTAACCGACGAAAACAAAAAGCGACGTTTGGAAATTTCCAAGCGTAATCTCGAAATGTTCCAGCGTGATTCGGATAATTTTTGCCGTCGTCTTGTCACCATGGATGAAACCATTGGGTCCACCATTTTGATCCTGAAACTAAAAGACAAAGCATGTCTTGGAAACGACCATCCTCTCCATCCATTAAGAAATTTCGAGTTGCTCCTACCGCTGGCAAAGTTATGGCCTCTGTGTTCTGGGATAGTGAAGGAATCCTTTTTATTGATTACATGCCAAAAGGCCAGACGATTACTGGACCCTATTATGCAAATTTAATCCCGAAAGTGCGTGAAGCGATTAAAGAAAAACGTCGTGGAAAACTGTCGTTGGGCGTGTTGTTCCTTCAAGATAACGCTCCTGCTCATCGATCGGAAGTTGCGCTCAACGCAATCCGCTGTGCTGGCTTCAATCTCCTTGACCACCCACCATA
This sequence comes from Selenia dentaria, assembly GCA_917880725.1. Taxonomy (NCBI): domain Eukaryota; kingdom Metazoa; phylum Arthropoda; class Insecta; order Lepidoptera; family Geometridae; genus Selenia; species Selenia dentaria. Next base: position 9,764,560 of record OU862902.1, read on the forward strand.
TTCTCCGGACTTAGCCCCAAGCGATTTTCACTTATTTCCAAAATTAAAAGAGGAAATTCGTGGAACAAAATTTCACGATAATGACGCGGTTATAGCTGCCGTAGAGGACTTTTTCGAGAGTCAAGAAAATAATTTTTTTTCACAAGGAATAAGGAAGTTAGAAACGCGTTATTCTAAATGCATTGCATTGGAGGGAGATTATGTAGAAAAATAAAATATTATTATTTAAATCTTTGCATTTTTTAATATTGATTCCAAGAATTTTTTGATTCACCCTCGTAGTAGTCTGGTAAAAAATATTCTCTCATAGTTTCGTTCTGGACACACTTCCTCAGTAAACGATCCTCGTGCTCAATAGGTTTGTGTGCAAATATTAATTGAGTTACAAATAGTTAATGTATATCCTGGATTAATCCATAGACTACATTTTACGTTACGTTGACATTGTATCTTTATCCTTACGAGAATAGAAAAACAACACAGAAAACTGTTTATGTCGGACAGACATTTTTTGCGCCAATGAAGCAGCGAGTCGCAGGTTATTAATATACCTATATGTGATATAGAAAACCGGAAAACTGATAACGTTCACACGACTAAAGTTCTGTTAATGTCTATTTATCAATGTTTATCTATTAAGTGCATTTATAAAGTAGTTAACTCTGGCTTGGGGCCTTATTCGCCATGACCATCAAACAAGTAACGCGGCTCGTTACGATATCATAATGATGGCAAAATTGTATGGACTTTGTAGTGTATAGAGCTACATACAATAAGTAGATACCTAAAACATGGAGGTATCCTGTTGTTTCGGAGGGACGTAGACGCAAACGGCGCGGGTCGGTACTCTGGGTGCGACCGCGGCCGGCGAGATACGTTGCGTGCAACAGCGAACCAATATTAGTATCACTTGCTTATCCCTTGATTTAAAACAGTATCAAAGTGTACACTACATACTTCACGATCATTCCCCAAAAATATCGTAACGCACCGCGTTACGTGTTTAAATGGTCATAGCGAATAAGGGCCCTGTTTGGATTTGCAGTGTATACTGTATAATTATACTAGGTACTGTCCGTGACTTCGTTCGCGTGTGAGCTTGTCGCGATCCCGGAGGAATTAACGATGATTTACGACATCGGGACAAAATAGCGTTGGAAATGAAGCATAAAAACTTCGCGAAATTTTGGCACAGTATTAATGAAGTAATTAAGCCCTTGTCAACCTATCCGTCACATATAGACGGTATAACAAATGACAAGAAAATTGCCGATAATTTTAATAAGTTGTTTTGCCAGCCTGCACCGCCCAGGCTTCATAACAAGTTAAAGATAAGGAAATTTCAGGCTGACACAGATATGATAATCACCCCCCAGAAGGGTTCCCGCATTGACGTGGCGGGGGGGCTCAGTAGCCGTGGCTTGGATCACCACGGTGAAGCCAAGAGGAACCCAGGGGCCGCGCCGGCGTTGGGGTGCGCTGGCCGGCTCAGGCGGGGCCGCTCCTTCCGTCCACATAGGAGTGGCGGGGTCCGGGCGCTTTGGCGCAGACTCGAGGAGGTGGGGCCCGGGCGCTTTGGCGCAGGCTCGAGGAGGGGGGCCCGGGCGCTTTGATGCAGACTCGAGGAGGTGGGGTCCGGGCGCTCGGCGCAGACTCGAGGAGGTGGGGTCGCGGGGTTATCCCCCGTGGCTGACGTAGCAGGCGGTGGGGCTACGTATCCGACCCACCGCAGGGAGACCACGGGCGTCCAGACACGGGAAAGTCTGGCGCCCATTGTTGGCGGGTTTGGTCTCCGAGGCAGTTGCGGCGCGCCATGTGTTCTGGCGTGCCGCGAAGAGAAGGGTTCGGCAACGGACAGCCGCGGCGGGTTCGCGGTCGTGTGCAAAATCTGTCCGCGTTCCCGCCAAAAGCGGCAGTGATGGAACACCCCGGGGTTTTGGTGGGTATACGGACTCCAACATAACCACCTACCTCCCCGTGGTAGGTGGTATCCATAAAGGATTTCCCCGCGACAAAAAAAAAAGACATCATAATCACAATAAAAGATGTTGACGATGTTATAAACAAACATCTGACGGTAAGTCGCCTGGAATAGATGGTCTCACTATAGAACATATAAGGTATGGAGGTGTAGGTATTCGCCAGGCGCTGTCGTTGTTGTTTACAGGCATCATAAACACTGGGTATTTACCGACGACCCTCACCGAGACGGTTATTGTTGAGAAAAACATATCTGATTCGAATAATTACCGTCCGATTGCACTCGCTAATATGGTAGCTAGACTGTTGGAGAAAATTCTACATAAACACGCCGCCCCATTCATAAAATCGTCAGATTGTCAATATGGTTTTAAAAGCATCTAGTCAAAACTTGGGCTAAGGAAAACCCTTTTTTAAAAACTAAAATTAAAAACTAAGTGTTGCCGATTCGGAGGCTGATTTAATAATGAATAATAAAATGAACAAAAGAAATCTTAACAGCTAACTTAACCTACCGCAGGACAACGAGAAGTCTTGGTCAGCATTACATGTAACTGCTACATGATACTGCAGCTACTGCTGAGCAAGCCCTCTAGTCGAGCACGGAAGGGCGAGGGGGATGTATAACTCCTCCCTCCCTAAGAGGGAAATTATCGGAAGGTTCGATTATAGAGTTTTCCGATAATTTCGCAAAAACACATATTTTTATAAACTTATTACGAAACACATAAAATACAAAAAATACAAAACTAAATATAACTAGACCTAACATGATATAAACTAACACACTGATTTTAGAGTCCGTTTCTCTTTTTTGTACACTTTCGAGCACTTCACTATTTTTCAACGCATAGGACATATATTTAACCTCGTCCAAGTTCACTTTATGCATGTTGAGTGCACGCGCACTTAATACACTGGCGTTTGGTCTTAGTTGAGGTAAATTTATGATTGGGAGTGGCGTCGCAGCTTCAACGTCTATGAAGGCACGGTGGTGACGAATTTGGATTCCGTTAATCTCCAAATCACAAGGCTCGTCGATGGTTACCAAGTACGTGCCGTATACAGGATATTTAGTAGTCTCTTCAACACATTGCTTGTTGAGTGTGGTTTTCAGGTTCGTATAGATGATCCAGTGTTCAGTATCAATTCTTTGGACCTTCACATCTTCCAACTGAATCGGGTACTGTCTGCAGCAGGTAAGGTTGTCCTCATACTTCATGAGTTGCTCTTCACAGGTGGATCCAACGTATAGGGCTCTGTTATCGTCTGTGCACAGGAAGTGGTCTCCAGCAGCTAGAGGACGGCATGGCTGAGTGATCGGTAAGTATGTCTTTCCTTTCGCCAAAAGGTAAGGGTAATTGGGTATTATAACTAAGGTTGTATTTTCAGGTTCATGGAAAACAGGTAAGGTATACATTTTAAAATAGTTATAATTGTAATTATCAGTAAGTGGAATTTGTAAGATAAACGTAATCTGGTTTTTCTTTATGAATGATTTTACACAAATTGTTTCTTCTATATTAACTAAATTTGATTCAATTGGTTCATAAACCAAGTTTTCTGTCTTAGAAATAATTTTTAGGTGATCTAAAAGTTCGGTAGAGTTCACAATAGACTGATGTAATATAGAGCTTTTACTTAATGCTAGTGCCGTCTCTAATTCGCTCAATTTTATAAAGATAGTTTGGAAGTTACTTATAAATAAACTATATAATCCTAATATATAAGAAGTCAGAACAAAATTAGTTTCCTTATTTGCTATGTCTTTTATTGATGCTTCAACCTTTTTAAGGCGGGCATCAAGAATAATTGTATTTTCATTAAGCAACTGTGAAGTGTTAATGAGACTGTTCAACGCTTGGGAGATAATGGTAGCCTTCTTTGAAATAATAACTTGATTATGGTTTATTTCGGATATTAAATGGTCATAATTTAACGCGTCATCGTGATCTAGATTTCCTGTTACAATTTTTATAATAGAACCCAATGGATTAAGGATTCCTCTTCTAAAACGTTGCGGCATTAGTTGGCGATATTTATCTATAGTTATGTCGCGTAGATATTCGACATGCATTAACATGCTTATAAAGTCATGGGGAAACGGTTTGTTTAACGAAACTATTCTATTAAATTCAGTAAATTTCCTTATCACAAAATGTAAGTCGTCGTGAATACTATTTAAGCTAAGAGTTTTAATAATAGTCCATTTATCGATTTGCAGATACGCTTGACCTTCTTTTACCGGCAGGAGTCCTGGATTCCCTTTAAGTGATTGCAGATGAAGGGCGACTGCTGACGTCACTAATGTCAGAATGCACCACCTGCGGAGGGCGTTTTATATTTTTAATCGGTGCTTTAGTATTTTTACGTTCTGTTTCTACCTTAATAGGGACTACATTCCTTTCAATCTCATCCACTACTTCCGCTTTCTTGTACCTTGCCTTATCCTTACTTTTTCTTTTATTTATATCTTTCACAAATACGGTTTTGCCTTGCGGGAGTTCTATATTGATTTCACCACCTCGTTTGTCCCTAATCTTTTCTTTATTTGCTGCTAATTTTTCTGCTATTTGCTTATACAAACATTTTGTGCGTTTTTCGTGGTCTTTTACTAGCTGTTGCGTGTAGGACTTTTCAAATTCTACATTGAAAGGATTGTCTGTGTCTGTATGTCCGAAAACGACCTCGAACGGAGTGAGACCTGTAGTCGAATGAATCGTGTGGTTGTACCCCATTACTGAATACGTCATAATTGATGCTGCATCGGTGCATTTTTCCTCATATTTCGCTAGCCTGTATATTTCTATTATAGTCGAATGGAAACGTTCGATCAGTCCCATGGAGTTAGGGTTGTTGATTGTACCTACATGTCGTTCTATTTTATGTAAGCCTAGAAACTCTTTCATTAACACATTATTGAACTCCATTCCAGGATCCGAACTGATCTTCCTAGGGATGCCGTAAAATGAAAAGTATTTCATTAGGGCTCTTACAACTTCTGGTGTCGATTTGTTAGGGATCTCGATCGCTTGACCTAACTTACTGAACGCGTCGATAAGGGTCAGGTAATGTTTGCCCTCAATGGAGAAGAGATCAATAAAAATTTCCTGGAAGGGGGCATCTTGTGTCTGTGTTAACTGCATTACGGGTTTGAGAGGTTTTCTATCATATTTCATTTTATTGCAACCCTCACAAGCATTGATAATAGCTGTTACAGTTTCTTCCATTTTGGACCAACAATAACTTCTACGGAGCTTGACCAACGTTTCTTTAATTCCGCGGTGACACGTTTTTCCTAGATGATATTTCAAAATTATCTCTTTTTGTTCACTCTCATTTTCCACGTATACTACACGTTCAGTGCATTCATATAATTTTACCATATCTCGTTTGAACAGGGTGATTATAATATTGCTAAATTGTCTGCGGTGTTCTTCTTCTTCGAAATATACAAAGTACTTTATTTTTGGTCGAATGTATTCTTTTAAAAAGTTCTTTATTAGATCTGGATTGTTTTTGGGTAGAAAAACTTCCATTATTTTCGTTTTTCCACGGGAAATATCTTTTACTTGCATTTCGTTTTTATACCAAGAGAACACTAGAATTTGGTTCGGCTTATTATCAATCGCTTCGTGTAGAATGGGTATGCCTATCGATTCTAAATCAGCTGCAGAATGGATTGTTTGTGATTTACTACTATGTTCTGAAGGTGATATGTATACCGGCTGTTCAAGTGTGAGTACAGAAATAGGTTCAGTAGCTTCCGAAGACGATATACTCATAGGGCTAGCTGTCATTGTTCCACTACAGTCTGATACAGATATTGTAGACGAGTCATGTCGCTTTGGCTTTCCAGCTGATAGGTCAATGATGTTTTGAACTACCTCGTCCATTTGTTTCTGTATTTTACGTTCCTTTCTATCTATGTTCACGTCCATTGAATTTCCATCCTCATCTGAATCTAGGGCATTGACCTTAATTCTACTGAGAGCATCTGCGTTTGTGTTCTGCTTACCCTTTTTGTAAATGATTTCAAAGTCAAAATCTTGCAAGACGCAACCTCCAACGTGTAAGCTTGCTGTTAGGGTCTTTCAGTGAATTGAGCCATGCTAGAGGCCTATGATCGGTATATATGTAGAATTTCCGACCATACAGGTAAGGCCGGAAATGTTTGGTAGCCCAGATTATCGCGAGTAGTTCGCGTTCGATGGTGCTATACCGAGATTCAGTATCGCTTAAGGTGCGGCTGGCATATGCTACAGGTTTATCCGAACCTACTTGTCCTTGGGACAACACCGCGCCTATCGCTACATTTGAAGCGTCTGTTGTCAGTATAAAGGGTTTGTTATAGTCTGGATATTGTAACAATGGTGCGTGAGTTAGAAGTTCTTTGCATCTGTTAAACGCGTTTATGTAACCTTCATCGATAATAATTTTGTTTCGCTTTTTTAAACAAGATGTTAATGGCTGGGTAATTTTGGCAAAATCAGGTATAAAACGTCGGTAATACCCAACAAGTCCTAAGAAACTTTTAATTTCCGTTACTGTTTTCGGCAGAGGAAAATTCAATACAGCTTTTATTTTGTCGTCGTTAGGTTTGAGGCCATCTTTTGTAATGGTATGACCGAGATATAGTACTTCTTTTCGTAAGAATTCAGACTTATCTAGCTGTACTTTTAAATTTGTCTGTCGGAGTCTGTCGAACACAAGTCGTAGTTTATGTAGGTGTTCCTGGAGGCTTGACGAAAAAACGATGACGTCATCAAGATACACCATGCAGTGTAGGCCTTGTAGTCCCCTCAGTACACTATCCATAGTACGTTGGAAAGTGGCAGGCGCTGTCTTGAGCCCAAAAGGCATTCGAAGAAACTCAAAATGACCGTTTTGTGTGCTGAAGGCAGTCTTCTCCCTATCCTCGTGCTGGATCTCAAGCTGATGGTAACCGCTTGCCAAATCGATCGTACTAAAGTACACGCTTTTACCTAATTTGTCAAACAAATCGTTGATGTTTGGTAGAGGGTACTTGTCATCGATGGTTATGTCATTTAGTCGTCGATAGTCTATCACCATACGAAATTTCTGTTCACCAGACGCGTCTGCTTTCTTAGGCACTAAGTGCACCGGAGCATTCCACGGGGAATGCGATTCCTGAACTACATTGTCATCTAACAGCTTTTTCACTTGTCGGTTAATTTCGTCTGTCTGTGCCGGGGCTAACCTATAGGGTTTTACATATATCGGGTCCTCATTCTTTGTACGGATTCTATGTTTTACCTGGTTGGTAAAAGTCAAAGGCAATTGGTCAGAGTAGAAAATGTCTTTGTATTCCATACATAACTTGTATATCAGTTCACGTTCTTCGTCATTAGTATGGTCCAGCCTGAGTTTGTCTAGGTTATCTACAAGTATTGTCTCAATTTGTCTATCTGTCATCTCATTCGTTGTAAAATTTAGATTGCACTCGGTTTCTTGGTGAGGCGTTACTTTGAGAGGTTTGTTAACAGTCAGTCGTACTGATTTGTCTAAGGTGTTCTGAACGACAGTTGTAGCGTAACCATTGGTACAGTTTACTACAGCACTCGGCATTCGAACACCAGGACCGAACTCTTTGTAGTCTATAATTGCGTCACCTGCGTGTTGGTCAGTGGGTAATTTCACGCGTTGTTCAGATCGCGGGTGTAAGTCAATTACGTAGTCTAAGTTATTATTAATAATTGGAATGCACGCAGTTTTAGTCTTCAAGTATAAGTCTTTAAGGTCTATAATCGCATTCAATTGTTTCAATAAGTCATTCCCGATAAGACCGTCATAACGTGGATCGACGTCATAGAGATAAAATTTGTGACACTCATTGCTTTGAAAGGTTGGTAAAAGCGGAATTTCTATTGCTTCATTGTGGTCACTGGAGGCGTGAGTACTTACGACTTTAAATGGTTCATACCTAATATTGTTATAAAAGTATTCATACGCCTTTCGTGGACTCAAGAATGATCGAGTGCTGCCAGTGTCGATCATTAGTTTCGCGTCTATTTCCGGGATATATATATGAGGCAACTTAAGTGTAGGGTCACAGTTTAGTTCTATCATTTCTTGTCCTCTATGGAGGCTGTTGTTGGAAAATTTTCTATCGGCTGGTCCTGAAGTGAGTCTGTCTGTGTGGTCTCATACGTCATTTCGTCACTGTACTCGTCACAGTTGGCGTCATCAATATAGCCATATGCATTATAGTCAGGTTCGTGGTCACAGTAAAAGTCATAGTATTGCGCTTCGTCATTATCGGTCAATTCATTGATTTTAAATCCGTCGCGCGGCCTTGGTGGTGCAGTCCTCATCGTAGCATCTGAGGCTTGAAAATGCGGAGCGTTAACTTGGGGTGGTTTGTATCCGAATTGTTGGGGTGTCATACCCACGTAAGGCCTAGAGCCTGTTTGTAGGGGTTGATTAGTATTATTATTAAAAGTTGGACGGTACCCTAACTGTGGTCGGTAACCGAACTGAGGTGGGCGGTAACCGAACTGGGCAGGCGGGCGGTAGCCCAACTGCGGACGGTATCCGAAATTGTGTGATTGCCCTTGAGGCATTCGGTATGGTGCGGGCTGACTACCGAAATTGAATTTTGGCGGCACGCTATTTGGCGAGTAGGTCGGAATTCTAAAACCACTCGGTTGTGATGGTCCATTAAACTTAAAACCAAAGTTAGGATTTTGAGTCAAAAATGGTTTCGGGGCATTTGCACTATTATTCGCGCTACCATAAACGCGGTTCCGCATATTATATTGCTCATGGAAGTTAACCTCCTCAAGAACAATACTTAGCGCATCTTCTAAAGTCGCGGGGTATTTTAATCTTACTATGCGTACCATATTTTCGGGCAAGTTGTATAAAAATACGTTTAAGGACGTATTGTTATAGATGGTGGTTTTTGCACGTTTTAATTCCGCGTCGTTTGACATATTAACCTTCGAAATTAATAAAGATCGAATACTTTGTATGCGGTTACATAATTCTAAATAACTCTCACCGGGCTTTATCTTAACCGATTCAAGTTCAAGGTTAATGCACTGTTCGCTACGAGGGTCGCCAAAGTGTTGTTGCAGCAATTCCTTAAGTGCGGTCCAAGTTATAATATCTTCGCGTTCTGATAATAACGCGGCCGCTTTATCCGTGAGTTTACTTGTGATCGCTTGATATACGTATAGATTTTGTTCCTCGCTACCTCTATACCTAGCTATTACGTATTCGCTTTTCCTAATGAACAAGTTAAGTTGCCTTTTATCGCCATTGAATGTAGGCACAAGCTTTAACATTTCATTTGGAATCGCGGTAACTTCTTGGGCCGGTTCCATTTTTATAGAATAGAGCAAACTTTAGAGACCAATTCACAATATAAAAAGTATAAATAACCACTTACACAATAAAACACACAGTAAAATACACAGTAAAATACACAGTAAAATCAAGTACACACAGTAATATCGGTAAAACACAGTAAATTCAATAAAACACAGTAAAATCCAGTAAAACACAATAAAAATCAGTAAATATAACTCAGTAAAAAGAAAATTGTAGTCTCGAAACTAACAATTATAAATAACGTTTAAAAGCAAATTTATCTACTTAATAATTATTCAATTTAAATACTTTTATCAAAATGTTAATCTACAGTATATTTAATTTGAAACTGAAATTATAAATCGTTCTTATTTTTATTTCAATCTCTTTACTCTAATACTCTACGGTATGCTTATCGCTAAGGTAGTTCGTAGAATTGCATACAAAAAACCAGATACGTTATAGTGAGCGAAGTCTTATCTCAAATATAACAAAACAAAATTTAGGATAACTAGAGGAGGATTCGGGAAGGATATGGCGAAAAGTTTGACTCACCAAGCACCCGCCGTTACTCTCATGGTCATCTGTGGATTCACCCGTTTGACAAATTTATTTGGTTCGAGGATCGGCTCTCGGCGTTTCGCGTCGCACTCGCGTTTTCCAGATGGATTTGGACACCCGGAGTATAGCAGGAACGACACAGCCTTTATAAAACCGATCCTACCGGCTGCGCCAGTCAAAACTTGGGCTAAGGAAAACCCTTTTTTAAAAACTAAAATTAAAAACTAAGTGTTGCCGATTCGGAGGCTGATTTAATAATGAATAATAAAATGAACAAAAGAAATCTTAACAGCTAACTTAACCTACCGCAGGACAACGAGAAGTCTTGGTCAGCATTACATGTAACTGCTACATGATACTGCAGCTACTGCTGAGCAAGCCCTCTAGTCGAGCACGGAAGGGCGAGGGGGATGTATAACTATCTACTATCTATCTACTCAAACAAGTTGTTGGGTACTACAAGAAAAAGAAGACCTCGGTTATAGCATGCTATCTAGACCTAAGCAAAGCGTTTGATTGTGAGAACCATGACCTGCTTTGGGAAAAGCTTCACAACCGCCAGGTGTCCAGTAAGATTGTTTTGACGCTGAAAAACTGGTACCAACAACAGCTAAATCGAGTCCGATGGAAGAACAAACTCTCCGAGCCCTCTAGACTTGAATGTGGTATAAGACAAGGTGGAAGTATGTCTCCAGCATTGTTCAACTTGTACATGGATGGTCTATCTGACAAGCTCAAAGAAACAGGCGTAGGCTGCTCGATCAACGGGACTTTAACCAATCATATAAGCTATGCAGATGATATGGTTTTGTTAGCGCCATCTGTTTCTGCGATGCGCAAAATGCTAAAATGTCTGTAAACTATGCTGAAGACCACAACATGAGGTACAATCCGGATAAATCCGTCTACATGGTCTTTAAAAGTACAAACAGCTACAAAGATCTACCTCCTCTTAATATATGTGGTGCCAAACTAGCTCAAGTCGAGCAGGTAAAGTACCTCGGGCACATTATAACAGCTGACCTGTCTGACCACGCAGATATAGCGAGACAACGTCGAGCCATCGCTGTGCGAGGCAACATGCTGGCGCGGAGGTTCAGTAGATGCAGCGACAAAGTGAAAGCTCAACTGTTCATCAGTTACTGCACCAGCGTTTACACCATCGAGCTATGGTCGAACTACACGAAAGCTGCACTGAGCGACATGCGAGTACAGTATAATGACGCATGGCGAGCTATGTTTCGACTGCCTCGGTACTGCAGCGCGAGCACTATGTTCTGCGAGGGCCACATACCCGGGTGGGCAGCACTATTTAGAAGCCGTTCGGCTGCCATGCGCACTGCTATCTTCCGGTCCACCAACACTCTGGTGGAAGCAGTGAGGGAATGGGAACACAGCTCACTACATCAGACGTGGGCACAATATCACACACCCATCACCTGACGTGTACTCATCATAATTATTATATTGTTTTCTATTATTTCATTCATATTATACAATCTGTATTGTATATATTGTATCTATGTTGTACCTAAATTGGATGCAAATCTGGTTAATAAACAATTTCATTTCATTTCATTTTATCAACTGTGGTATTTATAAATTACAATTTAAAACCATAATACGATAATATTTTGATTATTGAACAAGTTGTTTTTTAGTTTGAGCATGTCTAGGAAACAGCAATTGAATTTTAGATAAGAAGAAAGAAAATTGATATGAATTGGTAACAGCTGATAGATTTAGGTGGTTTCTTAGTTTTCTAATGTATCCCATTGTTTATAAAAATATTCTTTCTATATATTGTATATTATATACATATAGAAGAATAAAACTGGAATTTACAGAATGCTTCCTCTGCAGTAAGAATACCAATGAAGAGGGGACGTAACCCAAAGCCTTATTAGTTGGTATGCCTTTTGTGCGTGAGGCTTAGTTGATACCACCATGGCCCCAGATATTCTGCTGCAAAGCAATAATGCATTAGGTTGTGAAAATTAAGTTTTTATGGTTGTTCTTTTTTTCTTATTATATTAGAATATAATTTAAAATAAAACCTTATTTAATTATAAATCTTTCACCTTTTATTTAATTAAGTTACATACTTTTTACGTCAATCAAACTAACACTGCGCGCAAAGAAACCTACTGGAACCTTAACACGCCACCTGTTTGTTTGAATAGTCATAGATAATAACGCCAGGACCTTCTATCCACTTGTGATTTAGTGTTGAAGTTTGTTTCCGGTTTTTGGCAAAAAATTTTTTTAGGGTGAAGCTCGCATTTATACATCTATTTTCTTAATTTCATACCTAATGTCATTTTACCACATGTAAAGACGTGAAATACACTAAGAGCCATGATCTAGAATTACGCTCAGTAGTGCTTAAGGGCATGAGTACAAATCAGAGTAAATTTTGTGTGACATTTACTGTCCCCCTTAAATGTCCACTCTAGTCTAGATTGACAACAATATCTGACCGGAATACCAGTCTACACATATTGGCAAACCCAGACATGTGCAAAAGCTAGTTACACCTGTATATATGGCTAGGATCACCACTATATGGCCACAAAACCAAACTAAGCATCAGAACCTGCCAAAGGGCGATGGAGAGAAGCATACTGAAAATAAAGAAAAAAGATAAAATTAACAGTAAAACTATCAGGTCTATAACGAATATTGCAGATGCACTCGACTTCAGTCTTAAACAAAAATGGAGATGGGCTGGCCACATAGCACGAATGACCGACAATAGATGGACTAACAGAGTCACCAAATGGTTAGGCCCACAAGGAAAAAGAAAAGTAGGAAGACCTAAAACGAGATGGGTTGATGATATCCGGAATACAGCAGGACCAAATTGGTTCAACCGAGCCAAAGACAGAAAAAATTGGCAAGAATGGGAGGAGGCCTATACCCGAAAGGGGTCCTTAGCTTAAACTAACAAACCTAATATACACATATTATGTTAAATGTAAAAAAAAGGAAACTATAAAAGGCTTAATTATTATTATTATTATTATATGGCTAGGATCTAATGTATTTGTATAATTTACCATACTTGCATTGATAACACTTATTGCTATCTATTGAGGAAATAATAATATGTATGCATGTGCAGAGTGGCAGTGGGTATAGGATATCACTAGCTGTGCTCCGTGGTTTCACCCGCATGGTGATATATGATGATGAATCAATATATATGTCATTCATATATAAGCCTATGTTACTCAGGGATAATGTAGAATTCTAATGGTGAAAGAGTTAGAATTTGAAAACTATTGTGAGTATCCCACGTTATATAGAGATCACATCTTACACTAGTGCATGTAATTTCCAAGCATGAACACTCCCTGAAGAAAAATGTCTTATAAATTTGAAACGTCTTCGACGTAACCCTATATGGTGATAATTAAAACAAAAGATTTATGAATGAAACGCATGTAAATTTGCATCAATAGTACACAAAGGATTAAACGCACTTTATACCAAGTGTACGCAGCTGATATCATTAAATTGGTGAAAGGTTTTTTTAAATTGGTAGCTGTTTTTTAGTTTATTTATTTAAACATACAAAAATCTTTCCTCATTATAATATTATATAGATTAGGTAGATGCGTAGTGTAGGTACATAACAGAAATTTGTAGTTATTATCAGCATCATTTTTTTTCCTTTTCTTTTGATAGACTAGTGTTTGACTACTAACTCGCTTGATGGTGAGTGATGATGTGGATGAAGGTGGTACAGTAAGACCTCTTTAATCTGAACATCCTTTAATCCGAACCCCTCTATACCACACGAGACCTAGAATAGCTTGTGCCACTCAAGGACAGCTGCCAGAACACACTGCTAGGTGTGCAGCAACAGATATACAAACTTGAGGGTGGTAGGTAGCCAGGCAGACACTAGAAGTGCCCTACCACCTTACTGTGGATTTCATCACAATGTAATGTACAAACCTCAAGCCTAGGTGGAGATAGATCCCGTTTAGAAACCTGTAGCACGCAAGTATGAACGCTATTTAATGCTACTACTTTTAATGTAGGTACAGATAAGTAGGTATTTAGAGTTACAAATAGTGTTTATTTTTGTTATTGAGCCTGGAAGTTCTCATGGCATTAGATTAGACTGGAGAAAAGAAATTTATAGATATTTAAAATAAGTACTTACGGCGCAGTCCTCTCCCGATAGACACAGAAAAGTTGTTCAGCACTGACATGGTCCTTTGAGTTCTAAGTCCAGTTAGAAAAATATAGGTTACACTTTTTGTTTCAGATTTATATCTAAAGCCACTTTATTCACAGTCCAACGTCTATCCACTAAATAGCTTACGATACAAGTAGACTATAAAATAAATATTGGTTTATTTATCATACACTAAATAGGTATGTTTATTATGTACTGTATAGTGAAGACCTACGTGAAGCTAATCATTGATTGTAGTACAAGTACTGTGCGAAATGAGTATATCGCTAGAAGGCTTGACGATTAGATTGTAAATATAATGTAGTTTCTCTGATTAGTCTTAATTAATAGCTCTTCGGACGATAAGAAGTCGTGAATATAATATAACGTCATAGATTAATCAGAAATAAATCTTATGGAATTTATACATAGATTAATCAGACTATATCTAAAGAAAGATGGAAATCACTGAAGAACGGGACGTTAGCGGGAAGTTTAATTTTTAAGTGCCATCCACTTTGACGGGGCCGCAATCAGAACCTCGGTGAGAGTGCACTCGGAGTGCAACTTTTCGCACTAACGCCGTTCCGAACCTCAGAGTAAGGCACTCGGTTGTTCTAACTCGAGCGTTCCGAACCTCGGAGCTTCACAACTTTTTAAACATCAAAATCGATCGGTAAAAGGTTGCAACCCGAATCTGACATAACTTGACCAATCAGACTACAACAAACTTCTTCTTCTTCTCTCGTCTCAAAGAAAATTAGCTAAGGATCAAGTGAACTGTCAATGTCGAGCTTGTCAAAGTCTGTTTGAGGTTAGAAAACAACCGTGACCATTTCGTACCTCAGAGCGAGTTAGAAAACAATTAAACAACCGCGCTCTGAGGTACGGAACGACCCCCAGATCATAGTCGCACGCTCGTCTTTCATATGTGACATTAGTGACGTGGAAGATGAGCACGCCAGTATTGATATCGATATCGATAAATAGGGATGTGCTGTTTGAATTCGAGGTAGCAAGAAGCATTCCTATCTGATCCATTAAAATATTTTTTATGTAAACCAGGGTTTATGAAATTAAAAATCAAGTTTAAGACAATTTAATCCATTTCTTGAAGAATCATTCTAAAACAACAAAGTTTATAATTTATAGAGAGTAGTACATTTTGTTTACCTTACATATTGAAAGCAAAATATGCATGATTACAATTTCTAATTAAACATTTTCATATTGTTATTTAGGTAAGTACCTAACAATAAATTAATATGCATTAAATAACTGTAAATACGTACATATTAGTCATAATTATGTGAAACAGATATCAGTAATGTTTTTAACGCATGGAGCAAGTGTTAACATTTATAATAAAAGATTTTGAAGAAAATTTGGGCTGATAGGTATCAAGTAATATCTTAATACAACGGTTTTTATTGAAGGTTTATTTACGTAAATGTAACAAAAAAAAACATTTCTTAACTTTAATTTTATCATAATATCATAATAATTTTAAATTAAAATATTCAATAACGAGTGCCTTTTTCTGTAGAGATTTCTTGCTTTATATTGTTGATCCGTTAATAGTGCAGTATCTTTGGTGTTTGTACTTGGGTCTGCACTGCACTGTATGAATCAAGAATTTGTAACAGCATGGTCTTCACATAGACTATAGTCAACTCCATATTTGAGATTAGACATAGACATAGACATAAATTTTATTGTGCCAAAAAAAACAGGTTACAGAAAAAGGAAATAAAACATAATTAAGAAAATGAACTGGTTTTCGTTGACACAAGCCGGTCCCAACTCAGCATAGTGCCGGTTGTAAACAACCAACGCTGGTCTTCCGTTGGGAACGGCAGGTGACGTCACGCACGGACATAATACACTGTGCGTGATTCAACAACAACAATACCATACACTCTAAATCCATTTATAAAATATATCATATAACATACACATAATTAAATAAGTAATGAAAAAGTTTGACATAGTCTGTGGAGACAAACGCTAAATACCCATTGTTATCTGTGTTTAAACTGGTACGAAATAACTGTTAAAGACATACTATCACCATTATAATGGTCTGTGACATAGTCTGTAATAATCACTTCGTGTCGTTAAACCAATAAATTACTATCATAATAACATTGAGATATATACAATGTGATACAGGACAAAATATAATATAGGATAAAATTTAAAATTACTAATTACAAAAAATCATACGTTAATGTTTTACCGGGATATATAAGTAAGTAATTTTTATTATATTAAATAGCACTAGTATCGTTCTTTAGAAGTTCTTCGCTTTTTTTGATGTGCGAAAATAAATCTTTTCAACTTAAGTCTAAATCCGTGTATACATTGCAGGTTCCTTAAAGGCGGCGGAATATTATTCCAGCACTTGGTCGCGGCATAGCGAAAACTTCCTCTGAAGGCGGCTGTTCCGTGTTGTTCTGTAACGAGTTGCGACGAGCATTGACGTGGCTCAAGGGACCTGCGACTAGCTTTCCAGGACAACTTGTCGTATAGATACGATGGCTCTTTGTATTTTAAAACGCCAAACAGAAGACATGCCAAGTGAAGTTTGCGGCGATGTTTTATTTTCAAAAGTAAGTGTTTGTTCAAGTATGGGGTCACATGAGTCCTTAACGGAATGTTAAAACAAAAACGAGCGCAAGCATTCTGGACTCTTTGTATTAACTTTTGTGTTTTGACCAACAACCTAGGACCAACAACAGTGTCCATATAATTTAATTTTGACAATACTAATGATTTAGCTAATTGGATACGTAGCTCTTCTTTTAGATAGGGTCTCATTTGGTACAAGACTTTCAGTCGATAAAAGCTATTTTTCACACAGTTATTTACATGGTTTTTGAATCGAAGCTCACTGTCCATTAGTAAACCTAAGTTTCGAGCTTCATATACTCGCTCAATAGGTTTACCCATAAGCATGATACTCGCTGATGATTGTATACTGGTAATCTGGTGTTTACTGCCGAATATGAGATATTTTGTTTTATCTGGATTAAGTATCAGACAGTTGTTGGAAGACCATGAACATATTCTTACAAGGTCTTCATTGAGTTTTGCAATAGCGTTATCAACGTTGCGTGGTTTGCAGGATATGTACACCTGAATGTCATCTGCATATATATGAAACTTGCTGTTCTGAATTTGCGTTACAATGTCAGCAGAGTACAAGATGAAAAGAATAGGTCCCAAAATAGAACCCTGAGGCACACCTCTATTTACAGACAGGGTTTCTGACAACAATGATGAGCCATCAGAACGATCAATCTTCACACACTGGCACCGTCCATTTAGGTAACTGTTGAACCACTTAACCGCTTTAGAGTCAAATCCGTAAAAACTTAGTTTAGATAAGAGAAGATTTATATTTAAACAATTAAATGCTCTAGAAAAATCTAGTAATACCAAAAGTGTACACATTCCATCATCTTGAGCGCGAAGTATATCATCAGTTACAGCAAGCATTGCGGTAGTAGTACTACGTCCTCTTCTGAAACCCGATTGTACTTCAGGCAAGATACGATTATTTTCAAGGAAATCCTTTAACTGAATACTTACCGCCTTTTCCAAAATTTTAGACAAGCATGGAAGAATGCTGATCGGTCTAAGATCATTCATGTCAACTGGGCTAGGCATTTTAGGTAACGGGCGTACAATTGCTTGTTTCCAAGCATCGGGAAATGTGGAAGTCTCAATGGAAGTTTTTATAAGAGATTGTATGCTATCTATTGTATTTGGGAATGTCATCATTAGCATATCCAGACTGATACCATCACTACCCACAGCATTGGATTTCAAACTTTTGATTATCTGAATCAGTCTGTCAAAGCTAATTTGTTCAATATGAAACACTGCATTATTAAATTTATGATGTTCAAAATAAGTCAAATGAGAAATAGTTGTATTGCAATTACCTGGTATACATAAAAAGTGATTATTTATGATGTCTGGGTTATTAAAAAACGGCGGTAGTTCAGTATCATTTTTTGGTAATAAATTATTTTTTAGATTTTTCCATAGTTGCTTTGAGTTTTTGATGTTGTTATTAATGTTTTGTTTAAAATAGGCTGATTTTTCTTGAAAAAGTGCATTGTTCACAGTAGATTTTAATGATTTGTAATATTTTTTTTTTATATCAGAATTATTTTTATGATAATCCATAGCAGCCTCATCCCGCAGTTTCATCATCAGTTTTAAAGTATCTGTGATCCACGGATAGGAACGGTTTCTAATAACCAATGATGTGAATGAATGTGAATGATTACCATTGCTAGTCTTACATCTCCGGTTGAACATATTTCGTTAAGCCTTGTAGCTTTGACAAAAGTCTGCAGTGGTTGTTTAGACCTTTATCTTCAAAAGCTGACCTTAAAACTTTCCATGACTCCTTTGCCATTTTTGCATATCTCGCGTGTAGGTACTAGGCAATGTGATTATATCATCTAACATATCCTCGCTCTTGCTTTTTGGTCTCTCTTATCATCTCTATGCCTTATCAGAATTCACCAGTGTCTCATGAGTGTACTCCACAGGTTGCCATTACAACTCGATTATGAATTTTCGTGTATTGTAAAATGAGTTTCCATCTTATTTCTCTATGTATGTTAAACCCATACCCGTATCGTGTGCCTTCTGCGATTTCTCCAGTCGTTTGCCACTCGAAGTTGTGCTTACAACGTTACCTTCTGTAGCCATAATACTGTTTACACCCGTTCTTCATGAAACATCGAATTGACACATAACCTGAGCGGGATTAAGTATCTTTGCTCACCGACAACGTACAAAGAAGTTACACAACATTTGTGTATAAACATATATTATAGGAATAGAAACACGATAATTAAATATAGTAATTTCGCTCATAATAATTTTCACCTTTGACATACGTCCGTCAATCAGTGACAACTCTCAAACAAATGATAATTAGACAACGATATGAGATTACGCAAATTCTTTGCACTAATTATAAATGAAGAGAACGAAGCCACTGTTTAATAGTACATAGATAACTGTGGTGAATATTGCGTGGTGGCACAACCGTAGACAACATCTTTCTAAGGCCCACAGAATAAATAGTAAGGAAGTAAAACCCCCGTGAATATATAAATTCATATTTTTACTCTAACCTATACTACATAGTGGTTCAGACGGGTATCTTCTAACAAATTGGTGAGATCATAGGTACTGTCTCCTGATTGGCTAGGGGAAAATGATGTATAAAGTTTGTTTTTTTATCTGTTTTGTTTACGACATGTGGTTCATTTTTATTCAGCCAAATATGTGCTCTGCGCTAGTTCTATACCAAATTTATTTTATTCAACTATTATTGGTGAAATAAAACAGAAATAACATTTTAAGACATTTATTTTTGAATCAGCAAAATTTACAAAAATAGAACAATAAAAAAAATTAAG
Source organism: Selenia dentaria (assembly GCA_917880725.1). Lineage (NCBI taxonomy): Eukaryota > Metazoa > Arthropoda > Insecta > Lepidoptera > Geometridae > Selenia > Selenia dentaria. Next base: position 9,784,075 of record OU862902.1, read on the forward strand.
TACGAGAAAAATCCTAAAAATAGAATGCTAAAAACTAGTTTTAATGGGTAGGTACATAATTCATGGGCATGCTGAAAATAATTTCATTGACACAAAAGACTAGGCGGCCTAAAGCTATAAAATTTTCCGTGGCGTTATCCACGTATTGGTTTTATTTTCTTCACCCAATGTGAGATTGATTATACAGTCTTTACATTTATTTTGCTTAGGTATATACAGGGTGTTTGGTAGAGGGACCGACAAACCAAATGAGCGTGTTCGGGGGCCCTCTTGGAGAATACAAGTTAGCCAAAAAAAAATCCGCGACACCCCAATTTTTTTTACTTTTTTTTGTGATTTTTCTCGTTTTCTCCAATATTGTACGTACTTACCACCATAACATTTGTAAAGTATGTTTTAAACCGGATGTTTTTAGTTTTTTCAAATTTTACAAATGTTATGGTGGTAAATAGGTACAATTTCGGAGAAAAAGGGAAAAATCCCAAAAAAAAAGTTTAACATATTGGGGGGTCGGGGATTTTTTTTGGCCAACTTGTATTCTCCAAGTGGTCCCCCGAACACGCTCATTTGGTTTGTCGGTCCCTCTACCAACTCCAACTTGCCAGTGCGTGGAATCCAGTGATAGATTGTATATAAATGAATAACAATCATCCAAAAGGTGATCAAAACAATATTCGCAGTGATCACAGTTGTGCGTATTGTCGAGACTTCGAGACTTACAATCGAGTTCCAGGGCCAGTGGTATCCGTAGTAAAAGAGTGAGAAAGAGGGAAGACCGTTTTGATTTAGATTATTTATTATTATTATTATATTTTTTAGACCTCTTAATAACTTCGAAATTTTTCACATCCACCCGCATATTCAGTCTACCCGTAAACATGGTGCATGTAACTGCGCCGAAATATCGGGAACTCCAAAACCTGCCTACGTGAGTACAAATTATAATCTAATCTAAAAAGTCACAAAGTGGCTAACGCATCAACGCTAAGTTCATCATAAAGAGTCCGTCTTTCTCCAGGAAGTCGGCCAACCTCTGTCCCCTACGGTTCCGTTGTCCATATCCAAATTGCCCCACTTTCAACTCATCCTCGCTTCTCTTACCCAACTTCGCGTTGAAGTCCCCCATAACAACTAGAAAGTGCGTTTCAGAGGTATGTATGGCCCGACTAATGTCCTCATACATATCCTCCACCTCATCATCCGGGTGCGACTTCGTCGGTGCGTATAGCTGAATGACCTTCAGCGAATATCGGTTGGATACTCTGAGTATTAGGTATACGACCCTATTGGAAACGCTATCGATCTTAACTATGTTGTTAGTAAGGGACTTGTGGACGAGAAAACCGACACCACCTTGGGATGGGACTGTTGGTCGCCCTCCCGGTAGTAGAGTAGGTTACCTGACTTTAGGGTTATCGTGTCCTCACCCGCTCTACGGACTTCAGACATATGAGACAGACTTCAGATATACGAATATAGATAATTTATTGGTTCAGGCGTTACTTTGCGGAAATACATTATCAAAAAACGATATTAGAAAATATTTAGTGACACTAAACTTCTTTAAAGTTATATGATTATTAACGGGATATTTACCGTGGTAAGGTTGTGGAATGAGCTCCCGATATTTCGGCGCAGTTACATGCACCATGTTCACGGGAAGACTGAAGAATGCGGGTGGTTGGTCAAAAAGTTTAAAAGTTAGGTGCAGACATAACGATCTACCCTCTTTCTTAGTCTTTTGCTACGGTTATCACTGGAACTTGAACTCGATCCTAAGTCCCGACAAAACACACTCACTGTATCACTGCGTATAGTATTTTGAACACATTTTGAACGCGGACTTTTATTTTTAAAACAACCTAATACTGGATTCCACGCACTGGCGAGTTGAAAACCATCACCTCGATTGAAATTCTGGCATTTCGAGATCTCAATAGTTTCCTTTACTAGCCTTGGTATGTAATGGCGTTCGGTGGACAAGATTTTAGGGTTATGGAATTCAATCCAGTGGTTAGGACCCGCGTCCAGCAGATGCTCAGCTATGGCAGATTTGTGTCTTTCATTGTTTTTTACTGCCTTTATGTGTTCCTTGATGCGGCATGAAACAGTTCGCTTCGTCTGTCCTATGTACGAACTTCCGCAGCTGCAGTTAATTTTGTACACCCCGGGATGCTGAAAAGGAATCTTGTCCTTAGGGGAACGCAGACATTGCGCAATCTTCTGATGAGGAGTAAATATGGTCTTGATAGCATATTTGAAGAAGTTTATTAAAACAGTGTTTTACTAAACTTCTTGTGTGTTTTTTATTTTGTATTCTTCCTATTAGCAGTTTATGCGGGAGGGAGGGTGGAGCATACCCCCAAATAGGCCAAAATCATTGTGTCAAAGTGTCACTAAATATTTTCATAGATCGATTTTTTTATATACGAATATATTTTATCTATGTACCTTTACTCGCAATGTAGATACCTCATGAATCATGGAAATTACATTAAAGATACCTGTGATGTGATAGATGCGATACGTGATCTGTATGCGTTAGCCACTTTGTGAGTTTTTAGATTAGATTATAATTAGTACTCACGTAGGCAGGTTTTGGAGTTCCCGATATTTCGGCGCAGTTACATGCACCATGTTTACGGGTAGACTGAATATGCGGGTGGATGTGAAAAATTTCGAAGTTATTAAGAGGTCTAAAAAAATATAATAATAATAATAAATAATCTAAATCAAAACGGTCTTCCCTCTTTCTCACTCTTTTACTACGGATACCACTGGCCCTGGAACTCGATTGTAAGTCTCGACAATACGCACAACTGTGATCACTGCGAATATTGTTTTGATCACATTTTGGATGATTGTTATTCATTTATATACAATCTATCACTGGATTCCACGCACTGGCAAGTTGGAGTTGGTAGAGGGACTGACAAACCAAATGAGCGTGTTCGGGGGACCACTTGGAGAATACGAGTTGGCCAAAAAAAAATCCGCGACACCCGACAGAGGTTGGCCGACTTCCTGGAGAAAGACGGACTCTTTATGATGAACTCTTTCTTTCAGAAGCCACCTCACAGGAAATGGACCTGGTTGAGTCCCGATGGTTCCACGAGAAATGAGATTGACTTCATTATGACCACCAAAAGGCAAATATTCACTGATGTCTCCGTGATCAACAGGGTTAAAACCGGTAGTGATCACCGAATGGTAAGAGGCACGGTGAATATAAATGTCAAACTGGAGAGGTCTCGTCTGATGAAGTCTACGCTCCGACCCACTCGTGCCCATATACAAGACCCCGAGAGCTTTCAACTTGAGCTATCCAATCGCTTCGATTGCCTTGAGAACATCGCTTCAGTGGATGAGATCAATAACAGGTTAGTAGAAACTGTCCATACAGTGGGTTCCAAATACTTTAAACCCCACTGTACAGATAGGCCACAGAAACTCTCCAACGATACCCTCAACCTCATGGCTGAACGACGCTCACTGAAAATGCATTCTTCGCATGATGCTGAAGCATATAGGCTGCTCAATAGACGAATATGGAAGTCCTTGCGACACGACATCCGGATCTTTAATACAAACCGTATTAAAGAGACGATAGAGCGGAAAAAAGGCTCCAAAGTGTTTGCGACAGACATGTCTATTAGGCAAAGCCAGCTGACGAAGCTGAAGAGAGAAGACGGCAGTGTAGCGTCGACCAAAGCAGAAGTATTAGGAGAGGTAGAGAGTTTCTACGGACAGCTATAAACCTCGGTCGCTAAACCTGTTAGCAGCTCGGCCAAAGACCCAAGAGCCAAGCTGACCCGACATTATACCGAAGATATCCCGGACATCAGCCTGTACGAGATTAGAATGGCCTTGAAACAGCTTAAGAACAACAAGGCACCTGGTGACGACGGTGTCACATCGGAGCTTCTGAAAGCGGATGGAACACCGGTACTTAAAGTCCTTCAGAAGCTCTTTAATACCGTCTTACTCGAAGGTTCAACGCCAGAAGCATGGAACAAAAGCGTGGTGGTGCTGTTCTTCAAGAAAGGTGACAACACTTTACTTAAAAATTACAGACCCATCTCGCTTTTGAGCCATGTTTATAAGCTGTTTTCGAAGGTCATAACGAACCGTCTCAGTCGCAGGTTTGATGAATTCCAGCCTCCGGAACAAGCCGGTTTCCGAAAAGGCTATATTACCATAGACCACATCCACACGCTACGGCAAGTTATACAGAAGACCGAAGAGTATAACTTGCCTCTTTGTTTAGCATTTGTAGACTATGAGAAAGCCTTTGATTCGATCGAGACGTGGGCAGTGCTTGAGTCTCTCCAGCGGTGCCGTATTGACTATCGGTATATTGAAGTGCTGAAGTGTTTGTACAAAAACGCCTACATGTCAGTCCGAGTACAGGAACAGAGTTCGAAGGCAATTCCATTGCAAAGAGGCGTGAGACAGGGAGACGTTATATCTCCGAAACTGTTCACCGCTACATTGGAAGACGCCTTCAAGCTTCTGGAATGGCAAGGACTTGGCATTAATATTAACGGCGAATACATCACTCACCTTCGATTTGCCGACGATATTGTAGTCATGGCAGAATCCATGGAAGACCTCAGTACAATGCTCGAAGGCCTCCATCGAGTTTCCCAACGGGTAGGTCTTAAGATGAACATGGATAAGACGAAAATTATGTCTAATTCCCATGTTGTACCTTTTTTTTTCCGCTGGGAAAAATGCATTACGCATCCCCCCCCCCGTTGGGGATGAGGGGGTATGTGGGACTCCCCGGAAAATGCCAGTTTACCCACTAAACGACCCAGCGGCACTCCGGCTTCGTATGTGTGGAGGAGAACTGGGGAGTCGGCCGAGCCTTTACGTCCAGTCCCCCACCGACGACCGCCCGCTTTTACAGCGGGGCCTGCACGCCCCTCCCACCAGGAGGAGCCCGGGAATGGCCAGGAGTGCTTGGCCATTCCCGCCCGACGGGGGTGGTGAATGAGTGCAATGCGAAAGAAGGCGTCCCCGCGCCTATCCCTCGCTATTCACCATCGGGGAGAAGGCGACTATCATTCAATCGCCTTCTTCCCTTCTTCGGCTACGCAGTGGCGCCGCAAGGGTTCATCCTCCCTTGCGCGCTCTACCGCCTCCTTTTGGGACATCACGTCTTCACAAAAGGAGGAGACCGCTGCCCAGTTCCCCTCGCCCTCCAGCATGGCAGTGACAACGCTGGGGAGCGAGAGGTCCGGCCCGACTATGGCAACCAAATTGTGGCGCAGCTCGGACCACGACGGACACACCTCGAGGGTGTGCTGCGCCGAGTCTTCCGCCGCGCCACAATCATGGCATGCCGGTGTTTCCTCCCTTCCGATCCGGTGCAGGTATGATCCGAAGCATCCATGCCCGGATAACACCTGCACCAGACGGAATGATAGGAAACCGTGGGACCGCCCGAGCCAGTCTTGTAGGACTGGCCCGAGAGCGTCCAACGTACGGCGGCCAAAAGTGGCGGTGGCAAGATCCTCCGTCCAATGATGGACGACTGCGTCCCTCGCCTCACGCCGGACAGCCATCCGCTCCTCCAAGGAGGGGCACTCCCCGATGGCCTTACGCCTCGCCGTCCACTCGTACACTTTGGCGAGCACCTCTGCCTGGAGCTCCCAAGGAGGGGTGCCAGCCAAAGCGCACGCCGCCGCAAACCCCACCGACCGGTAGGCCCTCGCCACCCGCAGTGCAATAGCCCTTTGGGGTCTGCGGATTGCAGTGGCGTTCTCCCTCCTTTGGAGGGAGTCAGCCCAGATAGGGGCCCCGTAGAGGGCCATACTCCTCAAGATGCCGGCGTATAAGAGCCGGCACCGCGCTTTGGGCCCCCCCAAATTCGGAAGGAGCCACGAGAGGGCGCCCGCAACCTTTAGCAGGCGCGTCGACAGCCCGCTGAAGTGCGGGCCGAAGCGCCACCTGCTGTCGAGCACTAGGCCCAGATATTTCATCTGGGCCTTTACCTCAATCCTGACCCCCTCCACGATAATGTGGGCGTCAGGGGGAATGCGCTGCCGAGGCCCGTGGAAAAACACGGCCTCGGTCTTATGCAGTGCCACCTTCAAGCCAAGACGGCGGATCCTTCCCGCGATCAGGGATCCACCGGCCGAGGCCAGACTCGCCGCCTCCCTGAAGTTCCTCCCCCGGGCAGTGAGTAGAGTGTCATCCGCATAGCAGATGACACTCGTGCCACGGAGGAGAGTTCCCCGCAGGAGCCAATCGAATCCGATGTTCCACAAGAGAGGTCCTAGAACAGACCCCTGTGGAACACCGGACCCCGGTCCCATGTTGTACCTACCCCAATATCAGTTGGGAACGCAGTTCTCGAAGCTGTTGACGAGTACATCTACCTGGGACAGACAGTCAAACTAGGCAGGTCCAACTTCGAGAAAGAGGTCAATCGTCGAATCCAACTCGGCTGGGCAGCGTTCCGGCAACTTCGCGAAGTCTTCTCGTCAAAAATACCTCAGTGCCTCAAGACAAGAGTCTTCGACCAATGTGTGTTACCAGTGATGACTTATGGCACTGAAACGTGGTCTCTTACTATGGGCCTCATAGAAAAGCTCAAAGTCGCACAACGAGCTATGGAGAGGGCTATACTCGGGGTTTCTCTACGTGATAGAATCAGAAATGAGGAGATCCGTAGAAGAACGAAAGTCACCGACATAGCCCAGAAGATTAGCCAGTTGAAGTGGCAGTGGGCAGGGCACATAGCACGCAGAACAGATGGCCGATGGGGCCGAAAGGTTCTAGAGTGGAGACCACGGACCGGCAAGCGCAGCGTAGGTCGTCCACCGACACGGTGGACAGACGACCTGATGAAGGTCGCAGGACGACGTTGGATGCAGGCCGCTTCCAACCGGTCCTTTTGGAAAATCATGGGGGTTATGTTCAGCAGTGGACGTCCTACGGCTGAGATGATGATGATGATGATGATTCGTATATCTATCAGTAGCTAAGAATGTGAGCCGTGAGCTGTTGATTTTATTTATTTATTTATTCTTTAGCACAAAACAAATGTACAAGGAGGACTTAATGCTAAGTAGCATTTTCTAGCGGTGCAGTAAAATAGTATATTTGTAGAGAGATATTAAAAATATAATAAATACTATAAACATTTGTACAGAACCAATAATTAAATAACAATATATAAAACATACTCGTATAGAGAGTAACAGCAGTAAAACATTACATTTATCTATAAGGTAAGTATTTTCAAAACAAGACATATTTAATATACATAACAGACAAAAGGTGGTGAAATTATTAATCAAGTAGTGTTTACATTAGTGGGACAGATCAGGAACATGGGATCTGCGGATGAACTTTTCTAATGTAAAATAGGCGAACTTTTCTCTTAAACGCATCCTTTGAGATCGACCTTTTAAGCTCCATGGGTAATGAATTCCACAACTTGACGGCAACAACAGAAAAAGAATTATCTAGAAACGACGTACGGTGATGAGGAATAGAGAGTTGTAAGTTGGAGGATGATCGAAGTTCTCGCTCGTGAGAATCCATGAGATATTGGAAAATATCTTTGAGGTACGTAGGGGTGTTACGATCATTCAACACTGAGTACAATAGGCAGAGAATCCTTACATTTCTTCGCTCACGTATTGGCAGCCACTGAAGTTTCGCGCGGAAGGCCGAAACGTGGTCAAACTTCCGAAGACCAAAAATGAATTTAATGCATGTATTTAAAAAACGATCCAACTTGTTTAGAAGGTCAGTGTTAACGTTGACAAAAGAGACATCTGCATAGTCGATAATAGGTAGAAGAAGAGCATTAACCAACGAGATCTTAGTTTTCATGGGGAGAAAATTTTTGAGCCTGATAATAGAATGAAACGCAGCGTAGAATTTACGTGAAATTTCTTTAATGTGCTCAGACCAGCAAAGATTGGAGTCAATAATTATGCCCAAATTTTTTACTGTAGGCGTGAAGGGTATTATAGTACCGTTATAAGACAGTGGAGGCACATTTGACAAATCAACACTTGCTAATTGGCGCGAACTGCCAATCATAATGGCTTGGCACTTAGTTGGATTAACAGATATACCGTAGCTATCAGACCATATCTGCAAACGAGAAAGATCTCGATTTAGAGCGTCAATAGCAACATCGAGGTTTTCGACTGGTGCAGCATAATAGAGTTGCAGGTCATCAGCATACATATGATAGTGACAATTAATGCTTGGAGTGAGAAGATTAATAAACAGAGAAAACAGTAAAGGCGACAAGATAGCACCTTGTGGTACACCAGCATCAACAACGAGCCAATCAGATACAACTGGACCATTCCGAGTAGCCTGACAGCGGCCTTGAAGATAAGAAGAGAACCAGTGCACTGCAAAGGAAGAGAAATAATGACTTAGCGCGGCAAGTAAGAGGTTGTGATCCACCACGTTAATAGCGTTACTAAAGTCGATAAGAACCAGTACCGTTACTAAAGTATTTTCCATGTTATGCCGGACATCCTCAGTAACCTTCAAAAGCGCAGTTGTAGTACTATGGCCAGCACGAAAACCTGACTGAAATGGATTTAATAGATTTTCTTTATCAAGAAACTCAGTTACTTGCTTATGAACTTCAGATTCAATCACTTTCGATAAAAAAGGTAGTATGGATATGGGTCGAAAATGACTGGGTACAGTTGGGTTAAGCACCTTTGGAAGAGGAATGACATAGGCTTTACGCCATATGTCAGGAAATTGGCCAGTAGAAAGTGAAAAATTGACGATATGTGCGATGGTAGGGAGAATGGAGTTTAAAATGTACAACAACATTACCCGCCCAATATCATCACAGCCAATAGACTTTGATTTAAGTGAGTTTACAGTTTTCTTAATTCTGTCCAGGCTTACCTGAGTAAAATTGAAAATTGCTGTATTGGCTATCAGTAAAGCTTGGATTTTTAATAGCGTATCACGCTTTGTTATCGAAGACAGTTTAGAGGTAGAAGAGAAATGAGCATTGAGGTCATCGAGATCTATTGTAACTTTTTGTTCTGTTGTTTTAGATTTACCAAAACCAAGAGAGCGTAGAAATTTCCATAGTCCGGCCGGAGTGGATAGTTCAATTTGATCAGCGATATAACGGCGTTTAGCATTTTGCACTAGTTTATTGCATTGGTTACGAAGCTTTTTGTAAACATTCCAGTTACTTTCGGACCTATCGAGCTTAAACTTGCGGAAAGAGCGATCTCTTCTGGTCATGGCTCTGCGGATAGTATCATTGATCCAAGGAGCAGGGGGGTGCTTGAGCTTAACCGGATGGACAGGAGCGTGCTTGTCAAACAATTTTATGATATTAGTATTGAATAAGCTTAGTTTATCATCAATAGAATTTAAAGACTCAATTTCAGCCCAGTTAACCATGGATGCGTCATGTGAAAGGTTGTCAACATCCAAGCGAGAGAAATTACGTCGGAATACAACAATTGGTTTAGGTTTAGGGACTCTGATATTAAAATATGCATAAGTAAGATCATGATGAGAGAAGCCAGGGGCAGAAAGCTGCCCATGATTGGCCACTAAATCAGGATGAGATGTGACTATAATATCTAGTAGTGTATCGGATGTGCTAGTATGATGAGTAGGAAGTAGTTTTATAATATTCAGATTTATAGAATCAGTAATAGCACATAGTTTACGACTACGGTAATCCTCCTTAATCCTATGATTATTTTGTGCCTTCTGGGTAAGTTTTATTATTTGTTTTAATTTATTTGAGTATAATTTATATTTTAATTTATTACTGTTTATAGGTTTTTTCCTATATTGCCAGAGAAGTTTTCTTTTTCTCTTACTACACACTTTAATTCCACGTGATATCCACCGAACAGGTTTCATTATTTTTATAGTCACAAATTTATTGGGAAAGCACAAGTCATAAAAGAATATAAAAATGTCAATAAAGTTTTCATACGCAATATTAGGGTCCACTTCATTATAGATGTCAGCAAAACTCAACCTACCCATACATTTTTGAAACTTAGTAATGATTGTTGAAAAGTCATGTCTCGTAACCCGCCAATATTTAGAAGTTGCAATATTTTTGACAGGGCATTTAGTCAATTGGGCTGTATGGTCTCATAGACCAAGATCAATGACCTCAGCAGAACAGAGGTTATTAAAATTATGTGCAAAATTGATTATTAACAATAGATTTATTAATGAAACTTGCCTCGAATGAGTCTTGCTGATTCGGACAGATTAAAACCCTATCATCCACTGCTGAACATATGCCTCCCCCATAATTTTCAAAAAGGACCAGTTGGAAGCGGCCTGCATCCAATGTTACTTTATAGTTTTTGTAGACCGTAAAGTTAGGTACCTCGTGACCTTAGCCAAAAAAGCGTTTCAAAGTTAGAACAAAGTCAGAACAGAACCTTACTTCAGTAACATGTTGAGAGGTATAAGTGCGGCGGCATTCATACATAGTAAAAAGTTAGAATAACTTACGTCCTGATTCCAAACACCCAGGAACACAACACTTTTTCCTAGACATCGGCATAATGTCTATTTTAGGAGTCCTATCTCAATTAATTGCTCTACAAATATGGCGAAAATGACATGGTGTATCATTAATAGTGCCAAGCAAAATTTACCCAGAGGATACATTGATAAAATAAAAATTGACAATAAAACAATTACAAAACCATTTGACATAGCCAATTAATTTAATAATTTTTTTGTGGATAAAATTAAACCAACTGACCAATACGATTTAAATAACAAGACATTTATATTACCCAAAAAAACTCTATATTTATACAACCATCTCTACCACAAGACATACTAAATATTATTACATCATTAAATAATACAAATAGTGTAGGCTACGATGGTATCTCTACCAAAATATTAAAATCTGTAGCTAACATGGTATGTGAGCCTCTTAGTTTTATAATAAACTTGTGTATATGTTCAGGAATATTTCCAGATAGATTATAAGTTTCGGTAATTAAACCTTTACACAAGAAACAAAGTAAAGAACACATGGAAAATTACAAACCAATCTCTCTCATTCCTGTTATATCTAAATTATTCGAAAAGTATTTGTATAAAGTCTTCTACAATTATTTCGAACAAAAAAATTTTTTTTGTATGGAACAAAAAGGATTTAGACAAAGTAAAACTATAAATATGGCAATTTATGATTTTTGCAACGAGTAATGACAAAAGTTGATAAAAGAATACCAATATGCACCATATTCTGCGACATGACCCAAGCATTTGATTATGTTAGACATACCACTTTATTTCAAAAGCTTGAAGCTTATGGTATCAGAGGTAACGTTTTACAATTAATAAAGTCATATTTAGAGAACAGGCGGCAATATACACAAATAAATAGTATAAATGTCAAAACAAGAATTGAAGAAACATATACATCTAACGAGCGTACCTCACACTTCGGCGTACCACAAGGAAGCGTGCTAGGACCGCTTCTATTCCTAGCATACATTAATGATCTTCCAAATGCCACCAATCAACCTATTGCACTCTTTGCAGACGATAGTCCCGTGACCATAGAATGTAGCAATATTGACTCATATAAAATTGACATTGATGTAACTCTCAGACATATTATTACATGGTTAAATAATAATAACTTAAAAATTAATTTGATTAAAATAAAAATAATTCACTTTAGACAACGCGATAATTATACTCAATCTGAACCAGACATCACATATGAAAATAATGAAATTGAAAAAGTTGACTCAATAAAATTTTTAGGATTAACAATTGATAAAAAACTTAACTGGAAAGAACACATAGATAAATTATGTAAAAAACTAATTAGTCAAATCTATGCCCTATATAAACTCTCTACAATAGTTAATGCACAAGCTCTTTTAACTGCATACCATGGTCTTATCGCCTCAAACATTAGATACGGAATTATATTTTGGGGTAACTCTACTAATGTCAACAAAATATTTAAATGCCAAAAGCGAGCTATAATAGCTATGTTTCGGCTTAAAATGACTGATACATGTGCACCTTATTTCAAAAACTACAACTTATTGACAATTCCATCACTATACATTTATGAAACATCTATGTTCGTCAAAAATAATCCGGATTTATTCAATCAGCAAGCAGCAGATGTAGTTGTTAGAAAAAGACGTGACAACCATAAGATCTGGGTTCACGGCTCTAGAACAAAGTTGTTACGCACAAGTGTCTTCTGTATGTCTGCTTTTGTATACAATAAGCTGCCAAAATCATTAAGAAAATTACCTGTTACAGAATTTCAAAGAAAATTAAAAACTGTTTTAATAAATAAATGCTACTACACAAATAAAGAATTCTTGAATGACAAGAACATGACATTTTAATATTAAGAATAATTTTGTTATTTGGGTGACCTTATTTTATATAATTGATAAGTTATTATTATTATTTATTATGAAATTCATTTCAATTTATTTTATTTTATGTGACATATTTTGTTTTAATTCATTGACAATAGATAATAATTGACACGCTTTGCTTTAATTAATTGTTTAAATTGATGTATATAGGCATAACATTACATAATTATATTTATATTTTTTTTGCTAATGAGAGAAATAAAATTGTAATTGTAATAATATCACATTGCACGGCTTATTAAGGCAGAATACATTGAAACTGTTTATTATTATTATTATTATGACATCTTTGTATACATGTATTTCATGCAATAAATAATTTGATTGATTGATTGATTGATTGTTATTTTTTGTCCTGATGCGGACAGATTCACTGTTTGTAGTATTTTAGTCATGGTATGTTGATTTTAAGTTTAAATAAACTTTATCTGTCTGCATAGTTTTTGTTCTCAGCAGTAACTTTAAAAAAGTAGGCATTTTGCTACTATGTTATTATGCGAAGATATGAGATGTGGATTATTTACTACATTTACATTTGCGTTACTTGGGCCACATCTTTGTTCCATTATAGAAGATTTTGTCAAAAGTATGCCCATTTACCAATAAAAAAGCTTTCAAATTTCAATGGTCCCATGGTTTCTTAAGGTATCTTCTAAGTAGTGTTTCATTTTCCAGCACTTTATTACAGTGGTAATACATACATTGTAATAAATTAAGATTCATAAGTACAACAGTGATGACAAAACTGACCCAAGAATTTTGAAATTTACGCTCTTTCATTAGAATATTGAAATGACTGCTTGACAAGTTAATAAATAGAAATATTGTTGTAATTATGTTAATAAATCCAAATATTCTTTTTTCAGGCTCACCTCAAACTTTGCATTTGTTTCCAAATCCAGCAAAAGATAGAAATTGCTTCAATCAATGGGTTCAGGCAATAGGAGGTGACATCATTGGTTTAGAGAATGAGGAACATATATAAACATCGCAGTGTATGCCATGCACACTTTATAGAAAAGTTTTGTTGCTGCTACAACAAATTAAGCAATTTTCTCCCAACTAAAAAAAGTAGCAGATAAGATGAAGCCAGAAGAGAGATTGTGCATTTTGCTATTCGATGAGATGTCCCTCAAAGCAAACATATGTTACAACGAACGAAAAGACTAAGCAATTGGCTTTGTCACAGATGGTCAAGAAACAAAGCCAGATTTTGCTGATCATGCGCAAGTTTTCATGATACGAGGCCTTGTGAAAAATTTTAAACAGCCTGTGTCGTATACCTTTTCTGCAGCTGCTACAAGTGGACAACAAATTGCCAAAGAAGTTAAGGAAATTGTGACGGAATTGCAGAAGATGGGGCTCATTGTACTTGCCACAGTTTGTGACCAAGGTGCCAACAATAGGCTTGCTATAAAACTATTGCTCCAAGAGACACGTGGCGCATATTTAAGAAATGGAAATGAGCCAAAAGAAAATGTGGTTTTAATAAATAACCAGGAAGTGATCCCACTGTATGACCCTCCACATTTACTAATATGTATTCGAAATAATCTTTTGACAAAGAATCTGGAGTACACATCAAATAATAAAAAACAAACAGCTAAATGGCAGCATCTTTTATTACTTCATGACGAAAACCCCGGTTACAAGGGTGTTAGGTTAATACCTAAACTCACTGAAAACCATGTGCTGCCGGAGAAAGTTTCAAAAAACAAAATGAAGGTCAAATTTGCAAGACAAATATTCAGCAGGACTGTTGCCTCAAACATGGGGTACCTTGCAGGTAATATGCGATTACACTATATAATACCTATTAGATAATCAATTGTTATGATATATTATAAAAATGTTATAATATAAAAATGAATCGCAAAATGTGTTGGTAAGCGCATAACTCAACAACGCCATCAACTCAATGTAATATGTGTGTATGACGTTTAAAACTGCATTTTTAGTGCCTATTAAATAAATATCCTTTGACTTTGAATAATATTTAAGAATAAATGATCATAATCACATTGATAACTGACTCCATATGAATTGCTTTGTTACATTCTTATGTAAAAGAGTTGAATAATATTATTACCAATGCTACTTTTAAGATCACTATACCTACTTATGACTTGCTTGTTAAAATAAGTAGGTACAAAACATTTTAATAAACATGATTAAATGAAACTAAATCCATTGTATTATTTGTTTTTTGCAAAGAGTTATTCATTGTTTCCTTGTTTTATGTATCAACATAATGGAAGAAAACATGTGTAATTGCTAACCATTAATAATTAATTAATTTGGTAGGCCTTAAAAATTAAAATCATGTTTTTGTAGCTATTTGGGCATATATATATATATATATAGTTGACGTATGTATTCCATTAAAAGCATTTAGATGTCGTTCAAATCGCGTTGCCTTTTTTAACAGCCGAGTGAGGTCTCTATTTCCGTATATACAATTTTCTCTATGGTTTCAACCACAACTAAAGCGCAAGTGTGTTAGCCGACACACTTTCGGTGGACCAGCCTAAAAACTGTGTTACTCGTCTTCCCCTTTTGAAACTGTCATTGGGTCTATCTATATATTATATAAGAATCAAAAGTCCTGATTGATTGACTGACAGACAACACGTAACCTAAACCGCTGATAGTAGAAACTTGAAATTTTGGAGGATGTTTTTGTCTTGGTGGATAGAGGTGGAGTATTAAGAAAGAGTATTTCGATATTCATTTCTATTCGAAATTCATTCCTAAGGGGGGTAATAATGGGTGAAGATGTTTGTATGAAAGTAATCTGTTCTTGAACTTTGTATTCAAATAGTTAATTTAAAATAAAAAATGGTGTTCCTTAATATTTATGATAGGAATTACTTAGAGGGGTGAAATGGGGAATTAAACTTTGTACAGAGCTTTCCAACAAGCCTGGTTACTTAAGTGCCCGGCTCCAAATAAGTGACCAACATTGCATAAAGAAATAATGTAAAGTACGGTATCTACATGAGCTTTTGTCAAATTTTACACATAGTAGTGGGTGATAGCCATGAACATAGCGCTATATTGTTAAAATAACTCAAATCAATAAAATATACACGGATGAAGTCCTGGGCAAAAGCTAGTAAGTGATAAAAATCAAGATAATGAGCAGTCAAATTTGCGATTGCTCCGAAAAACTTATAACTTCCCGCCACAGGTTTTTATGTCCAACATTCGAACACATCTACGTTTATGAATAAGTTTAAGAATTTCTATATTAATTAACAGTTTTATAATAAAAAACAAAGCCAGACTTTAACCAGTTGTTAAAATAAGCACCTAAATCATTTTATATTATTTACGTACCTAGAATATAAAGATTTAATTCAATTTCATAACTGATTCAGTTTGTAATAAACAATGTTTACAAGTTTGTTTCTGAGAGCATATTCATCAATAAAGTCTTCTTAGTACCATACTTGTTTTCATTTAATGTACCAGCTTTTATAGCTTATTAAATATAATATACCTAGTACCCTAAATTAAAAGTTGAAACGGATTTTAATATCCCGCATGTGAGATTTTGAATCACGCCATCTATGTCGTACCCCCTAAACTTTTTACTAAAACTTGAAATCTACACCCCACTTTTTTTAATGAAGTCGGCGTTCTTCCCCCCGGTAATATTGTTCTGTGGTGTGACGGCTCGAACAAGAATGGCCGTGGTCCGTTTTGCGATAATTTTGCTCACAGTGCTATCGTCTACCAAAGCTGGTCCGAGACAAATATCGCGATTTTGACAGCTCGTGGCACTGTAAGCGTGTTGTTAATTTGGACCAAAGTTGTAGCAATAACGAACCATTTGCGCGCGAAAAACAAATTCATAAAATTATCGTGCATAGTGTGAAGGTTAACTATGTAGTGCGTGGATTAAAAAGAAATAATGGAATGGATGGAGCTTTTACAACTTTTACATCAAAAAGAAGGGACACCAGTAAATACATTGTAGAAATAAACAAACACCAGTCACTTTTGACAGAACGCTCACGACGATTATGGCGTAGAGCATGGTTCATGTAATCGTCAATATGGCGGCAGTTAAGACGTCATCGATGACGTAGCGTGGGCCATCGTAATCACGCTCACGGTGAAAGGGACCGACTTTTATCGCGCTAATATCGATTATAGCCAATTGGGACCGCAGTGTATTACTAGTGCGTTCAAATAGGTCTCTTCTGAGCGTTTTTAGCGAAAATAACGCTAAAAACGCTCACAAGGGGCGTTCGAATTGGGAGTCTGCGTGTGAAAATGTTGTTCATGTATCATTTTGTTCAGCTTTCCGAAAGCTGAAAAAAGGTATTTATGCCACCAAAATGTGCAATTTTTGACCCACGTTCGGAGCATTGTTGTTTGTGATCGTTTTTTGACAGCTATGTATTTGACAGCATAATCATGCGATTTTAGGTCTTATGCTCAGTTGAGAGTTCGTATAGAGTGTGGGCAAAAGTGGCAAAAATAATGTTTATGAGCTTTACAAATGCTTTAATAACAGAGCCATCAATGACAATGCCATCGATGCCCTAAAAGCTAAACGAATGCACCTTACACTTTACCAAATACTACATAGACATGTGTTTGAGGAAGATGTCTTTACCTATCTTGCCTCTTATTTTTAAAAAACAAATTTCTAGTGCGACTGCTGCGTATCAGTCTGAAGGAGCTTTAAAAACTGTCAAGCAAGAGATAATTACATTCTTCAAACCATTGCCTAAGCCTTAAGTTAATTAAGCAAAATGTAAAAAACTTCAATGAAATTGATTTCTTATATATATATTTTTTTATTTTGTCACCTAGGAACGTATCCCCTATAATCCCATATAAATTACCATTCCGTATTCACAATTTCTGTATTCGCTGCATTATTTATGGAACATATACACCGCGAATAAGGAGCTGATACTGTATAGTATATGTATCTAAGTATGTAGCATATCAGTCATTAGGTTACCATAGTAGTTACAAGCTCTGCCTAGTTTGGGACCTGAAGACCTTTGTGTGAATGTTGTCCCATATTATTAATAGTTATACAGCTTAGTGCTCAGTAAATTCATGGATACAAAACAGCCTACAAATCTCAGTAATGTTTGCACACTATTGCATGTCACCTGGCAATACCCCCGCAGTACATGTAGGTATGTGATTGCTTGTTTATAACAATTGCTTAATCAAAATAAAATTGTTTATTCTGTATAGGCCTATGCAGGCAAATTTTTTTTTTCTTAAATCTACAACCGATTCGGAATGCAACTACGACTGAGAAGATCCGGCAAGAATCAGTGGGCTTGTCTTTTTTATCACTAATTACTTAATGTATTTAACAGATGTTATAATTATTATTATATTGCTGTTATGATTGAATTTCTTACAAATGTGGGTGACTTGCAACATAACTGCTATACAAGCATTGTTCGCGCTAAAGCGCGACGTCACTTCAGGAATGCCCCCCGCCCGCGCGTCCCGCCGCCGTTGTCCTGCAGCTGTCAAACTACGAGCAGGCGGCTCAAGGGCAGCGGAAACGGTCGCCATTTTAACGTCGCCGAGAACGACCGCTTATCAGCCCCGCGTTTTCCCACAGATAAGATATTTTGTTCATTCATTTTTATTACTATTCATTCAAAACGATCCTATTTACTCATCCA
Source organism: Selenia dentaria (assembly GCA_917880725.1). NCBI lineage: Eukaryota > Metazoa > Arthropoda > Insecta > Lepidoptera > Geometridae > Selenia > Selenia dentaria. The sequence goes on from OU862902.1 coordinate 9,802,172, forward strand.
TACTTTTTATATGTACTTAAAGTTAAAAAACAAATAAAGAAAAAGTATGAAACAATACATAATTCCTAAACGACAATCCGGATAAATAATCGCAAATGAATTCTAGCTTGGTAGCAGGCTATAAATACCTTAATATATCAAGGAAATTTAAGTGATATACCTAAACTAGTATCTTACGCTTAGCTACGAAGTAAATGTAACGGAACGTATACGTTTTCCTTAACAATTTTTTTAAATTATATATGAAGTTATGCATTATGCGTTAGCATCTGTTAGTCTGTGAAGTTATGTATACAACTTTTCTATCGGCATACAAATATCTCTTGGTTTGTTGAGTTTTCAAATTCTGCAAAGAAATGTAAAAAAGAAAAGGTGCTAGAATTGAGAGGAAGAAAAAGTGAGTCAATAAACACATCGTTTAACATTGACGAAAGTAAAATGTCTGCTGTAATCCACTCGATTCATATTTTACGTCAGGATATGTTGAGAGTTGAGTTCTATTGAGAACAAGATGAAAGCTCAACTCGGGCAGAAATAAAAAAACCAGAACTAGTGAAATGAGATGGCAGACTTTCTCTTATAACTTGGAAAATTACAACAGGCATGAAGCGTTTCCGAAGTTGAAATCAAAGAGCATATAGGTAATACTAGTTGAAATAGTAAAAGATGAATATGTCATCATATTGGAATAATATGTCAACAGGGCACATGCATGGATGTTCCAGCTTCTCACTTACCTACAGTTGGTTGCTGCAGATCAAACCTGTGTATTTATGGGTGTCTAAGATCCTAATCTCATTGATTGTGATTTCAGTGCTCCTACCTAGTCAAGAACACTACAGTTTGGGTACTATATAGGAAAGGTTGACCTCAATGAGGCCACCTAAAGTGTGATTGAAGCGGCCAAAGTACCTACTTTGACTTATGTTGAAGAAGAGTATCTGAGACATTGATACCTAATAGAATTAAAATATTTACTTTATTTGTGTACAAATTTTCACTTAAATATTTATTATGGTTACTAATTTTGAGACCAGTGTTTATAACAATAAACAATTATTAAAAGTGTATTTTGTTTCTGTTATTTACCATATAATTTGTTTTGGCTGAGCTCACAACTATAAATATTAAAATATGTCTTGTACAATTGATGCTTCATGTTTATTATTAAACATAAAGTTTTCATTCATTTCTTATGCTCTTCTATTATGATGCAAACATGATTTATTACATGTGGGATTGCAGATGCCCTTTCACCTGTCAAATAGTCAGATTTAATCAACGCATATTAAGCTATTATAGGCACCTAGCTTAGGCATTTGAGGCCTAACTTACGGGTATCACTACAGTTCCCTGTTCATATTTCATATTCAAACTGGCTTGTAATTAGGTTTAAAGTATGTAGATAGATGAAACAAATTACAGAATTGGAATTGGGCTCTCCTATAATCTGTCTCAATGATTATTGAGCCAGGTTCGTTAAAGATTAATACAGTGCAGCAGCAGTACATAACATGTTAATTCATCCTGTATGACAGCAACAATTACTGTATGAATGTGTTCAATTGATTTCTACCACTTTTTTCTTCACAAAATGGTATTTTTCTCCAAATTTCTTGTCATAGCGAAGTAGCCCAAGTCTTAATGAAACCTTCTATTATTGTCCCATAGTCTTTTTGCAGTAATTATTTATAGATAGCTGCATAATACCATACAGATTCTAGTATCACATTGTATCTGAAATCAAAATAATGTTTTATAGGTACATGGTATGGAATTATTGTTAGTAAATCACTAATCTTGTAAGAAAAATGTTGTTATCATTGAGCCAGGTTCGATGAATATATATGAATATGATATATTATATATACATATATATTATATATATATATATATGTATACACAGTGAGTGCAGCAGTAATTCATTACACAAAAATTAATCAGTTAAGACAGCAGCAATTCTAGTAATGTGTTGCATTGCTGTCTAGCATGTTCTTCTTCAATAAATGGAAATGGTGTTTTGTCCAATTTCTTGTCAAAGCGAAGTAGCTCAAGTAGTTATTATCGTCCTAGTCTTTTAACAGTATTGGTTTATAGATAGCTGCGAAATACCATACAGATTACTAGTATCACATTGTATCGTTATACATGGTACCTATCGAGCTTTTATAAGTAGGTAAGGATGTAAGAAACATTTTGTCGGTATACCTACATACATAATGCACTTTGTAGGTTGCATAATCCATTTCTCTGATTTTTACTCGGATGAAAACAATACCTAATAGATCTTGAGTGGATAAATAAAATACACCTACAACTAACAACTTTAGACATTGTTGAATGAAATGAAAACCACAGAATTCGCCCTATTTACATACCTTATTTACCTCGGGGCTGCTCAGGTCGCATTTTAAGAAATTTACAATCTTTCTGGCGTGTGGTTCTGTCTGTAAATTTTGTAAGGAAACTCCTCTTCGACAAGTTCCTTTCCCAACAACAAATGCATCATGTTATGCTAATCCGGGCGGTAGATATATCACGTCACGTCGCTGTAAAATAATTGTAATGTCTTCGTTTCTTTCCTTATTTATAAATTATATATAAATATATATCCATTTTCAAGCCAGTAAAGAATTTCGAGCAATACAATGCAACACGAAATAAAATACACAAACATAACCTGAAACCTCACCGTCGTCAACTCTCGCTGTCAATTTTACGTCAAGTCGAAATGGCGGAAAAAAACACAGTTTAAACTAGGCCGGGGCCTGGTTTGGCGATGTTGCTATAGAAAAGTCTGGTTTATGAAATAAACCTGTGACGCTAATAACGTTTTCGGGTTTATTGTCGAGTTAATCGCTAGAGTTGGTTTAAACCTGCAACCATAATAAGGCGGTTCAGGTTTTAGTCCTGTTTAAGAATCTCAATTTTCTCTCTAAAGCTTTGGGCTACTATATAGGTATCAACCCGTAGACTCACCAGTCGTTATATTTGGCCAATAATACAATAGATTAAGAAGAAAACAGTATTATTCCTATTGTAAATAGGGTGTTGAGCAGTTATTCCTATTGTAATAAGGCTTTGAATGATGAGAACCAGATAGGTGATATATTTAATAGTCTTTAAATTTGGTTTGTAGATATGATTTCTAATTTACCATTGATAGATGCCTTGTGTGTTGCCTAGTTGACACCCATTCACAATTTTTTTTAAATGGTTGAAATAGAACTATATTTTTTATATAATATAAATATGTTCCAGCTGTAAAGAGTGGGTACGCGCTGTTGACAATGAGGATCTGATATATTTACCAATTGAAAAGCTCCATCAACTGCGCTATGTATGCGGTGATCATTTTGAAAAGAATGATTGGAATAAAAAAGGAAACCGGCTCAAGAGACATGCTGTTCCGAAACTGAAACTTTCTGCACCACCATTGTCAAGCAGTCAACTTGTTGACTTCCCCCTTCATGTAAAATAGAAAGAAAATGGTAAGTGTGTAGTTGTAATTGTTTAGGTTAGGTTACATTATTTTATATCATTTTATTTGGGGGGCTAACAGTTATAATTACAATATAGGTTAAGAAGTTGCTTAACAAAAGCCAATAACAAGCCTCCACAGATAATTAAAACAAATTCAAAACATATGTAGATGCTAAACTTAACAAATGATTAAGCAACTAGATGATAAGCATACCTACATAGCCGCTCAATTACCAAATTAGAATAGGTTAGAAATCACAGGGAAATGCAACATGCCAGATTTGCAAGATGTTAATTTTTAGTGTTACCTACTGTAACCAAGACCTGTAACCAGTTAAATGGCGATTCGCCATATTTGGCCAATAACACAAGAGATTTCGCAGAAATCTACCTACTTTTCTAGGAACTGCAATGTGTGTGGTTCTATTGTACGGTTTAAACATCAACTTGGCGCTTTGCACACAAGTTCTTTGGAGGCATTTGACACTGCGGTGGCAGCATCCAAGACAGGCTCTCACAAGAGACCTACCAATAAAAAAATTCTAAAATTCTTCATTATGGCTGAATATCCATCAGTACTAGCATTATTATAGAGATATCTATCAATTACCTACTAATGAAGAATTCCTTCCTTACAGTACCCTTACCATCAGCAGTTATGCCCTCAACCAGCAATGATCAAGTGTCCATTAACATACTACAGCTACTGCCTTCAGAGGCTGGGTCATATCCATCCCAGAGAAGTAAGTTTCAAGATCACTTTCCTATAATTAACCGACTTTAAAAAAGGAGGAGGTTATATGTTTGTGTGTAAGTATTTTTTGTGTGTATGATGGCCGATTTGTCCCCCCATTAGAAGACCGATTCTCAAAATTATTTTTTTGTTTGGTAGAGTACCCTTCCGAAGTGGTCCCATTTAAATTTTATCAAATTCGGTCAAGCAGTTTTTGTGTTACACTCCAATAACTGACGAGTATTTCGCCTATTTTGATGATATCATCATTTACGGTGAATGACAATCGATCCATTAGCAAGGGTCACTAAAATAGGTATTTTTTTTTACCAAAAATGGAACCAACTTCAACACCAAACAGTGTGAAACAACTTGTCAAAGTCGGTACCATGCGCGCAATATTGTGATAAAAGGTACTTTGAACTATCATGGTACCGACTTCAACAAGTTATTTTAACAGTTTTTGGTGTTGAAGTCTGTTCTGTTATTTGGTAGGTAATTTGTTTTATGCTAAGTACAAAGACAAGTCATTCAATTGATGGTACGCGCAATATTTGCCTATCGCAGTTGTACGTAAAACTAAAATACTAAATGTCTCGAAGGTAGAGCACTCGTATTTTTGTCCAATATGTCAACAAACAGGTTTAAAAATGTTTTTATAATGGAGAATAGCTAATGCTCAACATTAACAAACCGAGTAGAAGTTTTTGATGTTAGGATTCATCAAATATTTGATTTGATTATCTGACGTTTTTTATTTTAGTACCAAGGCCTGCCTGCAAACCTGTCGAAGAGCTATCAACAAGTCACCAGGACATGCACATTATATCACATAGCGAACCGGACGTCTGGTCCCAATCAAAGTGATAATAACAAGATCAGAAAGACAAAATCCGAAGAAAACTAAGGTAAATATAATTTATTTTAATTTGTTTCCGGTAGTGAAAGCATTGGTGGACAATATATTGGTCCAACAATAATGGAGCAGCAAAAATGTGATATATGCCCATGATTAACACAAAATATCCTGCACCAATTTGTTATGTTTACTTGATAGTGTAAATCTTTAAACTTAAAAATTAACCCTTATTTTTTCTGGTCACACTATAACTTATGAACGGATGGAACAATCTCGCTAATTCTTTTTTTGTTGCGTTAATTATTACCGGAGAAGGTTATAATGTAAGAAAAAGCAAGAGTAAAGTTCACCTAAATGAGCGTCATGGTATGATTTCATTCAAAATTGTATATGTCAAGTTTAAGAACTGCACGGAACTTGCATGGTTTTTACGAAGCGGATAGTAAGGCCCCTGGTATGGAGCTGACCAAACTCATAGACAGCTGACAAGTTACTAGTTACTCATTATGTAGTTAATTAAGTTTATGTAATTTTATTTCAGAATTATCTCCGTGGAAGAAGAGGCTGCTGGAACAATTAAAAAGAACAAAATGCACATTAGCATCTCTGAGGAAGTCCGCTAACCTAGTAGAATAAATTAAATCGCCAGAACTTAAAGAAATTGTAATCGCGGCATAAAAAAATCAGAATAGAAAGCCCAGAGGAAGACGGTGGACAACAAAGAACAAAATTTCGGCCCTCGCAATTTATAAGAGGTCGCCAAAAACCTATCGTTGTCTTCAACAGCTAATGCCTTTACCAAATGAAAGGACTCTGCAGGTATTTTTAAACAAAATTCCCATAAATACAGGGATTAACAAAGCTGTTCTTGAGCATTTAAGAAAACTTTCGGATACAGAAGAACCTAACAACAAAATATGTGTGCTTGCCTTCGACAAGATCGCATTAAAACCGCGATTAATATATAACCAAGCTACAGACTATGTAGAAGGTTACACAGACTATGGCATTCCAAAAGAGCGAGGTCCTGAATTGGCTGATCTTGTGCTGCCCTTGTATTTTTGCTACAAGGACTACGAAAGAAATTTAAACAGCCCTTAGCATTTTATTTTGTAAAAGGGACAGTCAGCTCTCAAAAACTTGCCTTAATCAGAAAAGGGATAGTAAAATGTGTTGAAGAAGTGGGGCATCGAGTTCTCGCCACTGTTTGTGATCAAGGTCCAACAAACATGGGAGCACTGAAGATTTTAAAATCCGACCCTAAAAAGGCAGAAAACGCCATGAATACTTTTTGGGTAGGCAAACAGAAAGTGTACACCCTATATGACGTGCCACACCTCTTTAAATCAATAAGAAACCACTTTTTAAATAATGGGACGATGGTGATGGACTGGAAAAAGGCAAAATGGGAACACCTTCAACAAGTAGAAGCAAAAAACAACTCGCTGTTATATCTAAGTAAGATATCCGCTATACACATACAACCCAAATTTAAATCAAAAATGCGAGTTAAGTGTGCGGCGCAAATGTTGAGCCGTACTGTTTCTGCTGTTTTAAAACTGATGGCTGAGGCGGAAAAAAATGAGGAAAAAGGAAGTAGTCCTTGACCTGGACAGGCTATTTGATGCCTCAAATGGTCCATCCGGCCCACAAGACATTAAAAAAAATTAGGGAAAATGTCACGTCAAAGACTAATCATCTGAAAACATGGACGGAATTTAGAAAAAAATTAAGAACAGTAAAGTTTGTAAAAGCATCCGGTTTTGAAGCAAAAAATGTTAAATGCATTGAAGGTTATTGCATGACACTTAGCTGCTTACAATACATTTGGAATGAGGTGCACAAGTTGGGATTCAAATATTTAAATTTAAGACAGTTAAACCAAGACAGTTTGGAAAACCTATTCCGAGCTATCCTCCAGCACAATCCCACTTGTGCATCTTTTGTTACAGCTTTACGGACTTCAATTATCTCCGGAATTACAAGCTCCAACAGCCGTAACTCTAACTGCCAAAGAGACGCCAACAAGCTACTAACTGATCTTAACTATTATATAGATCTACAGAAAGATGAACTGGAAGAAATCAATGAAACCGAAGAAAATGATACTCTTAATCAGGATCTAACTTGTTTTGAACTATCGAATTTAAATATACTAGATTTTCCAGAATGTGATGATGAAAGAATTGAAAACAATTTAATCAACATCGAAGGCCAACCTACAGTTTACCTTGCTGGTTATTTAGCATATACGTTAAAATCCCGCCCGTGTGCTAAATGTCAATCATGCTTACAAACACATGATATAGAAAGTCAAATGTATTCTTACATCAAACTACGGGAGTGGTGGGAGGAAAAAAAATCGTTATGTTATCCATCTATTCTGATTTTTTAATGCCGCGATTACAATTTCTTTAAGTTCTGGCGATTTTAGCTGCAATATTAGAGTCCTATTGATTTCTCTGCATATGTAAACAATTAAATTACTTTAGCATTAAACCACCCTAATTCAATAATATCATTCCATAATTTTGTTACACTATGTATGCCTATTTAGTAATATGTCCAGATTGTAAGATCTGATCAGGTTATTATTGTCTTTGTCAAACATATGTTTGTGGCACACTGTGCATGAAATTTAGATAGTGAAATATATACTGAAAAAGCGAATATTATATTCAAATTACGCCAATTCGTACCGTAAAAAAACGAAGTATTACACAATTGTAATTATAAATGTTAACTTGATGACGAGGTGGAAATTTTTAAAATTAGCCATCAGATTAGAATTATTGGCATTTTTTATCATTCCTAAGTTTAATTCGTTTGTTAACTAACCATAAATGACTGGAGTGAAGCTAGTTAGAGTTTTGTTAATTATTGTCAGGAGAAGGTTCCTGTGAAAGACAAATCAAGAAAAAATTGAGGTTATGGCGATGCCGAAGGCCGCGCTACTACGCGAACGATGTTGCGAGCAGTCGCTAGTTTATATATAAATTAATTTATATTTTCCTTGATCATCGCATTATGCTTGAACGAATGGAACAATTTCGCAATTCTTTTTTGTTCTGTTATTTAATTGTCAGGAGAAGGTTCTTATGAAAAAAAAATCAAGATAAGATGGGTCATGGTAATGGCGAGGCCGAAGACCACGTAAATACGCGAACGATGTTGCGGGCAGTTACTAGTAATTAATAAAACCGATTCTGTCTACGTCGAAGTGTCGAATTTATCGATCTACATATCAATGATGATGTTTATAATTATTAAAATCGATTCTGTCGATGTCGTGTCGAATTTAACGAGCGACAAAGTACCGTGCTTGCACTGCTGAAATGATGTAAAGAGCATTTACCTTACTGTTACTGTATTTTAAACTCCAATAGAAGTATAGTACTAATAAACTAAATAAATCATAATATGAGTACATGAAGATGCATTTTTATTAATAAAAATATAATAAAATTCTGAATTGAATAATTCCATTATTTATAGTGGTATGGGTCAATATCGATAAATAGTATCGTAGGCACACCACTAGCATCGATATTATGCCCCATACAGCATGCACATCACTAATGTTAATATTTAGAAGGTTTTTCTTCTATGTTGGTACTATTGACTCTCAGCGCTAAAGAAAACGAAAGTTTGCTACAGTTGTTTAAACATTGTATACAATATCTGTAAAAATGAATCTATGGAAGTTCGGACTCTAACTAGTATTATATGCTCTTTGGCCATCCCGTCGCCAGTGCGACCGCTTTTGTAGGTTACGGCGTACTTACACGTGGTCGTTTTAAACATTAAGATTGCAATGCAAAGTGATAGCATGTTTTATAATTAATTGTACATCGTAATAAACTTAAATCATTTTGAGAATAATTATATTATTAATTTTAATTGGAATAATTTACTGTAAACAATTTCAAAAGTATGAATCAATTTTTATAAATCAATTTAACAAATCTAATTGTTATAGACTAATTATTATTGGCAAATTATTGTATCCGCGCCGATATATATATATATATATATAAATATTGTTGGAGACGAAAATAGCCTAGTAGACCGAAAAGTATAAAAGGCGGCGCGCAGAGCGCTCGTGGCTCACTCTGCCTTCAACCGTCGACGAGTCAACATCTCCGAGTTCGTTATTTCGGTGAGTCAATCCTTGTCGTAATTTTGTATAGTGTAGTAGGCTACATATATATGTATATATACGTATATATATATATATATATACACACATATATACACATATGTATATATATATATATATATATAAGGCATGGAATGTTTTTCTTTGTTTTCATTGCATTGTGTGGTGCGGTTGATGGAAGTCTAGAATTTTATCGTAGTACGTCGACACATATTAACACATTCATTTGTTTTTAACTATTACTCACCCATTGTTTTTTTTATGTCTGAAGCTATTTGTTTTGAATAGGCATTGCTACAAGAACCTTTGCCATGGACGCTTATGTACATACACGCCTGCGCCGGTGGCACAGGAGCTAGCCTTTTTTATTTATAGCTCATGCTCATAATTCATTGAATCTTATTAGTTGTCACACTGAAGAAAGTAATACTAATGTTTTAAGACGCTACCGTGATACTTTTTGTGTGTTATAGAAGAATATCTGACTGACGATGGCCCAAGCTGCTGCGCCGTGCAACTCTCCGAGCTGCTGTCCAGAGTGGCTTCTCCGAGCTGCTGTCCTGAGTGGCTCTCCGAGCTGCTATCCGGAAAGGCTCTCCGAGAAGCTGTCTTTGGTATGCATTTATAAAGAAAAATATCACTAAACTGTGCGAGTGAGATGTATGTAAGGCATGGAATGTTTATCTTTGTTTTCATTGCATAGTGTGGTGCGGGTGATGGAAGTCCAGAATTTTATCGTAGTACGTCGACAGATATTAACACATTCATTTGTTTTTAACTATAACTTACCTATTGTTTGCATGTCTGTAGCTATTTGTTTTGAAAAGGCATTGCTACAAGAACCTTTGCCATGGACGCTTATGTACATACATGCCTGCGCCGGTGGCACAGGAGCTAGCCTTTTTTATTTATAGCTCATGCTCATAAATCATTGAATCTTATTAGTTGTCACACTGAAGAAAGTAATGCTAATGTTTTAAGACGCTACCGTGATACTTTTTGTGTGTTATAGAAGAATATCTGACTGTTGATGGCCCAAGCTGCTGCGCCGTGCAGCTCTCAGAGCTGCTGTCCTGAGTGGCTCTCCGAGCTGCTGTCCTGAGCGGCTCTCCGAGCTGCTATCCGGAGAGGCTGTCTGAGAAGCTGTCTTTGGTATGCATTAATAAAGAAAAATATCACTAAACTGTGCGAGTGAGATGTATGTAAGGCATGGAATGTTTTTCTTTGTTTTCATTGCATAGTGTGGTGCGGGTGATAGAAGTAGTACCTCGACAGATTTAACTATTACTCACCTATTGTTTTTATGTCTGAAGCTATTTGTTTTGAAGTCACACTGAAGAAAGTAATGCTAATGTTTAAGACGCTACCGTGATACTTTTTGTGTGTTATAGAAGAATATCTGACTGACGATGGCCCAAGCTGCTGCGCCGTGCAGCTCTCCGAGCTGCTGTCCTGAGTGGCTCTCCGAACTGCTGTCCTGAGCGGCTCTCCGAGCTGCTATCCGGAGAGGCTCTTCGAGAAGCTGTCTTTGGTATGCATTAAAAAAAAAATATTACTAAACTGTGCGAGTGAGATGTATGGAAGGCATGGCATGTTTTTCTTTGTTTTCATTGCATAGTGTGGTGCGCTTTATGGAAGTAGTACCTCGATGGATATAAACACATACATTTGTTTATAACTATAACTCACCTATTGTTTTTTATGTCTGAAGCTATTTGTTTTGAATAAACATTGCTACTTAAGAACCTTTGCCATGGACGCTTATGTACATACACGCCTGCGCCGGTGGCACAGGAGCTAGCCTTTTTTATTTATAGCTCATGCTCATAATTCATTGAATCTTATTAGTTGTCACACTGAAGAAAGTAATACTAATGTTTTAAGACGCTACCGTGATACTTTTTGTGTGTTATAGAAGAATATCTGACTGACGATGGCCCAAGCTGCTGCGCCGTGCAACTCTCCGAGCTGCTGTCCAGAGTGGCTTCTCCGAGCTGCTGTCCTGAGTGGCTCTCCGAGCTGCTATCCGGAAAGGCTCTCCGAGAAGCTGTCTTTGGTATGCATTTATAAAGAAAAATATCACTAAACTGTGCGAGTGAGATGTATGTAAGGCATGGAATGTTTATCTTTGTTTTCATTGCATAGTGTGGTGCGGGTGATGGAAGTCCAGAATTTTATCGTAGTACGTCGACAGATATTAACACATTCATTTGTTTTTAACTATAACTTACCTATTGTTTGCATGTCTGTAGCTATTTGTTTTGAAAAGGCATTGCTACAAGAACCTTTGCCATGGACGCTTATGTACATACATGCCTGCGCCGGTGGCACAGGAGCTAGCCTTTTTTATTTATAGCTCATGCTCATAAATCATTGAATCTTATTAGTTGTCACACTGAAGAAAGTAATGCTAATGTTTTAAGACGCTACCGTGATACTTTTTGTGTGTTATAGAAGAATATCTGACTGTTGATGGCCCAAGCTGCTGCGCCGTGCAGCTCTCAGAGCTGCTGTCCTGAGTGGCTCTCCGAGCTGCTGTCCTGAGCGGCTCTCCGAGTTGCTATCCGGAGAGGCTGTCCGAGATGCTGTCTTTGGTATGCATTAATAAAGAAAAATATCACTAAACTGTGCGAGTGAGATGTATGTAAGGCATGGAATGTTTTTCTTTGTTTTCATTGCATAGTGTGGTGCGGGTGATAGAAGTAGTACCTCGACAGATTTAACTATTACTCACCTATTGTTTTTATGTCTGAAGCTATTTGTTTTGAAGTCACACTGAAGAAAGTAATGCTAATGTTTAAGACGCTACCGTGATAATTTTTGTGTGTTATAGAAGAATATCTGACTGACGATGGCCCAAGCTGCTGCGCCGTGCAGCTCTCCGAGCTGCTGTCCTGAGTGGCTCTCCGAACTGCTGTCCTGAGCGGCTCTCTGAGCTGCTATCCGGAGAGGCTCTTCGAGAAGCTGTCTTTGGTATGCATTAAAAAAAAAATATTACTAAACTGTGCGAGTGAGATGTATGGAAGGCATGGCATGTTTTTCTTTGTTTTCATTGCATAGTGTGGTGCGGTTTATGGAAGTAGTACCTCGACGGATATAAACACATACATTTGTTTATAACTATAACTCACCTATTGTTTTTTATGTCTGAAGCTATTTGTTTTGAATAAACATTGCTACTTAAGAACCTTTGCCATGGACGCTTATGTACATACACGCCTGCGCCGGTGGCACAGGAGCTATCCTTTTTTATTTATAGCTCATGCTCATAATTCATTGAATCTTATTAGTTGTCACACTGAAGAAAGTAATACTAATGTTTTAAGACGCTACCGTGATACTTTTTGTGTGTTATAGAAGAATATCTGACTGACGATGGCCCAAGCTGCTGCGCCGTGCAACTCTCCGAGCTGCTGTCCAGAGTGGCTTCTCCGAGCTGCTGTCCTGAGTAGCTCTCTGAGCTGCTATCCGGAAAGGCTCTCCGAGAAGCTGTCTTTGGTATGCATTTATAAAGAAAAATATCACTTAACTGTGCGAGTGAGATGTATGATAGGCATGGAATGTTTATCTTTGTTTTCATTGCATAGTGTGGTGCGGGTGATGGAAGTCCAGAATTTTATCGTAGTACGTCGACAGATATTAACACATTCATTTGTTTTTAACTATAACTTACCTATTGTTTGCATGTCTGTAGCTATTTGTTTTGAAAAGGCATTGCTACAAGAACCTTTGCCATGGACGCTTATGTACATACATGCCTGCGCCGGTGGCACAGGAGCTAGCCTTTTTTATTTATAGCTCATGCTCATAAATCATTGAATCTTATTAGTTGTCACACTGAAGAAAGTAATGCTAATGTTTTAAGACGCTACCGTGATACTTTTTGTGTGTTATAGAAGAATATCTGACTGTTGATGGCCCAAGCTGCTGCGCCGTGCAGCTCTCAGAGCTGCTGTCCTGAGTGGCTCTCCGAGCTGCTGTCCTGAGCGGCTCTCCGAGCTGCTATCCGGAGAGGCTGTCTGAGAAGCTGTCTTTGGTATGCATTAATAAAGAAAAATATTACTAAACTGTGCGAGTGAGATGTATGGAAGGCATGGCATGTTTTTCTTTGTTTTCATTGCATAGTGTGGTGCGCTTTATGGAAGTAGTACCTCGATGGATATAAACACATACATTTGTTTATAACTATAACTCACCTATTGTTTTTTATGTCTGAAGCTATTTGTTTTGAATAAACATTGCTACTTAAGAACCTTTGCCATGGACGCTTATGTACATACACGCCTGCGCCGGTGGCACAGGAGCTAGCCTTTTTTATTTATAGCTCATGCTCATAATTCATTGAATCTTATTAGTTGTCACACTGAAGAAAGTAATACTAATGTTTTAAGACGCTACCGTGATACTTTTTGTGTGTTATAGAAGAATATCTGACTGACGATGGCCCAAGCTGCTGCGCCGTGCAACTCTCCGAGCTGCTGTCCAGAGTGGCTTCTCCGAGCTGCTGTCCTGAGTGGCTCTCCGAGCTGCTATCCGGAAAGGCTCTCCGAGAAGCTGTCTTTGGTATGCATTTATAAAGAAAAATATCACTAAACTGTGCGAGTGAGATGTATGTAAGGCATGGAATGTTTATCTTTGTTTTCATTGCATAGTGTGGTGCGGGTGATGGAAGTCCAGAATTTTATCGTAGTACGTCGACAGATATTAACACATTCATTTGTTTTTAACTATAACTTACCTATTGTTTGCATGTCTGTAGCTATTTGTTTTGAAAAGGCATTGCTACAAGAACCTTTGCCATGGACGCTTATGTACATACATGCCTGCGCCGGTGGCACAGGAGCTAGCCTTTTTTATTTATAGCTCATGCTCATAAATCATTGAATCTTATTAGTTGTCACACTGAAGAAAGTAATGCTAATGTTTTAAGACGCTACCGTGATACTTTTTGTGTGTTATAGAAGAATATCTGACTGTTGATGGCCCAAGCTGCTGCGCCGTGCAGCTCTCAGAGCTGCTGTCCTGAGTGGCTCTCCGAGCTGCTGTCCTGAGCGGCTCTCCGAGCTGCTATCCGGAGAGGCTGTCTGAGAAGCTGTCTTTGGTATGCATTAATAAAGAAAAATATTACTAAACTGTGCGAGTGAGATGTATGGAAGGCATGGCATGTTTTTCTTTGTTTTCATTGCATAGTGTGGTGCGCTTTATGGAAGTAGTACCTCGACGGATATAAACACATACATTTGTTTATAACTATAACTCACCTATTGTTTTTTATGTCTGAAGCTATTTGTTTTGAATAAACATTGCTACTTAAGAACCTTTGCCATGGACGCTTATGTACATACACGCCTGCGCCGGTGGCACAGGAGCTATCCTTTTTTATTTATAGCTCATGCTCATAATTCATTGAATCTTATTAGTTGTCACACTGAAGAAAGTAATACTAATGTTTTAAGACGCTACCGTGATACTTTTTGTGTGTTATAGAAGAATATCTGACTGACGATGGCCCAAGCTGCTGCGCCGTGCAACTCTCCGAGCTGCTGTCCAGAGTGGCTTCTCCGAGCTGCTGTCCTGAGTAGCTCTCTGAGCTGCTATCCGGAAAGGCTCTCCGAGAAGCTGTCTTTGGTATGCATTTATAAAGAAAAATATCACTTAACTGTGCGAGTGAGATGTATGATAGGCATGGAATGTTTATCTTTGTTTTCATTGCATAGTGTGGTGCGGGTGATGGAAGTCCAGAATTTTATCGTAGTACGTCGACAGATATTAACACATTCATTTGTTTTTAACTATAACTTACCTATTGTTTGCATGTCTGTAGCTATTTGTTTTGAAAAGGCATTGCTACAAGAACCTTTGCCATGGACGCTTATGTACATACATGCCTGCGCCGGTGGCACAGGAGCTAGCCTTTTTTATTTATAGCTCATGCTCATAAATCATTGAATCTTATTAGTTGTCACACTGAAGAAAGTAATGCTAATGTTTTAAGACGCTACCGTGATACTTTTTGTGTGTTATAGAAGAATATCTGACTGATGATGGCCCAAGCTGGTGCGCCGTGCAGCTCTCAGAGCTGCTGTCCTGAGTGGCTCTCCGAGCTGCTGTCCTGAGCGGCTTTCCGAGCTGCTATCCGGAGAGGCTGTCCGAGAAGCTGTCTTTGGTATGCATTCATAAAGAAAAATATAACTAAACTGTGCGAGTGAGATGTATGTAAGGCATGGAATGTTTGTCTTTGTTTTCATTGCATGGTGTGATGCGGGTGATGGAAGTCCAGAATTGTATCGTAGTACGTCGACAGATATTAACACATTCATTTGTTTTTAACTATTACTCACCTATTATTTTTTTATGTCTAAAGCTATTTGTTTTGAAAAGGCATTGCTACAAGAACCTTTGCCAATGACGCTTATGTACATACATGCCTGCGCCGGTGGCACAGGAGCTAGCCTTTTTTATTTATAGCTCATGCTCATAAATCATTGAATCTTATTAGTTGTCACACTGAAGAAAGTAATGCTAATGTTTTAAGACGCTACCGTGATACTTTTTGTGTGTTATAGAAGAATATCTGACTGACGAGGGCCCAAGCTGTTGCGCCGTGCAGCTCTCCGAGCTGCTGTCCTGAGTGGCTCTCCGAACTGCTGTCCTGAGCGGCTCTCCGAGCTGCTATCCGGAGAGGCTCTTCGAATAGCTGTCTTTGGTATGCATTTTAAAGAAAAATATCACTAAACTGTGCGAGTGAGATGTATGTAAGGCATGGAATGTTTATCTTTGTTTTCATTGCATAGTGTGGTGCGGGTGATGGAAGTTCAGAATTTTATCGTAGTACCTCGACAGATATTACAATAAATTGACGGGTAGGCGTCATAACGTAAACATCGACTCCACGTAAAATAATCTTAAATATGTAAAATATCTTTATAATGTGTAAAAAATGTGATATTCGTGCATAACATTACCTAATTAACAACATATATTGTGGGCAATTCATTTAATAGTCAATTGTGATCATAAATACTAAAACAATTTTGTGACAACTTAATATACATTTGAACAATACGAGTAACATACACAAAACCACTTATTAAATTGTTAATCCTTTAGTGTATTTTACCAAACAAGTGAACATGATCTCCAAAAAACAGTGTTGTTTAAAAAAATGTGCCAATATCAAGTAAACAAAAAAGTGTTAACCGTTCTTACGATCGTTTAAATAATTGGACTTTGACCTTTTGCCTCAGTACTCACAGTTCAACGGTGCCTTTCTATATGATAATTTTGTCTAACAACGTAAGTCACTCGGTGGACGAGCGGTTACGTACTCCGCTTACGACCCCGGATCCCCAAGTTCGAATCCGAGCTCTTGCAGTTCATTTTGCTGTCAAAAATCTGTTTCTTTAATAATATCAAGCGATGGAACGTTCGGATAACGAATTTGTGACTCAGAGACGGTGTCAAATGCTGCGAAAGTCAATATCGACTGAAAATATTTCCTACGATGTCAATGAACATGACAATACACTGTTTGACACGAGCACGAGAAGTCTTCCCCATATGTCATCATTAAATGACAGCAACGGGGTAACTGAACTAATGCTTCAAGTCGTAAAACTAAAAGAAGAACTAGATATTGCACACAATGAAGTTGAAAAACTTAGCTTGGAGAATACTACACTTAAAAATAATTTGGAAAAATCGCAAAAAGTAATTGAGACGTATAAAATATTGGGAGTTCAGAAAACCCCATTGTCTAGCCAGAACACTAATAAAAAGAGTAAAACGAGTAAAAGTAAAAAAACAGATTATGATCCTCGTATTCTGTTTTCTACGGATTCTAATAACACCGTCAATAATTGCAATTACCAATCACCGCAATCTGAAACGTCTAATGTCAAACGTGCAATGACTACCAGCCAAGATAGCAAGGCAACGACAATAGCGCAACCAACGACAGAGGTAACTTCGAAAGATTTTCAGAAACGCAAATTGTGTATAGTTACCAATAAAAGCTATACAGGTCGACTCGATATAATTGAAGACACTTTCTCTAATAGCTTTAACTATTGTCGATATTCTACACCCGACGTTAGTTTAACACACCTTCTTAGTAATTTAAAAAGTAAATTAAGTAATTTTAGTTTAAAGGATTATTGTATAGTTGTAATTGGTGAATCGGATTTTAAACAAAATTCTAATTATGTAGAATTAATAAACGACATCAGAAAGTATCTCAAAGAGCTTTCGCATACTAATGTGATTATGTGTGTACCAACTTATATTTGTGGAGCGCCGATATATAACTATCGAGTTGAAATGTTTAATAATTTACTCTATTTAGAATTACAAAACACTAACTATGCCTATCTTTTTGACGTAAATAGAACTCTCTCATATACCATGTTCTCATACAAAACTGGGAAAATTAATACATTTGGTATCAAGAATATGTATGAAAATATAATGAATAATATTGGTTATGGCATTGAACATGAACTGGCACAGCCTGACAGTTGCGTAGCTTCTGGGTCTATTTCTACAAGGCATTCACAAAATTTTTTTCGTTTCTAACTGCATACATGTACTACATCAGAATATAGATGGCTTAATTAAGAAGTCAGATTCTCTCTCTGTTAGTCTGGACACTTTGTTGGACGGGGGAATCATGGTAGATGTCATCGGTATAACTGAACACAACATGACAGAAATAAATTAATATACCTCATCTCAGTGTTATAAATTATAAATTAGCCTCGGCTTGTCCGCGTAAAAATGCAAAAGGTGGCTCATGTATATTGGTAAATAACAAGCACCAATTTAAACAATTACCAGCAGTAAACAAGCTTAGTGTACCTGGGCTCTTGGAGTGTTGTGCAATAGAACTTGAGGAACATAACATGGTTATAGTTTGTATATACAGACCGCCAAGAACTTTAGTTTTAGAGTACAATAAATTTTTTAAAGCTTTTGATTCAATACTCCATGAACTTAATAAATTAAATAAAAAAACAGTAGTGTGCGGTGACTTCAACATCAATTTATTAAAACAAACTCCATATGAGAAGCAGTTTAAACATACATCTAAAAACCATAATCTTAAAATTGCAGTTAAACAACCTACTCGTCTAAGGAGTGGTACTTGTTTGGATAATATTTTACACAATTTTAGATCGTGTAAAGTGCAAGTAATTGATTTTGCTCTATCGGATCACACAGCGCAGTTATTGTCATGCCCTGTGAAAAGGTTTTGTTCTCTGAAATATTGGTTTATTAAACAAAGGGACCACAGTAATGAGAACATGGTAAAGTTTACGGAGTGCCTTAAGGCTTTAACATTTAAAGATGCCTACGAAACTGATAATCCAGAGAAGGCGTTTGATAACTTTTATGAAGACTTTTCTATTTTTTACTATTTATGCTTCCCTATGCGACGAATAAAAATAAACACAAATAAAAGGCCAAAATGGATCAGTAAAGGCATAAAACTATGTTCTAAACGTAAAAGAGAACTATTATGGCAGTACAGAAAAAATAAAAATGAATTAACGCGAAAAACATTTAAACAGTACTCTACACGCTTTAGTCGTATCATTAAGCTAACACAAAAATCGCACAATAATTACTTCATTAAATCGGCCCCTAACAAGTCTAAAGCTACATGGACTATCATTAATAATAAAAAAACAAACCTTCCTAACGATGCCATTTCGCAGATAATTGTAAATAAAAATTTTTTACACAATCCTAGTGACATAGCACATGCATTTAATAATTTTTATGTTGACCAAGTAAACTCTGACATTAATAATGATAACAATAATTTAATACCTAACTCCAACAATCCTAATTGTATCAATTCTATATTTTTGAAGCCCAGCACCCCTTTTGACATTATTAAAATCATACAGTCACTTAATAATACCAACAGCACTGGTTATGATGGCATTAGCACGAAAGTTTTAAAAGTAGTAGCACCATTAATAGCCCCCATTCTTAGTCACATTATTAATATGTGTTTAGTTAGTGGATGTTTTCCTACTAAACTTAAACGCACAATTATCAAACCTCTGTTTAAAAAAGATAATAAAAATGACATGCAGTGTTATAGGCCAATTGCTCTTATACCCACGATATCTAAAATATTTGAAAAATTTATATATGACAATCTTTACTCTTATTTTGAAAGCATGAATATTTAAGTAGAAGAGCAACAAGGCTTTAGAAGACATAAGAATATTAATTTGGCAGTATATCGTTTTCTTAAGGTTGTAATGTCCGATCTGAATAACGGGCGAAAGGTGTGTGCGCTCCTTATGGATTTAACTAAGGCGTTCGACCATGTCGACCACACAAAACTTACAAAAAAACTCGAAATGTATGGCATTAGAGGTAATGCATTGGACTTAGTAAAATCATACTTGAGTAATAGACAACAGGCAACCCAAATTACAAGGATTTGTCCAATTACCAAAACAGAAAAGATTTATCTCTCTGATTACCGCCAGGTTAAATGTGGTGTACCGCAGGGCAGCATTCTCGGGCCTTTACTGTTCATAATTTATATCAATGATTTCCCTAAATCAATAAAGCAGCCCATGGTACTGTTTGCTGATGATAGTACTGTTATGTTCTCAGCCAAAGATTATCTATCACTAGAAATTGACGCTATTGATACTCTTGGCGAAGCTGTGAATTGGTTACGCTCAAACAATCTTTTGATAAACCTAAAAAAGACCAGCATGATACCATTTACAAATACTGGTACTCAACCAATAAACCTCAAAATAGCACATAGTGGTTGTTTAGTTCAGGAGGTTGTGTTAGCTAAATTTCTGGGCCTTACACTGGATCGAAATTTAAACTGGAAGGAACATGTTGCTAGTGTGTGTTCAAAATTAAGCCAATTTTCTTATGCATTATATCAACTGAACAAAGTTGTTAACGTTTCAACTGTTTTGACGTCCTATCATGGTCAAGTGGAAAGTGTATTGCGTTACGGTGTTATGTTTTGGGGCAACTCAGTTGACAAAATTAAAGCTTTTAAAGCCCAAAAGAAGTGTGTAAGAGCCATATTTGGTCTTAAACGGAGAGACAGCTGTGTTCCCTACTTTCGAAAGTTTAATTTAATGACCCTACCCTCTCTGTACATATATGAAGTCTCGGTCTTTGCAAGATTAAACTTGTATTTATTTGACACATTACGCACCAAAAGACATCAACATAAAATTAAATCCTTTAAGATTAATACTGCTTTATTTAGAAATAGTATATTTGGTATGATTTCTAAAATATATAATCATCTACCGAATAGTATATTACAAGAGCAAAATACTCGTGCATTTAAAAATAACTTAAAAAAGCTTTTGGTGAATAAATGTTATTATAGAGTTGATAAATATTTAAATGATTATGACAATAAATGAATTTTGAAGCAACCTTTAGAATCAAATAGCACAGTCATAAATATACACACACACACAAACACACACAGACACACACACTCGCTTACACTACAACACACATATATACAGACCCGCACAGTCACACACAAAACTACACCTCAAAACCCTGCTAAATCATGCATCTATGTTTGAAGTAATCATTTTAATTTTTATTTATTATTATTACTATTATTACTATAATTTTATAATTGATATGTACCACTGTTACAATGTTTGCCTTCAGTAATAAGATATTTGTAAAGTGTGGCAACAGTTAGGCAATATAATTGCAGATTCAAGCCTTGTGACAAGGCAAACATATAATCGGATTATGTATGAAATTAATATTAAATATCTCAGCTGCTAAATAGGAATACTTAGTAATATATTGACATTCGGTAAAACTCAGTTGGGAACTGGTTTTTACTGAATGATCATTCTAACCTGCTACTCTCAAATATTCCTCGAGTAACATCTTTCTTCGAGAAAAAGGAGTATGCTGAAAATCAGCCTTGCATAGATCAATTTTATTGTCTACGCAGCACAGTGCTGAGCATACCCCTATTGCCTAAGAATAAAATATTTAGTGTTGTTTTATAAATGTACTTTTTTGTGGCAATAAACATGTTTTATTATTATTATTATTATTTATTAAATGAAAAATTATTGTAATGCTACTTTGGCAATAGGTATATAGTATTATGAACTGTTTTAATATAATTTCCTTTGAATTATCTAATATTGTGATTATTCGCCTCATTTAATAATTTAATAATTCTACATTGTACCTACTTAATGTTTGTTTGACCTTGTGATTTACTACTGATTATTCTATTATTTATGACCAATTTAGTAAGTAATTATTTCGTTAAAGTTATAAATACCTAGTATTTATGTAATATTGCATGCCTCGTGTAAAGGCCGGATAGAGTGTATCATAAAACGTTAAATGTAAGATCTCTGTATCACCTTTATTCGCAATAAATGACTTGAATTTGAATTTGAATTTGATATTAACACATTCATTTGTTTTTAACTATTACTTACCTATTATTTTTTATGTCTAAAGCTAATTGTTTTGAAAAGGCATTGCTACAAGAACCTTTGCCATGGACGCTTATGTACATACATGCCTGCGCCGGTGGCACAGGAGCTAGCCTTTTTTATTTATAGCTCATGCTCATAAATCATTGAATCTTATTAGTTGTCACACTGAAGAAAGTAATGCTAATGTTTTAAGAGGCTACCGTGATACTTTTTGTGTGTTATAGAAGAATATCTGACTGACGATGGCCCAAGCTGCTGCGCCGTGCAGCTCTCCGAGCTGCTGTCCTGAGTGGCTCTCCGAACTGCTGTCCTGAGCGGCTCTCCGAGCTGCTATCCGGAGAGGCTCTTCGAGAAGCTGTCTTTGGTATGCATTTTAAAGAATAATATCACTAAACTGTGCGAGTGAGATGTATGTAAGGCATGGAATGTTTATCTTTGTTTTCATTGCATAGTGTGGTGCGGGTGATGGAAGTTCAGAATTTTATCGTAGTACCTCGACAGATATTAACACATTCATTTGTTTTAACTATTACTCACCTATTATTTTTTATGTCTTAAGCTAATTGTTTTGAAAAGGCATTGCTACAAGAACCTTTGCCATGGACGCTTATGTACATACATGCCTGCGCCGGTGGCACAGGAGCTAGCCTTTTTTATTTATAGCTCATGCTCATAAATCATTGAATCTTATTAGTTGTCACACTGAAGAAAGTAATTCTAATGTTTTAAGAGGCTACCGTGATACTTTTTGTGTGTTATAGAAGAATATCTGACTGACGATGGCCCAAGCTGCTGCGCCGTGCAGCTTTCCGAGCCGCTGTCCTGATAAACGTCCTAATAATATGTTTCGCGTTAAAATCGCCAAGTATGATCAGCAATTCTCTATTTGGGATTTTTGCAATTGAAGATTCAATGTCATTGTAGAAACTTTCTACGTCTTCATCTTTCGCTGTACTTGTGGGTGCATATACCTGTATAATATTCAGCGGGGTTGGAGATGCACCGAGCTTCATAGTTATAATTCTGTTGCTGACAGGGTTATAACCTAAGACCGCCTTAGTCCATTGTTTGGGAATCACAATGGCCACTCCAGCGTAGCTACTGGAGCTGTTTCCTGAATAATATATGGTGTGTTTATCAAAGTCTCGGTGGCCACTGCTTTTCCAGTGAGTCTCGCATAAACCAGTAATAATGGTGTCGCATCGCTGGAACTCATTATCCAAGATGTGTAATTTACTCTCATTTAGGAGTCCTCGTACATTCCATGTGCCTATACGGGTATGCTTGCGCAATTGAAGATGTTTTCTTCCAGTCGCATGCTTTCCGGAGGATGCCTGGTTGCCTACATTCCCTCGACCGGTAGCACATTTCACACTGTGAGTCCCGGAAAACTCAGAGCGCCGGTCGCTACGCGGATTGTCAGGCAAACGTGTGTTTCTATTGTCTTGCATTTTCATCATTCAACTCTCGTGGGAATAATAATGTAGTAGTATCCCGTTGCTTTCTACATCGCGGTACTACAGACTCAGTGTCCGAAGAATTCTGTTAGTGAACCGATTCAGAACATATGGTTCTTGCGCTTCACCACAGTACTGGTGCTTACCGCTGCCCTCCACCAGGATCCAGGTACTAAGCCCCTGTGGCTCGCCTCCTCCGCTGGTTAGACCGTACCGACAATTGTTGTCTCCGCCCTTCCCCACCGTTGAGGTCTTCACCCGTAACCCTGGGCACGGGCTCCGCGTTATTCCCCGCAGAACTGGGTCCCTGTTGAACTTCTATACACTCCGGCTTACTGAAATGTTAGATGCCCACCCCCGCGACGTGGACGCGCCAGACAGGAATTGTCCAAGTGAAGAGTAGAGAAGATGACTCTATTCCTCCAGAGGCCGGGTTAATGAACGTGTATAACTCCACGCCCAACTACTGCTGGTTTATTCTCATACCCATTGTGGAGCATAGAACCCAGCTGAGACATACAGAATACCACACCCGAAGGAAGTGGATCTAACTTCGCTTAAATATCTTCCTTAGGAAGGGCAAGTACTACACGTACCTATTATGATAAACATCACTTCACTAGTTTGACTAAATAATTAAACTGTTAACTGCGTGATTTAAAATATGTGAAGAATAAAATGAAACAAAACATAGATAGCAAAACTATTTGAAACCTTATCTCGATGCGAGCCGTTATCTCTCCTACTCGTCTACAGATAATAAAATTGATAAACATTTCGCGTCATTCGCGACAACAATATTGACAATGAGAGAATGAAAGCCATAAATTGCGTGAGTGATTGATATATCCGCCATTAAAGTTCTGCCCCGTTTCGTTTCATACATCGTTTTCACGCTATGTAGTTGCGACAGACTGTACTATATCTTCACTCGGCAATAATGGTAAAACTGCATAAGTTCAATAATATGTTTGTGGCCTTTTCTTTTGGTATAGCTACAGTTTTAGCTTTTTCCATACTACTCTTGACCAATGGTAAAAGCAGCCTTTTAGTTTAAATATCGGGGAAAACTTCAGTCAAGGCATTGAAGGCTGCTAACTCAAAATCGCAATGAAATATGTTAGAGGTAACCAATAAAATAAATATAATCAATAAATAAATCGACGCTACCATACCATCTGGTCGTCAGCGTCGATTTTACTAGATTGAATAAAGTCTCGTATGTCTTCTGTTGCTTATTTCACATTAAAGCAAAAATTAAGGGAATCACATTTGTGGTTTCTACCGTGCTACCGACGGACGTCACAATGTACGCTGTAAAGTTCAGCAAACGGTAGAGCAGAGAGTTGTATGGTAAAAAAATCTTAGCGCTAGAGGGCAACTTTTAAATGTCGCATTCCCAAAAAATTCACTTATTTTACCAATTAATTGTTTACAATCTGGCGAACAAAATAATATAATACGAGTCCCATCATAGTAGTAGTCAGCCAAAATAAAATCCGAAAAATTGGCTGGTATTTGAACTTCTTCAAAATGCTGGTAAACTGTTTTGGACACATTCAGTGCTTTATTCCTCGTATCGTACAAGCAATGTTGCACACTTGAAAGTAAGGGGGAGAGATGCTACAAAGTTCAGACCTTTATTTTGAAACTAATTATAGGCCTCATCGTATAATTGAGTAATTGGTTTGTAACATTTTGTTACTTGCTTCTTTAAGTTATCAATTTTTCTAGTAACTATATTGTAGTGTCACTGGAAATGTACTCTTGCCTTTCACACGACCAGGGTACTCCCACCTCTTAAAGTAATAATGTTTTAACCTTACCATTAAATTTGGTACCACCACGTCAATATAGCAAGCTTAAAACAATATTGAATTGCGATAGACGTTTTGTTGACGTAGTATAAAATAGTTAATTCAATTCGCGTACTTTGACTTGACTTTTGACACTAAGTTTCATTGTTCCAATGTCAAAGTTTTGAAGATCCGTACTCTCATCTCTTAAAGTAGTCATATTGCGTACCACTTATATTGCTTACCATTAAATTTGGTTGACCGTTTTGTGTCGGTGGGAGTACGATAGTAAGTATGATTATTCTAAGCTTATTACAAAACGCTCCTTATTTATGATAGTTTCGTAAAAGGTGGGAGTTGGCCCCCAGTAGTGCCACGGGAAAGTAAAATTACCCTTCACTCTACTGTGGCTCAAGCACGAAAATTTGCGTACGTGTAACGAAATCGTATCGTTGACGTATTCAGTACAAACTGTTCGTGCTCGGGCCACGGGTAGTGTCACGGGCAACGAACGCTAATTTACAATTAACACGCTATTATAAAACACCTCAAGTTTTAATTTTATCTGCTCTTCTAAAACAATAATTAATCAAAGGAAAATAAAATACTTCACGTATTCTTTATTTGTGCCTACTGTAAATTCCTTTGGACTATATTACTCAACTCCCAATTCTTTCGCATATACATTATGCGCTGCATTTCTTATAGCGATTATTGTTTGCGATAATAGCGTACGACATTTCGCCAAGAATCGGTTGAGTAACTCTCTTCATCTCAATGACCCTTAACATATATCGTGATTATTAAAAAAACCTACATTTACGTCAATTGTACTTAAGGGATTGTTTTGTGGCGAGACTTCAAGGTCAAACAATCTAAAAGGTCAATGCACTCTATTGCCAATCTATATGGCACGGACTATATACAGTTAGGGCACGTCCCAATAATCTATCTATCCACGGTTTATCTTACTACCGATAGAAATGTGACATAACTTCCATACAAATAGTGTCAAATATCTATCTCTAGTAAGGTAAACCGACGATAGATAGTTTATGGGGACCGGCCGTTAGTGGTTACGACCGACTTAGGAACAGGCGTACATACATACAGTAGGTCAACCATGAGTTTACAACATTGAAACCAATCGATGCTCGCTATCGACAGGCGCTAAAAATGTATGAAAAAAAGAACAGTGGCACCTCGCGGTTAATTGTAGAACTAAAATTGACAGCAAGTACGCCAATCTCAAGCTTAATAGGTAGGCGAGATCGAGTATCTACTATAGATGACATTTATGTTGCCAACTCATGGTAGAGCTACAGCTAATACACAACGCTATTTTGGGCTTTACCGCAGTCGGATAATAAAATTCAAGTGAAATAAAACATTTCTATAACTGAGTACTTGTATAATAGTTTCCATATAAAATTGCTAATCAACGATACATGTAAGCAATAATTAACAAATATAACTACACTATTAACTTGACTTCAATTATTTACACATATGAGAATTCTTATTAAAAAAAATACAATTTGAATAATTTTGTTTTGATCGTCTCATGAACAGTGTGCACTATGTATTTTACGTATTAAATGTAACATATCATAATATATTAAATGATTATGTTATGTAACATAGTGTAATGTAAGATTGTGTTACAATACATATGTATCACCAACGTACATGCACAATGCCAACCTTTGCACACCATTTCGACTCAACATTTCAACTATAATTTTATTTATGTAGGTACATCAAGCCAATAGCTTGGAGGTCGACCCAGTGTCCACTAGTCTATTGCGAGTTGAGTTGCTGTTGACTTGGTGTTGAGTTGGTTTTGAGTGGAGTTGGTGTTGAGTTGAGTTGAGTCGATACAGTGTTAACTGAGATGGATGTTAACGACGAAACTCGATAAAAAACACACAACTCACGGTGGGAGTAGATAAATAATGTACCTAAAGGCAATATTTTTACCTGCTACTCGGACAAAATAAAACTATCAATAATTTTCTATAATCCACATGCGTTAGGCATCAATTAAAACTCAATTTTCTAAATATTCTGTATTACAAATATTTATTTAATGACGATGCCATGGGTGTAATTATCTTCGTTTAAATGGCGATCCTAAGTAAGTTTTATCATTATTTATTCTATATCCAATATAAATAATTACAATTTGGAAATCTAATTTAAAAATATGAAAATGAACACACCAAAATTCTTAACATTATACAAATTATTAAAAAAGAACACACTCTGCCTTAAAAGGTTGTTACTTATTTCATGAAATATGAAAATTTAATTACGTTTTAATTGTTCGTAAAATAAAGATAAAAATAATTAATTATTCGCTCTCAAATACGAGCAATAAACATATTCCGGTAAGAACTGTTAAGACAAACTAAGAATGCATACACCGACAAAAATCGTACGATTTTAATGACATCGTGCGACTTGTTGGTGTGGAATTTTATCGTTATAGGAATGTATGGGGGAGTTAGTAAAAAAAACAATTAAAATGACATGATTTTCGGGAAAAAAACATGTATTTCAAATGCAATATAATTTAATGAAATGAAAATCCATATTTTGACTAGAGAAAGCATGCAATTAATATTTTTAACGTAAGGTAAACGTTATATTTGGAAGTTTTGTTATTTGTGCATTGTTAATGCAATGAAGAACATATAGTTTTATTTTTAGGATTAAAATTATTTTTAACACTAATTTATAATCAATAAAGGAACAAAATAAATTATTATATCTATCTGAAATATACATTCAAGTTCTCGTATTGGAAGATGAGGATAACCTTAAAATAACTATGTATATATTTTAATATACCTAGAAATGTAAAAGAGCAAACACAGATAACCAGGCAAAGATGTAAAGCGCAGAACATGTTCTCAATTTTGTTGGAATTTTCAAACGAATTTATTCTACCGACAAAAAGTCGTTCATTAAACTGTCGCGTGCCTGCACTTGCCCTTATAATCACTTCACAGTATAATATCCAGTTGTCGAATGCATTCAAATTGTATCGGAGCAGATATTTTGTTGTATTGTCTATTCCACATGATAAATTTAAGTATATATAATGTTTCTGTAATAATTATATAAGGTCTCTGTACGCCATAATATTTATATTTATATAAAAATGAACCCCTATTCCTCCTGGTCACGCTATAACTCGAGAACGGATGGAACAATCTCGTTAACTCTTTTTTGGTGTGTTAATTATTGTCTGGAGAAGGTTCTTGTGAAAGAACAAAGAAAAGATGGGAGGTTATGACGAGGCCAAAGGCCGAGCCTACTACGCGAACGAAGTCGCGAGTATACACTAATATTATAAAGAGGAAAGATTTGTATGTAAGTATGTTTGTAACGAATTGGCTCAAAAAGTACTGGACCGATTTCAAAAATTCTTTCACCATTGGAAAGCTACATTCACCCTGAGTAACATAGGCTATATAAGATTCATCATCATCATCATCCATCACCGCGCGAGTGAAACCGCGGAGAGCAGCTAGTATACAATATATTATAAAAAAGCCGACTTACACGTTTTGCATTTTTTATATAGCATAACTAAAAAAAAGATGATGAAACTTGCATGGGACCAACTAGAAGATATAACCTAGGCCTAGACTATATTAAATAATAGTCAGCGTAAAATCGGCAATATGATGAACAACAAAAAAAAACGAATAAAACACCACATATTTGTTGGAAGTATGTTGACATTATTGATTAGATTGGCACTCTTTTTAAGTTAATATAATATTTATTTACATGTGCAGATGGTTTTATTTATTAATTTGTTTATAAATATATACATAAAAATATTATGGGACAAGATCCACACAAGGTCTTCATGTCCCAAACTAGGCAGAGCCTGTAGCTCTACCACGAGTTGGCAACATAAATGTCATCTATAGTCAATACTCGATCTCGCCTACCCATTAAGCTTGTGATTGGCGTACTCGCTGTCAATTTTAGTTCTACAATTGACCGTAAGGTGGCACTGTTCTTTTTTTCATACATCTTTTGCGGCAGTCGATATCGAGCATCAATGTTGTAAACTCATGGTAGACCTACTGTACTATGGTAACCTGATGTCTGATATACATATACACACCCAGACACCGCTCAAACAGATATATCCATGCACACAAATGTTAGACCTGTCCAGGGATCGAACCCGATTGAATATTTATTTTATTATATCTTAGCAGATCATAGTTTTATTGTTAGATTAAATAGTTCTATATTAAACCTTACAAGGACACCTACGAAGAAATAATATCAGGAAGAGTAACTGCCTTAAAAAAATGACCAAATAAAAGTCGTGCTAAATCAATAACATCGTTTACGCCGCTACGACTCAGATGTCATAGTAGACGTTGCAGAACGCGCGTGGACCAATCCCTGCTTTTCTTCTGAAACTTAAACCAATCACCGAACATTTCTATTTGTAACCTCGGAAGTAATTCGTATTTGGAATCATACGTCGTTTTGGTTTGAAGGACCACTTTTTGTGTGAAATTTGTTCTGAGTTATGCTTCCTGACATTATTTGTTCGTAGAAGGACACTATTCAAAAAGAATGCATACGTCAACATTGTCATTTTTAATTAGAATTTTATCTTAACCGTTTTATTAGCCAAGCTCGTTTTTGAACATTAATTATTGCCAACATTATTGTAACGATCGAGTTATACGTGTTCGAAAAGTCCCGCGACTATAATTGTTGTAAGACTAACCCCCAATTTCTAGAATGTTTGTCAACGCCTTGATTAGTTGACCAACTAAATACTAAACGCTCATTGGTCAGTGGTATTTATGACGCGATATGTGACCAATCAGCGGTCAGTATTCAGTCTCTTAGCTTTGACAAACATTGCAAGAACAGGAGGAAATAATCTAGGACTATGTCTTCGAATATGTACTACTCGAGCTTAATTTTGCTTTACTTAATTTAAGTAACAAACCGACATAATAAATAAATATATAAATATTATATAATTATAAGCTAGGAAGATTCATTATTATTATTATTATTATCTATGAAAGAACATTATAATATATATCAAGTTAATTATGTCGCTATTGTACATTGAAATCGATTTTGATTTCACAACGATTTTATTAAAATAAAATATTGAATGAACTAATGAAATATTAGAAGTAAAGAATAATGAAAGTCAAGTTTATTGTTATTATATATCAAATCTAAAAGTTGTATTTGTTAAATCTTTGTGATGAAGAAACACAGTTGTCAAATTAGTTTATATCGAGATGAGAAATCAAAATCGATTTAAAGAATTCACGCACCGATTTTATATTGATTCGAATAATGTAAACTTACAAGGCACTTTAGCATATAAACTAAATATGCTCTCGTAAAAGCTACTTATGTCTTTATATTTCATACAACTAATCGTTCCATGAGTCATCGAGAATTCAAGCGAAAATGCTGGTTATCTTTAAAACAAAAGGTTTTGTGTAGTCTGTGAGACCAAAGCGTTTTATAGTGTGAGACATAAGTGGTTATGCTTTGAGACCAAAGTGTTTAATGCAGGATGAACTAAGCATTTTATGCTGAAAGACCTAAGTGACTTATGCTATAAGATCTAAGTGCCAACACTTACTTTTATGGTGTGAGACCTGAGTGTTTTATGATGTGGTCTAAGTGTTATATGCTGTAAGAGTAAGGGGCTTTATGCTTTGAGACTTACGTATTTTATGTTGTGAGATCCAAGTGTTTAATGCTGGGGGAACTAAGTATGTTGTATGTTACAATACGTAAGTCTATTATGGATTGAGACTTTAGTGTATAATGCTGGGGGAACTAAATGTGTTTATACTATAAGAAGTAAGTCTTTTATGGAGTGTGACACTATATTTTTCTGCTGTGAGGTATAAGTGTTATATGCTGTAAGAGTGTAGTTAATAATGTGAGACTTCAGTGTTTTATCCTGTGAGACCTAAGTGTATAACGCTGTGGGAACTAAGTGTGTGTTTATGCTATAAGAGCTAAGTCTTTTATGTAGTGAGGCTCCACTGTAAGCTCTAAATATTTAATGCTGTGAGATTTAAGTGCTATATAAAGTGAGATCTAAGTGTGAGTACTAAGTGTTTTATGCTGTAACGGTCAAAGCATAAGGCCTAGGAAAGGAAATAAAGGGAGATGAACATATTTCTTGTTATATCTACATTGCATTTTGTACACTATCTATATTGAGTAACGTACAAATTACAGAAAAAGCAGACATTTATAAAACAATGTACACTGAAGCAGATAAAAATAAAGAGCATTTTTGTTTGGCATTAAGATATAACTCTCAAATCATACATTCCAATATGTTCGAGACATATTGAGTATTTAACCCATACATTAGGGTGTTTACCCATATGTTTGTGTACCTCTTATGTTACCCTTAAAGTGTGAGTAAATTTTTCAACTTTTAGGTATGTGTTAAATTTATAAAAAAAACACTAAATAATAGAGAAAAATGTTATTCACATGTTCAGCTAAACAATATTAACTAATTCGATGCATCTTAGGGACGTTAGCATGAGCCCCTTAAAGCTAGGGTAATTGTATTATGGGGGAACTAATATCCACCAATCAGGGAAACATTTAATACCCATTTTAGGTATATGTCAAAGGGTAACAATGACATAGGGTAACGCCAAATATAATGGGCACTTTTTGCCCACACATTGGGGTGATTTTAAGTAATTATTGTAAAATTGACGTAATGTTAGTTCAGTCTTCTTTTTTCTCCATGTTGGATTTCGGCGCCTCATCCATGGGAGATGGGGGCCGATCCGAATCACCTTCTGAACCTGAAATTACAATGTAGTCCATGAATATTTTTCGTAAAGAATAAATTAGATTATAAACTAGTAGTACTAGTAGACCTCGTGAGCACAGTAGAGGCAATTATTCGCAGTTTGAGCTATCTGCAGGTCATTGAAACTCAGAAAAATTATACAGAAAACTTATTAATCAAGCATGTATTTTAATGTATAGTAAGATTATTATGTATTAATGTGTTTTCTGTGACAAATAAACTGTATTCTATAAATATTTATTTCAACAAGACCTTGACCAATGTTGCTAAAATTGTATATATTGTTAGTACCAAAATGTTCTTACCAAATATTACCAAAATCGTCCAGTTATTAAACATGACAACCTTTTATATTGGCGACCACTTGACCAATTATGCTCATATTCGAAATTCGTCTTTAACGTCAGGGAAATGCGTAATGTGTGTACATACATACAAAACATACAACTTAACAAACATACGTAAATATGAAAGTCAGTTTGGCCAGTTAAAGCAGAGACGCTTCGCTCGCTCGTTCAACTAAGGCGCGGTTCAATCCTAATTTTAAAATAATTTACGATGTATTACACAAGGTTGATAATTGCTCTCGATAATTCAGAAATCAGATTGGGCAATGTAATGCGAAAATGCAATTAAAAACGTGCTAATACTTTTATATTTATTTCGTACAATCAAATGATAAAATTTTAATGATAAAGGAGTCATGGACTCAAAATTTACTAGTGAACTATGGAGATCATATTTATTTATTTATTTATTTGATTATAGGCGAGCAGCATGATGCTGGTGTGCCTATATCCTGCTGTGTTGAAATATTGTAATATCCACAAATACACTGTTTTAGTTCACTGGCTAGAGGTTGGCAAGAGATTGTTTTTGTTGTATGCAGCCAGCCATCCAGTCGGTTCTTGAACATGTTGACCGATGTAGCACAAACCACCTCCTCCGGCAACCTGTTCCAGTTGTGAGCAACTCTGTTGCTGAGGATATGGTGTGCAGTGTTGGTGTTAGCAGGTACACGCTCATATACGCCACTTTTGATTGAACGTCATCGTATATTATAATCATATAACGTTCAATTTCTGCTGTTCTTAAGAGTGTTTATTTTATTTTTGTTTCTCGCTTTTTTTCACCTCCTCTTTAATGTACCTCGGCATAGACCATAGTCCGAGAACAGAGGGATGGACTGAAAACCAGCGCTGCGCTTACATTACGAATGTAAACGCAACACAAGCTGAGTCTACCCCTTTTGCCCTAAATATGGTACTGTTGTCTAGGCTTATTAAGTAAGATCCATACTCTGACTTAATGTTAATTAGTTCATTGTTTTGTTTGTACCTAACCGTGTTATTTTAGTGGTAATAAATTGATTTATCATTATTTTTCACTAGTAAATTTAATTGGAAATTCGAATGTGATATATTCATTGAAATATATTAGCCCATAATTGAATACCCACGAAGTACGAAAGAAAAATTACAAAATTAAGGGAATGTTACGATTTTTTTTTTATCGAGCCAAGTTTTCTCAATCGTACGATTCACCTTAACTATCACGAGAGTCTTCCCACAAGAGGCCTAACTTAAGAATCCTAAGGAGGAGGAAACCTAATTTACTAGTGGGAATCTAGTAAATTGGGTTTCCTTGCCTCTTACGAATCGTATACTTACGACGGAGGCAGAATTATTACCCATTAGGCCCAGTCGATGAAATACATGTACAGTTTAAAATATTTTATACCTACTTCTATTCTATTCAGTTATTGGAGTGTAACTCAAAAACTACTGGACCTAATTTGATGAATTTTAAATGGGAGAACACGGGAACCACCAGCTACCAAACAAAAATAATTTTGAGAATCGGTTCATCCAGTCGAAAGTAATGAGGTAACAAACATAAAAAAAATAATC
Source organism: Selenia dentaria (assembly GCA_917880725.1). Lineage (NCBI taxonomy): Eukaryota > Metazoa > Arthropoda > Insecta > Lepidoptera > Geometridae > Selenia > Selenia dentaria. The sequence goes on from OU862902.1 coordinate 9,835,928, forward strand.
GGATTGGGTCACACACTCATACCCCCGCACTAGGGTCCCCTATGTCACGGTAGGCATGGAGTATGTACACACATAAACATCCACATTTTAAGTCAACATTACAAACATCCAAGATTGGCTTCGAAGACAGAACAGTACCAACTATACTAATGGGAAAAAATTGAAGAGTTAAAACTCGATGCTCGGACCTCCTGTCTCACTGGTTTTGTGGTCACGGTCATTTATATAACCACCTGCCAGATAGTAGATAAGAAATATAAATAAAATAGATAAGAAATGCAGCTTCTTTGAACGTTTTTAAGAGAAATCTGAAGTTAATCCTTCAAAGGAAACCTTATTATAATACAAAAGACTATACTCAAGATGAGTTGATTGTACATTCAAGTACTTAAGTATATACTATACCTATGTTCATTGTAATAATTATGTTTAGTTTGACTTGTAAAATGTGACTTTACCAATAAATTTATCTATCTATCATGCCGTCTGACCGGATTGTCAGAAGACGCGGGTTCGAATCCCGTCCGAGGATGTGAATTTTTCTCTCTAATATTTTTCAATTGTATGTTTAAATGTATTATGTCCCTAGGTACATAGGTACTTTAGTAAGTACCTACGTGTACAGTATATGTTGTAAAGTGTAAATGTTAAATTGCGTTGACCAGATTTGTGGATCTATTATATGTGAGTACACTTACCGTCAAGTCTGTGGACGTTATTGGGTGTTTTCTTTTCGTCTTCACTGTCGCTAGCCGAACTAGCTATTGAAGAATCGTCACCGCCACCTGTAACAATAAAATAAGTTTATTAAGGCTGGAGAGAAAACAGACCCCTCAAATTATAGACCAGTATCTATACTACCAATTTTGAGTAAGATCTTTGAAAAAATTATGCTCAAACAACTTTTGGCGCACTTCAACGAGCATTCAATACTGCACGAAAATCAGTTCGGCTTCACGAAAACAAGATCAACTAAGGATGCCGGTGTGAAGTTAATGACGTATGTCTTAAAGGCTTGGGAGAGCTCACATAATGCCATTGATGCTATTGGTATTTTTTGTGATCTCTCTAAAGCATTTGATTGTGTGGAACACCGTGTACTGATTCGAAAGCTTTTCCATTATGGTATTCGTGGAGCTGCGCTTGATGTCATCGAGTCATATTTATCTGACAGGATGCAAAAGGTTGGCATAAATGGTGTAACATTTTCAGGATCTATAATTAAAATGGGTGTTCCACAAAGGTTGAACTTTGAAACTTTGACTTTTTGAAACAAATTTGACATTATACACTATATGTAATAATAATTTTAATGGAGATAAATTTAATTTAATTGACATTAATAATTATATAAAAAAATTCTTCTTGACAAAAGATAATTACTATCTTTCTAATTATTATAAAAGACAGATAGCTGTGTCGCTATCATATTTATTTGATATTACAGCCAAAAATTTGGCTAACAAGGTTGCTTCTATTGAGCAATCCAATTGTATTGACAATGCTTCTATTGAGCAATTTGACATTTTTAATTCGGCCAATTGCTTGGCTACTAATGACATTGTACATAATTTAAATTAGTGCCTAAGACAATAGAGACAACCTCTTGCATTAAATCAATCAATATTGTTCATCAGAACATTCAAGGTATGATGGGCAAAGAGTTGGAACTGGAATTGTTTATAGATGATAGCAAAATAGATATTCTTTGTATTACTGAACACTGGCTTAAAAAGAACCAACTCTTATTTAATTTTAATAATCATCTAGTTGCTAGCTCCTTCAACAGAGAAAAATCTATACGTGGTGGCTCTTTAATTATTACAAATAAAAATATAAAACTCAAAGAACGAAAAGACATTGTGAGCCTATCTGTTGAACGAGTAATAGAAATGTCCTGTATTGAGTTTGAGCAGTTCCTTGTTCTATGTGTATACAGACCTCCATGCTCACCATATGATGATTTTGAAAAGTGCATGGAGGAAACATTAATTAAGCTTTCTAATACAAATAAATCAATGATTATCTGTGGAGACTTTAATATTAATTTGCTAGAAAATAATCAGACAGTGGATAAATTTTTGTTACTGTTTAAATCTTATAATATGTACAATATTTTCTTGGAACCAACTAGGATAACAGCCACAAGTTCCACCTGCATAGACAATATATTTACTAATCTAAAACCTATTAAAAATTTCATTATAAATAATCTAGAATCAGACCACTGTGGTCAACTAGCAGTGTTTCCAAGAAAAACAAACAAACCCCAAAGCAAATATGTTAGCTTTGTTCCAATAAATGCAAGCCGCCTAGAATTGTTAAGAAGTAATATATCCCAGAAAGTGCCAGAGTTGACCAGTCACAATGACCCAAATATATTATATAACTCACTGTTCCATCTTATCAGCGATGAATTTGGCAAAGTGTTTGTACCAAAAACAATATCTGTTGGTAATCGTGCTAAGTTTAGTGAATGGGCAACTCCAGGAATTTATAAAAGTAGGCAAAAGTTATATGAATTGTACCATGAAAAATCGCATAATCATAATCCTGTATTTTTGGAATATGTCAAACGTTATTCTAAGTTATTTAAACGAGCCTGTTCCTCAGCAAAATCTATTTATTTAAGAAATAAGATCAAAAATTCTGTTAATAAAATAAAAATGACGTGGAACATTATAAACAGTGAAACTGGTAGAAATACAGTGCGTAATCGAGACTTTAATTTAAAAATTAATAATAAAGATGTAAGAGCAGATTTGGAGGTAGCGGCCGAGTTTGAGAAATTTTTCACTAATATTCCTTCTTTAACAACCAAAACTCTAAAATCTTCCTCCATTTCTGCTGAGATCTTACTTAAACAAAGTGTAACTGAATGTGACACAACTTTTAAATTTTCAGTAGTTAATTGCAAAGATATTGTAAGCAGTTTCAAAAGTCTAGATGCAAAAAAAACGGCAGACCTATGGGGTCTTTCTGTGAAGACCGTTTCTTCAATTATAGATGTCATTGCACCCAATCTAGCAGCTGTGTTTAATAGTTGTGTTGCAAGTGGTGTATTTCCTGACCTAATGAAGCACAGTAAAGTGGTTCCTTTATTCAAATCTGGTAGTACTACTGATCCAACAAATTTTCGGCCTATTTCTGTACTACCTACGCTAAGTAAGATTTTCGAAAAAATCATATTACATCAATTAGAAACTCATTTTAGTGCAAACAAAATTTTCCATAAAAATCAATTTGGGTTTACAAGGAATCGCTCTACTATAGACGCAGGTATAGAACTAATAAAAGATGTGTTTGATGCCTGGGAGAACTCTCAAGATGCCTTAGGTGTTTTTTGTGACTTATTTAAGGCATTTGACTGCGTCCGACATGATATACTTGTCAGGAAATTACAACACTACGGTATTAGGGACATGGCTCTCAACCTTTTGACTTCATATTTAAATGGTAGAATTCAAAGGGTTGACATAAATGGTAAAAAATCGCCCGGCTCTATAATCTCAATGGGCGTTCCACAAGGTTCAATACTAGGGCCGTTCTTGTTTTTAATCTATATTAATGACTTACCTTATTATGTAGAGAAGAATAACGAGATTGTATTGTTTGCAGATGACACTTCACTGTTATTTAAAATTAAAAGGCAGTTACTAAACTATGACGATGTTAACAATGCATTAGCTAAAGTTGTGAATTGGTTCAATACAAATAATCTTCTCCTCAATGAGAAGAAAACTAATTGTATAAAATTCTCGACACCAAATGTGAGACAAGTAGAATCCAATATACAATTGAATGGAACAGGGTTGGACCTTGTGGAGTCAACAGTCTTTTTAGGAATTACTATAGACGCTAAATTGCAATGGGGTCCCCACATTAAAAAATTGTCTAGTAGGCTCAGTTCAGCAGCTTATGCTGTTAAAAAAATTAGACTATTAACTGATGTAGACACAGCTAGAATAGTTTATTTTAGTTATTTCCATAGCGTTATGACTTATGGCATACTGCTCTGGGGATGTTCTACAGATATTAATTCTATTTTTATACTGCAAAAAAGGGCTATACGAGCAATCTACAGTTTGGCTCCCAGAGTTTCCCTTAGACAGAAATTTAAAGACATAAACATTCTAACTGTTGTCTCTCAGTTTATCTATGAAAATCTAATGTATGTAAAGAAAAACATTAGCAGTTTTGATAAAAGGAGTGATGCTCATTCCATCAACACGCGAAATAAGCACAAGCTATCCGTACATGTAACGCGTCTCCACAGAATAAGTCATTCTTTTATGGGACAATGTATACGATTTTATAATAAAGTTCCCAATGTTATCCGAGATTTGCCTATTAATAAGTTTAAAATTGCTATTAAAACTAAACTCTGTCAAAAAGGTTATTACAAAATTTCGGATTACTTGGAGGATAAAACAGCTTGGGACTGATCACTCCAGGATCTATCTACTCGTGTACTAAGATGTCAAACTGTAGCGTGTCTTGCCCTACTGATACCATTATTATGTTCTCTTTTGTAAGGCAACACACTGGAGCTAATATTTGTAGTACCTAAGTAAAAACATTGTAAAAACATCTATATAAAAAGAATGGCCCCGAGTTTCTTGCCGCTTCTTCTCGGTTGGCTCTATGTATTTTGGAACGCGGCGGTAGGCTTTAAAGTACATTTTAATGAAAAATTGACGTTCATAAGTGCGTCTTTGATGCCTAAATTGAATAAATGATTTTGACTTTGACTTTGACTTTGACTTTGTTAATAGTACGTATGAAATGTGTTATGGCCTGTTAATAGTACGTATGAAATGTGTTATGGCCTGTTAATAGTACCTACGAAATGTTTTATGGCCTTTTAATGATAATCATAATCAGCCCATTTTTTTCCCACAACTGGAACTCGAGCCTTCCACTCAGAGAGAGGAGTTGGGCCATAATCCACCACGCGGGCCCAGTGTGAATTGGCCTATTAATCGTACGTACGTGATTACGTAAATGATTAATGTAAGTAGGTCAAACTTGTGGCGCAGACAAACACTAATTTTTGTGCTAAATTGTACTGAGTTGCATCGTTGACAGAGTCGCTGTTTATTTTAACTCCTTTAGAAACACTATACTTAGTATTCTGTGGAGAGGGTAGATTAGTCAGTTTGGCAGTTCACTCACCGATGATGGCTCGAGCGGGGGGTGCAGGTAGGGCTCGGGAGGGGGAGAGTATCGGTGCGGCAGGACGCTGCTTACGCGCTGGGTTTAGTTTGCCGCAGTACGCACACACGTACGATACGTATTCGAATTCTTCCGTCATAGACATACCTGCGTAATAAAACAATAATATATTTCACCATCATCATCATCATCTCAGTCGTAGGACGTTCGCTGCTGAACATATGCCTCCCATACAAATTTCAAAAGGGACCGTTTGGAAGCGGCCTGCATCCAACGTCGCCCTGTGAGATTTATGAGGTCGTCTGTCCACCTTGTCAATGGACGACCTACGCATATTGTCGGTCCGTGGTCTTCACTCCAGAACCTTCCGGCCTCATCGGACATCAGTTCTGCGTGTTATGTGCCCTGCCCACTACCACTTCAACTGGGTTATCTTCTGGACTATGTCGGTGACTTTCGTTCGTCTACGGATCTCATCATTTCTGATCCGCCGCCTTATTGTCTAACTTGAATGAGGATGAAATGTCACTTCATTTCCATTCCCATTCTCCGTAAAGATAGACAATAAGACCGCAGATCACGTACAAAACCCCCGAGCAATGCCCACTCTATACAAATGAAACGGATAATGTTATATGGTAAAAGAGGCCTTCTTCTCAGAGAGAGCAGTTGGGCCATCATCCACCACACGTGCTCAATGCGGCTTGGTGGATATATAGGCTGGTGGCCAACCCATGTCGAAGTTTTACAGGCCGCTGGAAGGCTTTCGATATAGCCTAACGACTGTGTAAGTAGGTAAATATGAAACGCAGGTCTAGCCCAAGAGGCGGTTGCATATTCTCTGATAGGAGTTTTGGGTAGATTATAATATGGTGGTATCTAACTATGGGCATCATACTCATATGTAAGCTCAACGTCGCACAATCAACTGCGGATATGGTTTCTCGATGTGATCAAACCAGAAATGATGAAATTCGTAAACGATCAAAAGGCACATAACCCAGAGGATAAGCCAGTTGGAAATAATTTAAAAACTACTACGTAAATAAATAGAAGAGTAGGATTAATATACCGATTCCTCTCAGAGAGACGAGTAAATAAATAGAAGAGCGGGATGGATATACCGATTTCTATCAGAGAGAGGAGTAAATAAATAGAAAAGCGGGATGGATATACCGATTCCTCTCAGAGAGAGGAGTAAATAAATAGAAAAGCGGGATGGATATACCGATTCGTATCAGAGAGAGGAGTAAATAAATAGAAGAGCGGGATGGATATAGCGATTCCTATCAGAGAGAGGAGTAAATAAATAGAAAAGCGGGATGGATATACCGATTCCTCTCAGAGAGAGGAGTAAATAAATAGAAAAGCGGGATGGATATACCGATTCCTCTCAGAGAGAGGAGTAAATAAATAGAAAAGCGGGATGGATATACCGATTCCTCTCAGAGAGAGGAGTAAATAAATAGAAAAGCGGGATGGATATACCGATTTCTATCAGAGAGAGGAGTAAATAAATAGAAGAGCGGGATGGATATACCGATTTCTATCAGAGAGAGGAGCAAATGAATAGAAAAGCGGGATGGATATACCAATTCCTTTCAGAGAGACGAGTAAATAAATAGAAGAGCGGGATAGATATACCGATTCCTCTCAGAGAGACGAGTAAATAAATAGAAAAGCGGGATGGATATACCGATTTCTATCAGAGAGAGGAGTAAATAAATAGAAAAGCGGGATGGATATACCGATTTCTATCAGAGAGAGGAGCAAATGAATAGAAAAGCGGGATGGATATACCAATTCCTTTCAGAGAGACGAGTAAATAAATAGAAGAGCGGGATAGATATACCGATTCCTCTCAGAGAGACGAGTAAATAAATAGAAGAGCGGGATAGATATACCGATTCCTCTCAGAGAGACGAGTAAATAAATAGAAAAGCGGGATGGATATACCGATTTCTATCAGAGAGAGGAGTAAATAAATAGAAAAGCGGGATGGATATACCGATTTCTATCAGAGAGAGGAGCAAATGAATAGAAAAGCGGGATGGATATACCAATTCCTTTCAGAGAGACGAGTAAATAAATAGAAGAGCGGGATAGATATACCGATTCCTCTCAGAGAGACGAGTAAATAAATAGAAAAGCGGGATGGATATACCGATTTCTATCAGAGAGAGGAGTAAATAAATAGAAAAGCGGGATGGATATACCGATTTCTATCAGAGAGAGGAGTAAATAAATAGAAAAGCGGGATGGATATACCGATTTCTATCAGAGAGAGGAGTAAATAAATAGAAGAGCGGGATGGATATACCGATTTCTATCAGAGAGAGGAGCAAATGAATAGAAAAGCGGGATGGATATACCGATTTCTCTCAGAGAGGAGTAAATAAATAGAAGAGCGAGATGGATATACTGATTTCTCTCAGACAGGGGAGTAAATACATATAAGAAAGCGAGATGGCTATACTGACCGTTATGTGAGAAACATTCTGAACAAATCAACGCCATGCGATTGCTGGGCCCGTCCTTTAGCAAATAGTCGACAACTTTGTCCAACGCTGAGCGGTTCTTGTCCAGAATCGGTCGCGGGAGTTGGTCGGCCTGTGGAAGACAAAAAACGAGTATAGGTAATAGAAGAAAAATATTAAAGTAAATACATAGTGATAACAAAAAACATACATAAAGAAAAATTAATGTAACGTACCTAAGTAACGAAATACAAGAAAATAAACATATTTCTGTCACATGAACCGTTTTCGTTTGGGTTCCTTAATAGAACAGTAATTAAACACAAAGAAGGTTTGAACTTTGCAATTTTAAAGCGAAAAATTTCACATCCTCGGACGAGATTGGAACCCGCGTCGTCCAACAATACGAATTAGAAGCCATGAACGCTAAGCCACCGAGGAGATCGGTTCGAGCATCAAAATTAAATTTCTTGTTGATTTTAACCGTCGTATGGGGACGGAGGCATAAGCAGGCGTTAGTGCTATAAACATTATTTAAGGCTTATAAGGCAATTACATATAATTATAGAATACAAAGCTGTATTTCAATAATATGAAGTTTTTTTGAAAATATAAACAAAACCTACTTCTAGACTAAACCTGCATGTACGGTCGCCTGCAATAAGAAGTATGTAGGGGGTGTAAATCCTTACACTGGAGTTGATATGCCGGCGAGAGTAATGATATGATGTCCAGCTGCATAAAGGAAACCACCCGTGTTCATGGTCAAATGCAAACTGATTTATTTTATAATAATAATGTACAATAACTGTCGCACACGAAATCGCGGGAATCAGCACAATTTCACAATACAACGCGGTCACATTAACTCGACGCATCGCTGGAATGCGGGTCCCCGCCCGCTTGCCCCCGCATTCCCTTTTCTCGCCCGGCAAGTGTCAGTAGGTACGGTCAACATCATTGTTACCGATACACGCGTCGATAATTTGGCTTTATGCTCAATATTAATAACGGTTACAGGTAGACATCTTCACAGAATATGTAGTTGTATATTACCTTTCAAAATAAATAAATATTTTTTATTCATTTAACAAACTTAATTTTTAATCAATTTTTACCCGATCATAATAAAGGCCACTTGGGCGGTTTTTTTTTGCACACCGTACTTGAGCGCTAAACTGACGTCACATGGTCAAGCGTCTAGTTAATGTGACCGCGTTGTACATGTACTTACTTCGTAAAAATTATGCATTTAACAATTTTGAAAAGTGCCTCAGCATTTAATTTCATAAAATTTACATCAAAATTGTCCCAAAATTAAATTATTAATATAACTTAAAATAATCCTTATAAATAACTTAAAATAATCCTTATCTACATTTTTATAAAATGTAGTACTGTAGTACAGTTTTGAAAATTATTGAATAAATTTCAAAAATTTTCAAAACATCTTATGGCAGGCGACTGTACAAACTAAAAGTAGGAAATATGGAAAGCCCTCGTCTAAACTTTTGCCGAAGGGAATAACAAACCAAAATGTTATCTTTCAATAAGCGCTGATTCAATTTCGATATAATTTACATGGCACCTCTAAAGTATGAACTACCAAACAAATGAATCATCAAAATCAATTCATAGGCGGAATAATCGCGTAACAAAAACAAAACCAAAAACAAAAAACAAATGCAGTCCGTATTTGTTTTTTGTTTTTGTTTTTTAACTTAATTGAGAACTTTCTCCTTCTTTGTGTTCTGTACATTAATCCAACAAATAAATCCATACAATGCAGCGGCCAGCAAAAGAGGCATTGATGGACGAACGTGTAAATAAGGACCGAGGCGAAGCCCAGACACACAAACGTAAGTCCATCAATGCCTAGTTGTGACTTATATAAGGTGCGTTCGATTAGCAATGAGGGCGTTGGTGGCGTTGTCATTGTTGGCTCCTTTGTTAAAGCATTCGTAAATTTGCCGTTATTTTTGCCCACACCCTTATCATCATCATCTCAGCCTACACCCTACTCGAACGCTAAACCGAGCGTAAGACCTAAAGTCGCATAATTATGCTGTCAAATACATAGTTGTAATAAAACGATCACAAACAACCATGCTCCGGACGTGGGTCAAAAAGCACTTATTGGTTGCATAAATAACTCTTTTTTTAGCTTTGCGATCGCTGAACGAAAAGAGGCCAACAACATTTTCACCCACAGATTCCCAATTCGAAATTTTCAGCATTATTTACGCCAACTTGGGGCTATACGAACGCACTAATAGTACAGATATCAAAATAAAATAGTAAATTTTTCAATAAACAGCTTTCTATTTGCAAGCCAGTTCAAAATTTAAATAAAACCTATGATAAGTTACCTCCTTGGTTGCCATGTACCGGAGTAAAAGATGGTGCCATTTTTAAATAACACGACAGATATGAGTTAACTATGTAATTTATACTACACCTGCTCGGAAAGTACCTTGATACTTTATCAAATTTACGGTAGAAAGTACGTCATTGCATATCGAACAAATATGCGGCGAGAAAACGCATCTGAGCGGGAGAGAAAAGTGTATGAAAATCCATTTCTTACGTGGTTTTTCTTTTTTAATTTTAGGTAAGACTATGCGCTGGTAACCTAAATATCAAAAGCCAAAAAGTTTTTACAGTGAGTTTTTATCTCCAAGTTCGCAAAATGACACTGGCCACTAGCTGTGTGTTGGATGGTGTCAAACAATTTGAAAAAAGAACATGTGAAAATTGCAGACGCCATTGGCGCCATTTTCAATTTGTGTGTTGTTTGAGGATTCAGTTTTCGTAGAAAAGTAAAATAAAACTATCAAAATGATAAGTAGTGATAGTGATGATGAAGATTTTTTAACTCCGCCGCAGTTGAAGGAAACAGCAAAAATACTGATTGATAACCTTTTACCACAGAAATCAATTAAAAAATATAATAAAACTAATGACGATTTTTTGCAATGGAAAAGTGATAAAAATGCGGCATCTTTTTCTGAAACTGTTTTGCTAGCTTATTTCAGAGAAAAAGCGCAAAAATACAAACCAAGTACGTTATGGTCTATGTACTCAATGTTGAAAAGTACTATATTGACAAGAAACGACATAAATATTCAAGAATACAAAAAACTTACAGCATTTCTGAAAAGAAAGTCGGAGGGATTCCGTAGTAAGAAATCAAAAGTGCTTACTACAAAGGATGTTTATTCCTTTTTGCAGAATGCTCCAGATGATAAATATTTGTTGATGAAGGTAAGTTTATGAACAAAATGCACTGGTTTAAAATTTATTACGTACCTATTTATGAGTAGAAATCTACTAGGTTTTCCTGTTTGATATTTTTGTTTACAGGTTATTTTGATTTTAGGAGTAAATGGGGCCTGTCGTTCGCAAGAACTTGTGGATATGACAACAGACGATATCGAAATCCTCGAAAATGGAATAATCGTCAATATTCCTAACACAAAAACCAAAATTCAGCGATCATTTGTTATATCGGGCTTATTTTATGAGATAGTGAAGAAATATAACGAAATTCGCCCCAGTGACCCCAAAACCAATCGGTTTTTACTACAATATAAAAACAAAAAATGTACGAAACAAGTAATTGGGAAAAACAAAATAAGTACTGTGCCAAGAGAAATAGCTTCGTACCTTAATTTACTCAATCCACTAGAATACACTGGCCACTGCTTTCGCAGAACATCAGCGACTATTCTTGCCAATACTGGTGCTGATTTAACCACAATAAAACGTCACGGTGGTTGGAAATCGTCCGCTGTTGCAGAAAGCTACATAGAGAATTCCGTAGAAAAGAAAACACGAATAAATAACCAAATATCGGGATCGATTAATGTGCATCAAGACTCATCTCCTCAACCATCAACGAGCGCGGCGATGCCAGATGCCCTTCAGCAGCCAGTTGCCCCTTTGGCACCACAGCCTTCTACGAGCGCAGTGCCAACAGCACAGCCAGTTATTCCTCCTACATTATCGCAAACATCTCAAACAAACATTAATGGAAAAAGTGTTACATTAAGCTTCACTAACTGCAACAATTTCAATTAGTAAAGATTTAGTTTTTTATTTTCCTCGTAGGTGTAGTATAAAGCACTATGTATCACTCGAGAGAAAGTGCGATTCCCGATCTCGGGTGTTTTAAAGCGACACCAAAACCAACAAACGACACCCTCGACGGTAATCGGTCACTTTCTCCTCTCGGTGAACAATGTACTATTATTTGGCCGCTAAACCACGACAGATATGAATTTTCATACAACTTTTGCCGGCCGGTGCTCGTCAAATACATTTGGCCAGTACAGCAATATCGATTTATCTCGAAGTATGAGAAGGCTTTTAGCATGATTGAGCAAAAAATATATATATATATCAGTATTTTTATGACCAAGCAGAAGTTGGAAATAAGGTAAAAAAATTGATTTCTATGTTCTTAGTTAGTTCGAACTCACTTAATTATTATTATACATATATCGGCTTAATTATAACTTACCCTAAGACGAGGTCCTTTATACAGCGGCGTAGAGTTGGTGAAGGTGACCATGTTCATGTTTTTGTTTATAGGAGTCGAGGTGAGGGCTATTTGTCGTTGTCGCATCTGGCCAGGTGTAGCTGAAATGTACCAAATATTGTACAGTATGATGTGACATGTGAAAAGACGGAAAATATTTAAAATTGACCCAACTGTCCAGGTGCAGCTGAAATGTACCAAATATTGTACAGTGATGATGCCTGAAATGTACCGAATATTGTACAGTGATGATGTCTGAAATGTACCAAATATTGTACAGTGATGATGTCTGAGATGTACCCATGTTGTACAGCATGATGTGACATGTGAAAAGACAGAGAATATTTAAAATTGACGCAACTGTCCAGGTACAGCTGAAATGTACCAAATATTGTACAGTGATGATGTCTGAAATGTACCAAATATTGTACAGTGATGATGTCTGAGATGTACCTATGTTGTACAGTATGATGTGACATGTGAAAAGACGGAAAATATTTAAAATTGACCCAACTGTCCAGGTGCAGCTGAAATGTACCAAATATTGTACAGTGATAATGTCTGAAATGTACCGAATATTGTAGAGTGATGATGTCTGAAATGTACCAAATATTGTACAGTGATGATGTCTGAGATGTACCCATGTTGTACAGCATGATGTGACATGTGAAAAGACAGAGAATATTTAAAATTGACGCAACTGTCCAGGTACAGCTGAAATGTACCAAATATTGTACAGTGATAATGTCTTAAATGTACCGAATACTGTACAGTGATGATGTCTGAAATGTACCAAATATTGTACAGTGATGATGTCTGAGATGTACCCATGTTGTACAGCATGATGTGACATGTGAAAAGACAGAATATTAAAAATTGACCCAACTGTCCAGGTGCAGCTGAAATGTACCAAATATTGTACAGTGATAATGTCTGAAATGTACCGAATATTGTACAGTGATGATGTCTGAAATGTACCAAATATTGTACAGTGATGATGTCTGAGATGTACCCATGTTGTACAGCATGATGTGACATGTGAAAAGACAGAGAATATTTAAAATTGACGCAACTGTCCAGGTACAGCTGAAATATACCAAATATTGTACAGTGATGATGTCTGAAATGTACCAAATATTGTACAGTGATGATGTCTGAGATGTACCCATGTTGTACAGCATGATGTGACATGTGAAAAGACAGAGAATATTTAAAATTGACCCAACTGTCCAGGTGCAGCTGAAATGTACCAAATATTGTACAGTGATAATGTCTGAAATGTACCGAATATTGTACAGTGATGATGTCTGAGATGTACCAAAAATTGTACAGTGATAATGTCTGAAATGTACCGAATATTGTACAGTGATGATGTCTGAAATGTACCAAATATTGTACAGTGATAATGTCTGAAATGTACCGAATATTGTACAGTGATGATGTCTGAAATGTACCGAATATTGTACAGTGATGATGTCTGAAATGTACCAAATATTGTACAGTGATAATGTCTGAAATGTACCGAATATTGTACAGTGATGATGTCTGAAATGTACCAAATATTGTACAGTGATGATGTCTGAGATGTACCCATGTTGTACAGCATGATGTGACATGTGAAAAGACAGAGAATATTTAAAATTGACGCAACTGTCCAGGTACAGCTGAAATGTACCAAATATTGTACAGTGATGATGTCTGAAATGTACCAAATATTGTACAGTGATGATGTCTGAGATGTACCTATGTTGTACAGTATGATGTGACATGTGAAAAGACGGAAAATATTTAAAATTGACCCAACTGTCCAGGTGCAGCTGAAATGTACCAAATATTGTACAGTGATAATGTCTGAAATGTACCGAATATTGTAGAGTGATGATGTCTGAAATGTACCAAATATTGTACAGTGATGATGTCTGAGATGTACCCATGTTGTACAGCATGATGTGACATGTGAAAAGACAGAGAATATTTAAAATTGACGCAACTGTCCAGGTACAGCTGAAATGTACCAAATATTGTACAGTGATAATGTCTGAAATGTACCGAATACTGTACAGTGATGATGTCTGAAATGTACCAAATATTGTACAGTGATGATGTCTGAGATGTACCCATGTTGTACAGCATGATGTGACATGTGAAAAGACAGAATATTAATAATTGACCCAACTGTCCAGGTGCAGCTGAAATGTACCAAATATTGTACAGTGATAATGTCTGAAATGTACCGAATATTGTACAGTGATGATGTCTGAAATGTACCAAATATTGTACAGTGATGATGTCTGAGATGTACCCATGTTGTACAGCATGATGTGACATGTGAAAAGACAGAGAATATTTAAAATTGACGCAACTGTCCAGGTACAGATGAAATGTACCAAATATTGTACAGTGATGATGTCTGAAATGTACCAAATATTGTACAGTGATGATGTCTGAGATGTACCCATGTTGTACAGCATGATGTGACATGTGAAAAGACAGAGAATATTTAAAATTGACCCAACTGTCCAGGTGCAGCTGAAATGTACCAAATATTGTACAGTGATAATGTCTGAAATGTACCGAATATTGTACAGTGATGATGTCTGAGATGTACCAAAAATTGTACAGTGATAATGTCTGAAATGTACCGAATATTGTACAGTGATGATGTCTGAAATGTACCAAATATTGTACAGTGATAATGTCTGAAATGTACCGAATATTGTACAGTGATGATGTCTGAAATGTACCGAATATTGTACAGTGATGATGTCTGAAATGTACCAAATATTGTACAGTGATAATGTCTGAAATGTACCGAATATTGTACAGTGATGATGTCTGAAATGTACCAAAAATTGTACAGTGATGATGTCTGAAATGTACCGAATATTGTACAGTGATGATGTCTGAAATGTACCGAATATTGTACAGTGATGATGTCTGAAATGTACCAAATATTGTACAGTGATGATGTCTGAGATGTACCAAAAATTGTACAGTGATAATGTCTGAAATGTACCGAATATTGTACAGTGATGATGTCTGAAATGTACCAAATATTGTACAGTGATGATGTCTGAGATGTACCCATGTTGTACAGCATGATGTGACATGTGAAAAGACAGAGAATATTTAAAATTGACGCAACTATCCAGGTACAGCTGAAATGTACCAAATATTGTACAGTGATGATGTCTGAAATGTACCAAATATTGTACAGTGATGATGTCTGAGATGTACCCATGTTGTACAGCATGATGTGACATGTGAAAAGACAGAGAATATTTAAAATTGACCCAACTGTCCAGGTGCAGCTGAAATGTACCAAATATTGTACAGTGATGATGTCTGAAATGTACCAAATATTGTACAGTGATGATGTCTGAGATGTACCCATGTTGTACAGGATGATGTGACATGTGAAAAGACAGAGAATATTTAAAATTGACGCAACTGTCCAGGTACAGCTGAAATGTACCAAATATTGTACAGTGATAATGTGACACGTGACAAGACAGACAAGTCTTGCACCTGATGGTAAGCACTACGCCTTGCTTATGACAGTTGCAGTCGCACCCACAGCTTACAACTGAAGGTTTATGTACAACTGTAATCGTCATTTTAAGACATTGCGCGAGTTAATCCAAAGTAAAATATTTTTATATATTAGTAGTAAGTACCTACATAGTAAAAGATTAATTATATATAAACTGAGAGTATAGGCCATTCGATAATGTTATCCAAATCCATAGCAATTCGTGCCACTGTAATAACGTGAATCGGTAACGAACACACGCACTAACAAACTTTCGCATTTATAATATTAGAATGAGTTATATCATAGATTAGGTTAGTAGACAAACTTATGTACGCAACTGTATATAAAAAGGTTATATATAACATTAAGGTATTATATAACAATGAACCCATATTTCTCCTGGCCACACTAAACTTGAGAACGGATGGAACAATGTCGGGATTTTTTTTTGTTGTGTGTATTATTGTCAGAAGGTTCTTATGATAGAAAAATCCAGAAACAAGTACAATTTGAAAAATTTAATACCGACTTCCATTCTATTCAGTTATTGGAGTGTAACTCAAAAACTACTGAACCGAATTTGATGAAATTTAAATGGGACCACACGGGAAGCACCACTTTTCAAACAAAATAATTTTGAGAATCGGTTCATCCAGTCCAAAGTTATGAGGTAACAAACATTAAAAGGCCGAGCCTACTACGCGAAAGAAGTCGCGGGCAGTCGCTAGTATACTCTAGTTATACGAATAAATAAGTTAGATGGCGCTGCGGTGATGAAGAACAGTCAGAACAAGCAAACGTTAATATCAAGACTAGCAGATTTAGAAGTTAGAGACTTAATGACAAAAAAGGGATTAGATGATGCAATTGTATTAGAGAGAGAGAGACATGGCTCAATTTCAGACTCAACGTGATGTGCCGATACCTACAGTAGGTAATATTTGCAAGGGCACTTTAAACTGAGATACAAGTGATAGGGATAGATAGGCTATAATGATAAAAAAGAGATAAATACAAGATATTAAACTATCATAGTCGCAAACATTAGAAATGTTCACATAATTTGCGGGATAATAACAATGTACATTTTTGTTCCATATTTCGGAAACTCTAAGCAAGATGTTCATTGTGTGTATACTTATTTGTTTAGTTTCCTAATCCTAACTCCTAATAACTTTATACAGGGCAAGACTGGATTAAATTTCAAAATTAGCATGATAAATAAACTTAAACTTAAAAATGCGTTATAAAAATTAAGGGAAAAACTGGATTAAAATAAAGTTTGCATGACGTGCCGATAACTAAACGGTAGGTAATATTTACAAGGACACTACCTGTGTCTTAGATATATGTCTCTAGACATACTTCCTAGTATGAACAACGCTTTACAAAGATTAAGAGAAAGATTGGATTAAAATAAAGTTATATGTCCCTAGACATGCTTCCTAGTGTGAACAACGCTTTACAAAAAATAAGAGAAAGATTGGATTAAAATAAAGTTATATGTCACTAGACATGCTTCCTAGTGTGAACAACGCTTTACAAAGATTAAGAGAAAGATTGGATTAAAATAAAGTTATATGTCACTAGACATGCTTCCTAGTGTGAACAACGCTTTACAAAGATTAAGAGAAAGATTGGACTAAAATAAAGTTTGCATGACGTGCCGGTAACTAAACGGTAGGTAATATTTACGACGACGCTACCTGTATCTTAACTTAACATACGAGTATGTCTCTAGACACGCTTCCTAGTGCGAATGAAGCTTTACAAAGATTTAGAGAAACACTGTGTTAAATTTCAAAGTTAGCATGCCTTGCAGATAACTAAACAGTAGGTAATATACATAAACACTTCCGGTGTCTTAGATATATATGTTTCTAGACATGCTACCTAGTTTAAACAACGCTTTACAAAGATTAAAAGAAAGACTGGATTAGATTACAAAGTTTGCATGAAGTGCAGATATCTAAACGGTAGGAAATATTTACAAGGACACTACCTGAGATCGGGGTGGTAGGGGCATTGATACCAGGCACGTTTCCAGGCAAATTACCAGGCACATTTTGCGACGGCATGAACGGTTTCAGCGCTTTTGACTGCTCGTCGGGACTGCCGTACTTGTCGAGGATCTCTTTTGCGACCTGTAATTCAATGTAGGTACCGTTTGTAAGTGTTTATCACTCTCTTCCCCATCGAAAATTAGCTACATCGTATAATTTATGTTTAGATACAGCCATCACTTCAAGCGTTCGCAGCGTAGTTTGACTTGGCGATCTTAATCGATCAACGATGTTAAGCAACGCTTGCTGCGGTCAGAAGTTGGATGTGCTAGTGGCATTAATCAACTAAGCGCTTGCGCGCTTTGGAGGGCACGTTAAGCTGTCGGTCCCGGGTGTTTATCTTAGGACAACAGTCGTTAGGCTATATTGAAGGCCTGGGGACGGAAGAAAATTCCAACATGGGTTGGCCACACCAAGCCGCACTGAGCCCTCTTGGTGGATTTTGGCCCAACTCCTCTCTCTGAGAAAAAGCATCGAGTCCCAGCAGTGGGAACATAAAGGGCTGCTTATGTATGTCACTTAAATAAAGGAAGTCTTATATAATCCTGTATAATTCTTGGATTAAGAATTGGCCTGGTCTATATTTTCTGACGTGGATGATGTTACATGAATTAATTTATTTTCAAGGTTACATTTAAATTGGTTAAGCTATTCAGACAAAAATTGGTACCTAATGGTATTAAAAAGTGCAAACCCATTGTAATCAGCCACCATGCAGAACTTCAAATATTTACTAAGTACTTTTTGTTATAGTTTACATACTCGTTGACATAATAAAACATAGTATTTTGTAAACTTTCGCGATGTGAACACATATTTATATTTTATTAACGGGACTTAATCGCGTTAAAAATAGTATGTATTTACCTCGACGTTTCGATTAAGTTGCATTGATCGTTTATCCTCAGAAAAATCTGTCGATATCGTTAGTGTTGTGTGTCGGGACGATGACCTTTTATAACAACTGTTGGGGGTATGTTAAAAAATATCTCCATACTTCAAGACAATGACACCGCCTCTTCAGTCCGCTCGTGACCACGATCAATGCAACTTGATCGAAACGTCCAGGTAAACAAATACTATTGCTAACGCGATTAAACCCCGTTAATATAATATAAATAATAAAACATGTTTTCAAGGGCCAGTCACTTATACATTTCTTAAATTTTAACTCTTCCAATACTTGAATGCATATCCTTTAAGTTACACGTAGAAGCCAACTAAGGAATTTGATGATATTTAAAGGAAGGAAGCTAGAATATTTTTCCCGCTTATGAAAATGTCTAGAAAAAATGTTGGAAATAGTATCTCGTGAAACAATACAGCGTGTAACAAAAATGTATAGTAATACTAAAACCACACACGCAGAAACTCATACAATTGAGACCTAACTACTGTGTTCCAGGAAGTAGTAAACATTCCGAGTTATGAGTAACCAAAGCTTTTCTAATACTCAAGCAGCTTAGGTTCATCCCTGAAAAACTAGGCCAAAGACGGCAATTATCTCCAGAACGTAGACTAGGTGATGTGTATGCGCGCTATTATATATATACCTACTTGTATGTACCTACCCGGATGGCAAACTGGTATCGATGTCGTGTCGACTGTCAAGTGTCCTGTCAGTAATAAACAAGCCGTGCAGTTGAACGTGTGTGTGTTTTACTTTTGCTTTGCTTCCCAAGTAACCGCAGATGCAGGGCCTGGGCTAAGGTGCGGCGCCTGCAGGGGGGCGGAGTTGAATGAATAGGTGACGTAGGGATTGCAGAGCGCTTTGACCCCAACGAACTCCAAGAATAGGCATGTCTAACAGCCAGCAGGGCTGTCCAAAAAAATTAAATATATTTTTTTAACTTTGTATGAAACATATTATACGTGATTTAAAATTTAGATACTTTGCCGTGTGAATCCTGACTAGGTACCTACATATGCACAGCAGTCAGTATTACTACACTTCTTTGTTACACGCTGTATATTCTCGCAAAATAGACAATTAGAAGAATAATCTCACTTTATACGTCTCTGTGTTCATAACTTCTTCCAATATCTTCTTTTTCTCTTCTCGCATCTTGCTGACCTTGATGCGGTTCTTGTTCAAACTCCAGTTGTAGTACCACGATATTGAGGATCGGAGGAATATTACTCTGAAAAAAAAAACTTTATGTGTAGGGTGTTAGGGACTTAATCGTAACTCCTCACGATAAACATGTCACGTCTATATATTAATCTTTATCAGTTATCGTATCTTGTCACTAGCATGAATCTAGCCGCGACAGCTATATCGCGCTCTGTCTTATTACGATAATTACAGTCAACTTGTATCCTATCCTATCGACAATCTATGCTCGCAGTACTGGTTTTATATTGGCTTTTGGTAGCAATTTTGAAGGTTGGCACCCAAGGCAAAGCGGAGCCCCATGCGTGACGTTACTTCTGTATTCCACGGGTCTAGGTACTAAACGAAATCAGTGGTCAATCAAAAACCTAGCACGAATAACTGCGTAATTGTAACGTAACGTGACATTCACATGAAACAGTACAAACTGTCATTTATCTAGAACAACTGTGACACAGATATCACATAGTTTGTACGCCGAAGCGTGACTTGTCGGTTACGTTACGAATACTTTTACGCAAATTGTTTCTGTTATGGCATCTGTTATAGACAGTCGGCGTAAAGGAACGGAGTAGAATATTCCCTCCATTAGAATGCGAAACGTAGGGGGCGAGGAAAGCTGACTTACTAAGTGGTAAACCACTTGTCCAAGATGCCGTCTTGGTTGGTACCACCGCAGTGCGCAAGCTTTACTGCGTTAGGGTGTGAAGGGCACTGTTGCATGTGAAATTACAAAAGAGACTCAAAAACCAATGTCTCAGCGATAATGCCATACTCAAAGAGATCAAAGAACTGCCAACCAAGACCAAGAGTCTGCAAGAAACTAAAACATTGGCCTATAGAAAAGTCATACTATTCGGTGCTGGATCTCATAAACAATAAAATAACTTAAAATTTATTTAATGAAATAAAGTTATGTGTGTGTATTGAGATTAGAAACTGACACTCTTGACATTTTTGTGATAATTAAAATTTTGACTTAAGGTGCTGTCATATCACGATATCAATAAAAATGAGAGCTTTAAAGCAGTTTATCTCATAAGCAGCGATTAATTAAAAAAAAATAAGTCTTCTAAGTACACATTGACAGAATTAAAAACATATTTTAACATACTAGTGTACATTTAAAAAAATCAAACATACCACTTAATTTCACCTTTAAAACAGTTTTTCTCTTTATTCAATTATTATATTTGTTATGAAACACATCACAAAATAGCAATTTTTAATACACATACATTGACGGATTATTTTTTATTTAAGAGTGTACATAATTTTTTTATGATTTTTTTTCGTTATTACGAGATGCGCTTGCTTGATTTCAAGTAAAGGAAAATGAAGCGCTGAGCTGACAGCGCCTTAAATATTTGTAAAATTTGCACGTCGCTATACGACAAAATGTATTCGTATATGGTACTGTTTAGTTTGAAATACCAACTTTAATGTAACCTACATTTTAAGCTAATAAATATTCTATTCTATTGATGAAGTTTGAATATTTTATGTAGATTTTTATAATGATTATAATTGTGATTTCATTCTTTAGCATTCAATAGCTCAAGAGTATATTTTAATATACTCTTGAGCTATTGGTCATTTCGCCAATACTTTAATTTATTTGATTGTAAGAATAAATAATCGTGAGTCCTTACCGCCCGTAAGAATTACAAGATTCCGTGACTATTCTATTTTCTACCGACTAACAAAAAAAAGAGGAGGTACCCATCGACTGTATTTTTTTTATGTTTGTTACCTCATAGCTTTCGATTGGGTGGACCGATTCTCAAAATTATTTTTGTTGCTGGTGCTTCCCGAGTGGTCCCATTTAAATTTCATCAAGTTCGGTCCAGTAGTTTTTGAGATATACTCCAATAACTGAATGCAATAGAAGCCGGTATTAAATTTTTCAAAGTGTACTTGTTTTTTTTAACTTTGGGGTTTTATTTGAAGCCAATGGGGTTTTGTGGATTTTTTCCACAAATCCTCATTACAAACTCTATGAGATTTTTTTGACAGTTTATGAGAATTTGTGCCTGATCCGTTTTTGAACTTTTATTGATGACGGTGGATGTGGGGATTGCCAATGGAGAATTGTGGAATAAACCATATCATTGTTCTACCACCTAGCGACACAACAGAAAGAAAACAAGCCAAACGACTTGACGATTCTAAAGAGATAAAATGCACCAACAATGCATGTAGTCCTAAATTATAATTCAAGTGGCTAATTCGATCGCACAAATAATGTTGTGAATTGCAGCCAGACGTCCGTTCCTAACCGCAAAGTATAGCTCGGTCGTCTCAGGGTCATTGGGATAGCATTATGTTAACACTAGCTTGTGACTACGTCTGCGCAGGATTAGTATTTCCAGTAGCTTTTTTATCTTTTCCAAGGCCATATCTACCCTTGACGGTATCTGTGTTACATTTCATCACCCTTGACGGTCGCCTAGCACGTCTAGTGCATCGAGCTGTCAAATTGACTTGGCTTTTGACTAAGCAGAATCAGAAACTGACACAAACTTTGACAGACCTGTTATCATTACGATCTTTACGCAGGCGGAGATCTTATTATTTTGTCTGTGTTATGCCCAAGCATATTACGCTTGGTGATGGATGATGATTATGATGTAAAGTATCATATAATTATGTTAATCCAGCGCCTCATCTACCTCCATACCAAACTTCATCAACATTGGATCCGCCGTTTGTGCGTGAAAGAGTAACAAAGATGCATACATCCACACATCCATACATCCATACTCACAAACTTTCGCGTTTATAATATTAGTAGAATTAACCCGTTGACTCGCGATTTGCCATATTTGGCCAATAATACAATAGATTTCGCAGAAATCAACCTACTTTTCCAGGATCTGCAACGTGTGCGGTTAAGCTGGTTCTAGGGTTCCACCCAAGACTACGAGACCCTCGGGGCATTTACGTATTTCAGTTGAAAACAAAAATTAATAGAAATCTTGAAAAAAGGCGGTTTTGACAGCTCCAGTCATCAAAAATGTTGTAAGTTGATGTCTGGAGCTGTCAAAACTGACAAAGAGCCGCCATTTTCAAGATTTCAATCAACATTTGATTGTTACCGAGATACGTTATTTGCATGCTTATTAGGTTACGTGCATATCCTCGATAGGGATCCAAATCCGCGTCATCTGACAATCCTTGTCCGACGCTATGACCGCTAGGCTACCGAAACTTATCAGAGCATCATATTTATGAATCTAGTGAGCTTATTATTAACAAGTTATAGAAATCCCGTCCGAGGATGTGAATTTTTCTCTGTATAAATTTCAATGTTTGAGATCGCTAAGCAGGCGTTAGTGCTTTAAAAAGTAATACTATAAATGTTATAGAAACATTTCTAATCATAGATCATCATTATCTCAGCCGTAGGATGTGCACTGCTGAACATAGGTTCTTTATATCCTATAAATTTCCAGAAGGACCAGCAAGCGGTCTGTATCGAACGTCGTCCCGCGATCTTTATATCACTTGCCGACCTGTGGCCTCCACTCCAGAACCTTCTGGCCCCATCGGCTATCTGTTCTGCGTGCTAAGTACCCTGCCCACTGCCACTTCAACTGGCTTATCTTCTGGGCTATGTCGGTGACTTTCGTTCGTCTACGGATCTCCTCATTTCTGATTCGATCACGTAGAGAAACCCAGAGCGTAGCCCTCTCCATAGCTCGTTGTGCGACTTTGAACTTGCTTATAAGACCCACAGTAAGAGACCACGTTTCAGTGACATATGTCCTCACTGGTAACACACATTAGTCAAATACTTTTGTCTTGAGGCACTGAGGTATTTTGGACGAGAAGAACGCTAGTATGTCAAAATAGACGCATAGTTAAAATACTTACAAAATTGGTAAAACTAGGAGCGGTGACGCGTGCAACACTGAATACATCCAATTTTGACCCCTCCCGACGTACATAAAGTAGTACAATATGGCGAACAGTATGTACAGTCCGACTGAATACGCCATGACGTAACCGATGACGCGCTTGTGCGTCTGCTCTTTGTACTGGTCATCTTGCTCTATGCTCTTGATCTTCGTTTCGAGTCGTTCGAGTATTTCTGTTGTTGTCTTCTTACGCTGCGAACAAAATAAATCATAATTAACTAGTAGTTCTGCGTACAGTAGACCTCGCGGGGACATAATCTTAGCAGCGGCAATGTTTCGCAGTACTACACATCCTATTCGCATATTCGAAATTCCTCTCTGAGAGGATTGCATAGCTAGTACTTTCCATGCTAAAAGAGAAAACTCTTTTCTACCTCTTAACATTGTCCGATTTCAGTGATTTTTTTTTCATGGAATCATGACATTGTTTACTATACCAGTACGTTTTGACTTTTTCTGTTTTTTAAGTTCTAAAAAAGGAAATTTATAGTACTTTGAAATACTGATAAAATCAAAACGTACGGGCATAGTAAACAATGTCATGATACCATGAAAAAAAATCACTGAAATCGGACAATGTTAAGAGGTAGAAAAGAGTTTTCTCTTTTAGCATGGAAAGTACTAGCTATGCAATCCTCTTAAGGTGCTAGTTGGTAGCCGTCTACGTATTTGAAGCCGCAGCAAACGACGTGTCGCAGCGACACTACTGGTTTCTATGTATTTCTACATACATTCGTAGACGACACGAAGCTAACGTCACGTCGTCGAGCGGCAGACGATACTGTCGCCCGACCGCAGAATCTACCTAGTAAAACAACTGAAAAACTTTTAAACTAAACTTTTCGTATCGCTTTTCGAATGGCTGATGCCATCTGCAGTTGCTGTCTGCAGTTGGGTTCGAAATCATGACTGCAGCATGAAGCGACGACGTGTCGCGGCGACATGAAGCAACGACATGTCGTCTGCTGGTGTGGAGGTAAATGAGGCGCTAGATTAACACACATAGGATACATTTCATCATCATCCATCACCGTGCGGGTGTAACCACGAGAAATTTAGTAGTAGTAGTATAGTAGTTATAATTTGAGAATACTATAACTATTTTCTAGTACTGATAATGATAAGATTTGAGCGGTTTGACATGTATATCAAGAAAACATATTATTGTGGCAGCAGATAATACCGAACGTATTGAATAACTGATTTCATAACACCTACATCTCATAAATCTGTCAGATGAATCATTATGTTTCTAATAATAAGATAATTGGCGGCATTTCAATCTATTTTCAGACAATCAGAAACTAGTTGCCCACCGATAAATACGGGCCACATATCAAACGAAAGTGAATTTGTCATATATATTATTTTTATTTATAGGTATTTAATATATCTTATATGTATATTTTCTCCTTGTCACACTATATAACGTCTATACAGACTGACTGGTTGAACACTTTACATAAACAAGGACATGATAATTCATGGTCACATGAAACGTTTAAAAAAATAAAATTAAAAAAATACCGTAAAAAACCGTAAAAAAAACCGTACTCGAAAATTATGGACACCGTCCGAACGGGGTTAATGACCCAAAGCGCCGCGCCGCGTTCAAAGGAATCAAGCTGCGTCCGAACGGGGTTAATGACCCAAAGGGCCGCGCCGCCCGCGCCGCGTTCACAGGAATCAAAGGATGCCGCGATCGTCGGCCGCCCGCCCGGCCGCGCCGCGCCGGTGTAAACAAACAAGTACTTACCTTGCCGCGCTAAGGCAAATTTTATTACTACACGCGCGCCGCGAGTGACCATGTTTATTGTTTTGAGTAGACAATTAAAGTTAAATTAGGTAAATATTAGGCACCTATTTTTTTTTCTTAATTAGAACGAGAATCGAGTACTGAGCACTATATATCAATATGTAAAGTGTTCAACCAGTCAGCCTGTATAAATGTTACTATATAATATGTTATGTATATATGTTACTATATAAATGTCACGCTACTATAACTTGAGAACGGCTTTACCGATTTCATTCATCATCATTTTTTAAATTGTTTTCTAATACTTCGTCCTTACATTAAAAAAGAAAAAAGAAAAGATGGGGATTATGGCGAGGCCGAAGGCCGAGCCTACTACGCGAACGATGTCGCGGTCAGTCGCTAGTCTATATATATAAAAATGAACCCCTATTTCTCCTGGTCACGCTATAACTTGAGAACGGATGGAACAATTTCGCTAATTCTTTTTTTTGTGTTAATTATTGTCAGGAGAAGGTTCTTATGAAAGAAAAACCAAGAAAAGACGGGAGATTATGGCCAGGCCGAAGGCCGAGCCCACTACGGGAACGAAGTAGCGAAGCTAAGTTTTTAGAGTGAACACATCCTGCCCATACGACGGTTAAAAATCAACCAGATTCGATGCTCGGACAGAACGCCTCAGTGGCCTAGTGGTCATGACGTCTGACACGCATTGCCGGAAGACGCAGGTTCGAATGTCGAATTGTTTTGTTGTTATAAGTAGTAAAAAGCCGTTATTTTTACGTTAGAAAAAGACATTTTGATTTTACTTATTTGTATAGATGATGTATAGATAACAAACTAAGCGTGTGCATTTCACGTTGGCGAGTCAAGTTGGTACGTAATAAAAAAACATGATTTAAATGTACTCGATTAATTTGGCTATTTTATCTTCCCGTCCAGAATAAATCACGGGCGTTGGCTAGTTAGTATACAATATATAATTTATTCATGGTCAAAGTCGCAGGAAGTCAGTATGCAAAGCGAGGGCAGTGCACTAACTCCACACTTGCGTAATGAAGATATCAAATTAAATTCGTCATATTTTTTTGCCAAAACTTGAAAGTCTGCTAACTAGACCGTGACTGATATATCTTAGAGCTTTATTACAAGGACGCAGAGATCATATTGCAATGTCAAGTGTTGAGATAAGAGACAGATTCGTGCGAAAGTGAATGTGCATTTTATAGTAAAACTTCTCACATAAACTGTGGCGAGGTGATGAAAAGTTCGTTTTTCAATATTATTGCTACTGATATTTTTATTGTAAACGTATACAATCTCCACCCACAAGATATATTAACGTTAGAAACGGGATATTTACCTTGTAAACATATACAATCTCCACCCACAAGATATATTAACGTTAGAAACGGGATATTTACCTTGTAAACGTATACAATCTCTACCCACAATATATATTAACGTTAGAAACGGGATATTTACCTTGTAAAAGTATACAATCTCCACCCACAAGATATATTAACGTTAGAAACGGGATATTTACCTTGTAAACGTATACAATTTCCACCCACAAGATATATTAACGTTAGAAACGGGATATTTACCTTGTAAACATATACAATCTCCACCCACAAGATATATTAACGTTAGAAACGGGATATTTACCTTGTAAACGTATACAATCTCCACCCACAAGATATATTAACGTTAGAAACGGGATATTTACCTTGTAAACGTATACAATCTCCACCCACAAGATATATTAACGTTAGAAACGGGATATTTACCTTGTAAACGTATACAATTTCCACCCACAAGATATATTAACGTTAGAAACGGGATATTTACCTTGTAAACATATACAATCTCCACCCACAAGATATATTAACGTTAGAAACGGGATATTTACCTTGTAAACGTATACAATCTCCACCCACAAGATATATTAACGTTAGAAACGGGATATTTACCTTGTAAACGTATACAATCTCCACCCACAAGATATATTAACGTTAGCAACGGGATATTACCATGTACATATCCGTACCATATTACATGGTAAATATTCCGTTTCTAACGTTAATTCTTGCATCAATGACCATGTCAGTTTAAAAACTCATATCACAAGAGATATGTTTTAATATTTGGGTTCTATTTGTTTTATTGGCAAATGTAGGCAGACAGGCAGGCGGCCCACCTGATGCAAAGTGGTCACCGTCGCCTATAGACGTTTGCAACACCAAGGGCGTTGTCGCACTGCCGACCTCTAAGAAATTAGTGACGCCTTTTTAAACAACCCCATATCGTAGGGCAGAGAGAAAACATCGGCGGGAAGCTTCATCCAGATTTTTGTTGTACGCGGAAAAAAGTTCTTAGGAACCGTTAGTTGAGCTAGGTAGCTTAAGGTAATGAGTGTATACTTTAAGAAAAGAAGGAACCGTATTGGGATCACTTCGCTGATCATCTGCGTATCTAATACATAAATATAAGACATGAGTAATATGGGCCTCTTAAGTAAGCTTAAAGTAGCACAACGAACTATGCTAGCTAGGAAGTATTTGACCAATGTGTGTTACCAGTGATGACATATGGCACTGAAACGTGGTCTCTTACCATAGGCCTCATAAGTAAGCTGAAAGCCGCACAACGAGCTATGGAGAGGGCTATGCTTGGGGTTTCTCTACGATCCAATCAGAAATGAGGAGATACATAGACGGACTAAAGTCACCGACATAGCCCAGAAGCCAGTTGAATTGGCAGTGGGCAGGGCACATAGCAAGCAGAACTGTGATGGCCGATGGGTTGAGAATGTTCTGGAGTGGAGACCACGGACCGGCAAGCGCAGCGTAGGTCGTCCACCGACACGGTGGACAGACGACCTGATAAGGGTCGCAGGACGGTTTTCGATGCAGTCCGCTACTTTTGGAAATATATGGGGGAGGTCTATACAGTGGACGTTCTCCGGGTCAGATGAGATGCGAAGACATAAGTTCCATACAAATTGTGTCAAATGTCTATCCCTCTTGAGCCAAAATGTCAAGAAACTGTAGGTAACAACATTTTAACGACAAGCAACCAATGTTTTGATTTGTCCAAAATATGAATACTCACCATGATCATATTATCATGGACACACTTCAAATTATATATTTTTTGACAGCAATTCATTAATCATTTCCATCACAATTTCGGAGTCATCGTTATAATACCGTTTGTTTCATGGTGAATGTTCTGAAGAGCTCTTTAATCTTATTCCTTCCTCACCTTATTCTTATTCTTTTTTGGGGGCGATGAGGCCTGCACTGACGTCCCGCTTGGGGTGTTTGTGCATTCCCCCTGCCAGCATTTACTTAAGCCAGCCTAACTCCTTCACATAGCGGAGTATGGCCTTGGGTCGCAGGCACAACTGCTCCAGTGTTGTTTGAGATGTTGTATGAACAACTGTCGATGATGCTAGTGATGCCTCATGCGGTCTTCCTTCCTCACCGTTCCGATCCCGAACTAAGTACTCGTTCCGGCCTAACATTGCATCCATATACCTACTGTTCAAAACTCCTTACCACGAACCAAAAAGTTTGGCAGTTCCTACCTCTGTGGTATAAGTAAATTAAGGAATGCTCAGCCGGCGAACGTATTTCTTTGCAGCTTGCAGCTATGACCCTGGGTCTTTCAAGCGGGACGTGAAAAAGCATCTCTCAGGTCATCATAGGGGTGGCGATTAAAGCAGCTTACGGCTGCATTAATCAATATCAATTTTCATTAATTACGTTTCTATGACTATTTTTGCTATCTATTGTCACGTAAATGTAATTTCAAACTCAAATAAAAACTTAAAAATATTTAAAAACTTCTGATTACATATACGTTTGTTTACTATGTCCCGTTTTCCACGAAATAATCCTGGTTTTTTTCACTCAACATGTTTCAAAATTCCGTCTATGTAAAAAAATCTGACTACGCTGTTCCGCATTTGCCTTTTGCGTTCCAGCGTGCGTAGGCATAGTTGTTCAGCCTGCCTATTGTTTGGGTAGGTATATAGTAACGCAATACAATACAACGAACGCAGAACGCGTAACGCTAGAACGCGTGATCGCTTTCTGTCTGATAGGACCCTCAGTCTTACGAATGCTTCCCTACAATACCCCGAACACACAATTGATACTTTTTAGACACAGGTAACCGAGGCAGGTGCTTACGTCACCACCTGAACATTTGGACACCTATGAGTCAAGGATGAGTGGAGGAAAACAATGGCTTGTAAACATTTGAATGCTCCACAATACAGGTGTAGGTAAGTATTCGTATTTGACTTGTTTTAGGGTTTATATCGGATACGAAATCCGATTACATTTAGAAGCGCTGATACGAGTAGAATGGGGGTAACAAAGGTCGGCCGTCGATTAATGACCACGGGATCTATGCCCTACTTCTGGATTGAGCTCTCAGTGAAGGTAACATCGTGATGAAACCTACAGCATGGTGGTAGGGCACTTCTGGTGTCTACCTGACTAGCTGTCAACAAGTTTGTACATCTGCCGCTGCACACCTAACAGTGTGTTCCGGCAGCTGTCCTTGAGAGCCACGAGCTATTCTAGATCTAGTGTGATACCACCTTCGACCGCATCAACACTGACCATTAAGTGAGATAGTAGTCAAACACTATAGCCTATCATGGGTAAACAAGAACAATTTGAAAAATTTAATACGGTCTTCCATTCTATTCAGTTATAGGTGTATCTCAAAAACTACTGAACCGAATTTGATTAAATTTTAATGGGACCACACGGGAAGCACCACCTTTCAAACAAAAAAGGAATTTTGAGAATCGGTTCTCCCTCTCCAAAGTTATCAGGTAACAACAAAAATAACAATAAAAACAACCAAGTACTTACAATTTGAAAATATTAATACCGACTTCCATTATATTACTTTGGTAAAAATCAGTTATTGGAGTGTAACTCAAAAACTACTGGACCGAATTTGATGAAATTTAAATGGGACCACACGGGAAGCACCAGCTTTCAAACAAAAAAGGAATTTTGAGAATCGGTTCTCCCTCTCCAAAGTTATCAGGTAACAAACGTAAAAACAACCAAGTACAATTTGAAAATATTAATACCGACTTCCATTATATTACTTTGGTAAAAATCAGTTATTGGAGTGTAACTCAAAAACTACTGGACCGAATTTGATGAAATTTAAATGGGACCACACGGGAAGCACCAGCTTTCAAACAAAAAAGGAATTTTGAGAATCGGTTCTCCCTCTCCAAAGTTATCAGGTAACAAACGTAAAAACAACCAAGTACAATTTGAAAATATTAATACCGACTTCCATTATATTACTTTGGTAAAAATCAGTTATTGGAGTGTAACTCAAAAACTACTGGACCGAATTTGATGAAATTTAAATGGGACCACACAGGAAGCACCAGCTTTCGAACAAAAAAATCCAGCGGAAAGTTAGAAGGTAAAAACATTTTAAAAAAATACAGTCGAATTGAGTACCTCTTCCTTTTTTTGGAAGTCGGTAGAAAAACTGTCAAATTGAGTACCTCCTCATTTTTGGAAGTCAGTAGAAAATATTTATGTTTTGGAACAATTCCTCGACTTACTATTCTGTCCAAATTTTCGGATAAAAGTTACAGGCATACTCTTGAGGTGCGGAAACGGAAAATACTGATTGATACTAATTAACCTAGAATTTTGATTTAATAAAAGTGAGTTCCTCTTAGGTTTACAGTCCCCAGCGTTTACATTAAGTATTAAAGAACTTATTGAAAACAAAACAAATGTGTACTTCTCACTAAAATTGCAAAGCTTGAGCACGCAAATCAGTGTTTTAAAAATGAAATAAAATTTCTATTACTAAATTTGACCTAAACAAATGTATGTATGTATGAGCACAGGTCATGTCAGTGATCAAGTCATGGTTCAGTTTATTATTTAATTAGGGGAAGAAATAAACATTTCCAAATGTATTTTCGACAGTTGTATTTTCCAATTACTTTAATGCTGTAATGTATTTCTGCATTGACTTTGTGATAAGATTTAAAAGAAATTTTATTGCATAGGTATTCGCCTATCTATCATTGTTAGCAATAATTATCATTACTTACAAAGGCATTTGCATCATTCAAGAAGGTCAATCATCAAAGGTACGTTTTTTTCTATGCAGTTTATTACCACCACACAAGTAGGAACTGTATTTTTTAGGGGATAGGTTGGCAAACGAGCAAGCGATTATTAACCTGATGGTAAGTGATACCGTCGCCCACGGACATCCGCAATACCAGAGGTCTCGAGGTCGATGCGTTGCCGACCTTTGAGGAAGGATGATAGGAAGGAAGAATAGAGAACAGGGCAGGGGTGAATCGGACCTCAAACTGATGAAACGCAAGCTATGTTACTTCACGTCAGTGTTATGTGAGAGTGTGGTACTTCTCCGGCCATGCGGGCCCATTTGGCTGCGGGATTGCAATGTGACACTACCACATAAAAGACTTGGGTATGGTACAAAAATATTTTGTTTTACGTTTTGATTGTTTCAAGTGTTAAAAAGTTAATTTGTAGTACTTTGAAATACTGAATTAATCATCTTATGCGGGCACAATAAACAATGTGTTAATTACATTTTAAAAATCACTGAAATCGGACAATGTTAAATGGTAGAAAAGATTTATTGCTTTCAGTATAGACAAGTACTAGCTATGCTATCCTCTTAAGACAGGAAAATATATGGGTCACATTGAAATTATATAAGAAAAACAAGGAAAAGTCATATTTATGTTAATTATAGTTATATAGTGAGAAGACAAGCAAGTCTTGTCCCAAATGATAAGCAATCAAGTGCTTCGACTATAAGCAATGTTAGTATACTATAATTGATTATAGCACTGATTATAGATAAAGACTATTGAAAATACAGAAGGTAAATTAACAATAATAGTTAATTTACCTTCTGTATTTTTTATAGTCTTTATCTATAATCAGTGCTTTGACTATAAGCAATGTTAGTATACTATAATTGATTATAGCACTGATTATAGATAAAGACTATTGAAAATACAGAAGGTAAATTAACAATAATAGTTAATTTACCTTCTGTATTTTTTATAGTCTTCATCTATAATCAGTGCTTTGACTATAAGCAATGTTGACAGAGTAAAGGCTTTTAAATTAAAAACTACTAACTTTCATATATAAAAAAAACATCAAGATTGGTTCACTTAAGAAAAAAACAGATAAAAACATTGTTGATACTCCTCCTTTCTTGGAAGTCAGTTGAATAAACATCCACAAATCATACTTATATGTTTGCGGCTACCTAGCCAATACTTTGATGTTTTATTGAATTATAATAGGTGGAGAGTTAAAGTGAAGTTTACATTTTTAGTGATTATCAACATCTGTATGAATTTTTATAGTATTACTTTTTAAAGCAGTAGCACCTGCTTTAGCGATCTCAAACATTGAAATTTATAGAGTGAAAAATTCTGTCATCGGATGGGATTTGAACCCGCGTCTTCTGACTCTTCGTGTCAGAGGTTAGTCAAATAGAGAGTTAAAATTCGATGCTCAGACCAGAACCTCGGTGGCATAGTTGGTCAATGACGTCCGAGGACGGAATTTATCTCTCTATAAATTTCAATATCTGTATTAATCATTGCTGAAATTATGATGCTGATGTATCATCAGTTAAGTTTATGCCTAACTAGGAATAAACTATATAATGTAATATACCTAATACATACACTATCAAGAAAAGCAATTATCCATAGTAGGCCTAGCTAGCTAATTGGAAATAAAAAGAAACATTAAGTACTTAAAAATATGAATATAATAGCTAAATAACGTGACCTGGGAATTCACTTCACTTGTAGGTCCAAATCATTCTTCTTCAATCACTCATGCCATTTTCAGTGTAGACACAGAGCTCCAAATGAGATTTTTTATAGAACTGCTTAATTGCCTCAAAGGGACTTTTCCAACACCAGACAAGCCGTCCAACCACTTCTATAGTCTTCTTTTAAGTTTTTTTTTTTTATCTGATTTGAATTTAGGGACTTTTGTCTTTTGACATGTCAGTCCCATTGTACCCTGTACATATACAACATAACATAACATAACAAAACATATTCACCTACTACACATTTTATACAATTTTACTGCATCCTCTGATGCAGGTTCTGAGAGAATGCCAATAAATACTCCTACATCTAAAACATTTAAATTTAAGGATGCCATGAGTGCATGCCTTTGGGTTGCATTCTGGACACACTCCATAAGAATGTGATATATGTCATCTACCACTCCACATGACTCGCAATTAGGTGATGTTTCTTTTCTCATTAAATATCCAAAATTCTTCGATGGAATGTGTCCAGAACGTATTCTATGAGCTATGACAACAAATTGTTTTTCTATTTTATATTTAACACACCAAGGAATTGGAGGAGGCTCACATTGTATGGTTCTATACCATATACCTTTTTCTTCACTTCTTTCTTTTAAGATGTAATAAAGTATATATCAAGTAAATCTTAAGCCCAAATCTATTCTCAGAATTTCTCACCAAAAATCTAAACCTTCTTTATTATCTTGGGCCACTTACTCTTCTGTGTCATTACAGCATTAAATTTTTAGTTTTTAAATTTCCAACTTTGCTGGTCAGTTTTCTAAACAGTTAATATAAAATACAATAAGGATTTATGAAATGAGATATGATGTGATATGAAATTACATTACAACTACTATAAAAAAATTAAATAATGTGAATTTTGCAGGAAATTACCATTCGCTACCTCCACCTATTTTCTTTGTTAGAGTTAGCTTGCATTGCACATGTGCAAAGCAAACCTTTAACTGGTCAGGCATAAAATTGAGTGATAGTACATTCAGCAGGATGACAGAAAGAGGCGGAGTTTATGGTACATGTTATTGTTTAGCTCGGAAGTTTTATTTTTGCACCCCCGTAATCATGGCTAACCCAACACAAACTTCCCTATCGATATAAACATTTTATAAGGAAGTGAATCACAGGTTATTACTATCATGGTTTGTATTATATATATATGCACTGATTTACGAAAAATAACTGAGAACAAACGTACCGGCTAGGTTACAGCACCAGACTAACTTTTCCCAAAACTACCCACCTCTTGAGGACATAACATGCCTTTCCCTCGGGATTGCTTTAAAACACTTCATTTATTTGTCCGGACTAGAGAGTTCTAGTCTTTTTTTATGAGATAGGTTGGCAAACGTGCAAGTGGCTCACCTGATGGTAAGTGATACTGACGCCCACTGACATCTGCAATACCAGAGGTCTCGAGGATGAATTGCCAACCTTTGAGGAAGGAAGAAATAGAAAGGGTGGAGGGAGTAGGTGAGGGTGAATGGGGAAGGAGGGAATCGGGCTTCCGCAACCTCTCACAAACCGATAAAACGCAATAGCAAGCTATGTTACTTCATGTCGGTGTTATGTGGGAGTGTGGTACTTCTCCAGTAGTGCCAGCCCATTTGGCTGTGGGGTTGCAGCATGGCACAACCACAAAATAGTTCGTACAATAAAGTTTTGCTGATGATTTTTTTTTGCTTCTTGCTATATCTGTGATCAGTCTTTGGACTGTTTAGACAATGAGCATGTTTGTTGTGTTGTTTTAGGTATGTAGGAGGAGTGATCCAACAAGCACATTTCCTTTCCTTTAAACATCATATCCGTCTAATTCTATGATGTGTTGCCCCCAAGGGTACACTCCAACCAACTCCTCCATCCCTAGTTTTTCTTAGGGAAACAAGGGAAAGCAGGGAAACTAACATTTTCACAAGGGCTCATGATTGTAATATTTATGTTGGTGCCTACCTATATTAAAGTTACTCTAAATGTTGTAGATCTTTACAATAAGTAGACAAACAAAACGAAATGTGGAGTTTACCTCTCAGATGGTTAGAGCTGAAATCTAGATTAAGTGTAAGTAGGCTACAACATAATTAGAAAGCAGATGTTAGGTACCTGTGCTAGAAACATTATGAAAGTTATTACACTATAAATATAATGGAAGCTACTTACAACAGACGTATCTTCGCCTGACCATGATATCATCATCAATATGGTAGATAAAAAGTGACGAGTGGG
Organism: Selenia dentaria; assembly: GCA_917880725.1. Classification (NCBI taxonomy): domain Eukaryota; kingdom Metazoa; phylum Arthropoda; class Insecta; order Lepidoptera; family Geometridae; genus Selenia; species Selenia dentaria. The sequence goes on from OU862902.1 coordinate 9,871,647, forward strand.
AGGTAGACACTAAAAAATATTTGAATGGAATTTCAAATTGGAACTTCGTGTGTGCCACAATAGTTTGAGCCAGGTCATGGCTCAAAGATTGAATTGCCGCCAAAATTATATCACATTCGAATCTAATCAAAATAGTTTTGGCTACGATACAAGACACAGCTTCATTTATCAAGCAACAGAACAGAATTACTTACGCGAAATCTTGATATAATCAGACCCATTTTCTTTCGATGAACACTTGAAACACTGGCGGAAATAAATCAGCTCACTTTCAAAACTCACAACAGTCCCGCTGATAACTTTTTGCGGTCTAAAAATAAGTTTACCATAACCGACGAACACAATTTTGATGACGATATTACACCGATTCTATAACCTAAAATACCCTTGTTATTCGAATTATATGAATAAGTTCTAGGTGAGGTTTGGCCGAGTCACTGAATTACATAACTACGCATTAAATTCGAGGCAATCTAATTTGCAAATAGCGTAATTAATTAAAATAAAATACATGAAAACAATCTCCTTTCACGACAACGAAAAATCTGACGTTTCAGAAATGGACGTAGTTATGCAAAACCAAACCAACCTTAAATTAGTGATATTTAATTATCGGTACTAGCAGAATGAGCAGAATTAACAGCATTTTATCGGAACTCATAAAAGATACAAGCTGTGTTAGATATTTTTACCCGACTGTGAAGTGATGAAACCCAAAAGGAGGGTTATGTGTTTGGCTTATATATATGTTTATATCTCTGTTACTATGTTCACCAACAACAACTCAAGAGCTCAACTGTTTTTAATAAATGATATGTTACGTAAATAAAAAATCTTATTATTCCTTTTCTATTGCTACTGCGGTATCATGTTTATCATCATATAGGTAAGAAAAGAGCCTTATTCAATTTAAAGACAGCAATTGAATTTACGTATCGATATACAGTACCGACGCGTAGTAGCATACATACGTATAGACTACAGGTCCCTGTATTGGTTTTGGACATTATGCTTACGAAGTGAGAGTTCTCTTTTGAATATTGGAATACCCATCGAAAAATAATTAATCGAGTAAAGGGTACTATCGCCGTACGTACATTGCTTAGTCACCAATGGGTTGGAAGGGTCCACTTAACAAATTAATGATTTTACAGATATAAAATATAATTTTATAATATTATACAATCTTCAAGTAATATACAACAGGAATAAAGCTTTAATTTACATATCTTATCAGAGCTAGTAGTTTATGTTTGGTTATGTTTTGTAGAACAACGTTCAAATAGGTACGCTCGTACGCCGCGTTGCTCAACGATCATCGCGTTAACATCGATGTTTTTATATCGATAATACTTAAAACATTAGGATCGATGTGTATTTAATATATAGTAGATAGATAGATAGTGACTCTAGAACTGTTACAATTGTGGCAGTTTCCGTCCATTTCATGGTCATATTCCGTATGAAATTTGCAAATTGTAGTATATGATATGATAAAGTATATGATCGGTGATTGGAAGAGTGTATCGTTAAGATATAATAAAACCCCCATGATGACTTTAAAACAAAATATAACACAAAAAGTAATAGTATAGATACCTACATATTATTGATTTCATTATGCTACGAAAATAAAATTGCTTCAGATTGTGTGTCTTAACAATATTTTTACAAAACCTTACACCTTGACGTCCGCTTACGTGAGTAAGGTCGGTTACGATATTAAATAAATATTTATATAGGTTTAATTGTATACAAAGCCAAATAGCAGGCATTTGAAAGAAGTTGGATGAGATATTAGTACACAAAGGAATACAAAAATAAGGACAGCTTAAGAAAATTGTATCCGCACTTCCCTAATCCAGGCAACACTTTGATTGATTTCTGATCACAAGATGGTGTACACGTATGACTTAATCGAAGACGGCGAATTGATGTAATATTGACTTTATTGGGTTCGCGGTATTAAGCAATCAAAAGTTTTAGAAATATCTGGCTAAATATTAGATTAAAAGGCGTTAAATGTTTTGTTAGTTCACTAGTGAAAGCAAAGTGTACAAAAGTAAAAAAGTAGTATTTTTTAGCATAAATAAATAAATCACCGTTTAGTAGACAGACGTGACAGAATAGGACTTACTGAAGGACTTCTAGGTGACTGTGAACTGACTCCAAATGCCTCGACTCGAATGTAAATTTCAATCGGAGAAGTATGCGTTAGCATCCCTAGCAAGTATGAGAAATGGCAAACTTACAAACTATACGAATCCATCTCACATAAAAACCTTTCTTTTCTAGTGATGAGTAGTCTGCAAGAGTCTGCTCTCCGCGGTTTCACCCGCGCGGTGATGGATGATGATGATTATGATAAATCAAATATATCTATATATATATATATATATATATATATATATTATGTTACTCTTACTTGACTCTCGGATCCGGCAGGAGTGCACTGTCGGGGAATGTCAATATGGGTTTCGCCCAGGTCACGGGACTATGGATCCTGTTTTTGCCCTAAGGATTATCATGGAGAAATACAGGAAGAAGAACACACCTCTCCATTTTTGTTTCTTGGATATGGAGAAGGCCTACGACTGCATCCCTCGTAGTATGATCTGGTGGGCACTCCCAGTCCAAAATGGTGTCAGTGGCATATATTGACATTGTCCGCGACATGTACCGTAACTCCAATTCCTTGGTTCGGTGACTTTAAACCCTTCTCCATTACCGTTGGCGTTCACCAGGGATCCGTCCTCAGCGTGATACTGGATGCCTTGCCCGCAAGCATCCGAGATGCGCATGAGCAGCCCCCGTGGCTCTTTATGTATGCTAATGATATCGTGCTGACGGATTCGGATAAGGGGCGGTTGGCGCAACGTGCCGACAGGTGGAAGGAGTCGCTTGAAAACGGTGGTCTGAAACTGAATGTGGCGAAGACTGATTACTTGGCCTGTAACACTACAGATTCCACATACATCTGCTTAGGCGAAAACATGGTCGAGCGGACGGACCAGTTTAAGTACCTGGGATCTGTACTTCACGCGTCCAGTGACATCGATTGCGATGTCAAGTTACGTTTCTCGGCGGCTTGGGCTATGTGGCGGGAGGTTACTGGTGTCACTTGTGACCCTAAAATGCCGGTTAACCTAAAAGGACAAGTCTACAAATCCATCATTAGGCCTGTCCTATACGGCAGTAAAACGTGGCCAGTGCTTGAGCGACACAAGCAGGAGCTGCGTGCCACGGAGATGAAGATGCTGCGCTGGATGTCTGGAGTTACTCGGAAAGAAATCAGCGGCAGCCTTCATGTCCGAGACATTGGAGACAAATTGCAGGAGAGTAGTCTACGCTGGTATGGTCACGTTTTACGGAAACGGGCTGGGTGAGAAACAAATGTCTTGCCATACCGCCTCCGCCCGGGCCCGGTAGACTGGGTAGACCCAGGAAGTGCTGGCTTGACATCTATACGATGTGATACGCGTGCCAATGGTCTCACCATTAGGGATGCAGAAGACCGTGCAAAGTGGAGGGAAAAAAGTATGAAAGCAGACCCCGGTCTTCTTGGCGGAAGTTAAGGATGCAACCGGGAAATAGCTAGAAGAAAGAGGAAAGAAAGGAAGCAAGAGGAAGGAAAAGGAGCATATTATGTTACTCAGGCGTAATAAAGCTTTCTACTGGTAAAAGAGTTTTCTGAACCGGTTATGTAGTTTTTGCGTTCATCCGTTACAAACTATTAAGTCTTTCCTTTTTATTAGTAGCGTAGGTCGATAAGGATTAACATCAAGGTACGAATAATGTGGCCTAGTTTGTACCAGCGTTAATATTGCATATTTTAACACGGAAAAGTAACTGTAATAGTTAGACAGATGGTATTGCTTACACACATACAGTACAGACATTGATGTCCTCTATAAAACTAGATAGTACTTCACTTTGCTCTATTGGCAATAGTTTCCGCAGTGCACCTACGTAATATAAGGATTTTTCGGCGTTACTGTTTCTTATTTTAACAAGAAAAAGTAGTTAATGGAACATAACTGTAATAGTTAGATATATGTAGTGTTGCAGTCTTTTTTGTAGATATTGATGTCTTCTATAAAGTTGTAGTGCATTACTTTGCTCTATTGTTAATATTTTCCGCAGCGATATAGGGTTTTTATATGGTATTTTTTCTGCACATTGGGTTTCATTATCGAATTTATCATATGGATCCCTAACTTATTGAAAATATCATATATTCTATGTTACTCGATGATAATGCAGCTTTTTAACGGCAAAAGAATTTTAAAATTGTCTAGTAGTTTTAAGCTTATTCGTTACATAAAATACAAATCTTTCCTCTTTATAATATTAGTGTAGATGTAGATATAGAGTAGGTACACCATATATTCTTGGTTTGGTAGTCTGAGATGCAATAGACATGTACATACAATAATAATGAAAGTGGGACTCACATAAAACATTTTTGTATTTTTGATGTCTCTTTTGTATGGCTGAAATTCACAGTTCGTGGGTGGAGTTTACTCTGATGTGTCTCGCATGAGTTCGAACTCCGGTCACGGCGAGTACACTCGGCGTTTTGAAATTCACATTTGAGTCCGATCGTATACTCAATGCTTACTCCATCGAGTTCGCCTCTAGCCACAGACAAATATTGTTTGGTTATCTCAAATAAGGTATAGTTTGATTTTTTTTCTTTGTGTCTCGCAACATTGCGTTAGAAAGAGATAAACATATAATTTTTCCTTTGAGAGGAGATGAAATAGAAGACATTTTAAAAATAGCGCCTTTTCGAATGTCGAAACACCTCATCTGTTTATTCATTTTCGTCTAATATAATATATTTACTAAGCAGGTATATATAAAACAAAATTTGAACCCTAGAATTATTAAAATAGGACATAAGTAAGTAGGTATAGAAGTAAAACGAAACATGCAAACGCAGTGATACACAATACCTACCTATTTTAATATAACAGTAATGCATGCAGCTTCCCGCCAAAACGCAAACTTTTTACTCATTGTAACAAGCAAACGTTCTTACAAAGCAAAAAGGGCGGCGTCTAAGCACGGATGAAGTATGAAGTCACCGATTTTGTGACTCAGCCCGTCTCATTCTCCACTGAGTATATACTCGTACTCACCTAGACAGAACACATCTATGAATTTGGAAGTCATTAGAGTTTGAGTCTAGACTCGTATTTTGACATTATGAAGTATGAGTTTTAACTCGATGTTCTCTGTGAATTTCAGCCTTAGATTGAACAATGACTTAAACCTAGTTTGGACTAAGCTAGTAATTTAGTAGAGTAGCGAGTAATTTAGTAGCTAAACTACTCGCTTCTGCCCAGAAATCGTTTGCATTACGGTCAAGTGCAGTAGACAAGTGAGTGTAGCTTTGCAAAATGAACGGGCTGCATTTTAGCGGCCTACTCGACAACTCGATTAATCTTCAGGTTCGAAATTGACTAGCCGGTGAACCAGTAGGCACGGACGCGTAGTCTCACCCGATAAAATAGAATAAAATGGATCGACTCTACTAAATCGTTCACTAAACTACTAGACTAAATTGTTATGGTTCGCACACTTTTAGCCACTAAATTACTCGCTACTCTACTAAATTACTCGTCTAATCTGAACTAGGCTTTAACGCTGAATGTATTTATGTAACCGTGACTTGTCTCTTGACTACTTAAATGAAAATCTAACTTGATGAAACTTTTATTATATTATTTGGCTTGTGGAATGTCAAATATACAAACGTACGAGTCCACTTAGATCTAGCTTATTATTATGGTACGTAGCACCTCAGACAAAATAATTTTTATTTTGTCTGAGCGTAGCACAAACAGTTTGCGAAAAAGGATTCGTATGATAAACGGCAACGCGTCACGCTTCGGCGTACAAACTATGAGTTATCTGTGTCACAGTTGCCCCAGATAAATGACAGTTTGTCCGTTTCACGTAAAGGACACGTTAGTACCTCAGACAAAATAAAGACTTTTTTATTTGGTCTGAGATTAGTACGTTACATTTACGTAGTTAATCGTGATAGACTCACAGACTATAGGATAAGAAACTATGGGTACTTTCCCGTAAGCGCTGTCAACGCTCATAATTATCGCGTCCGGGTTTAGCGTTCCGCTATAAATCAATGCTTGCAATGTTCAACGCAAACGGAACGGCTACGCGGTCGCGAATAGCGCGGCAATTTCTCTGTCAAAAATCTATAGGATACTTTGCTTTCCGTGTGGCGTCAACACTGATTTTGGCGATATTATCACTATTTTCAATTCCAATTCGAAATCGCGCTTTTGACAGGTGAGATCTGTCAGCCATTCGGAATGGGTTGAAATCACGCTCACGGCATGGAATACACGCACACACAGACAGATGCTAGCTATCGCATCACGTAAACATCAACAAACTGTCATTTTTGACGGACTGCTCACGGTGATTTCAGTTTGTTGCGTGGTCGTTGAAATCGCAACGTGGCGTCCTTGGTGACGTAAGCCGTGACGTCATATGGGTCTACGTTGTCGCGCTTTCGTTGATTTGGAATGGTAATCACAGCGCTAAAAGTGATTTTGACGCCACAAGGAAAGCAAGGTATAAATTTGATTGCTTACAACTACTGCGAAAACCCATTTACGATCTGCGAGCGTTTTCGGTGACGTCATCAATGATGTATCGAGCTCGCTCACGATGATCGCGGGCTTGTAAGGGAAGGGGTGTGGGAACGCAGCGAGTGATTTCGCTTACCAGAACGTAGCCTATGTATTACGGAATAAATCAAAAAATTAAAAAATTATCGCAACTCTAAAAATAAATCTAAAATTTTAAAGTTATCGTTATGTAACCGCTTTCATTGCGGCCAAGTGCCATATAAAACACATTTTTTGCATCATCTATTTTAAATCATCATCATCATCATCATCATCATCTCAGCCGTATGACGTCCACTGCTGAACATATGCCTCCCCCATATTTTTTTCCAAAAGGACCGGTTGGAAGCGGCCTGCATACAACGTCGTCCTGCGACCTTTATGAGGTCGTCTGTCCACCGTGTCGGTGGACGACCTACGCTGCGCTTGCCGGTTCGTAGTCTCCATTCCAGAACCTTCCAGCCCCATCGGCCATCTGTTCTGCGTGCAATGTGCCCTGCCCACTGGCACTTTAACTGGCTAATCTTCTGAGCTATGTCGGTGACTTTCGTTCTTCTACAGATCTCCTCATTTCTGACTAGATCACGTAGAGAAACCCCGAGCATAGCCCTCTCCATAGCTCGTTGTGCGACTTTGAGCTTTTCTATGAGGCCCATAGTAAGAGACCACGTTTCAGTGCCATAAAGTCATCACTGGTAACACACATTGGTCGAAGACTCTTGTCTTGAGGCACTGAGGTATTTTTGACGAGAAGACTTCGCGAAGTTTCCGAAACGCTGCCCAGCCGAGTTGGATTCGACGATTGAACTCTTTCTCGAAGTTGGACCTGCCTAGTTTGGCTGTCTGTCCCAGGTAGTTGTACTCGTAAACAACTTCGAGAACTGAGTTCCCAACTGATATTGGGGTAGGTACAACATGGGCATTAGACATAATTTTCGTCTTATCCATGTTCATCTTAAGACCTACCCGTTGGGAAACTCGATGGAGGCTTTCGAGCATTGTACTGAGGTCTTCCATGGATTCTGCCATGACTACAATATCGTCGGCAAATCGAAGGTGAGTGATGTATTCGCCGTTAATATTGATGCCAAGTCCTTGCCATTCCAGAAGCTTGAAGGCGTCTTCCAATGTAGCGGTGAACAGTTTCGGAGATATAACGTCTCCCTGTCTCATGCCTCTTTGCAATGGAATTGCCTACGAACTCTGCTCCTGTACTCGGACTGACATGTAGGCGTTTTTGTACAAACACTTCAGCACTTCAATATACCGATAGTCAATACGGCACCGCTGGAGAGACTCAAGCACTGCCCACGTCTCGATCGAATCAAAGGCTTTCTCATAATCCACAAACGCTAAACAAAGAGGCAAGTATACTCTTCGGTCTTTTGTATAACTTGCCGTAGCGTGTGGATGTGGTCTATGGTACTATAGCCTTTTCAGAAACCGGCTTGTTCCGGAGGCTGGAATTCATCAAACCTGCGACTGAGACGGTTCGTTATGACCTTCGAAAACAGCTTATAAACATGGCTCAAAAGCGAGATGGGTCTGTAATTTTTAAGTAAAGTGTTGTCAGCTTTCTTGAAGAAAAGCACCACCACGCTTTTGTTCCACGTTTCTGGCGTTGAACCTTCGAGTAAGACGGTATTAAAGAGCTTCTGAAGGACTTTAAGTACCGGTGTTCCACCCGCTTTCAGAAGCTCAGATGTGATACCGTCGTCACCAGGCGCCTTGTTGTTCTTAAGTTGTTTCAAGCCCATTCTAATCTCGTACAGGCTGATGTCCGGGATATCTTCGGTATAATGTCGGGTCAGCTTGGCTCTTGGGTCCTTGACCGAGCTGCTAACAGGTTTAGCGATCGAGGTGTATAGCTGTCCGTAGAAACTCTCTACCTCTCCTAATACTTCTGCTTTGGTCGACGCTACACTGCCGTCTTATCTCTTCAACTTCGTCAACTGACTTTGCTCAATAGACATGTCTCTTGCAAATACTTTGGAGCCTTTTTGCCGCTCTATCTATATATATATAAGTACAACAGTACAAAAACAACTATGAAACGCAAAACCTACAACGCGTTGCAAGAGACGAGGATAGCCGACTGTCGGTGTCGATTAGTGCGATCTAAAAAAAAAACGATCGTGCTGATCGACTGGGACAGAAGGCCTCCCTTTGCTCTGGCGGATGTAGTGCTCTCAAAACTTGGAGAGGCAGAAGAAGGCGCAAACGAAACACCCTGCAAAATCAGCGTAGACGCCATGGTTATAGAATATGAAAGAGGTGAGGTTGCAAATCACATCAGGTGCATAAAGGCTTCAGCCTACCATGAAGTAGTATTCTACGAGGATAGAGGTGAAGACCTCGGCTTCCACAAAGCTCGCACCACAACCACTCCCACGAAAACAGCGGGAACCTTCCAACCGTATTCAACTACCCAAACCGGGTCAAAGCGCCTTCAGCAAAAGATCGATGCCGAAAAATCCAAGAAAATGCAGGAAGCTAGAACAGAAGAAGAAACTGCACAAGTCGGACGCAAAAGGCGTTCATGGAAGTGATAAGCGCAGCGATACACGGGGTTAAGACAAGATCACAAAAAAAAACTCGGAAAGTACGTGCACCAAATCGCAAGACGGGAGGCGACTCCAGCCTGCCACGCGTGCGGTGCGCCGGAGGATACGGCGCACCACACACTGGAAGTGTGTGCTGCATGGGGCCCGCAGCGGCACACGCTTTCAGCGGAAATAGGGGGAGATCTCTCCCTGCCGAGCGTGGTGTTCTCCATGCTCAGCAGTGAGAGATCGTGGCAGGCGGTGGCCACCTTCTGCGAAACGGTGATGACGCAGAAGGAGGCCGCGGAGCGGATCAGGGAGAACGATGTCCGAGCTGACCCGCTCCGGCGCAGACGACCGGGGGAACGGAGAAGACGGTTTGCACGTCTCCTCCTTCCTCCGTAGTGGGGTTACTGGCGAATAGTCGGGGGACTCTTCGCCGGTTTGCACGGCCCTACACGTCTAGGGGGTGACCTTGGTGAGCAAGGTCATCCCTTCACAGGCGCTGAGGCCCGGTTAAGATCAATCCGGGCCTACCGCTGGGGCGAGATGGTGACTGCCAGCGCGACCCTGTCTCGCCCCACCTTGGCGGAGGACTGCTCACGGGGGGGTTTTAGTGGGTCTGAGCCCCACACGCCCCCTTCCGTCACCCCCGTGGCGGAAGGGAAGTGCACAGCATTTCCCCCCCAAAGAAAAAAAAAAAAAAAAAGATCACAAAAACGGCCAAATGACAAGAAGCCGCTGTTGGAGACCTCACCAGGCCCCAACGTAAACCCGCTCAACACCAGCCGAAACGAACCAGAGCTGCCAAAGGACAAGTTAGCTCGCCGAATTTCATCCCAGTGACAAAGCCCATAGACTACGCGATTAACGCATTCCTCGAGTACCTAGCAATAGAGAAGGCAACAGGAGAAGTCAACTTGAACTCTTGCAAAAACATCCTACAAGCATATCGCTGGGCAAACTAGGAGTCACTAAACGTAAAACTTACGGAGGCGGAAGCGGCCATATATGACAATGACGCAGCTCAGGTCATAAAGGGTAAAATGTCGGATCGTTATATGGCCGCTTACAGCTCCTCGAGTGGGTTCGTGGCACTGAACGACGCAGAAACGCGGCGGATGGGCAAGCTCAAATTCGAAACGACATCAAACGATCCCCTCGTCATCACAGCTCGGTGCACAAAGATAATGCTGCAGGAGAAAATCCTTGAAATGGCGGAAACCATTCGAGGGATCCAGAATCCAGCAGCGTTATCCGAACTTTGGACTATGCCGAACGTCAAGTGGATTAACGGAGTACCGGGATGCGGCAAAACAACTTGGATAGTTGACAACATCGATGTTGACAAGGACATCGTAATAACCACGACAACTGAAGCAGCCAAAGACCTGCGAGACAAGGTAGCGCACCGCAAAGGCGACGGAGCAAAATCCAAAGTGCGTACTATGGCCTCCGTATTAGCCAATGGCTTCATTGAACGCAGAGAAAAACGTTTATTTTTTATTTATTAATTTTTTTGTTGCACAGTAAAATGTACAAAAGGCGGACTTAATGCTAGGGCATTATCTACCAGTCATCCAGTAGCGGAAAAGAAAATGGTTGTGTGCATCAATGAGGGGTAATATTAGGGAGGTATGATATATACATAACAAAAAAAAACAGTCGTATTAAGACTAATACTTTATATACTATACATAGATATACATTACATATATATGTAATATATACATATCTATATATATATATATATATATATAAATATTTATATTCATATGTCCTAAATAATAAACTATAATGCAATATGTTAACGTGAAAATCATGTTAACGGCTTAGCAATTTTTTGAAGATAAAAGGCACGGATTATTTTTTTTAAAGCGAACTTAGATGGGGCTCTTTTAATGTTAGATGGAAGCTCGTTCCACAAACGTACCGCAGTAACCACAAAGGAGTTATCTACAAACGATGTTCTGTGGAGCGGAGTTGCAAGTACTAGAGATTTTTTAGATCGCAGGTTCAGGCTGTGTCTCTGCCAGGAAGTGGAACTCTTCTTTCAGGTAGCAGGGAGAAGAAGGATCATTTAAAATATTGTATAAGAGACCTAAAATCTTGCAATACCTCCATTCCCTAATGGGAAGCCATTTAAGTTTCGATCTGTACTGGGAAATGTGATCATATTTTTTAAGATCATAGATATACATAATTATATATACATAGATTAAAATTCCTTCTTAGTCGGCCAAGGATACGGGTCAGGGGAAGGGTCATGCACCCTAACAGTACACGAAGCACAGTGTTTGACCTACGAAACGGCGATCATCATCCAGACGAAGGAGCGAGTCACGAAACTCCGAGACAGCGTCTCTCATGCAGTGGTGGCAGTGTCACGACACTCAGGCAGCTGCACGTATTTTGCCGACGACAGCTCGGACGCGATTGGCGATTTCGTCAGGCGGGCGATTAAAGCATCCGAATATCAAGTCATAGAGTATAATCTCAAAATGGCGATAAAAGACCGAAATGAAGAGATCGTGAAGGCTATGTTAAAAAGGATACGGCAAAGGCGTGAACCTGAGGCCAGTACTTCTGGCCAATAGCGTACACATAAGTATAAAATTAGGAAATATTGTTCACTAGCAATAAATTTATGTATTTACAAAAAAAAATGGTCGCGCTTTAGTTTTTAAGCAATAGCTTAAGAATGTTTATTGTGATGTTTGGAGAACGAATCTCCATGAAAATGTAATATTAAAAAAAACAAATCTAAAAAAGGCACGGACCAAAGAGTCTGTAGTGTGGAAGAATAATTAATAAAAAATAAAAATTCATAATAACTTTTTTGACAGAGTTTAGTTTTAATAATTTTAAACTTAATAAGGCAAATCTCGGATAACAGTGGGAACTTTATCATAGAATCGTATACCTACATTGTCCCATAAAAGAATGACTTATTCTGTGGAGACGCGTTACATGTACGGATAGCTTGTGCTTATTTCGCGTGTTGATGGAATGAGCATCACTCCTTTTATCAAAACTGCTAATGTTTTTCTTTAAATACATTTTTATAGATAAACTGAGATACAACAGTTAGAATGTTTATGTCTTTAATTTAAACTTCTGTCTAAGGGAAACTCTAGGAGCTAAACTGTAGATCGCTCGTATAGCCCTTTTTTGCACCTGCTGAAAACTTCTCCAACCTATGAAACCAATGAAAGAATTGATGGCTTTTTGGCACAGTAATATTTATTTGCAGTGTTTACTACCATTTATTAATAAAACTTCATAAGTACTAGAATATATATTGTACCTGAATAAGTTAAGAGAAAAATCTGAGTTACAATCGGCGGTCTGGCCTCCAACAAGCTTTTTCAGTCAACCTTGCGCAGATCCCGAAAACTTGGTTTAGGTAGTAGGGAATAAAGTTTATTGCAGTTAATTTAAAAGAAAGCTAACAGTTTCTCCAATCAGGTGTATAACAAGACAGCCTGGTAACATCAGCGGATTCTCGCTCTGTCTGCCCGCCATCCGAGTCCACGCAACGGCAAAGCCCGCGGCGGCATTGTATTCTTCTGAAGTTTCCGTTCTTGCAGCAAACTGGCTTCTCAGTTGAAGATGCCATGACCAAAGATGTTTGGGCGCATTCTGAAAAATAAATACAAGTAGAGGTTAACCAGCAGTTTTTAATAAGTATTAGGTATATAAGGTTCACACCCACACACTTGCTCAAGGAAGCGCTCGCAGCGGAGCTTGACTTGGCGATCTTAACCGATCAACAAGTTAAGCGCTTGCTGCGGTCAGGAGTTGGATGGGTGCGTGCTAGTGGCATTATTCAACTGAGCGCTTCCGTGCTTCGGAGGGCAAGTTAAAGCGTCGAACCCGGTTGGGTGTCTTAGAACAACAGTCGTTAGGCTATGTCGTAGGCCTTGGGCGGCCTGATAACTTTGAAATGGGTTGGCCACTAGTCTAACTAGCCAAGCCGCACTCGTCTCACGTGCTGGATTATGGCTCAACTCCTCTCTGAGAGGAAGGCTCGAGTCCCAGCAGTAGGAACAAAATGGGTTGATTATGTATAAAAGCATTAATTATCCCACCCACGGACGGACAGTGAACTCGGATTTTCATTTGCTACTTCCTTCTGCTATTCTTGTATATATATACCTATACATTTTACTCGACCGCGACAAAGCCCAATAGGTGCGCGATTTTGTTCACTTTAATGTGCGGGCTACCTAATTATTATAGTGTTTTTTTCAATTTCAAACTCTTCGTTTGTTCTCGTGTTTTCTCTAGCTAAGTAAGTTTTAAATCGTTTTTACTTACTACAATCCATATTATTTGCTTGACTCGTGTTTGGTTTTGCCTCATAATCTTTTATTTGTTGTCCATGCTCGTCTACGCATATGAATCTGAAAAAAAATATAGTCATTTTCATACTATCATCATCTTTTTTTAATACAAATCTCAATATTCTCATGTTCGGTAAGACTGGAAGACATTTATAATTTGTATACAGTAAACTTAAGTTTTTAATAAAAAAACGTAGGTATACAGTTACCCAAGAAAGAAATATTCATCTTCGCTAGTCTAAAATTAGGCACTGATATCCTGTTCATATGTTCTGTTAAAGAGCACTATACTTTTATATAATTAATTTGTCATAAGTGTTTTTTTATTATAATCATAGATTAATAAATATACTTATTAATCTATGTTATAACTAGGTTCTACAGACTCCAGGGTTCGTGCCATTTTTAGTTTTTTGCAAATTTATTACGTAGTAGCTGACTCGCCAGCGGCTTCGTTCGCGTGGCGTCGTGGGATACGGTTAATCACAGTTTTTTAATTATCCCACGGAATATCATTAATTTACCGCGATCTAAAATATCCTATATGTTGACCAGGGATATAAGCTATCACCATACAAAATTTCATTTAAATCGGTCCAGTCGTTGCGGAGATTAGCCCGTACAAACAAACAGACGAACAGAGAAACAAAAAAAATAAAATATCTAAATTAGTATTATTATTAATAGTTATATTATTTGTACTAATTAGTTATATTTTTATTGGCCTTTTTTATTGTACAGAAATATAACCTCTACAGTTTTATTACATGTAGAGAAGAGATAAATATAATTAAAAAAAGAGACAACAATCAAAACAATACATACCTAATTAGGGGACATAGAATTTTTATGTTAAATTATTGATTAAAATGGGGCCTAGTCTAGTGGGCATGGCGTCTAACATGGCGAATCCCGTCCAAGGACGTGATATTTTCACTCTTAAATTGTAATGTAGCTTGACCCCACAGCTATTCCGTATGACATCGCTTTGAAAGTATGTGACGTCAGCAAAGGAAATGTTTTCCTTCGCCGTGTGACGTTGACTATCCCAGCCATAGAAATATCTGTCAACTCAACATTACGAACAGCATACTAATTGTCCTTGTTCTTGAATGCCTTCGACACGAGTGTTCGTAACTTTAGAAACGGGATATTTACCATGTATTGTATTTATTGTTAGCATTCGATATTTCCGCACAGTTGTATGCACAACGTTCACGAGTAAACTGAAGTATCTGCGAGTAGACGTTATGAGCAGACGAAACAGTCTACCCTCTTCCTTTCACGTTTCTGTTTTATTTTGCAACTAGTTTTTTGTTGATACAGAAAACGTGAGTTCTGTGTGTCGAGATGAGTGTTAGAGCTGATAACTCAATAAAAGTCTATATTATTCATACTCACTCCCCAGTTCTCCTCCTGGAGACTCTGCCGTAAGTGCCATCTGGCATACACTGTGGTACCGTTGAGAAGTGGTCAACATTGAAACCCTCTTCTATACTCTGCTGGATGTAGTCGATTCGTTCTTGCATGCCTTCGAAACAGGGCGTGGTGTAGTTGTACGGCGGCTCACCGAAGCTCTGATGGGGGAAGAGATCGAGAGCTCGGTTATCTGGAAGGCAAGAGAACAGTTATTTTTTTTAGCATAATCACCGCATTACTTTCCCTCTTCTGGGTCGCGGGCCTTTCAATCTGATTTCAGATGGAAAGGTCAGAAAGAGAAAGAAGCATGAACCATAAATATCGCCCGGGCTAAATTGAGTTGTAATGACTTGTCCTAACTGACTGATTCATTAACGCAAAGCCTCCT
This sequence comes from Selenia dentaria, assembly GCA_917880725.1. Lineage (NCBI taxonomy): Eukaryota > Metazoa > Arthropoda > Insecta > Lepidoptera > Geometridae > Selenia > Selenia dentaria. Next base: position 9,887,008 of record OU862902.1, read on the forward strand.
CCTCCTTGCGTCGTATATCCTCAATGCTGATTGTTTGGTAGACCACATCACGCCACGTTGATCAATCCTCGGCAGCGTGAATGGCTTCACATACGGTGGTGTTGAGTACGGTACGAATTTGGTCTGACCATAGCATGGGGGATCGACCCCTTGATCTTTTTCCTTCCATCTTGCCGGTCAGCAACAATTTCTCCATGTTGTTGTCACTCTTTCGTGCTATAGGTCAAAGAAGTCGAAAATTCTTCGGAGGCATGTGGTGTGTAGTCTTGCATTGATTTTTAGTGCATATAGTGTAGATTCATTGGTGCGGTGTTCTAACGTAAAGCCTAAACCACTGAAATTAAAATTAAACAAAAAAATTGAGATCCTTGAAATTTTTCCGACTGTGGCAAAGTCCAAGAAGAGGGTTTTGTTTGTAGAGTTTCGTCTTCACGGCGCGAGTGGCCCTGTGTACACATATTAAAATTGGCTGATTTTATGCGCTTTAATGTGGGGTACATTAATACATTACATTTTACATCTGTAGTCTTTCAAAAAAGGAGGTTTCTCAATTCGACCGTATATTTTTTGTATGTGTATTCGCGGATAACTTCGTCGTTTATGAACAGATTTTGAGATTTTTTTTGTTTGATAGAAGAGTATACATCCGTAGTGGTTCCATATAAATTTATTTATTTATTTATTTTCTTAACTTACACCTATCATTACAGGTTCTTTTTAAACCTAATATTATATAATATTATATTATATAATATTATATAATATAATATTATATAATATAATATTATATAATATATATAATATTATATAATAATATACAGGGTTATTGGTAATTAGACCGGATCCTTTTAAGGGGTGGTAGGGAATGCCATTTGCAACAATATGACTGTACATTGTGATATCCGGAAATGAATCATTTCTGTGGATTTCTTTTCTTTTATTTTTTTTTGGAAAATCCAGTTTTACTACTTTAAAATTCAATAAAAAAAAAAGTAATCAACCGATTTCAATTCTGTTCGCAGTTTTAGAGAAACCTTGTTACAGCTCTTAATAATAAACAATAATATCGTACTAATGTAGATCCATCCAAAAACTAGAGGCTTTTTCATAATTTTTATTTGATAATTTTTGTAAGATGCTTTACAAAAACCTTTATTTTCTCTACAAAAACGATAGTAAATTAAGTCTGCATTTTATTTAAAAAACATCTACAAGTCTTTAGCTATCCAACGAGGTAAAAAAATTAGCACTTTATTACACAGTTGCAGAAATAATGCGATTACAAAAGGCCGAGAAAGGAATGAGAATAGTCCATGAGAAGTAGCTATGGAAGAAATACTTTCTTAAGGTAACTTAATTTCTTTTAAAGAAATAAAAGAGTAGATGTAATTAGTCTGTATTTATTATTTTTACAGTTCGTTCTCAAAATGTGAGCCAGAATTTTGAATGCAGAGACGCATACGTCTGCGTAAATTGCTTTTAACAACACTTGTATTTAAATTAATTTTAATTTTTTCTGCTGCATTTATTATGCGCTGTTTCAGTTCTTCGATGGTTGCCACAGGTCCAAGAGTATCGTCGTACACCAAGCTTTTCATGTGACCCCATACGTAATAGTCGACGGGAGTCAAGTCGGGACTTCTGGCCGGCCACGGAATGGGTCCTCCTCTGCCAATCCACTTATTGGGATACTGACGATTGAGCCACTCACGGACGCTCAAACTAAAATGTGCGGGGCAACCATCATGTTGGTAAATCATGTTTCTGCGGGTTTCAAGGGGTACTTCACTGAGTAGCTCATAAAGTTCGTTTCTCAAAAAAAATTCATACGCTTCACCATTGAGGTTGTTGGGCAGAAAGAAAGGGCCGATCAATTCATTCTTAATAATGCCCATCCACACATTAACGGAAAACCTTCTTTGTGATCCTTGTAATCTTTTCTTGTTTGGGTTACCGTCATCTTTCGGGGCCCAATAATGAATATTATGATAATTTGATATTCCATCCTGATCAAATTTGGATTCGTCGGTCCATAAGATTTTTAATAAACAATTGGCATCTTCCATATCGGTGTTCAACATGAATCTGCAAAATTCGACTCTACGTGCAGGATCTCCGTCTTGGATAACTTGTACCGGAGTCAAATGATACGGGTAGAGTCTTGAGCGGTGCACTGTGTTCCATACTTTCCATTGCGACATGCCAAGACGTCGTGCAATGATGTTTGTTGAAGTCGTAGGATCTTGCTCAAACATGCGAATTATCTGTTCCTCTTCATCCGAATGATAAATACGAGATCGTCCAGCATCACTTTGTCGTCTTTGAACTTGACCAGTTTCTCGTAGTCGCCGGTACACTCCGTCAAATACACTCACATGGGGTAAACGGCGCTGTGGAAATCGAGACTGATACTCCGTTCGAGCATGTGTAGCGACGCCGTTGGCAAAACCATAGCAAAACAGTATGTCCGCATACTCTTCGTTTGTGAACTCTCGAAGCCGAGGTAGATGGTCGTGGGATTCCGCAGTCATGATCAGATCCTTTAGTACAAGCCAAGTCGTCGGGTAAGCAATCAATCAAAAAGTCCAGTTCACTAGCCGAATCACAGAAAAAGAAGTTACACAAGTACAATAACGTTATCAAGGTCGAAATTTAATCGTAATAAAGGGTTGCCAAAGAGCGTCTGAACAGTACGATGCGCTTGAGCAAACTGGGTTCTCATTGCTCGTTCAACAAACATAAGCGAGAGGGAGACGGCGCATTCAACATGGATACCGTTGTCTAAAACCCTTTCTCGGAATGTCTCTACCTGAGTCTTTGTTATCGCATTATTTCTGCAATTGTGCAATAAAGTGCTAATTTTTTTACCTCGTTGGATAGCTAAAGACTTGTAGATGTTTTTTAAATAAAATGCAGACTTAATTTACTATCGTTTTTGTAGATAAAATAAAGGTTTTTGTAAAGCATCTTACAAAAATTATCAAATAAAAATTATGAAAAAGCCTCTAGTTTTGGATGGATCTACATTAGTACGATATTATTGTTTATTATTAAGAGCTGTAACAAGGTTTCTCTAAAACTGCGAACAGAATTGAAATCGGTTGATTACTTTTTTTTTTATTGAATTTTAAAGTAGTAAAACTGGATTTTCCAAAAAAAAATAAAAAAAAAGAATATCACAGAAATGATTCATTTCCGGATATCACAATGTACAGTCATATTGTTGCAAATGGCATTCCCTACCACCCCTTAAAAGGATCCGGTCTAATTACCAATAACCCTGTATAATTTAATTAATTTAATCGAATTCGGTTAAGCAGTTTTTGAGTTATACTTCAATAACTAAATGTATTTCGCCAATCTTGATCATATTATCATTGACGGTGTATCCCGTAAGTAGAAAGGTCACTAAAAAGGGTGAGAAAAAACTTTTATCAAATATTGAACCGACTTCTACACCAAAAAGTGTGAAATAACTTGTCGAAGTCGGTACCATGCACGCAATATTGTGATGAAAGGTACTTTCAAACTATCATGGTACCGACTTCAACGAGTTATTTCATACTTTATAGTGTAGAAGTTAGTTCTATTTTTTATTTTTTGATAAACATTTCTTTTTAGATTCTTTTCTTGTATATACTTACAACACTCCAGGTCCGATATAGGTGAGTTTTCTAAGTCTACACGCCTCCCTTCGCCCTCCAAAGTCTCCCCAGTGATCCTGTCCACGCAGAAGCAGATCCTATCAATGCACTGCACTGGATTGAAGTTACCATCTGCAGTGCAGCGAGGGCCGATTACTGGATGGGGGACTCCGGGAGATATGTTGGTGGCGATCTTTGCATGAAGGCGGGAGCATCCTGGAAAACATTGAGTAAGGCATTTTTAAAAATTGAATTAAGAAATACGAGGAGCAAGTTAGGCTTGTGTTAGACAGGCCTACAGACCACGTCAGTTAGGCTTTCATACACGGATCGTAAGCGTATCGTCAAGACGCCACGAGTCTATTTGATATGAAAATTTGCGTAACGTAATCGTATTCAGTACCAACTATCACTTATCTAGTACTAGCTGCTCTCCCCGATTTTACCCGCGCAGTTATGGATGATGATGATAAATCTTATATAGCCTATGTTACTCAGGGTGATTGTAGCTTTCCAATGGTGAATGAATTTTTAAATCGGTCCAATACTTTTTGAGCCAATTCGTTACAATCATACTTACATACAAATCTATCCTTTTTATAATATTATTATTAATTATCACGTACAACTATGGCACAGATGATTCTTAGTTTTGTACCGTATACGTAACGATACAATTACTTAGGCCCAATACTAAGGAATCGTCTCGTAGACGTATCGTTTTGTAAGAGCTGGAACTAGATGTTTTCAGGGCTCAGCACCCACCCCGAAGAAAGTACAGTCTGATAATAAAATAATGAATATATATTGTAACTTATAAAGGCTTATTAATAGCTGTAGATAATTTATATTGAAAGTAAAAGCCCTTTTTTAAACTTTCAAGACTGTTTTCAATAAACATATTGTTACTTTTACGGGATGGAATCCCTGGTATTCATTTATAAATATCGGGAGCTCATTCAGTGGATTCATTCATGATCTTACTTTCTCTTCAGACGAAGAAGATTTTTATTATTTGACTATGTCAGAAGTAGAAAACGATGTGGTCTTCGGGTCCATCCATACATCGCAAATTATTCCAAGAATTGATCGTTGCTGCACGCGATCATTTATTAAGCGGTGTTATTATCCGGTCCTTTACAAAGACAAACAGACGAAAGACGACGTCGTGGGCACCAGCTAGTAAAGAATAAAAGTATCAGAATAAAAGATCGAATAGTTATGACCCCAAGTTTGAGGGAATTCGTCCTAAATAAAACAACTATCGTATAAGTATAACCACGTTAGTACCATATCACTATAATGTACTATGGACAACATAAGAACAAAGTTCCGTTGCCTACTCGTATAACATACGGACTATAACTCCTAGCCGACGGTTGTTATTGCGAAAGGAGTGTGTATGGCATAAGTGGGACTATAGCCAACACTTAGAGGCCTGTTTGAAATAAAATATGCAATAGTGTGTACGTATGGTACTTATATCTATTATAAAAACAGGTAACATATTAGGAACATGATTTCTTAAATATGGGAAAGCTATATAGACGAGACTACGGCACCTGGCAATTTAGTCTCATCTTAAATATTTAGGCCTCCCACAAACAGGCCCCCCATAATGACCACCACCATGGTAAGAAGACAACAAGAGGGACAACATTGGTGTGGATGGGTGATGGGTGTCGAGAGGTGTTCAGCGGTTTCACTAGAGCGCTATTTCCGGCGTTATGCCCTTTAGCACTTAGAGCTTTTTGTTACTTGCTCTTATGTCTCCACCCCCAGACGGCCAACCAATGCAAGTCAGAGGTCTCATTTAGCCCCATGGAGAATCGGAGAATCGGGTCCACGGTGTTGCCACTCAACGAACCATTACAGAATCGCACGGCTGTTCGTCACTTGTGACGAAATGCCTGTTTAAGGCAAGGGTAGCCGCTGAACACAGGGTCCTAATTGACTGATAATATTGCTTATTTTCCATCGATGTGTAAGTATGAATGTTATTTAAAAAAATCCTTACCACAATGCATGCTTTGCGTCGTGACGGTTCCAAGATACAGCACTTCGCCGAAAATTCTCTCACCTTCTTCAGATTGGCAGAAGCACCTGCGAAATGTTTACGCATTATAAAAAAAAGAAGATCGTTAATAAAGAATACAATATACAATGTTATTGGATTTAAGCTAACAACCTCTTAAGGGCACCTCCAGTACACCACAAGAAACAACATTTGTTCTACGACTTTTCTTAAAACTTTATAAAGTCTCTAAATATGAACATTGTATGTTGTACATATCTGACACTTTTTAGCTCTGCCTTATTATAAGGAAAGCAGAGCAGCTACGACGTCTACGACGCGACGCATCGCGTCCTGCGAGCTCCGTAGCAAAATAAATTGTAGGCCATCGCGCCTGCTTCATAGAGTTAAGACTAAGTAGATCGATTGTTCATTATTTTTTATATTTGTATTGGAGTAAAATCTATTTTTATCATTAACACAACGTAGAATTAATGGGTTATGCTTTACAGAAGTCAGCCTTAAGAGGTTGTTAACATTTTTCCAATAACACTGTATAAGAACCGAAAAGTAAAAAGGGGAAAATCACCTGTTAAACCCCGGGACGTAGCTATAGGATCCAAATAAAAATAAAAACTAATCCATAAGCCCTATGGTTGGGGGAGTTGACCAAAGTAATGGAAGCAATTGTCATGCCCGCTGGATGGCAATGCCGGTCTGGCTATGACTGGCTGGGGCAGTTGGTCGCAAGCCTCTCTTCTGAGCCACAGGTTCCGGGTTCGATTCCCGGACAGGTCAAACATTTGTGTGCATGAACATATCTGTTAGACCTGTGTCTGGGTGTGTATATGTATATAAGTATGTATGTCAGTCATCAGGTTACCATAGTACAGGCTGTTCCAAGAAAAATAGCATCAGGTTTTCAATCTTATAGTAGCTACGAGTAGATTGTGATAGAACACGGTCAACAGTATAACAAATGACAATAGTCAGTGCCGTAAAACTGGTCGTGACCGAAAAGGGTCAACAATTAACACTAGTCGGTGACCACTTACGAGCGTCGATCAAACACGGTCATGCAAACTGACTGATGTTAAAGCACCATCAAGCTTGAGCTGATGATAGAAGTGAAATAGTAGTTTATCAACGTGAGGGAACGAAGTAAAATATTCCCTTCACTGTCGGGATGCAAATCGTAAGACGCGAGGAAACCTGATCTACTAGGTGGTAGGCGTATTGCAAGAGGCCGTCCTGGTTGGTACCAACTTAATGCCAGATATAACGCAAGTTAGAGAAATATGGTTTCCCCGATTAACAAACTTGTTAGTTTTTGGGACATTGCAGTTTTAGAGAGAAAAATACAATCTTTGGACGGGATTCGAACCCGCGTCTTCCGACAATCCGTGTGTGACGCCATGGCCTACTAGGCTACCGAGGCACGACGTTCGGACATCGAATTTTGACTCTCTACTGTGATTTTAACCGTCGTATGGGGACGGAGCGACATCTATTGAACAGCTTTGACAGCATTACAATCCAACCGAAAGAAGTATTTTTTTCTAATGCTTTCTACTACAACTACAACAACTTTCGTAATTGATATCGCACCCTTCATAATTTTATACTATGATTTTATAGCACATCAATAGATACAATAAAAAATAATCTAAAATTGCAAGTTATATATCGATTTACAGGCGTTAGCGCATTGTAAATCATATCTAATACTACTTTATGTATATACAAATGAACCCCTATTTTTCCTGGTCACGCTATGAGAACGGCTTTACTGATTTCATTCATCCTTTTTTAATATTTCAAATACTTCGTAGAAGGTTCTTACATTAAAAAAAATTAAGAAAAGACGGAAGGTTATGGCGAGGTCGAAGGCCAAGCCTACGACGCGAATGAAGTCGCGGGCAGTCGCTAGTCTTATAATAATTTTAAAGGAATTTCGAGCGTTTTATCTGTGTTCCAAACACAAACAGACCCAGAGTCCTTACTAATGTTTTGTGCGTAATGGTGCATATAACCTCCAGGTTTGACCAGGGGGCGATGCGCGCCTGCCACAATTAGAGATGTGGAACAGGATAAGTTGCTGGTTACGTATTATTATTGTTTAATTTCTGATGTGTAAATTCAACCTATATTTACATTATTTTGTAAGCCGGTCTATGGTAGAATATGCATAACAAATGTATCAAAAACACCTTAATCTAACCATGTTTCGTGCAATAAATCGATTTCTATTTCTAAAAAATACCGTAAAAGATGTAAAAGTCAGAACACAGCATATAAATGATTATAACTGCTTTTATATTTATTTTTTATCTATATGCGCCATGACACATTGTCATCACAAACTCTCTGAATACTTTAAACGATGCTGACAAGAAACCATGACAGGCATGATACAAATCGGAGAAAAACCCTTCATAAGTAACGTAGATAAATTTCACACCTTATAGCTTAGAGCAACGCGGCCCGCCGGTGGCCCGCGTTGCTCTAAGCCTTATAGTGTGTGAAGGGCATGGCAGCAAGTGAACTTACTGGCTGAAAGACTCAAAAACCAAAGTCTCGTGACGATAGCACGCAACACACAAAACTACAATTGTAAAGCACTGAGTGGCATTGCAACTGTCATGGGGAAGCGTAGTGTACCTCAGCATGCAAGGAATTAGACAATTAACTTTCGCAAAGTTGTGTAAACAAAAGTGGAACATCATCCATAGCGTGCATATTGCACGACTTGTCACATCATCATCTCGGCCGTAGAACGTCCACTGCTGAACATAATGCCTCCCCCTTAAAATTTTCATAGGAACCGGTTGGAAGTAGCCTGAATCCAACATCCTCCTGCTACCTTTATCAGGTCGTCAGTCCACCTTGCCGGTGGACGACCTACGCTGCGCTTGCCGGTCCGTGATCTCCACTCCATACTTGTCACTTAATTGCATTAAAAATTGCCTTACGTATGCGCCGGCACACAGTCAAAAGAAGCGAATTTCCCCTTCCCATCGCAGTGGGGTCTGATCTCCATAGCGAACGATTGGCCATTGGCTTGTCTCTGGTCGAAACTGTCTTGCTTGCTGTGACACTCTGACTCCACTGGAAATTAGAGAACATATTCGTTTAACTGATGACATGTGATAATATATTTTCATTCGGTAAAAGTAATTTGGGAACGGATTTTAGTGAATGATCATTCTAACCTGCTACTCAAATAACTCGAGTAACGCCTTTCTTCGAGAAAAGGAGCATGCTGAAAATCAGCCTAGCATAGACGTGTCTACGCAGCACAGTGCTGAGCATACCCCTATTGCCGAAGAATAAATATTTTGTGTTGTCCTAAGAATGTACTTTTCCAATTATTTTGCTTCTACATTTATATGGTGTTAAAACGTCCTTCCTTTCCTAGGGTATATTTTTACCCTTGACAGACTAGTCAAGTGTTTGACCACTATCTCACTTGATGATCAGTGATGATGTGGTCGAAGGTGGTATCACACTAGGCCTGAAATAGCGTCTGGCTCTTAAGGACAGCTGCCACAAGACACAGTTCCATGCTTAGCGACAAATTTCAAACTTGCGAGGGTGGTAGCTAGCCTGGCGGACACCAGAAGTGGGTACTTCTGGTAGGGCTACCACAATGCTGAGGAGTTTATCACAATTCAACCTTCTCCGAAAACTCAATCCCGGATCAAACCTATGGCCGTGTAATCGACGGCCGACCCCTGTTACCTCTGGTGATGGCCCAGCCCCCATCTTCTCAAATTTTCAATGCAATCTTCATCGGGCTCTTTAAATGACTATATCAACAGGAAACCCGTATCGAGGCATACACGGCATGTCTGCTGTATCCACCAAGACTTATTATTGTAGTGTCACCTCATTGGCGTAACTTGGGTAGATGTAGAGATTAGCTGAAGGGCACCTTGTGAAGAGGTGGATGACTTAGTCCCCAGGTGAAACCTGCTTGGGACAGACACATTTCTTCTTCATTCTGGTCTATTACCTATCTTCTTGTGATGTCTTTTCTCCGTTCTAATCACCCAACATATTCCTACAATTTGCTAATTCCACACTGTTTATCACACAATTATGATAATTACATTAGTATTTTAGTTATTAGTCACAAAAGCCACATAACAAACAAGTTAAGTCAGCTTGAACCTTGACTGACCGGTTGATGCCATTGGTAGCAACCCTGCCTTCTGAGCCGCTGGTCCCGGGTTCTGCATGCGTGTTTATGTGCACGTATGAACATGTCTGTTTGAGCTATGGCTGGGTATATTATATATGTATACGATACGAGTATGTCTTCACTAATCTGGTTACCATAGTACAGGTGCACTTCTAGCTGTTCTGGGGATCTGCCTAGCTTGGGGCCCGATGAGCTTGAGTGGATGTTTTAAAAAAACCGTTTAAGTGAGTAGCTGCTGGTATATCAGCTCTGTGTTGCAGATCTGTGTATAAAGACTGCTTAAGGTACCTACTACCTACTGTGGCAGGGTCGTTATAAAGTTAATAGGGTGATCCTGATGAACCTAAATAGTACTTACTTCTTGAACAATAGCTGTGCCCACCATCGTCATCTGCGACACATGTCAAGCCGTCACCGCATCGTCCAACTGTGAACCCCGTTCCTGGGCCACCTTGGCTGCAATACTGCTCTTCTCCTATAGTTTACATGCAAGGGAAGTCATTATAGAAAAGGCAATATGGTACTATTCACATAGTTTATACTAGTAACTTCGGTTATGGCGTTTTGTCCGTTTCCTTTCTTTTTATATGATTTTTAGCGTGATACGATTTCTTCCCACGGGGCGTAGTACTAGACAGAGTTTATTATTATTGGAGAGGCATTCCTCTATAGTAAATTTGTAAGTCGACAGCATTTAGTCAATATATGTCACATTCAAACATATTACTACAGTGTCGAAGTGTCTATATCATATCCAGAAATCGTCTTCCCACGTTAAAAACCCAAAGCGGAAGAAAGAGCTTCCTCGTTTTTCTTATATTAATTTTAAACGTTTTCTTCCGATCCAAAAAAAAGGAAGAGGTACTCAATTCGACTGTATGATTTTATATGTTTGTTACCTCATAACTTTCGACTTGGTGAACCGATTCTCAAAATTCTTTTTTTTGTTTGAAAGTTGGTCCTGCCCGTGTGGTCTCATTAAAATTTAATCAAATTCAGTAAAGTAGTTTTTGAGATACACTCCGATAACTGAATAGAATGGAAGTCGGTATTACATTTTTCAAATTGTACTTGTGTGGAATAGGTTTGTATGGATAAGATGCCAAAGACGTTGTAGGTAATTATATATTTTTTTAATTATGAAGTTGCAGTTGTTTCTCTTAGCAGATAATTTATTTACAAGCACTTTTACAAGTAACCTTTACCTAAAACAGATGCATTACCTTACAAGTGGCGGACTGCACTGCGCCTATAACCCTGCGGCATTAAGTTGTTATGGCCCATGTTCATGAGAACTTAAAGGTCAACAAAGAGCCTAATACGATTTCTAAATATTAATAGCCTTAATAGTCTTATTTCGGGATCAATATTTGTGTTACCTTACCATAAAATGGTAGACAGAACTCGCAGCAGTTGCAAGGGGTAGGGGAGGGCATCCACAATCCAGAATATGTTGCATTGTTTATCCTGCAGTCATCTGCAGGTGCCGAGCAGCCCACATCAAATTCATACGCCTGGATAACAAGGAAGACTTAAAGTTTTACGTCTAGTGCATTAATGCAATATTAAAATGTGTTACGTAAAATACCCACGGCCCAAGATTCTATGACGCGGTGGTGCACTGCCGTAGACAAGAAGAGTAGGTACTACATAAATCACATCGTGTAATGGCAACAAGAAAGGCTGAATCTTATACTTGGGCCCCATACATAATAGCAAGGACCATTTATTTATAAATGGATCCTTGATAATAGTAAATTATGTTTTCGTGTCGTCTGTGATTAGTATTACAAGAGATCTGATTTCTTAATTTCACAGATTTTTGGACAATATTGTATTGAACAATCTTTAGGTAGAGTACGTATCGGTAATAAAATAGGCTTTCTTGGAAACTAATTAATTGATAATAACTAATTGCTAATCACTGCACTTGCAGATCAAATCATATCATAGAAAACTAGTGTCTAACTATATTTACCTATGTATCGGACATACAATATCATATATTTTAATTATTAGATAAATTTTTTTTTTTGTATTGAAATTCTCGTGAGTTTGACACATGTTTACCTATTATTATTAACCGGTAAAACCACTCAAAAATTCAGTGCCCGCCGAGAGCTCGCAGACGCTACTGCGCACTCACCCAGATGAGCATTGGACATGCTCGAAACCCGGGTCGACATATTCGATCCTTAACGTGAGTGTTTTGCCGGTTAATAATAATAGTTAAATACTTATTATTACAATACCGTGATAGTTTTGAAGTAACATTAATTTCATATCTACTCTGATACTATAATTACAAAGATTATAAAACTGAAAACAAAATTCTTATGACAAACATTACGTACAGGCCAAAAATTATAAAAAAAAATTTAATTACGATACAGGTCTTGTATCATAATATAACCGGTAACATAATATAACTTTTTAATCATAACGATACACCTATACAACCTCCAGCTGAACCAAGGAGGTTGAACCTCTAATTTTAAAAAAAAAGGTTTCAATGAACGAGTCCGCGAAGACGCAACACGCATGCGCAATCGATGTTTGCGCCTTGGCGCTAACATTTGACATTTAAAAATTCTTTTCAATATTTAAACAAAGTTTGGTTTTGTTTGTAAAATACATAGGTTTTTGTGTAAAAACATGTCTGAAAGCGGGGATAGTGGTGATTGTACACCACCAGACGTTCATGGTCAAACATGACCATGAACCTGTTGCCGGCGAAATCTAGGAGCTACTATAATAAATGTTACCACGAATTCATGGAATGGAAAATGAATAAAAATGCTACATCATTTTCTGAAAATGTGTTGTTAGCGTACTTTCAAGAGTTATCTGAAAAATATAAAGTGTCAAGTATGTGTTAAATACTCCATGATTAAAAGTACACTCAATATTTACAACGAAGTTGACATAACTAAATATAGCAAGCTGATTGCATTTTTGAAACGAAACTCACAAGGTTATAAAGGGAAAAATCCAAGACTTTTACAGCAGAGCAGATAAATAAGTTCTTAAATGAAGCCCCAGACACATTCTATCTCTTCACAAAGGTATTTTAGTTGTTTATCAGTTAACCATGTACATTTTTTTGTTAATATTGAGTTAATTTACCGTAATATATTACAGATTGCAGTACAGATTGCACTAATTTTTGGTATAATGGGTGCTTGCCGACGGCAAGAGTTATACAATATACAGTTCAAAGATGTTGAAGTCTTCGAAACTACACTATTAAATTGAAAAAAAGGAAAACTAAAACCAAGACGGACCGCTCTTTTACCATTACTGGGAAATATTATGAACAATGCAAAAAATACATAGAGCTACGACCAACTGTGTGCAGCAATCCTAGTTTTTTTCTAAACTATATTGACGGAAAATGCACGACGCAGAGAGTTGGCATTAACAAATTTGGAGCTTTAGGCAAAGTTATTGCCAGCTATCTTCAACTTATCGACCCCGAATTGTACACAGGACACTGCTTTCGCCGAACATCTGCGACCTTGCTAGTTGACGCTGGTGGAGATATAACGGCACTAAAGCGACACGGTGGTTGGAAGTCAACGACAGTTGCAGAAGGCTATATAGATGATTCAATGACTAACAAGATCGCTATATCCAATTCAATACTTGACAGTATTGAAAATAACAGAAATGAGGTCAACATTAACATACCCTCTCCGAGTACCTCCAATAACGCTTCCTGTCCGGTTCAAATTCATTTTCATAATTGTAATATTCAGAACATCAATAATTATTACAAGTAAAAATAAATTTGTTGTTATATTCAGCGTTTTATTTGCAATATTGTTTTACGTATTATAGTATGAGAGTAGATAAAGTAGTGTATGCCACTGTACATAACTTGGTCTTATCACACAAGTGTTATAAGTTGTACGTCTTATACTTATTTATTCTTATACTTAGTTATAAGTCTTACACTCATGTTGTAAGAACCCTTATTATGCAACAGTATCATAATCTACTAAAGTTTTACAAGAGCTCGAATGGCATAGATATAGGTTTAGGTTTTATTAAGACGTGTTTGGTTTGGGCATATACCCGAATACTTATAGTACCTATACTTAGGTTGTATGTTATAACCTACAACCTAAGTATACCATAAGTTAGATGTACTGACATCGCACAATATGGTCTTCTCCTAGATAATTCTGGAAGCAACAATGTTATTGGTGATTGCCCCCAGAATACTCTTGAAGAAGGTCATGTGTGATGTCAGTTACAATATCTAATTTACTACAATGCAGAAAACTCGCTGCCTCTACCAGCGTCACCAACGTTCACAATCCAAAACGAGAACCTGACACAAGTTTCAGCAAATAAACTCCATAACTTCCAAAACTTCCATAAATGTTCCTAACAAAAATATAAATTTAAATCTTATTAACTCTAGAGCCCGTTACGCTCAGGGTCCAATAATCCACCTGTGGCGTAAGAAACTGCTTTACCCACGCGGTGCATACTCTACGTATGAACTTACCCTACAAAATCCTTGTTCACAAATAAATTCAGACCCTCTCACAGCCAATAACCACAAAAACAAACAAAACAACACTCTCTCGTCCATATTGTTTAGCTTATATTATTGCACTGATTGTCTATCAATACCTTAATTTAGCTGATAATCGTTATCTTGGTGACGGCATTTCTTTGTAGGATAATTGCTGAATAAATATATAAGATAAGATTCCTATTGTATGAATAGTATTGAATCTGTATTATTGTTTGTGACGATACAGGCAACACTTTCGCTGGATAATGCAGGTGTACTGTAGCTACTGGAGGCCGAATCTGCTAATTAAATTGCAATCGAATCGCAACTGAACGGTGACTATTCGGCTATTGAAAAACAGTCCAGTTGCAGATTCTTTTGACGTCAGTGATCAATCTAAACTTTGCTGTCTGCTAAAGGTGCAAGTTGGAAGCCGGCTACATGAAGCCGCACCAAACGACGTGTCGCAGCGACACTACTGGTTTCTATGTATTTCTATGAAATACCATACGTAGTTGTTGCAAATGTTCGTGCTCGGGCCACAGTAGTGCCGCGCGCGGGTACCAGTCTAGCTAGTAAAACAACTGAAAAGCTTTAAAACTAAACCTTTCGTATCGCTTTCCAAATGGTTGATTCCATCTGCAGTTGCCGTCTGCAGTCGAGTTCGAAATCATGACTGCAGCGACAGGAGCGACGACACGTCGTCTGCTGCTGCTGCGTGTAGCCGGCTACCAACTTGCACCTGTAGAACATGCACGTGACGCAACTCATATGCGTATATAGTAGCTTAAAATACTGGCGACTGCCCGCGACTTCGTTCGTGTAGTAGGCTCGGCCTTCGGCCTCGCCATGTATCTCATCTTTTCATGGTTATTCTTTTATAAATATCTTCCCTTAAAAATAATTAACATAACAAAAAAGAATTTGCTTTGCCGCGACTTCGTTCGTGTAGTAGGCTCAGCCTTCGGCCTCGCCATGTATCCCATCTTTTCATGGTTATTCTTTTATAAATATCTTCACCTAACAATAATTAACATAACAAAAAAGAATTTGCTTTGCCGCGACTTCGTTCGTGTAGTAGGCTCGGCCTTCGGCCTCGCCATGTATCCCATCTTTTCATGGTTATTATTTTATAAATATCTTCCCCTAACAATAATTAACATAACAAAAAAGAATTTGCGTAATTGATCCATCGCAGACACGTGATGCGATGACCAAAAGAAACTATTTACTAGCTGTGCCCCGCGGTTTCACCTGCGTGGTGACGGGTGATGTTGGTTATAATTATTTTTAAACCACCACTGTATCAGAGCGAAAACAACAAAAAATAATTATTCAATTCGGTCCGACCGTTTTAATTTTTTGGTATTTTCTCCAATAACACTGGTTTCATCTGTAAGGCCCAGATACGCGAGCAGCTTGAAGCAGTCGGCATGTACTGCTTTAAGCTGCGACTGCACAGTGAACTACTCAATGCAAATTGCATAAATTTTTGGCGACTGCAAATTGACGCTTGCTTTGGGCAAAAAGTTATAGCATTGCCATCCAGCGTGGCAATGCTACCAGTATTTTGGCAACCTTTTCTTCCACAATAGGGATTATAGATTTGTTTTAATTTGTATATCGTTTCGGCGACACAGACCGAAGTTGCAAAGAATAGACGGTGTGTCGTCGCTGAGCTTTCCAGGGTGCTCATCTCTAGTTGGGGTACGGGCAACTTGGTTGAGTTCACCGGGAAGACTCAAGTGTGCGCGTTGCCTGTAAAATCATCTCCATTTCTCCCTCTTCCTTATTACATACCTTCGTACAGTGTTACCATTACCTTATCATTTTTGGCATAGACATCCGTAGTTACCTGAACCAGCGTGACTATACATTGAGAGTAGTATTAATAAGTTAGCTTCCCGCAAACTCGGAGTCCTGAACAGAGCGAGGCGTTTCTTCTCTCCAGATCAAAATCAAAGTCAAAGTCAAAATCATTTATTCAATTTAGGCATCAAAGACGCACTTATGAACGTCAACTTTTCATTATAATGTACTTTAAAGACTCTACCGCCGCGTTCCAAAATATATAAAACCCGCCGAGAAGAAGCGGCAAGAAACTCGGGGCCATTCTTTTTATATGGATGTTTACAATGTTTCTACTTAGGTACTACAAATATTACATTTTATGGGTGGCAGAGCGTAGAGATCAGCGTTGTCTCCTTTATAAAACTCAGGTGCACCCTTGTATTGAATATTGTTGCCACCTCTGGGATGGCACCGCTAAGTATACCTTATGGATGCTCTCGACAGACTGCAACGTCGCGCTGTCCGTATTATTGGAGACACTGAAGTCACTAAACACCTAGAACCCCTACAAATGCGTAGAACTATAACTTCTCAACGTGTTTTCTACCGTTTGTTTCATGGCTAATGTTCTGAAAAGCTCTTTAATCTTATTCATTCCTCACCATTCCCATCCCAAACTACTCGTGCCGGCCTAGCAATGCATCCATATACAGCTCAAAATGTCTTACCCCGAACCAAAAAGTTTGTCAGTTCCTATCTCTATAGTGTAAGTAAATTGTGGGATGCTTTGCCGGCGTACGTATTTCCTTGCAGCTATGACCCTGGGTCTTTCAAGCGGGGCGTGAAAAAGCATCTCTCTTGTCATCATAGGGGTGGCTTTTAGTGCAGCTTACGACTACACTAATGGTTATCTATTCTTGATTCCATCAGGCGAGAGGGAGTTACTTTGATGAAACTTAAAAAAAATTATATATATTTTTGTATCATAAAATTGTATATACTATGTACTTATATTCTGTCAAAAACATTGCTTGCTTGAAATTGAGATTGGTGCCTTAAAAGTCTTGTCTGTGTTTGTTTTTTTTTCAATACCTACATGTATTCTTAAATTTTCGAATGGATAGGAATCTTGCAGTAAGAACATATTCTAAATTGATAAAACTTTATTAGGTTATTTAAATAATTATAATACAATCTGCTACCTTAATTACATTACGTTAGTATTTATGTATTATATTATGTGTGTTGGTGGCCAAACAAGAAATTATGTTTCCCGGATATCAACCTCCGTCATGTCATTTGCAATACTTACAGGTAGAACTTGGAAGAAATGAAAATTGTTTAGGTTCCCTATTATATCCGGCTATACCCGCACTAGACTGGATATTGGGGGTCATACTTATCTCTCTGTGCAACGAACGTTCGTATTCCAGTAATGAGCGTCTAAATGATTGATTACTGCAGTAAGCAATTATATGATTAGTTCTTAAATACAATCGCTGATTGTACATATAAGAATTAATCATCATCAAATAAAAATAGCATAGCTATTCAACGTGGAAATGCAGCCAGCATTCTGGGCACTTTCTTTTTAACAATTGCTAATTTGTTGTGCAGAATTTGAACCAGCATTCATCACTTGACGCTTGAACCAACCGTTTGGTCAAGTCCCTGAAAATTTCGTATGCACCTGGACCTCACGGACTCAGAGTTTGTATTTTTTTATGAATTAAATTACATACAAAAGCCATTGTGGGGGTAAAGTGGCCAAAATACAGGCAGCATTGCTATACAACGTGGCAATGCTGCCAGTATTTTGCCCAAAGTTTCGCCAGCATTCCGGTCACTCATCGCTTCGCCTCAACCAAATGTTTGAATGATACTAGTAATAATTAATATGTCGCAGGCTTTTGCAATTTTTAGAGAGAAAAATCAGATCCTCGGATGGGATTCGAACCCGCGTCTTTCGACAATCCGTGTCAGTTGCCATGACCAACGCATGCGTATGTTACTCAGGCATAATGTAGCTTTCTGCTGTTGAAAGAATTTTTTGAATCGGCGTAGTGGTTTTTGTGTTTCCATTACAAACAAACAAACAATGAAATCTTTCTTTTTTATTATTAGGATTAAATACCAAGATACGAATAATGTGCCTTAGTTTGTACTGGCGTTACTATTTCATATTTAAACATAAAAAGTAGTTGTTGTGACATAACTGTAATGTTGCTATTTGTTTTTTGTTCAATAGATGTCGCTCCGTCCCCATACGACTTTTAAAATCAGATAGAAAGGTAAAATTCGATATTCGTACCTCAAGCCTCGGTGGCCTACACCGAGGCTGTTTGATGGCTGGCTGATTTTAACAGACGTATGGGTACGGAGCGACATCTATTGAACAACTTTGACAGCATTATCCAACCGAAAGAAGACTTTTTACAAATACTTAACTTTCGTATTGATATCACAGCCCTTCATAATTTTTAATAATCTGCGAAATTTTTTGACAATGACTTCAATTCAACGCGGCAATTCCATCATCATTAAGTACTAACTTCCCGTTAAATATATAACAAGAGCTGATAGTAACAACGTCCTTATCGTTATCAGCGGCTATCAGTATCACTGATACAGTCAAGAATGTAACGTGTACATATTTGAGTTTCAACATAAGACTGGGTAATTTAAGATGAGGTTGCTTGAGTTTGTATAAGTATTATGATAGAGGAATAGAGATTTTCTGATAAGATGAGAGATGTGATGTACGGTGCCTTCGGTACAGTTTTAGGAAAATAATGTCAGATATTTAAGTGTTTACAACTTTGTTGCGTAATCTATCTATAGTAAATTATAAAGAGGAAAGATTTGTATGTAATGTTTGTAACGAATTGGCCCAAAAAGTACTGGACCGATTTCAAAAATTCTTTCACCATTGTAATGCTACATTCATTCTGAGTAACATAGGCTATATAATATTTATCATCGTCATCATCCATCACCGCGCGGGTGAAACCGCGGAGAGCAGCTAATATAGTAATTTCTTTTTCCCTTGGTATCTTCGTATCACCTGTGAAC
Organism: Selenia dentaria; assembly: GCA_917880725.1. NCBI lineage: Eukaryota > Metazoa > Arthropoda > Insecta > Lepidoptera > Geometridae > Selenia > Selenia dentaria. Next base: position 9,906,261 of record OU862902.1, read on the forward strand.
GAAATTTCGCTTATTCTTTTTTTGTTGTGTGCATTATTAGGAAAAGGTACTTATGAAAGAAAAATCGAGAAAAGATTAGTGGATATGGTGAGGCCGAAAGCCGAGCCTACTACGCTTACGAAGTCGCGGGCAGTCGCTAGTTATTAATAGAATACACTATCGATATTTGGGGGCACAATACATAACATATTTGGGGGCACAATACATAACATGGATAGCCCCGTCATTAAACCAAACAAATAGTTTTGCAAAATATATTATTATACAGCGTGTTGGTATTCAAAAGGTGTAGTAATATTGAAAGGTTTGCATATGTACCTAGTCGCCATCACACAATAATCCAAATTTGACTCTTTTAATTTTCTACAGACTTCCAAAAAGGAGAAGGTACTCAGTTCGACTGTATTTTTTTTATGTTTGTTACCTCATTACTTTCGACTGGGTGAACCGATTCTCAAAATTCTTTTTTTGTTTGAAAGCTGGTGCTTTCCGTGTGGACCAATTTTATTGAATTCGGTTTTGTAGTTTTTGAGTTACTCTCCGATAACTTAATACAATGGAAGTCGGTATTAAATTTATCAAATTGCACTTGTGTTCATAAATAATTCAAAATTTCTTTTATGGACAGCTCTATTACACATGGCTATTCTTGAAATTCGTTGGGGTCGACGCGCTCTGGAATCCCCATGCGTTCATTCACCTCCCTACCCTGGACACAGATTACTGAATAAATGCGCCCTGTCCCTGCACCGCACTCCAGCCCAGGCCCCGCGTATGCCTCTTGTTTAGATAGTGTAGTAAGTAGTAGTAATCTGGAGGTCATTGCAGTTTTTGGCCTAGTTTATACAATCTATACTAAGAGACTCGTATAATATTATAAAGAGGAAAGATTTGTATGTATGTTTGTAACGAATTGGCTCAAAAAGTACTGGACCGATTTCAAAAATTCTTTCACCATTGGAAAGCTACATTCACCTTGAATAACATAGGATATATAAGATTCATCATCATCATCATTATCTACCACCGCACGGGTGAAACCGTGGAGAGCAGCTAGTCAGGGATAAACCTGCTTGAGTATTTGAGAGATAAAAACTTTGGTTACTCATACTCTGAATGTTGACTACTTCTTGACACGCAGTAGTTAGGTCCCAATTGTATGCAAGTTTCTGCGTGTGTGGTTTTAGTATTACTATACCTTTTTGTTACACGATGTGCACCACAAGCACCTTTATAAATATACTAGGTGTTGGGCGGTGCGCGGGCCACGAGTGGCCCGCGTTTGTCCTTATGCATTAGTTTTTGTTGCTAAACTTTAACCATTTGAACAGAAAAGTAAAAATTTTCATACAAGTTCAATTGCAGAAATTTTGCCTTTAATTACAGTTTAAGTTGGGACATAGAAGTCATTCGGAATTTGAATATTATCTTTATAAATATATACTTTTTTTTTGTTAATCAAGTTTTATTTAGGGGCCTTTCCCAACATGGTATGCCAGCACCATCGTACCCTAAACATAATTAACTACAATTTACTATGTTCTCAAAACCTATTTCTTAAAAAACTTATATAACTAAAATATTAATAAACCTACCTAAATCTAACTTATTTATACTAAAATTATTAAAAAGATTTTCTCTTTCTCTATCATTCTTTGAGCATTCCATGAGAAGGTGGTAAACATCTTCAAGGACGCCACACAGTTTACAATTTGGTGAAGCAGTTTTTTAATTAGAAACGCAAACTTGTTCCACGGATAATGACCAGACAGTTCTATGCGCAAGAACAACATCATTTCTATATGTTAGGTATATACTTAGGTACTTCGCCCCACGGTTTACCTTCGTGGATTATAATGATCATGATGAGCATATAACATTGATAGGTAGTAATTTATATCATCATCGTATCATCATCTCAGCCGTAGGACGTCCACTGCTGACCATATGCCTCTCCCATAATTTTCCAACAAGGACCGGTTAGAAGAGGCCTGCACCCAACGTCGTCCTGCGACCTTTATCAAAGTAATTTATATGGGTAGATTTAATTATACTTGTTCAATGGATATCTATCATACATACTCGATTGATATGAATTGATAACAAAACTTCCGGAGTTGTATCAAATTATTGAACGTGGCGTATTTATATCAGCTACCATACTTTATTCTATACAAGTTACGATTATTAATAACACAATAATAAGTTATCAATGAACACAATAAAAACGTGTTTTACCTATAAATATTTTTACTATAAAATTGAACCGACTTTAGCACTAAAAAGTATGAAATAACTTGTTGAAGTCGGTACCATAATAATATAAAAGTACCTATGATCATAATGTTGTGCGCATGGTACCGTCTTCGACATCAAAATATAGAACGTCTCCAGTTTTTCGTAAAAACAATTTTTCACCCTTTTTTAGTGACCCTTGCTTACTTACGGGATCGATCACCATTCACCGTCAATTACGATATCATCAAAATAACCAAAACACTTTTCAGTTATTGGTTTGTAACTCAAAAACCACTTGACCGAATTTCTGAACTGATGACATTGGAATACCTTAAAATTATACCACGTCAATCATGTCCAATCCCGTATATTACTATATCGCTCTTTGGACACGTTTTCAGGCAAGACAACGACTTCATAGAGCGCCTATTCGTCCAAGGCAGAGTGGAAGGCACCAGACAGCGCAGTAGGTCACCGATGCGATGGATCGACCAAATCAAGTGTGCGGTCGGTGGTTCCTTGAGTGCACCAGGATGACCGCTAACAGGCAAAAATGGCGTGACATCGTGAGGCGTATAACTTCTGGCCCCACCAACACTACTACATGACGATCACGACCGCTCTGTCAAGAGCGCAACGAAGAAGAAGAACTATACTCTACCAAACAAGAAAAGAATTATCAAAATCAGACTACACTGTAAAAAGTTATGCGTGGTCATACATAAAAAATATACGCGTCGACTTGAGAACCTCCTCCTTTTTTTAGAAGTCGGTTGAAAACAATGGATGCCCGAGAATCAATTAGGTTTTCTACTATTAGTTATTCTGTACCAAGAGGTTTGAACCTCTTAACCCCAAAAACCGTCTGAACCCAAAAAATTTAAAATTGATATAATGCAGTTAAAAAGTCAGTATTATTTGCTTCTACCGTGTATAATATTTTCAGTCATATAGACAGAGTGAGTTACTTTCGCATTTATTCTATTAGTAAAAGTACAATTTGAAAAATTTAATACCGACTTCCATTCTCTTTAGTTATTGAAGTGTATCTCAAAAACTACTGGATGGAATTTGATGAAATTTTAATGGGAAGCATCAGCTTTCATACAAAAAAAAAGAATTTTGGGAATCAGTTCACCCAGTCAAAAGTTATGAGGTAACAAACATAAAAAAAGTCGAATTGAGTACCTCCTCCTTTTTTGGATGTCGGTAGAAAATAAAGTATCCTTTAAAATCCTTCATCCTATTATTTATAAACTCTTATCTTCGTTACCTACATCAAATACGCACACTAGAGTCGAAATATTAACACCTATCCACATAACAAATAAGACATACCTAATCCTAACTTAAACAACATCACAAATGATAAAGTCGAGTGAATATATGTAAACACAAATTATGAGAAGATATATAAGTACCTACTCTAAAATGTAGCCTACACCGTGAGGGCAGAGTATAAGAATTTCCAAAAATTCAGGCGTAAGGGGGCATTCAGAATTCAAGGGTTTTCTACCGTTTGTGTCATGGCGAATGTTCTGAAGAGCTCTTTAATATTATTCCTTCCTCACCATTCCCATTCCGAACTACTCGTTCCGGCCTAGCATTGCATCCATATGCTGTTCAAAACTTCTTACCACAAACCAAAAAGTTTAGCAGTATTGGGCAGGAATGCTCTGCCGTTGTACGTATTTCTTTGCAGCTATGACCCTGCATGGGTATTTCAAGCGGAGCGTGAAAAAGCATCTCTCAGGTTATCATAGGGGTGGCGCTTAACGCAGCTTACGGCTGCAATAATGGTCATCGCTTCTTGATTCCATCTTGACACGATATTTTGTTGGCCCCCTCCTCCCTGCCCCTAATATCACTTCAGATTTTCAAAATGCGTATTTCTAATGTAAATAAGTTAAATTGTGCTTGACTGCGTTGGAATTTTTAGCGTTTGCGTAATCGCGATAAATTTAAATAAAATAAAATAATATAAAAAAGACAAGGTATTATATACTTATTTATTTTATTTATTTATTATTTTATTATTATATATTATATTATACCATTTGGTATAATAATAATACCAAAGGGGTACCCCGCGATTTTACCCGCGTGATGATGTTTACATAGTCGTTAAGTTTTCATACATTTTCTACACAACTTTCTTAGTTTTAATGAACCTTCTATAAAGTATTAGAAAACTTTATAAAAAAAGATGGATGAAATCGCTAAAGTCGTTGAAGTTATGGCGTGACCAAGGAAATTAGGAATTAATTTTTAAATATGTGTTTAAATACTATGATTTGGCCATATTTTAGAAGTGAAGCATTTTTTACTGAATTAAAACCTAGTCTTCTCCCAATTTTACAACGCTTCTTGTAAAAACAATTTGCAGATTTACCTACCCCGCACGAAATTGGGTCAGTTCGAAGAGATGAATTATTCGTATGCAACAGACCCACTTGGTACCACAGCGCCGGATATTCCGTCCCGAAGGTGTAGTGTGTAACTATCTGCAGTGCTCTTCAAGATAGCTGAGTATAGCTATATCCTCAATTTTTGAACATCATTAAAACACAGGGTTAAAGTTTTACCTCGGAATAATATATAAAGTACATTATTTGTATTCGAGAAAAGCCTCTTGTAGGATGGTTAAAGCAATATAGGCTATATAACATAATATACCTAACACATATGTGATACAAATGGAGTCGCTAGCGTTGCTCAATAATAAAATATAAAAAATTACAAATACAACAAGATTTAAGGTTTTTTTTTCTTAATAAAATTTAGTTTTACACGTGTTCCTTAAAGAAGCGGCCAGCGTTCATAAGATAGCTCAAAATACACCTTTGAAAATTGCTCACTACAATATAAAAATATAAACCGCCTTATTGTAAAACGAGGACCAAAGATGTTTTGGCCTCGAGTTAAAGTTTTTATTAAGAGTTTATAAAATTTCCTTAAACTATGATTTAAACTGGGGCTATCTATTTTTTAATATTTTCTTAACTTTATACAAAATAATTAAATAGGACTTAAACTATAGCGACGCAAACAATAGAAACAGATGGCGAAGCTTACTCAGAGAAAAAAATATTCAGAAGGGGAATCACGACCCTCAGTAATGAGAAGAACAACGCGACGACGACGAAACTATATTGAAATACAAATACGAATATATGTGCAACAACTTTAAATATTAATAAAAATTAACTTTTACGAATTAGAGTGCTTCGAAACGAACAAAAGCTCTTTAGACACCATGCAATTTCGAGTGCAACATGCTGTAGCAATCTGCTGTGATCCAGCAAATTGTATCGTATGTAGGCGTGTTGTGACTCCCTTCCAACATGTTGGACGTCGTATCGTACGTCCTAGCATCCAGCAGATAGTTACAGCAAATTGTAAGCCGCGTTGTAAATACAAAACTTTAGTTTAGGTATACTTAAGTCCGTTGTTGATATTTGTTTCTAAAATATTTATTATTTATCGTTTTCCGTAAAGTAAGGCCCGAATCATTCTCCTACAAAATGTGAAAGTTTAGATACACGTTCCTCATACGCGCAAAAACAGCTGATTTGGAAGGTAAATGACTATGATGTGCTATCCATAGGATATTTTTCATCATCATCATCCATCACAACGATGGTGAAACTATTAACAGCTCTAGTTATTTTTTTAATTAATTCAACCCAACATTTACTTGTTACCCAATCTAAGGCCGGTGCATACGTGAGTTTTTATATGGACGGGACGGGACGTGAAGTTTTGGAAATATCGTTTCATAGTAAATGTATATGAAAGAGCATAATATGTCACAAAGACAAGGACGAGACGGGAACGTGGCACTCACCTTACTCTCCGTACAGTTCACGTCCCATCCCGAGTCATTATCGCGTTACGTATGCAGCAGCCTTCCCGTATTTTCTTGTTTTTCTTTCTATATTTTTCTTTCTTTCTTTTTCTTTCTTTCTTGTTCTTTCTTTCTTCCCACGTAGAGATCAATGTAGAGCCAGCATCCGTTCATAAAGAGAGCAACTCCATGACAGTGTTTAATGGCAATACTGTCGACGGATAGCTCTCTTCATTAACAGATTATAGGCAAATTTATATGCCAGTTTTCATAGTTCGATAGCCATTGTTAGATTCGACTCTTCAGTCTTCTTACTTCTTCATGGTGCTCTTCTTTCTTCTATAATTTCTGTTCTTAGTAGGTACATTGATTAAGCATGTATACATATAAAGGTTGAATTTTAGAAACAGGGCAGTATGGGTAGGTACCTTAGTCTGTCCGCATCAGGACAAAAAATAACAATAGATTTGTGAATGAAACTTGCCTCGAATGAGGCTTGCTGATTCATTATAGTTACAGGAAAATATTCCTAGGAGACAATCCCTAACTTATTGAGATATTTTGAACTGCAATTACAAATTGTGGAAAAAATGAGCTGTTAGCGGAAAAGAAATTCTACTGTACCAAAATCATTTCTTAATACTGATCGATCCTATTTCTTATATGGTTCAAAATACTCTATTGAGGTAACTGAGGTTTATGTAATTACTAGCTGCTCACCGCGGTTTCACCCGCGCGTTGATGGATGATGATGATGATGATGATGATGAATCTTATATAGCCTATGTTACTCAGGGTGAATGTAGCTTTCCAATGGTGAAAGAATTTTTGAAATCGGCCCAGTACTTTTTGAGCCAATTCGTTTCAAACATACATACAAATCTTTCCTCTTAATAATATTACTAGCTGCTCTCCGCGGTTTCACCCACCCGGTTATGGATAATGATCATAATGATGATGAATATTATATAACCTATGATACTCAGGGTAAATGTAGCTTTCCAATGGCGAGAGTTTTTGAAATTGGTCCAGTACTTTTTGAGCCAACTCGTTACAAACATACATACAAATCTTTCCTCTTTATAATATTAGTATAGGTATACTAGAAATGTTAGAAAAGTCTCCAAAAACTTTACCGATAAACTTTGTGCAGGAACACGATTAATCAATTCGGACTATGCTTTGTTACCAATCGATCCCATTTCTTACTGTGATGACAAGATATTTTGCGCCTTATTATAAAACGTGGGCATATACCCACGTTTTATATTTCCTTTTATAGTCCTGAGTTTAAACCATGGTTTATGGGAATACCATACCTAGTGAAAATTTGCGATTTCTACGATTTATAATAAAACGGTATGAGGCCAACTGAACTGTGAGTTATATCTCTAAGCATTTCATGTGGGAAAATCGTAAACTACGATGATAAATATTATACTAAACGTCCATATTTTCTTAGTTTTTTTAGTTCAATGTTTATGCATACTTATTTAAGGCCGAAACCTAAAATATACTAAACTTTAATGAATACTTATTCAATTATTCCTATCAGCCTTCTCCATATTGTGTTTCAATAAGTTTGGAGCTTCTGTGAACTTTTTGCTCATGATGTTGGTGCTATGTTCAATGTTCATTGTTCTTCGTAGCTTATTGAACATCTGAAAAAGGTAGAATATATTAATTAGCAATTTCATTAAAAAATCATAATATACGTAATTTTAATATGTAGGTATTTTTGAAAAACGTTTTACGCAGTTTAATGCGTACAGTCCCACCATCTTATCTGTTCAGGTGACAGCGTCGCTAGTGTAGAATTTTGGTATTGCAACCTAAGAAATTCACCAAGAAAAAAGAGAAACAAAACATAGGGCAGTCTTTCAAGCCACTCATTAATTTGCAAATTCTACAAAGAATCCTACTAATATTATAAACGCCAAAGTTAGTTGGTATGTACACTGTAGTTCCAATTTTGCCCACCTGAACAGATAAGTTGGTGGCACTATATCTGCAAAGACGTCAAGCCTATTTTCCTCCACGCGTTATTACAAGTAAATGCACATAAAATCTATTTAGCTAGGCTCTAAACCACACACAGCTGTTACGAAAGTGAGGTTAACGCAAAATAATCCTAAGTTTGAAACTATTTTGCTTTCATCGAACCGCCATTGCGTAATTTTATTTACGTCAATCTTTTAAAATTACCCATTGAAAGGAAAATGGCCGTGCTGTACTATCAACCAACTGTACTAAAATAAATCAATAAAATTTATTTCAAAAATAATGTTCTATTTGTATTTTGACGCAACGTTGTTATTTTTTGGCGACTCCAAAAAAGGAGTGTTCAACTAGACTGGGTTTTTTTTGTATGTTATTATGAATTGATTTCACGTAGTTTATATAATATTTAGTTATTCCCGTATAAATGTTTATAAATGTGAACACAAAATAGTATATGTAAATTTTAATAACTCTGTTTCGTCGGTTGTAGACCAATTTACCAAAAATAATGACAAACAAATACAAAATGTTTATTTCTTTATGGTTTTAATGGATAATAATCAATCATCATCATCGGGTCTTAAAATGTTGAGGACCTATCTTAAAAAATATAGTTGAAGTAGGTTTCAAATTATTCAAATTATATGTATAATTTTGTACCTATGCTCATTTAAAGTGAACTTATGGAAAATTTGAGTTTCTGATAAGAAAGTAAGTTAGTAGCAATCTTATCAGCCAAAACATTTCCCTTTGATGTCTTAACACTTAAAATAACATTAATAAGGACCTTTTTGCGCAAGCATTTCAAAATTTATGCGAGTGTAGCTTCAAAGCTCTGACGAAATACATATTTGTCATTGAGCAGAAGGCACCTCCTAAGATGTCAAAGTGTGAATTAGTCTCACACGCCCTATTAGTGCTTGCTTGTGTGTACAAGCCTCTACTGTTACACAAATTGTGTTTGAAATGCCGTCTGCTAACGGGAGTTCGGAACTGCTTGAACATCTTTTGTTGAAAATTCCATAAATGGTGCCATAACAAAATTAGGATTTCGCCTAAAAGGCTTATAAGTCATTTTAATCTGAACAAGTATTTGATTAAATAATCTTAACAAGAGTACAAAATAAATGAAATTGTAATTATCTCGGATATAGTAAAAAATATCAGCCCATTAGATATGTATCCATAGCTGTGACTCGGGTCTTCTTGTAGTTTATTATCAGACGAAGAGAATCTGGATTCTTTAAAACCAACTGCTGTAATGATCATATAGATATAAGTTCACTCCCTATCACATATATAAAGTAACTAAGTACCTAGTTTATTTTCTGATAAATTGTGAAAATTACCTATCAACTCCTTTAAAGATATAAAGGCATGAATGTATTGAAATAATTAATATAACCACACAATCTAACAAAGTAAGTACGTATTGTGATACAATAGTTGTTACTGCTATGTGCTTAGTAAAACTTAATATGTTTTAAAATAATATTTCTGTAGGGAAGTAAGAGTTACTTACAAAATTTTGATCTATTTATCTACGAAACATTTAACTTTACAGTTAATTACTCAAGGAAACATGCATTTGGAACCTTATCTTATACCAATAAGAATCAAATACCATACAATGATACGACTAAAATAATACAATGCATTACTAAGAACAATCGCAAATAACTCAAATAAACGCCTTACAGTAAAACGTTTAATTTATAACGTATTAAAACTTGTCCACGGCGAGGCTAAAACATTAGAAGACCTTGTCTTTATACAAGTTAAGTGTGAAATCCACAACTTCTGTAGCAAATATCGAAGGTTCTTGAACAGACAAGGTTGCGTATGCGCACGTTGTTCAGATATTCAATAACTTGAGTTTATCACCAACCAGAGATAAAATAACAACAACCGTAGAGATAATATTCTATTGAGGTTCAAATGAAGGGAAAATGCGATGTTTTGCGAAGGAAAATATAAAATACCTAAGTAGATTGTTTTCTTTCATAGATATAACCAAAATCTTTGAAAACATTTTTTTCTTTTTCTTTAGATTAACGCTACGTTTCATAAACAATATAAACATATATTTTCCTACTTACTTTTGATAACAAGAAGTAACGAGACGGGTAAGTATTCGCCAAGTAAGTATGTAATGTAAGTATTTCATGCGTCTTATGGAAAGCAAAAGGTCGAGGCAATCGCAGTGCCACGTGGAGCTTTCAGCTGATTTTTTTCTTAGCACTGCCCTGCGATAATTCTTTTCGAATCCCAGTAACCTAGTAATTTATCTTGTTATAGTGACCTACAATTATTCACTGTAATGCGGTAGTACCAAGCGAGAGTCTCTTGTAGAATATGCCTACCGTCTAGTTGCGTTTCCTCTGATGGATTTACTATTAGTTTTTTTCAATGCTCCAGGCGTGGATTACTCGGCCTAAACATGCTCCTAATATTTCCAAACAGTAGTGTCTAAGCAGTACTGTGTTTAGGTTTGAAGAGCAGTGAAATTAATACGCGCAATAAGTGCCGCGAAAAAAAATATAAACTCTAGATGGACACTTTAATTGTAACTGATATAGGCAGATTATGACGTTTACCATCAGGAAAATCAATGACATAAATATTTTAATGTCGTGGCTAATAAAAACACGTATACAAAAATGTGCTAAAATGAAGCACTTTAGCAAAACACATCAATCACGCTTCTGACACAATATCCTTGCCTAATTTGAGACATTTTTACACACAACTTGGCATTCTAGTTACCGAGTACAGTTCCCGGCAGGTATTCCAATTATCGACGAGTATCTAAATGCTTTAGAAGTGTGCACTCACGAACAGTGACTAATTTGATTGTCGAGTGTTACTCAAGGCAGCGTTCTAGTTCCGTTACTCTTCATATTGGCTACAAATTATACAATTGATGTTCGGATTTTGGCACATTGCTGTGCTTAGCAATGCAACTGCCCTAATCATGGTGTCATCAAAATATTAGACGCACAACTTGCCCCTCTCATCATGTTGATAATTACAATACTTTTTTTATTGAATATACTTTTCCAGATAAGCTGATCATAACCCTAAACGATTACGTTTATCATGAGTTGAGTTTGCATAAACCACCTCTCAGCTCTATTAACAGACCATCGTACCGGTTTCAATAATATAGGGTGGTTTTTTTACGGGTATAAAACTTTAAGTTGGCAACACTTTTTTGACTAGCGGCCATTTTGTTAGCTGTCAAGTGATTTACGTTTAGTTTGGTTCGGCATTTCAACATAAATAAACTGACGCCTGAACAAAGCTTCCAAATTGTGCAAATTAATTTTGAAAATCATGGTTCCTGATTTCCCTTCATCCCGATTTTTATAAGCGAATTTTGTTTAGCGATGAAGCTCACTTTTGGTTACATGGATACGTCAATAAAAAAAAACTGTCGCATTTGGAGTGAAGATAATCCTCAATTGTATATTAAGACGTCGTTACATTCAGAAAAACTGACTGTTTGGCGTCCTTTATGGGCTGGTGGAGTAATTGGTCCGTTCTTTTTTTAAAACGATGCTGGTGATAGCGTTACAGTCATTGGTGATCGGTATAGAGCCATGATTACTCACTTTTTCGTTCATCAATTGAACAACCATGATGTGCACGAGCTGTGGTTTCAAGAAAACGGCGCAACATGTTACACAGCTCGTGCCACAATTGATTTATTGAAGGAAACGTTTGGTAACCGCATAGTTTCACGTTTCGGACTCGTGAATTGGCCTCCAAGATCGTGCGATGTAACGCTACTTGACAATGTTTTTATGGGATATTTGGATATGTGAAGTCGCTAGTCTATGCCGACAAACCCTAAATGACTGACCACTTGGAGGACAACATTTGCCGCGTTATTGCCGCTATACGGTCACAAATGTTTGAAAAAGACATCCAAAATTGGACCTCCAGATTAGACTACGTCCAAGCCAGCCGTGACGGTCATATGCCAGAAATTATATTTAAATTATAATGCCAGAAGATTATCTTTTAAATAAAGTAAATTTCATAAAACACATCTTTGTTTTATTCCATTTCAAAGTTCTATACCTTTAAAAAAACACCCATTATTATATTGTCACTAGAGATACTGCATGCCAATAGGTGCTTAATTAAAAAGATGAAATTGATACAAAAATGAATTTAATGGATTACAAAGAATGAAATAAAATCAGTTAAATAAAAGTTTTAAAAATAATACGAGGGATATCAAAGAAGCAGTATGTCGAATTAGTTTATTGGGCTGAGAATAATAATTGGAGAGTGTTTCTTGCATTGAAATCTGATGTAATTAACACTTCATTAAAGCTTCAGATGGCGCATATCACTATACAGACAAAATGGGTCGTACCAGTTACATAACTCACCGCAAACAAAATATAACATGAATAAACTTATATATTCAGTGGTTGAACATGTTAAAACAATAGACAAAACCGATGCAAATGAGGAAGGCGAGTTGGAAGCGACTAACGAGAGAACATTTGCGTATGAATGAACAGAAATACAAGAATGCTTTTCGGTAATGAACTACTGTATGTAATCTTTCGGTTTGAGGATACTGACGGGCTTGGAAAATTTGTTTGCTTTGGAATGTTGGCTAGAGGACTTGGTAACTTTGCCTAACTATTGAAGAATGAATGCTTTAGTTCTTAGCATAGCATTAATATCCCACTACGTTCCCACTGCTGCAATGTAGACCTTTTTCTAAGAGACAGAAGAATGGGTCATAATCAAATGCGCGGACCCAGTCAGGGTTAACAAATAGGCCAGTAGCCCTAGTTTCAGAATTTCCAGAACACCAAATCAACTTTTATGCGGTTGGTGACTGCCATTTGTCGTTCACCCGTCAGTCTCGATTGGTTTCCCGATTTATTATTGTCAGTGGTACTGTGGTACCAACGCATTTAATATGAAGGTTTACTTTTTTTGCTGTCGGTCGCAATTGTTGTCTTTGGTTGGGACCAACATTCGTTGTGTCGTATTAGATTCCTCGTGGGAATTGGACTAGCCTCTAGCCTATTCGTCAAAACGCACTAAACTCGCGTGATGAATCATGGTCCGCACTCTCCTTCCAGAGGGAAAGCTTCGATTTCCTGCAGTGGAAACGGCTGATAAATTCGTCAGTTATGAAAGAAGAAATCAATAATATAGCATAGTATAAGAAAATGATATATTATTTTGAAATAACTCGTAATATTTGTTTGTAAACCTATTTCTACATCTGTATGCGTCTATATACATCTGTTATAATATTTTTTGGGATTATCTATTATATCCAGGTGCAAATATTTTTCGTATTTAAGATGGCGGTTTTTTGTATGTTCCGTTTTAGTTTGTGTTGGGATACAATATAATTTAGGACAATTAATTTTAGTTTGGATATAATTTTACTGTTAAAGAACATGTGAACTTAATAAACCAAGCCCTTAAATACGGTTTGATAAGAATATAGTGAGATAAGTGTCGCTTAACTTCAAACTCGGATAAATCCAATACTGAGAATTTTTAAGATTTTGATATCAAAAGAAAGGGTAAAAAAAATGTTTTTATACAATTTTATCAGTTGTGTATAAATCCGCATGGTTCTTGAGAAATAAACCGTCAAAATCATAATATTTTATCTAAATCAGATAGATCCATGAGACAGTTTTTTCAAATGTAGTTAAGTCCATGAGAGCCAATCAGCTACTTGCATTTGTTCAACATGGCCGTCAGTTGACGTAAACTCTGCGACAGTAACACTGTACACTCCCGCGTTTTATTGTTTCTTTTTACTATTTAGACAGTTCCCATGGATAATTCCATTAAAATTGTGTCACCAAGTAAAGCCCGCAAGCGGCCTAATATAAAACTTCGCCGTAAGAAAGAGGAAAGAGCGAAAATTCGGTAAGTTTGAAATACCTATACTTAAGCGTCGTTTGGAATTCTGAGTTGGCACTAGTGTTGTGCTAACCATTATCGATTATACTATCGATTTTTTTTTTGTTCTACTGTTACAGAATTATTTGGATATCATAAGTATCTAAGGATATAATATTAAGTACACATAACATGAACTGTCCCATCAGATTTGTGTAGGTATACAGGATCAAATGTAAGTTTTAAAATATAAGTGCCTTGTGGAGTTGGTCGTCTGGATATGTTTTGCACTATTGCTTTTTTTATATGTACGTTATATAATTAAAATATAATTGTGTGATGTCCGAGAATATTTATTTATTTAAATGATATACTGAATTATTGAATGATTATATTATTTTTTTAAGTTTTCCTTGGGAGCAAATAATCTCACTGTGTTTCATTTTCAAAACAGTTTTTGCACCACATTCAGTTTCGTTTTAGATTAGGACTCTCTCTCATAAATAAGCTTCTTTTACTTTAGTTTGCATTACTTTGCTGTTGGTCTTGCCTGGTCGCATTTTGCGTGAATATTTTTTATAATGGGCATTGGCTGCTTAGATTCGTTACGTGTCAAATTTCAAAATAAAGCTTAGATATATTTTTAGATATTCAACCAATCAACCACCAATAAAACCAACATGTGGACATAAAACTAAGGCTTATCAATGTAGCAAACTTAACTCAAATGATATCCTATTCTTTAATAGAGCTTTTTATGCAACAAATGATAAAATTAAACGGACAATTTTATTCTAAAGCATGTCATATCTACAGCCATTAAAAGAAGACGCCCAAAGACTGGAAACAAACCAGGAAGGCTAATGGCCCTTAAATACTTCATTCGCAAGAAAAAAGACAAAGCCTTGATCCCCGTTTGTAAAAAAGCCTTTTTAGGCATTCTGAATTTAAAAAAGGGCAGAGTAGATGGTGTGGCTAAGCGTCATTATGTTACTGGCTCAACGGCGGTCGAAAATCGTGGTGGAGATAAAAAAACGCATACATATCGTTCACGCAAAGAAGCTGTTGAAAAGTATATTCAGACTTTGCAACTTCTAGAAATCCACTACTGCCGGGATAAAGTTCGGCAACGGCAATATTTACATCCAGAACTGAACATAAAAAAGTTGTGGAAAATGTACTCTGATGAGGCACTGCCTGGCTTTTCCGTTAGTTTCAGTTTCTTCCGCAAAATTTTCGTAACAAGATTTAATATTGGATTTGGCAGTCCTAGGCAGGACGTGTGTTCCACGTGCCTCCAACTGGGGGAAAAAATAAAAGTAGAAAAAATGATAGAGAAAAAGTGAAACTTATGACGGAATTGAGGATTCATAAGCTTCGTGCAAAAGCATTTTTTAAACTTCTCCAAAAAGAAGAAGATAACGAGATACTGTTATCTTTTGACTGTCAGAAAAATTTACCTCTGCCCAAAATACCGGATCAATCCGTTTACTACTCACGACAGTTGTACTTATACAATTTTACCATCGTTAGAGGATCATCTCATAACAGTCTTTGTAAAGACAATGTGTATTCGTACACATGGACAGAAGAAACTGCATATAAAGGGTCAAACGAAATTTGTTCTGCCGTTATTCATTGTTTGAACAAGCTCAATACAAATGGCATTGAGAAGATACGTCTCATGGCCGATGGTTGCGGAGGCCAAAACAAGAATTCCATTTTGTTGAGTGCTCTGATGAACTGGCTTTATTTGAACTCGCAGAACGTCAAAAGTGTCGAAATAATTTTTCCAGTGACTGGACATTCTTTTCTGCCATCAGACCGTGTATTCGCGTTAACTGAAAAAAAATCAGGAAAATGGAAACGATATTAACACCCGAAGACTACATGGATGTCCTAAAAGAACATGCAACGGTTTTGCGTTTAGGAACGGATAATCCGATATTTGATTTTAAGACACAAAGCAGAAATGTATTGAAGTCGACCCAAAGCTTTCATTTTCAAATAACAAAATGTAAAAGATTTATCATAACTTTACACAGAGAACAAGTCCAAATACGTGGTGAAATATCTTACCATTCTGATACAGGTATTCTTATACGAAATTGACATTCTTATTTATTTACTATCTGTAAAGTACCTAGGTACCTATTTGACAAGAAATTGATCGCATTTTACCAACTAGGTAATACGTTTGTAAATATGCTGTTCTTTTTTAATAAATAGTTTCATTTCAGGTGTTGCTAAGACAATCAATAAACGCGGCCAATCGTTTGAAAATTTTAGTCCTGAGAGACTGTCAATTGGAGTTCCAGTTAATGAAGCCAAACTAATTGATGTTCGCAAATTGCTGGAAACGCACTTTGGCCAAGACTGGGCATCGTTGGTGCAATTAAATTATTATAAAAAAGTGCTTCACAGCGAGAATGTGATAGGGCATTCGTACGAAGAACAAATTGAAGAAGATGACTCAGAAGAAATATTGAATTTTGTTTAAAATAATTAAATTAGGTACCTATTTTTGTAAAATTAAACTAGATTTCCTTATTTTGTTTGTATTATTTTTATTCAGTTAGCTACCACAATTTGACCGTCGATAGTATACTGTGATGTCGCCACTACCACATCCCTAATTCTAATCATATTTTTTCAAGTCCAGATAAATCCAGATATATTAAATCAAAATTCTATAAATCCACACTGAGTTTTTTCAAAGATAGATAAATTGAATCCCTTTATATCAAATGAAGGTAAATCCAATCTTAATATGCAATTTTTGTAAGAATGAATGGTTTTATTACTGAATTTACTAAACAGGATCGTTTTCTTCAATACTGTTGCCATAATAAAAAAATACTGCTTTTAAATTCATGGAATTAAGACTATTATCACTTTTTTCTAAATATCTTCTAAGAACGTAGAATGGATTTATCCGAGTTTGAAGTTAAGATAGTCGTGGTGGTTTCATAAGAAGTCTTACAAGATACAATACTATTGACTGTTTATATCTTTGCTCCGATATCTACCTGTTGAGACGTTATATGTCTCTGTCCTTGTAGAAAAAGCAATTAATTCAGCCGTAGTTGTAGTAATAGTACAAAACATGATGATCGCGTAAAATAGACTATCTATAGAAATATCTCTCCAGAGGTCAATGAGTGTTTGGTGCATTTAACTAAGTGACGAATGCGTAAAAAATCCATTGAATCATACACATCCAAACCACCTGAATGGCTCAAATTTAATCAAACACTACAATAATTATCACAATTTGAACGTTATCTTCTCAGCAATAAGGGATGGTTTTGGAGCAAAACTTCGTAGGCGCAACATTTTATTCCAATTTAAACTTTATTTTGTAGAGTTTATGGGTAGATTTTGATCGATGACTTTTTAATCAGCTGTTCAAATAGTACATGTATCAGACGAAACAAAAATGCTTGTGGATATATTGTCTGAGAATTCTGGTACATGTGCCTAAATCTTATAGGTGTAGTCTTATATGTGTTCTTATGCGTTTTGGGTTCTTTTGTTTTCATTATAGTCCAAATCCAAATATGCTTAAAAACCAATTCTTTCGTTACTAGAGCGTGGTGTTTTAAGAATACCTAACGTTTATTTAGTTTTTGGGTGTTCGCTGTTAATAAAGTAATACATTTCACGTTTACTTAGCTTTGCTACTTAGGCAATTTAGAAATTAGAATTTCTGCTCAGCTTTCCTTTACTACCTACAGATTTTCCAGTTTACTGCCGGAGATACGACATAGAAGACGTCAAACTTGAAACTGATGGCAGAACTGCTTATATTCAGAATTTAGAAGCACATTGTTGACTTCCTTTCTGATTTTAACGTAGATGCTATTCAAAAGTCAAAAGTCAAAATCATTTATTCAATTTAGGCATCAAAGACGCACTTATGAACGTCAACTTTTCATTATAATGTACTTTAAAGACTCTGCCGCTGCGTTCCAAAATATATAGAGCCCACCGAGAAGAAGCGAGAAGAAGATTTCTTGACTAGTGACTACTGAATCATTCCGGAAAAGTAGATAAATTCTTTATTGTAGAAATATTAAATTTTCAACTGTTTACAAGTCATAGCTTAATTAAAGTTTTAAAAGAAAAATACAATATATGAAATTAATTTTACAAAACAAAAAAACCGTTTAATCTATGGCAGAACTTAGAAAAACAACAAATCACAAACTCTTTTGTTATTTACCAGAACCTAAAGTAAACCTTTTATGGCTTTTTGTTATAACAAATTATTTTGAAGTCACTTATAATTTCAAAAATAACCTCATAGGCCTTTATTAATAAACATTGCGTAAACATAGATTAGGCGTAACATGCGTTGTCTTGCTTTCACGCGTGACATTTACTGCAAGCGAAAAATTGACAGATAGATGTTTTAACTACTCCGGGTTTACTACAAGTTTATTAATAAGGCCGATATTGTATATGTGGGACCTATGGGAAAGTTTGGCTAGAAAAAAAGGTATACAACATAAATCTCAAAAACACCACGAATAGGTAGATGTTTTATACACCTACACATGACTAAGTTAAAACTGGGTTTCTAGCTCTTAAATATAATGTATCGGCCTTCGTATCTAGGCAAGCCTACATCCACACTAACAAAGTGTACCGAAGTAATTAGTACAACCGTGCAAACCGTATTGTTACAAAATAACATATTGTTATACAAATCGAAGGACCCGACAGTTTCTATTACATAAAATATTTAGAGTCACGACATGTCGCCGCGGAACATGTTTCGAGGCTTTTTGTATCGACCAAGTGTGTTCCATTTTAAGATTCTGGTTTTGATTAATGTGATCGTTGGAATCAGTTATACACTTATCATATCATCAGAATCACCAGGATGACTTTCGATCCTGAAAATCTTCGCATTCATTATTTTGATCCACAAATTCATATCAACCATTTGAAACAATATCTAAACTAATCTATACTAATATTATAAAGAGGAAAGATTTGTATGTAAGTTTGTAACGAATTGGCTCAAAAAGTACTGGACCGATTTCAAAAATTCTTTCACCATTGGAAAGCTACATTCACCCTGAGTAACATAGGCTATATAATATTAAGCATCATCATCATCATCCATCACCGCGCGGGTGCAACCGCGGAGAGCAGCTAGTATTAAGTATTAAGAGGAAATTTTGTTATTTTTTAAATTGTTTGTAATGGATAAACTAAAAACTACTGAAAGGATTATGAAAAAAAAATACCTATTGAAAGCTACCTTATTGCGAAGTAACGTCGGCTATATTTTATTCTCATTGAAAATGTTGTCCCGCGTGATAGACGGGTCTGGCCAAAGATATTTTTAAGGCAACAGCAATGGTTATATGGGTAAACTCATAAATATACTTGGCACTGTTAGTTTTATATTATATTTTTTGTAAATATATATATGGACGTTGTTTGATAGAAATATAAATAACCTTATTTCGACGTTTACACGTCCAGAACCTGACCTGTGTGGTATTGCATTGGGCCTCACCCTGACCCATAAGGTTGAAAAGTCGCATGACTAGTATACCCTTTCAACCAGAACACGCCAAAATGGAGATTAACTGCTACGAAATGGGGCACACTACTTCGGCTGGACAAACCCTTTCAAAAGCTTTATGCCACAATTTTATTATGCTGTAACAATACGGGCAAGTGCGCCTTGCCAGCTGCAGACCCACGCAGTGCTTCGAATGTTTTGAAATCCATGTATATGAATGAATGAATCAATCAATCAAATCAATGCACCCAGTTTTGCATGGCACTGACTGTGTTTGTTATCCCGAGACAAAGTTTTTTGAGCCTCTTTTGCCCAGTAATGTGCAGTAACTGCAGTGTCTGCAGTACCCCTCTCACCTAACAATAATGCTTGCGCACTATTGCTTTGCGGCGAAATATCTAAAACATAGGAATGCCAGTGGCTACTGAACCCTTGTCGTATTCGTATTCCTGTGGCAATGACCCTTCCCGCCGAGCTAGAAGTCACATTATCACAGAATAACAAACACTTAGTGCACCCAGGTCCCAATAACAAATACTTATAGGAAGTTAACTTAACAGTTGTACGAATATAACTCGAGTAACACCTTTCTTCGAGAAAAAGGAGTATGCTGAAAATCAGCCTTAAATAGACGTGTCTACGCAGCACAGTGCTGAGCATACCCCTATTGCCTAAGAATAAATATTTAGTGTTGTTTTATAAATGTAATTTTTTGTGGCACTTAAAATGTTTTATTATTTATTATTATTTTTATTTAACCAATTTCACGGGTTTCACCCGGTCCTTTACAAAGGCATAAGTGGGGCTGTAGCCAACACTTAGAGGTCTGTTTGATATAAAAATACAATGTAGTATAAAAACAGAAACATTTTGGATGGAAGGTTACAGGTTATCTATTACAAAAATGGGTAAAATGGCATGGTTATTGAAATGTACTTATTAGTGATACGGGAGATAGTGGGCTATGGTCGAGACTACGGCACCTGCCAATTTCAGTCTCATCTTAAAATATTTAGGCAGGTGGTGACTTGCCACTCACTAAACGGGCCCCCCATAAAAGCCACCATCAATGGTGACAAAAGGGGCAACGTTGGTGTGAATGGCTAAAGGGTGTCGAGAAGTGTGCTGCGGTTTCACCAGAGCGCTACTACCGGCGTTATGCCCTTTAACACTTCCACCCTTGGAGCTTTTTGTTACTTGCTCTTGCGTCTCCACCCCCAGACAGCCAATAAAGGCATGCCGGGGGTCAGGGGTCTCATTTAGCCCCAGGGAGAATCAGGGTCCACGGTGTCGCCACTCACCGACGGCTCGCCACAAAGTCGCCCCTGCGGTATTATTATTATTCCTTTTATTCAAAATAAATCACGGATTTCATCCGGTCCTTTACAAAGGCATAAGTGGGGCTGTAGCCAACACTTAGAGGCCTGTTTGGTATAAAAAATACAAAGTAGTATAAAAAAACCAGAAACTTTTGGATGGATGGTGACATGGTATATCTATTATAAAAATGGGTAAAATGACAAGGCTATTGAAATGATTTTATTAGTGATAAAAAGAAAGTGGGCTATGGAAGAGACTACTACTACTACTCGTTCAATATCTATAGGGTGTTTGGTAGAGGGACCGACAAACCAAATGAGCGTGTTCGGGGTGACAAACCAAATGAACTTGGAGAATACAAGTTGGCCAAAAAAAATCCCCGACATCCCAATTTTTTTTAACTAAATCAGTAAGTTAGCTCTGTTTTGTATCCAATTTTGCTTTGCGTGGCCTGAAGGTGTATTAGAGACCAAATTCAACTAAAAACATCCGGTCTAAAACAGATTTTACAAATGTTATGGTGGTAAATAAGTACAATTTCGGAGAAAAAGGGAAAAAATCAAAAAAAAGTTAAACATATTGGGGGTTCGGGGATTTTTTTTGGCCAACTTGTATTCTCCAAGTGGTCCCCCGAACACGCTCATTTGGTTTGTCGGTCCCTCTACCAAACACCCTATAGATATTGAACGAGCGAGTGCGAAAAGTCTGCAATAGCTTGAACAAAAATGCTTTCGTAAGTCCCGATGTCTGGCTGTTCCCTACAGCCGTGCGATTCTCTAATGATTCGTAGATGCGCTCGTCGACGAGTTCACCGATGTCAAATACTTTACGAGATATCGCCCTTGTACATAAGGTTGCTTTTCCAACGTTTCTTGACATCCCGTCATTTGTTTCACGGTTGTCAAGGATGCAACGATGTTTGCTATTAGAGAATCGCACGGCAGCATTTCTCAACCGATTCTCGTGAAATTTTGTGAGCAATTTCGATAATTATTATAGAGTTTATTATAGAGTGCAAGCATGGATTGGCGATAGGACAAAATTATCGGTAGAAGACAGTCCGCGATAGCTATGCTATGTTTATCGCAGCTTGATTCATACTAGAGACAAGGAAAGATAGCTGATAAAAGTCAGTTTATCGACTCTGCAAGTACCTACGTATAACGTGAGATCCAGAGAGGCAGTTTTTGGAAATTTGTTGTTTTTAAGTTTAAAGATTAAGTTTCAAGGTGCACGGTGAATAGTAATTTAGTTAAAGCTATAATATAATAATAATAATAATAAAACCGCAGGGGCGGCTTTGTGGCGAGCCGTCGGTGAGTGGCGACACCGCGGACCCTGATTCTCCCTGGGGCTAAATGAGACCCCTGACCCCCAGCTTGCCTTAATTGGCCGTCTGGGGGTGGAGACGTAAGAGCAAGTAACAAAAAGCTCCAAGGGTGGAAGTGTTAAAGGGCATAACGCCGGTAGTAGCGCTCTAGTGAAACCGCAGCACACCTCTCGACACCCTTTAGCCATCCACACCAACGTTGCCCCTTTTGTCACCATTGATGGTGGCTCCTATGGGGGGCCCGTTTAGTGGGTGGCAAGTCACCACCTGCCTAAATATTTTAAATGAGACTGAAATTGGCAGGTGCCGTAGTCTCGTCCATAGCCTACTATTACCCTTATCATTAATAAGATCATACCAATAGCCTTGCCATTTTACCCATTTTTATAATAGATATACCATGTAACCATCCATCCAAAATGTTTCTGTTTTTATACTACATTGTATTTTTATACCAAACGGGCCTCTAAGTGTTGGCTACAGCCCCACTTATGCCTATGTAAAGGGCCGGGTTAAACCCGTGAAATTTTTTGAATAAAAATAATAATAATATTTATTTACCAAAAAATTTACAGATGATTATAACTATAATATAATGATCTTATTTTAATACACAATTACATTAACAAGGCGAATAGATTATATTAGAGTTAAATTATTACATTAATAAAATTATAATCATTTTTTTTAAGATTAATAATTATAATGATTTTAAGTTTAAAGATTAAGTTTCTAGGTGCACGGTGAATAGTAATTCAGTTAAAGCTATAATATAATAATAATAATAAAATTTATTTACCAAAAAATTTACAGATGATTATAACTATAATATAATGATCTTATTTTAATACACAATTACATTGACAAGGCGAATAGATTATATTAGAGTTAAATTATTAAATTAATAAAATTAAAATATATTTTTTTTTTGTGCGTCAGACTCCGGACAGGGTGGTCCCGATTCCCGGAGTCGACTTCTTCCTGCGGTAGCTATGCAAAGACGCTAATACTCGCGAGGGTAAAGCTCACAGATTCACTAGTATATATTTTATATCATTAGGCTATAGAACAAGCCTGTAGCTCTACCACGAGTTGGCAACATAAATGTCATCTATAGTCGATACTCGCTCTCGCCCACCTATTAACCTTGTGATTGGCGTACTCGCTGTCAATTTTAGTTCTACAATTGACCGCGAGGTGGCACTGTTATTTTTTTCATACATTTATTTGCGGCAGTGATAGCTAACATCGATTTGTATCAATGTTGTAAACTCATGGTGAACCTATTGGTGTTAAATGGTAACCAATTGCAAATGCAATTGTCGCCTGTAATTTCACCGGTATTACCGGTACCCATACCGTTCAAATCGGAATACAGTAACAGAAGATATTACTTAGAAAAGATATAGTGGCAGTACACTTCCGCGGAAGAACTCGTTCATAGAGAGTTCTACTGCCACTATTAAAACTGTAAATATAAACACCTGTTTTTATTGAAATTTATAGAGAGAAAAATTCCATCCTCGGACGGGATTCGAACCCGCGTCTTCTGACTCTCCGTGTCAGACGCCATTGACCAACTAGGCCACCGAGAATCTAGTCCGAGCATCGAATTTAAACTCTCTATTTGACTAACCGTCTTGCGGGGACGGAGCAACAATTTCAATGTTTGAGATCGCTTAAGCAGGCGTTAGTGCTTTAAAAAGTAATACTATAAAAAAAAACCTGTTTTTATGTTTACGAGGGGAAATCTTATTAGATACCCGGACACTATGGGGAGCGTCCGGTTATGTGGGACTTTCCACTAAAACCCTCTTGGTGGCCTTCTTCGATATCTTATAGATGACCCCAGGATCTCCATAGGAACACACAACTTAACACACTGGGACCATTAAAACATTGCCCTTTGGCTCGACTCTGAGAGCATTTCGCCTCTCCTTCTAAAGATAGCACGGTGTCAATTGCCACATCATGACGCCGTATTTCTCGAGCTCGTTGATGAGATAGTTAGGGCCCCACCCCCAACTATACCCGAGTTCATAGGTTTTAGTCGGCTCTTACGACAGGCAGAGGTTACCGTAACCCTATTCTTTAAAACCAGGCCTTACAGAGTCGAAATATAAACACCTGCTTTAACATTACATGTAAAACTGAACCACCTGTACCCAGGAACCATCTAAGTAAGTCCACATTTCCTCGGCAACATTTCTGATAAGGTATCAGCAGAGTTTACTGCTCTTTAATCTATGATATCGCTTTATTTGCTCACTGTAACCGGCTGGCTGTTAGTTTTCATGCAAATATTTGTAGACGGTGTTCTAATTATTACTATCTCAAACGCGTGACTTAACTTCGTTGTAAAAATGTGGAATAATTTTTAACATGTTGGCAGCATTATCAGTTCGAACCGGTTCATTTTACATACAAGCATATAGAACTAGGCATTATTATAATACTGTAACTGAGTATTTAATAAATGTATGTGCAGATATTCTGAAAAACAAATGAACTCTAGTAATTTGTGTTCAGATATCTCCACGTATCTACATTTGCGATGTTATGTGTACAACTTTATTAGGTAGATATATAGAATATGTTGTAATAAATTCATACCAAAAATTTTCATTTGTATTTGAATAGGTACATTTCTGAGAAGCGCTCGCAGCGGAGCTTGACTTGGTGATCTTAACCGATCAACAAGTTAAGCAACGCTTGCTGCGGCCAGGGCTTGGATGGGTAACCGCTAGTAGCATTATTCAACTGAGCGCTTCCGTGCTTCGGAGGGCACGTTAAGCCGCCGGTCCCGGTTGTTTGTCTTAAGACAACAGTCGTTAGGCTATGTCGAAGGCCTTCCGGCGGCCTGAAAACTTTGACATGGATTGGCCACTAACCTAGCCACCAAGCCGCATTGGGCCCGCGTGGTGGATTATGGCCCAACTCCTCTCTCTGAGAGGAAGGCTCGAGTCCCAGCAGTGGGTACAAAATGGGCTGATTATGATACATATCTGTATTCTGTATTCCTCATTTTAATTGGCTAGCGGTGGTGTTAAACTTGAAAATTAAAAAATTAATTTGATTGACATGGAAAAGTCAATGGCGAAAAATCTAGAGAAAAGGCAAGGGGATCGATTTGAGATCTAGATGAGCGAGGATTCCAATTTGGTGTATAGAGTTCATCAGATGCAGATCTTTCGATGTCGAAAGATCTGGATCTGATGAACCGCCCACCAACTTATCCTCAATTACATTCCTGAAGTCATGACCCAGAATATGACGTTCTCATTTTTGTAATTTGCTAGCAAACCGAGTGTATTGGTTTGTCGAGTACTCTCCTTCCCAATTATATATTTTAGTCTGTGGCACTCTTGCTCAGCTAGATCTCAAATCAGAATCCCGCTTTTTGGATTTTATTCTGTTGACTTCCGTCAATCTAATCGTTTTTTATTTCAAATTTAACACATCCACTGGTCAATAAAAATGAGGTTTATTACGAAAATACAGAAAGGTATATCAAAAAGGTTTTGATGCAAATGAAAATGTTGGATATGAATATTACAATGTATCAAACCTACTAAAATCGGAGTGCGTCCTCATTTTGTGTATTGGCAGATGTGTATACTTAATGTGTATTGTTCTGTATGGAATCTACATATTTTTGTTGCAAGATTGTTCTTGTGTCGATCTTATAGCTCATACATACTGACAGCTAATTACCAAACCCCAGCAAGGTACGAGTATGCTAAATAGGAACTCATTCTCAGCATCTCACCTTTTAATGGATTCTTTTTCTCTACCTATATATATTTAAGTAGGTTCATAACATTGCCTATTCAAGTTACCACAATGCTGTGAGTGCATTTGCTAACATCTTTCTTCCTTAGTTCGAATACGAGTAATATATAGAAATCAAGAAACCAGAATATAAGTCGAACGATTGCGAGTATGTAAGATGAAGAAGATGAAGAAGTGAAAAAGATATTGTTTAAAGTAAACTTTTACTGAATTTTTCAAACATTTCTGCCTATATACCTATTTTTCATGGGAAATTCGGCACAGGGAAAGTTCTGGGAGTGTAATAAAGCTATAGACACTCACACTTGTCTAGAAAATCGACAAGCCGCACTGGGCAAACGTGGTGGAAGGACCACCTCTCTTCGAGAGGAGGAGCCGTCTCCCAGCAGCAAAGTTATGATCTGATTATGCATATGCATGCCTAGATGATGATTTTTAAATAATCTATTTTTAGAGCTTGTAGCGTTTATCCAGAATCTCTGATGGTGTTCAATGAAGAAGGGTTTTATACTAAGATGCTAACTATCTTACAGCTAGACTGCTGACTGTGAGACTCGTCTAAAGGTACTGTTACGTGCTCTGACAGGGGTAGCAAGTCAGACGAGCATTAAATTACCTACGCATAGATTTACCTGACGCTGATGATGAAATGTATCCTATTTGTTAATCCAGCTTCACCTAGCTCCAAATTTCATCAAAATCGGTCCGTTTGAGCGTGAAGTGAAGTAACAAACATACAAATACACTCCTTTATAATATCAGTGTGATTTTTCATTCGTTTACTCATTCATTTCATTTCATTCATTTATTCAGTAAATTACAGTTTGCACCAAAGCGTTACATACACTCAAGTATAATATATATAGAAATCAAGTATAATAGATAAAGATATAGAAATGATACTCGTATTTAATAATGCCTACATTTTGTAGCGAGTTTCTATTATACACTGGCGACTGCCCGCGACTTCGTTCGCGTAGTAGGCTCAGCCTTCAGCCTCGCCATTACCTACCTTCCATCTTTTCTTGGTCTTTCTTTCATATATAAGAACCTTCTTCTCATAATAATAAATACAAAATATTAGCGAAATTGTTCCATCCGTTCACGCGTGATGTGATGACCAAGGGAAATATGTAGAGATTAATTTTTATAGGTATAGATTAATTAAATTAGGAATTTTAGCTGACTTTAAAAGTCATGTGTGAATTTGTATGTGTCTATTAAGCTATCACATCAAAGTCGACAACTATTAAATAACAAAACTTAAAAAAAACGGAAATCAAGCTCTTTGGATTTCGGTGTTGAAAGATGACTTTCATTTTGAAAAGTACGGCATGATAAACCGTGAGTTCAAAAGAAATATTAAGCTCAAAGTCAAAGTCAAAATCATTTATTCAATTTAGGCATCAAAGACGCACTTGTGAACGTCAACTTTTCATTATAATGTACTTTAAAGACTCTACCGCCGCGTTCCAAAATATATAGAACCCACCGAGAAGAAGCGGCAAGAAACTCGGGGCCATTCTTTTTATATGGATGTTTACAATGTTTCTACTTAGGTACCTACTACAAATATTACATTTTATGGGTGGCAGAGAGACAGCTTGCCAGAAGTGGAGTATTCCAAGCATCGTCTTCTATACAATGTCGAACTTTATAGTAAGCTTTTTTTATTAAAACGTTTTTTACAGTCAACTTGAATTTGCCCTCTGTGAGCTCAGTTATGTGCTTTGGGATTTTATTGTAAAAACGCACACAATTTCCTAGGAATGACTTATTAGTCTTCGCAAGTCTAAAACTAGGTACAGCTATCCTATTTGTATTTCTGGTATTAAAAGTGTGGTGATCACTATTCAACTTATATTTATGTAAATTTTTACGAACATACATTATTTTCAAATACATATAAGGAATCAAATCCAAAAAGGATTTAATCGTAAATAAGTTAGTATGTATTGAAGTAGGTATAAGGTAACGTTAACTACATAATCAAAACTTTGTTAATTTTTATCGGTTCTAAAGAAAATACTCGTAAAAACTGTCTGATGCATTAAACGTTGTATTTAATACTTAATATAGCTCCATGTTAGCAAGTTTAAGTTGTTTGTTACCTGTAATATTTGTGTGTAATTTATGTGTACATACAATATCTTAAATTATTACAGTTACATTGTAATATGTATGTATTGATATCTTACTTCTGTAGGGCTGTTATGTATCTCAGTAGCTAACAAATGTTGATTGAAATCGAAAAATATGGCCGCTCTATGTCACTTTTGTCAGCTCCAGTCATCAACTTACTCGTACTAACATTTTTTCTTACTGGAGTTGTCTAAACTGGCATAGAACCGCCATTTTTCAAGATTTCAATCAACATTCGTTAGCAACTGAGATACATAATAGACCAGCAGTTCGTTGCGTTGGGTTTTCATGAAATTTGAATGTATTGTAATATTCAACATTTTCGGAATCAACCTTTTGGGAAATAAACAATAGGAAAATTGAACACCTTGGGAATTATTTGAATATAATTAGATGCATAATTGAATATACGATTTACTTGCAATATGTACCTATTTGTAACTCCTTCCAAAAAATCAGGATATTGCTATTGCTACCCTCTAAATATCTAAATGATATACCTACTAAGTAACAACTGAACATAATATCGTAATATAGAACAATAACTTAACAGTAGTTATATTCAGTTTATTTTATTTCTAAAATAAGTAAAAAGTAATTAAATCGACACAAATATCTTTACACAACTTTACAACTAAAATTATAATGGATAATTCTTACCACGGATGTTCCAGGGCGATTTTCCGCCTTGAAAGTCGGCCATCTTGAGTCACATGTTTATCTCGAAGTCATTTTCGTTACTTTACATACCCTGATTCCGTTATCATGTGACCAATCACAAACTAGTAAATAATCTTCGTAATTACTGATAAAAGTTATTCAATATCCATTTAAAGATTTCTCGAAAAAGATAAGTCTATAGTTTGTAAAAATCAATTGAACTTTACCCGCTCAAAATACAACCATCACTAAATAAAACACTTTTAATTCGAAATAAAACTTTAAAATACATCTTTTATCAAAACTAATTATCGAAATGGTGCTAATTAATTCAATACTTAATTTTGTTCCAGTTAAATATGTTAAACGCACTAATTTTATGATAATCGACTTAAATAGTTTTTGAACGGAACAGACTGTGATGGCGGTGCCGGTGGAAAGAAAATGGCGACGCGTGTAAGAAGTTGTGAGTTTTATACAGGTGTACCTGTTACGTCACACATGTGGCTAGGACACAAGTGTGTTATGTTATCGCGGGCGTAGTTGAACACGGTCGAGAGGGGGGAAATACGTCATTATAAAAAGCCAAATTAGTACTTACCTAAGACTATTTACTATGTGAATAGTGTTACCTACTTAATATTATTATGTTTTAATTCGATAGCGAGAAACAATATTGACCTGCGCAAGCGCATTTCGTAGATAATTATATCACTTTACCACCTTACAAGCAGCCTGACGTAAATACATTTTTATTCTATTAATTAACGGGTCAGTCAAGACATTCATCTGATGGTAAACGTTGCTCAAGACAGTTGCAGTGTGAACTAAATCGTTATCTCAAAAATTAGGCGGGGCATTGCGCTTGTCAACCTGAAACAGCTGTTTACTTTTTCACCTAGTGTTTTTACTACAGTGCCCAAGTGCCCTTAATATATTAAGATTGGTAGCGATTCACTTGTTAAACTAACTAAACTAAACTACCGAACTAAATATGTATTATGGTTTTAATTTTTCATTTAACACTTAGAATGACACTTCTAAAAATAGGATTATTCTATTCAATTTTGGGTTATTTTAGGTAAGTTTAGCGAGCACCAAGTTACGTGACGACTAAACTGTCTAAAATATGCCCACAATTGAAGAGAAATGTCTAATTTTAGTGCTGTCTTTCGAAAGTGTTATACTAATTTGGATTTTAGCCTAAACAAAATAAATACTGCCATAATTTAGAGTTTTTTTAGTTTAGATGATGCTTACAGAATCGAAACCAGTGTCAAAGAATAACCTAATAGAGAGGTGTCACAATACCTACAGTTATAGGCAGAATATCTGGAATTGCAGTGGTACCTAACGGCCTTATTAATAAACTTGTAGTAAACCCAGAGTAGTTAAAACATCTATCTGTCAATTTTTCGCGTGCAGTAAATGTCACGCGTGAAAGCAAGACAAAGCATGTTACGCCTAATCTATGTTTACGCAACGTTTATTAATAAAGGCCTAAGAGTATATCCTTAGAACATCAAGTATCTAGTATAAGACATACTCAATCAAGTATAGGATATAAGTAGGTACTCTTAGGGGTATATCCTGTAAGTATATGGATGGCGGGAAAAATGCTCAGGGCTATCGTTGATTTTGTTTAGTTTTCCTAGGTTTGTGTTTCTTCGAGTATAGACTAGACGTGTAATAGTAATGGATTATTAACCGTTAACTGTTGGTATTGGTTCACTGGGGTGTGTTCATTCTAATTTTATTGTACTTAGTAAGTTAGTACTAGTAATAACAATTAGGTACTTAGAGGCAGTAATAACAAGAAATAATGCAAATTAATTTATTTGCTATATTTATTATTATATATAGTCCACTATATTCTACCGCATTGGGTGTGAAAAAATTAATATTATTATGTCAGTGAATAAATGAGATGATTAGGTACTTTACAATAATAAAATAATTATTTGTAGAACTAAATATCATGGTAGTGAAAAAAATAGTATATATATCATCATCATCATCATCTCAGCCGTAGGACGTCCACTGCTGAACATGCCTCCCTCATAATTTTCCAAAAGGACCGGTTGGAAGCGGTCTGCATCCAACGTCGTCCTGCGACATTTATCAGGTCGTCTGTCCACCGTGTCGCTGGACGACCCACGCTGCGCTTGCCGGCCGTGGTCTCCACTCCAGAACCTACCGGCCCCATCGGTCATTTGTTCTGCGTGCTATGTGCCCTGCCCACTGCCCTTTAACTGGCTAATCTTCTGGGCTATGTCGGTGACTTTAGTTCTTCTACGGATCTCCTCATTTCTGATTCGATCACGTAGAGAAACCCCGAGCATAGCCCTCTCCATAGCTCGTTGTGCGACTTTGAGCTTACTTATGAGGCCCATATATATGTATATTACCATTATTCAATGTACATAATATTAATTACACAAATTCAATGTCAATGTATTCAAAAACATAACAAAACAAAAAAACTTGATAATTCTAGGGTAAAATCCAATAATACATAGTCCTGTTCGCCAAGTCAACTTTCAAACGAAATCCACTATTTCCTATACAAAAGTTAAAGCTTTGTTGGCATGCAAATTAGCGGAACGACTGTAGACCTGAAACTTAGACTTTCCATTAATAACAATGAAAATTGAAAGTGTCTCCATGACTTCCTCGTAGGCGTTTGGTTTTAATAGAAAAATGTAATACTGATTTCCATTCTGTTCAGTTATTGGAGCGTATCTCAAAAACTAGTGGACCTAATTTGATGAAATTTCAATGGGACCACACGGGAAGCACCAGCTATCAAACAAAAAAGAATGTTGTGAAGGATGTGAATTTTTCTCTCAATAAATTTCAAATTCTAATATCTCGAAATCCATGAGATTTTTCTACAGCCATTTTTTTTTGTAGAATTGACCTACGGCTAGCTAGCTTCTTCCAGTGTCGTTGTGGCGTGTTCTTATTGGGACACCATGTATCTATACAAATAAGCACCCCAGATTTAGTGTGATAAGGTGTTGATACGTACATTGAAATTTATAGAGAGAAAAATTCCATCCTCGGACGGGATTCGAACCCGCGTCTTCTGACTCTCCGTGTCACACGCCATTGCCCAACTAGGCCACCGAGGTTCTGGTCCTATTTGACTAACCGTCTTGCGGGGACGGAGCGACATCTATTGGACAGTTAAACAGTACCATCCAACCTAAAGAAGCATTATTTAGAAATACTTTAACTTTCGTATTGACATCGCAGCCCTTGTAATTTTTATAGTATTACTTTTTAAAGCACTAACGCCTGCTTAAGCGGTCTCAAACATTGAAATTTATAGAGAGAAAAATTCCATCCTCGGACGGGATTCGAACGCGCGTCTTGTGACTCTCCGTGTCAGATGCCATTGCCCAACTAGGCCACCGAGGTTCTGGTCCGAGCATCGAATTTTAACCCTCTATTTGACTAACCGTCTTGCGGGGACGGAGCGACATCTATTGGACAGTTAAACAGTACCATCCAACCGAAAGAAGCATTATTTAGAAATACTTAAACTTTCCATCGCAGCCCTTGTAATTTTTATGGTATTACTTTTTAAAGCACTAACGCCTGCTTAAGCGGTCTCAAACATTGAATTTTATACAGAGAAAAATTCCATCCTCGGACGGGATGTCGTTGATATGTGTTGATACGTACATGCCATGTCGAACAAACTGCCTACGATCCTTCAAATAGTCTGCGAAGAATTTAACGAGTCTAGAGGTAAAGCCGATGAGTGATAGTAATCAATACCTAATACTAATAAACTAATCAGTACCTAATACTAATCTGTAATTCCTTATATTTCCTCTTTAAACAAAAAGATCTGATTTCGATTAATAATATTATGCACATAAGGTACTATTTCTGTCCCCTCCCTCCTGTCTATTCAAATTTGGTAATATAGAAGATATCACCTAAATTGAGATCATATCAATTTTGTCTCTAAAATCACACTAACAAATATTAGCTTTGATTCTAATGCCGTTTTATTGCAGAGGAAAAGTACCAAATAAATAATCTTTGTCGGTATTAGGTAAAACTAGGTTATTATATAACGGGTACGTAAAATATAACCTATTCATAATTGAAATAAGTTAAAGTTGACTATGAGAAAAGTGTTCTCCGTGATACGAGGGTCATTTGAAAAGTTCTTAGCCTAACATACTTAATGAAACCACACGATTTTGAGTTTATTTTTATTTTTTAACATACTCTCCTCCGAGCTCAAAACACTTTTTCCATCGACCCGGTAAGGCTTCGATACCCGTTTTAAAAAAATCTTCGTCTAACTCCTATAAATAAGCGTCCATGGCGGCTATGACCTCTTCATTTGTAAAAAAATGTTTACCACCTAAACATTTTTTTCAGTTTTGCTAACAGATAAAAGTCGGACGGTGCTAAATCCGGTGAATATGGGGGTTGAGGTAACAATTCGAAGCCACATTGATAGATTTCTGCCATGGATTGCACAGAGCTGTGAACGCGTGCATTGTCCTGATGAAACAAGACTTTTCTTCTCAATAAACCTGAACGTTTTTCTTTGATTTCTTCTCTCAAACGACGCAACAGGTTGCAATGTACTCGTAGTTATAAAAAAAACCAATGACTTTAACCATGTTAGGCTAAGAACTTTTCAAATGCCCCTCGTATATGCGTATCACACACGGAACGGTATCTAGCCAGTGGTTATCATTAAAATCGGATCGGGAACAGATCGAAGCAAGTACCTAAATATAACCAGCTGCGCTCTGCGGTTACACCCAAACGCGGATCCACCGTTGTGGGCACGGTGGGCATACCCACAACCCTAAAGCCTTTATTAATAAACGTTGCGTAAACCTATATTAGGCGTAACATGCTTTGTCTTGCTTTCACGCGTGACATTTACTGCAAGCGAAAAATTGACAGATAAGCCAAGGGTGTAAGCCAAGTTTGTTAATAAGGCCGTAAAAGATTTGTAACATCAGACGTCACACTTTCATATTCGACAGGCTGGTGAATGACCTTCTATATCCAATGCCTTAGTAAAATATACAAAACCTGGCTACCGATGAAGTTATTAATGTTTTTGCAAAAAAAGAAACGTAAGCTTGATTTGTAATTTAAGTAATAGCTTAAAAAAAAAATTATAACTACAAATACAAGAATTTAAATTGACATCATTTGATATCCTTTGTAATTGCCATTGCAATGCAGGGTTTTGTAGTGTTGTTCCCAGTTCAGAATACTGAATGGCACTAGACTGTTATGGGCAAGCGTGACGCTTAACATCAGATGAGCGACTTGATATTATATCGATCATGAATACTCGGGTACTCACTTTCGGGTGGCTGTTACCACAACCTGTTTTGTGGGCTGGATCTTCGCCTGGTTACACCCGCGTGGTGATGGATGATGATGATGATGAAAATTACCCTATGTGTTAATCCAGGGCCTCATCCGCCTCCATACCAAATTTCATTAAAATTGGCACAGCCGTTTGAGCGTGAAAGAGTAACAAACATCTATCCATCCATCCAAACTTTCACATAATAATATTAGTGAGGTTATGACGTTTCATCTTCGATCAACAATACTATGACGGCCACTTACAAAATCTAAGCTAAATGCTGTCCGCGTGGACACCCGAGACTAAAAAAGATATAAAATAGCATTTATTGTAAAATTAAGCTATAATGAAAGAAAGAAAGAAAGAAAATGTTTATTTTGGACATCAAACCACACCACATCAAGCTATGTAGAATAATACAGCAAAGATAAGTAGGTAAAATACAAATAACCTTAGTTAGGTACTACATTACAATAATTACATTGTTTAATATAATAGGTTATTTATAAAATATACTATGTAAATAATACATAAAAAAGAAAAGAAATTGCTGTCGTGTGCGGCCCAAAAAAGGTCCTGGTTCGGCATAATGCTGCAGGCGAAACTACAGCGCTGATTTTCAGCCAATGTACTTTACCCCGTTGTTGTCTTGCGAACTACATGGCTGTTCAATCGCACTAAATAAAATAGGAGCTCACACGGCGGCGTGAGCTCCTATTTTATTTAGTGCGATTGAACTTATTCATTGCGCCGACCCCATAGCTATGGTGTTGTTCACCAATAGGTACTCATCAGCAGGATTCCTTCATCTTCTTAAGAAATCCTTCTTCTTCTCGGTGTGCCATCTTCTAACGAAGGTCGGCGATCATCATTGCAATTTGAACCCTCGACACAGCAGCTCTGAACAATGAACGGGTGCTTTTATTATACCACTGGCGTAAGTTCTTCAGCCCGGATGTTCTTCTCCTACCAGCACTGCGTTTGCCTTGTACCTTGCCTTGAATAATTAATTGTAAAAACTCGTACTTGGGATTTCTCATTATGTGTCCGAAATATTCCAACTTTCTGGTTTTTACTGTCTGCAGTAGGTACCTCTACTTTCTTGCGCATTCTTTGCAGCACTACCACGTTTATTATTTTGTCTCTCCAGGATATCCTTAACATTCTTCTGTACACCCACATCTGAAACGCTTCCAGTTTCTTGGACATGGCATCTGTAAGTGTCCACGCTTCAACGCCGTACAGAAGAATGGAGAACACATAGCAGTGCGCTAGACGGGTACGGAGACTGATGTTAATGCGCTTATTGCGAAACAGCAATTTCATTTTGTAGAAAGCGTTCCGAGCTTGTTCTATGCGACACCTTATTTTCAGACTATGATCTCCTACATCATTAACAACACAACCAAGATATTTGTACTTGCCTACTCGCTCTAATCTGTGGCCGTCACATAACAAGCTAAATTGGGTGGGAGGGTCTTTGGCAAATCTTTGAGAAATCTTTACAGTACGTATAAACACCTCCGTAGAAATAAAAAGAGTTAAATCTTAGAAAGTAAGGCTGTAAATCCAACAAAACAAATATCCTAGGTAAACAAAAAAATACCCATGTGCTATACGTGACCCCGTATTTGACCTCCCCACTTCTCCTTTACTCTTAACTAGTATATATTCTGTAATGTAACTCCCGGGCACAAAGGTACAGATTACAACAACACTAGGAAAACAATGCTGGAATGACATAGAATAAGAAATGGTTACTAAGGCGTTAAGGCGAAAAGCTTCGTCAAATGAGCCGCTATATGCGGGCCAAATACAGACCGATCTACATCTGTAGGGCTAATGCAAATGTCAACATGAACTTCTTCTTCTTCTTTCGTCGTAATTATTCCAATTCGCGTTCGCTTCTGGACCATTTAACAATTTTGCGTCTGAGGAACTAAGTCTGAAACAGCATTTATATGACAATACATAACAGTGCCTCTATCATGAGTTGGCAACATAAATGTCATCTATAGTCGATACTCGATATCGCCATTAAGCTAGTGATTGGCGTACTCGCTGTCAATTTTAGTTTTACAATTGACCGCGAGGTGGCACTGTTCTTTTTTTCATAATTTTTTTCGCATCGATCAATATATCTGATATCGAGCATCGATTGGTGTCAATGTTGTAAACTCATGATAGACAGGAGACGGCACAACACAGATAATATACAATGTATCTATATAATGAATACACAAATATGCTAGTTACAAACGACTTCTAGCGACTTCATTCGCGTAGTAGGCTCGGCCTTCGGCCTCGCTATAACCGCCCATCTTTTCTTGTTTTTTCTTTCATAAGAACCTTCTCCTGACAATAATTAACACAACAAAAAAAGAATTTGCGCTATTGTTCCGTTCGTTCTCAAGTTATAGCGTGACCAGTAGAAATGGGGGTTCATTTTTATTTATTAGATTAGATGACTATTATTTCTTCGTAGGATTAGATGATAAACATATTAAGTACCTACTTAGAATATAAAGATGTGGGATAAAGACGAGTGATAAAAGATCACTCAGATTGGTGGGGCGAATTGAAGCATGATTGTAATCATGCAAATATCAAAATACAAAATGCTATATTTTACGTAAAGAAAAAGAAAGTCGCATTGAGGTTATGTGCGCAGGTACTTAGTGGCCTAACCCCAGCGCACCTTGGCCTAAAATGTAATTAGGCATATTTATAATAACTATTAAACTATAATAATATATAAAAAAGCACATTACGTCATGTCATTCTAATTTAATAAGTTTTAAATACGTGTGTGTCTGTGTTTAATGATTATGGCCTAGCACAAATTTATATAAGTGTACTATAATCGTATTTTTGACGTATACTAATAAAATATAATAATAAATAAATATAATATTTTGTACTGGTTATAGGCCTGCGCGCGTGCCTTACTATTAAATTGTTTTCTTAAGGCCCTTATACCGATGGAACCATTTTTCCTTTACTACTTTATTATTTTTAAAATATAATTAAGCAGCACCTGGGACTAGTTATATACTTTTACGTCGTAGTTAGTCTTCTGTGCCCCATTTGTACTGGTCACTTACACTAATTTTCCTATGATGAGATTTCATGGTATTAATATCTCAATATTCTAGTATAACAAAAATATTTAATATAAGCATAGCACTAGTCACAGGTGTTACTTAATTATATTGTAAAAATAACAAAGTTGAAAAGGACAAACGTTCCATCGGTATAAGGGCCTTAAGAAAACAATTTAATAGTCAGGCACGCGCGCAGGCTGCAGTGGCAGGCGGAGGCCCTATGTTTGCATTCTTTCGGATTATGAGTTCGGATCGGGTCAACGGAACTTTAGTTGTATGGATTGTATGCTAGGTTATAGGGACTAAAAAATCTAAAGCTCGACCAATCTATACAAAATAAATAAAATAGAAGTGACTGCTGGTCATGCCAAAATAACGTCTTTTCAACAGACTTCCAAAACAAGGATACGGTTCTTAAGTCAACGTATATATTTTTTCATTTCTCATACTTGGAAAGTAGTGTTGTTTTGATCTGATTATTGGGTGGAAAAACTCATACAAATTACTTCCCACCTAAGGGCCGGAATGAACTTTAAAAATAGAACTGCTGTCAGCTGTGAAGAGGTTTCGGTAAAAAAAACTAATTTAAAAAAATGCTGCGGCCGTGTGACTTTCTAAACAGCGAGTGTGAACTTAGCGCAAACTTCTTAGAGCGATATAGGCCCCAATTCGCCTCAGCCGACAACTTCCAAGGAATATCCGCCATTGAATCCATCGTCTGATGAAATACCAGAGTCTCCTACTTTTACAGATATCCAGAACAGACAAATTTGTCCTAATATATCAAACAGCATAAACATTCCAAACAAAAATGTAACTTTTAGTTTCACGAATTGTCCTAATTTGACAATTAATTTTAAGTAGGTAGTAGGTACTACTAATATTATTATATATTATCAATAAATAGTTTAGATAAACAACTGGTTTTATTTCCCTCATATTCGAAATGAAAAGTAGAGTGTTTAACACGGGTAAAGAATCAATTCCTACTCGGACTATAGCCGTCTAAATACCTCGGGAATTGATTCTTTCGACCCTCGCTTAACAATCTACTATTTTATGTATGATCCGATGTAGGTCCGATTTTGTTAATTATTTTTTGTTTGGTAGAGTATATTTCCAAGGTGGTCTCATTTAAATTTCATCAAATTCGGTTTAGCGGTTTTCGAGTTACAATCCAATAAATGAAAAGTGATGACCAATCTTGATGAATTCGTAATTGACGGTGAATGAAAATCGATCCCGTAACCAGCAAGGGTCACGAAAAAGCGGGATTTTTATTTACCGAAAATGTAACCGACTTCAACACTAAAAAGTGTCTACAACTTGTCGAAGTCGGTACCATGCGCACAATATTGTGAAAAGAGGTACTTTTGAATTATCATGGTACCGACTTCAACAAGTTATTTCACACATTTTAGTGTTACAGTCGGTTCGATTTTTGGTATTTTTTTTACTAAATGCATATGAAAGTAAACT
Source organism: Selenia dentaria (assembly GCA_917880725.1). NCBI lineage: Eukaryota > Metazoa > Arthropoda > Insecta > Lepidoptera > Geometridae > Selenia > Selenia dentaria. The sequence continues at coordinate 9,944,979 of OU862902.1, forward strand.
GCCTTATTACAAACCATGTAAGTACAAAAGATAGTCCTGGTTTTAGCCATGGAGACTATAATTTTATAATAAGGCGAGTTAAACGGAAGTCTTTGGCTACAAGGGCTAGTTATTTATTTAGCTGCAGCCAAATGTTTTTAAATATGCATATATAAATGTCTGTCGTTGTTCTCGAATGTTTTTGAGGTGTTTTCTAACAGCTTTTGCATGATTTTATAACAATTGTGCAACTACAGAAGGCCTACCATTAGCTTACTCGACCGCTAAAAATGTATGAAAAAAAGAACAGTGCCAACTTGCGCTCAATTGTAGAACTAAAATTGACAGTGAGTACGCCAATCACGATCTTAATAGATAGGCGAGATCGAATACCTATCGACTATAGATGACATTAAATAGTGCGTTCGAATAGGCACCGTGTGAGCGTTTTTAGCGAAAATAACGCTAAAAACGCTCACAAGGGGCGTTCGAATTGGGAATCTGTGGGTGAAAATGTCACAAAATGTCGTTCATGTCTCTTTTTGTTCAGCGTTTGGAAAGCTAAAAAGAGAGGAGAGGAATTTTTGCCGCCAAAAAGTGCAATTTTGTGGACGGAATGGATTTGTGGCATAATCATACGATTTTAGGTCTTATGCTCAGTTCGAATAGGGCGTGGATAAAAGTAGCAAAAGTGGCAAAAATAACGTTTTTGAGCTTTACGAACGCTATAACAAAAGAGCCGTCAATGACAACGCCACCAATGCCCTCATAAGCTAAACGAACGCACCTTATGTTGCCAACTCATGGGGGCAACTGAATGGAATTTGATTAAAGTTTTCACAGTTACTGTACTGCTTTTATTGTTCTAAAAATAAGATATACGTAATTAAAATATGAATTCAGGGAGCTATGAAGAAGAACGTGTTAAAAGAATATTAATTTTGTGACGATACAATGTTTAAAATCTGCAAGGCTAGATAGCGCTGTACAGTCTTAAAACTTCGTTATATAAGTTTGATATAAGTACGTTATATCCCAAAACTTGATATGGCACAAATGTGAATGTTTTAGATTTGAAATCTAGAGCAAGGGGTCAGGAGTCAATAGTACCTATAGTCTAGTCAAATTAGGATAAAGTATGGAAATAATTCTGACAGTAGTAAATTTAATAATTTTCATAAATTCTTTTGGAATCGGTAGGAAACACAGCTAGGAGTATCTCCCCGGTTCGCACCGTTTCTAGCACCTACGGAACCATGTCAAATATTAGGTTATAAACTTTAACAGGCCGTTAATTAGAAAAATTCATTGAATAATGTATTGTATTTATGAATTTAAACTTAGACTTAGAGTGAAGAAAGTCGTGCGTCGTTATTGGATTGTAACTCAAAAACCGATTGACTGAATTTGATAAAGTTTATATATTTTTTACTCTACCAAACAAAAAAGAATTATTAAAATCGGACTACTCTGAAAAAAGTTTTTCGCGATTATACCTACAAAAAAAATATACACCTCGACTTGATAAAATACTCCTGCTTGTGAAGTTGGTTCAAAAACTCTTAGTAAGAATAATACTTTAAGTATAGTATAAAAATATAGCGATCACTACTTCCTAAATGGAGTTAATGCAATTACAAAGTTTTTACTCGATAAGTCGAAAGTTAGGTTTAAAACCCTCTTCCCGAGGTTAAGTTCCGTAGTGTTAGTTAGGCCTGATTCTTAAAGTTTAATAAACCATAATAAAATAAAAAACCCACTGTCGCGAATTATTTACACTCTTTTCCAAAATATCGCCAAATTTGACTGGACTACTAATTTAGGTCTCAATTATGGAAGACAAACGCTTAACTTAAAAAAGAAAAACGAAAAAAGGTTTGATTTTATGGTAAGGTTTTGTGTAACACTTTTATAATTGAACTTTTGAGGGTCTGCTGATGTGCAGAGATGCTTGAACATATCCTAGTGATGGCAGCCGGATATTTCTAGAACCAATTTAATATAGGTTTGCTTATGAGCAGGGAAAGGTGAAGTGATAAATAAAATATTACTGCTTGATACTCGTGTCGTAAAATTATTTTTACTAATGTAGTTCTGTGGTAACGAACCCTGCGGGCAACGCGAGTGGAACCGCGAGCGGGTCTACTTAGTAAGGTAAAGTAGGTAAATGTGAAGGAGCATGGGATTTCTTATGTAGGTACAAGTAAGTACCTAAATAAAACTAAAGTGTGTTTTAATATCAAAATAAAATCTTTTTAATACATATTAAAGTATATACGGTACTTATAACAAAAACATTTTAGTTTTCTAAATGTTTGTAGATCTGTATTTCTGTCTGTTCGTTTGTTCCGGCTAATCACCGAAACGAACCGAATTTGCGGGGCTTTCACTGGCAGATAGTTGATGTTCTAGGGAATAACTAAGACTTAGTAGGTACTATTATCTTCAGGTTTCAAACATGACGGGATTTCTTCTGTAGGTACAAGTAAGTAAATAAATTTTAAGTGTGTGTTTTAATATCAAAATAAAATCTTTTTAATACATATTAAAGTATATACGGTACTTATAACAAAAACATTTTTGTTTACAAAATTTTTGTAGATCTGTATTTCTGTCTGTTCGTTTGTTCCGGCTAATCACCGAAACGGATGTACCGAATTTAACGGGGCTTTCACTGGCCGATAGTTGATGTTATAAAGTAAGGGAGTAACTAACTAACTAAGACTTAGTAGGTAATGTTATCATCAGGTTTCAAACATGATGCGAGTGGATCCATAGAGCGCATCTATCTATACTAATATTATATAGAGGAAAGATACAGTATGTTTGTAACGAATTGGCTCAAAAAGTAATGGACTGGACTAACGTTCACCATTGGAAAGGTACATTCACCCTGAGTAACATTGGCTATATTAGATTCATCATCATCATCCATCACCGTGCGGGTGTAACCGCGGAGAGCAGCTAGTTTCGTTATAATGATATTTCGCCGATGGGCACACAGCAAATGGAGTCGGACGGAGTACAGACTCAAATTTTCTGTGACACATGAATTTTTAATAATTTTAATTATAATTAATATTATAATTAATACATTGAATAATATGTGCCAGCCAATCATTCCCAGTTGCACTACCAAACTGTACTACTGGTAGTTATAACTACCAGTAGTGTAGTTTGGTAGTGCAATTTTATTCGCCTTCGCACTACCAGGTGGTAGGTACAATTTCAGCATCTTTCATGTCCTCGTTAGATTGACTACAGTTAGGTAGGTACACTATCTTTTAATATCTCTGTAGATAAGCAGAGCAAACTGTGAGTCTGTTTATTTAGTGATGAGATTCAGTGCTGCATATTACAGGTATACCTATTCTATATTACTTATATTCATGTCTCTTTGTATGTCGCCTATTTTATCATGATTTACAAAATTAAACTATTTAGGTATATAGCTTCGTTTGCTTTCTTTCCTGACCTGATTGCCGTGCCGTGAATCTTGCCTTCGTCACGCCTCATGGCATGAAATGTGTGTGTTTGTTATATATTATGCTCAATGTGAATAATCCGTAGGTACGCGGATTTACAAAATTCGTGCATGGATTTTCCAGAACGAAATTCTACTTTGATTTATAGTAGAAACATAAATATCTTACTGAGATCCAAGTTTTGTCGTATAACAATTGTTAAATATAATTAATTAATATTTATAATTTACTAAATCCGCGTACGGATTATTCATATCGAAATCCTATTTCGATTCATAGTAGATACAATTATTATTAACACAGTTTACTGAAATCCAAGTTTTGTCGTATAACAATTGTTAAATGTAATTAATTAATATTTATAATTTACTAAATCCGCGTACGGATTATTCATATCGAAATCCAATTTCGATTCATAGTAGATACAATTATTATTAACACAGTTTACTGAAATCCAAGTTTTGTCGTATAACAATTGTTAAATGTAATTAATTAATATTTATAATTTACTAAATCCGCGTACGGATTATTCATATCGAAATCCTATTTCGATTCATAGTAGATACAATTATTAGTAACACAGTTTACTGAGATCCAAGTTTTTTCGTATTAAGCATTACGCAATTTACAAAATCCGCGTATGCATTATTCATATCGAAATCCTACTGTGATTCAATGTAGGTATACAATTATTAAAACAGTTTACTGAGATTCAAGTTTTTTCGTATTAAACATTACGCTATTTACAAAATCCGCGTATGGATTATTCATATCGAATTCCTTCTTTGATTGAAAGTAGATACAATTATTAACACACTTTACCGAGATCCAAGTTTTTCATTAAAGTTTTCGCAATTTACAAAATCGGCGTATGCATTATTCATATCGAAATCCTACTGTGATTCAATGTAGGTATACAATTATTAAAACAGTTTACTGAGATTCAAGTTTTTTCGTATTAAACATTACGCTATTTACAAAATCCGCGTATGGATTATTCATATCGAATTCCTTCTTTGATTGAAAGTAGATACAATTATTAACACACTTTACCGAGATCCAAGTTTTTCATTAAAGTTTTCGCAATTTACAAAATCCGCGTACGGATTATTCATATCGAAATCCTACTGTGATTCAAAGTAGATATACAATTATTAAAACAGTTTACTGAGATTCAAGTTTTTTCTTTCTAGACATTTCGCAAAATGTACAATATCCGCGTACGGATTATTCACATCGAATTCCTTCTTTGATTGAAAGTAGATACAATTTTATTATTAACACACTTTACCGAGATCCAAGTTTTTCATATTAAAGTTTTCGCAATTTACAAAATCCGCGTACGGATTATTCATATCGAAATCCTACTGGGATTCAAAGTAGATATACAATTATTAAAACAGTTTACTGGAATTCAAGTGTTTTCTTTCTAAATATTTCGCAAAATTAACAATAACCGCGTACGGATTATTCACATCGAATTCCTTCTTTGATTGAAAGTAGATACAATTTTATTATTAACACACTTTACCGAGATCCAAGTTTTTCATATTAAAGTTTTCGCAATTTACAAAATCAGCGTACTGATTATTCATATCGAAATCCTACGGTGATTCAAAGTAGTTATACAATTATTAAAACAGTTTACTGAGATTCAAGATTTTTCTTTCTAAACATTTCGCAAAATTTACAATATCCGCGTACGGATTATTAACATCGAATTCCTTCTTTGATTGAAAGTAGGTAAATACAAATATTTACACACTTTACCGAGATCCAAATTTTTCTATATTAAAGTTTTCGCAATTTACAAATTACGCGTACGGATTATTCATATCGCAATCCTACTGTGATTCAAAGTAGTTATACAATTATCAAAACAGTTTATTGAGATCCAAGTTTGTTCGTATTAAAGTTTTCGCAATTTACAAAATCCGCGTACGGGTTATTCACATCGAACTCCGACTTTGATTCAAAATAGATAATTATTAACACAGTTTACTGAGATCCAAGTTTGTTCGTATTAAGCATTTCGCAATTTACGAGTATAACTTTATATTCTTGTTCATTAGTTAATTTTAGGTCATCTGGCCCAAATTTTTATTTTTTTTTCCTTGTACAGACTTTTTGGCCTCTACTCCTTTAAGTTGTATAGAATTGGTGAAGAAGCTGTTATAAACTCTATGTTTTACTCCGGCCTAAGATGCCTAGGAATGTGAGGTAACAGAGCGCAGAATGCCTAACTCAACTAAAAATTATGGAATGTCTTATATGCAATATCTTATTGCAGGCGACTGTACCTACGTGAAAATAAAAAACGAGTCGTACCGTAGTAATAGATTAGGCAAAATGTAAAAGTAAGGACGGCATTCTAAGATCTCATTAATGTACAATAGATTGTCTGTGAGAGTTACTAATTTATATTATACCTTGTTCTTAAATAAACTTTTTTTTTTTTTTTTTTTCTAAAGTAATAGCAAAAGTGGTCTCTTACTATGGGCCTCATAGATCATAGATAAGCTCAAAGTCGCACAACGAGCTATGGAGAGGGCTATGCTCGGGGTTTCTCTACGTGATCGAATCGGAAATGAGGAGATCCGTAGAAGAACTAAAGTCATCGACATAGCCCAGAAGATTAGCCAGTTAAAGTGGCAGTGGGCAGGGCACATTGCACGCAGAACAGATGGCCGATGGGGCTGGAAGGTTCTGGAATGGAGACCACGGACCGGCAAGCGAAGCGTAGGTCGTCCACCGACACGGTGGACAGCCGACCTCATAAAGGTCGCAGGACGACGTTGTATGCAGGCCGCTTCCAACCGGTCTACTATTAGAAAAATCTCTTGTAAAACACTTCAAAAGAAATGTTGGTGACTATTTGTGCGTGAAAGGAGACCGTGGCCGCCTTTATTATAATATAATAATATAAGTTAAAAATAGTATACTGATATCATCCAATGTGTATCTATTATTGGATCTTTTGGAAACCTAAGTAACATAAATCGGGAAATTAAACGAGTCGAGTGGCAACACTAATTCTGTTTTGCATATCTACTATTAGACAAACCTCTTGTAAAATACTTCAAAAGAAATGTTGGTGACTATTTGTGCGTGAAAGGAGACCGTGGCCGCCTTTATTATAATATAATAATATTTATTTGAAATAAAACTTTAGAAGATTTATCCTAGGTACCTAATATTGTAATTAAATAGGTATATTATTACACTTTAATCGTAGCATACAATGGTTCCGTTTAACCCACACCATTCAGCCACCTACCATCTGGAGGAACATGTCTCTCAACTAACAAAGTCAACAAAGACTAAAAAGTATTTGTTGTTAGGGGCCGTGCATTAATGACGTGATTTTTTTTACCATTTTTTGACAAATATTTCTATATACAATAAAAATTAATTAATAAAAAAACATTGTAAAAACCTAATTCTAGATTGCCATCGGCAGCGGGGCATGACCCAAACTACCAGTGGTTAGGGCTGCAGACTGAGGAACCTCCTGACAATACGTGCCGTGTCAAGAAGTACTGCCTTTTGTATCTGTCCCTTGATCCAACCGTCTAGCGAAAGCCTCTTAAGATGTTGGTCGAGTCTTTTTGCTATAAGGCCACTTGCTGAAACTACTATCGGGACAATTACTGTCGAATCAACATCCCACATGGCGGTCACCTCATGAGCCAAGTCAAGGTACTTGCTAAGCTTGTCCTTCTCAGCCTTCACGAGGTTCTCATCATGAGGAATGGTGACGTCAACGAGCATTACCCGGCGCTGAGATCGATCGATCACCACGATGTCAGGCTTATTGGCAACAATAGTCCTGTCCGTGATTATAGATCGATCCCAATAGAGTGCAGCACGACTGTTTTCAAGAACAGGCGTAGGTGCGTACTTATAGTACGGCACCTCAGACTCAATAAGGTCATATTGAAGGGCAAGTTGCTGGTGAATAATTCTGGCTACTTGGTTATGTCTGTGCAAGTAGGTACTCTCCATTAGCAAGATGAGAACAACCGGAAATAATATGTCTGGGTGACTCTCCGGGACGGCGGCATGCTCGACAAATGTCGACTGAATATATTTCCGGTAGTTATTCGTCTTGATAACTTCGTCAGCAATAGCACAAACAAAACCCTCAGTTTCACCAAAGAGATCACCGAAACGCAGCCAGTTCACTGAGGCGAGCGGGTCCACGTCAGGCCTTGTTAAGGCCTTGAAGAACCGTCCGTGTAGCTCTTTGCCCTTCCATAGGTCTCTACGGTCTTCGATGCTTAGCACCACTGGTTTACGCCAGTTCTCGTTTGCCAAGGAGAGAGGTGTGAAGCTCCTATCAACTGCTATGACATCGCGATGTATCCCACACTCGGTGTTACGGAAATACTCCCGGAGACTGGACACCTCACAGTTGTGGAGGTTCTTGGCATTCAAGCCATGACCCCCCCACTTCCGTGGGATGTATAGCCTCATAACAGACGAGCGTGGATGTAGCATGCGATGTGTTGTAAGCAATCGACGGACCCGCCTATCCAGGGCGTCAAGTTCAGTCTGAGTCCATCTTAGTATGCCAAAGGAGTATATGAGTAGGGACATCACCCAACCATTGAAGGCGCGCGTCTTGTTGCAAAAGACATGTGAGAGTAATTGTCTCGGAAAGTTGTAAATTTGAAGAATTCACAACCTTTCCCCGTTGTACATGCATGACCGCACACTTATCTACACCAAACTCCATCCTCATAGAATCACTGAATGATTCAGTAATTTTCAGAAGATCTTGGCGATTCGTTGCAAACAGCTTGAGTCATCCATATACAATAGATGAGAAATTATCTCACCCTCTCTTTGAAGTCGGTAGCCTAGTTTTGAATCCATCAACAAAGTGCTGAGAGGATTCAACGCTAGACAAAACCACAAAGGACTGAGACTGTCACCCTGGAATATACCTCGTTCGATCCTTATGAAGTCCTGTGACCCAGAGACGCTCTCACGATCTCCTGGTTGACGAAGAACTGTGGTCCAATGTCTCACGCATGTGCTTAAGAATGATCTCAGAGTTATATTGATTTTATATAACTCTAATATCCTCTCTAGCCACGAATGAGGCACTGAATCATAAGCCATCTTATAGTCAATCCAGGCAGTGGATAGAACCCTCCTGTTTTGCCGGACTTGTTGACAAACGGTCATGTCTGTGAGGAGGAGCTCTTTAGTACCACGGGACCCAACCCGACATCCATTCTGAGCAGGAGCCAAAATGTTATTCACAACAATGTGCGAATAAATTTTTGTTCGCAGAATAGATGTAAGGAGCTTGTGTAGCGTAGGCAAGCACGTGATGGGTATGTAATTCTTCGCTTCCGTGGTACTACCGGACTTATAGAGCAGGAAGGTGACACCAGTTGTCAAGAAATTGGGAAGGGAACCACGTTCAATGCCTTCTTGGAATTGTATTGCCAAGCATTCGTGTGAGCATCGAATGCATTTTAGCCAAAAATTGTGCAATCCATCTGGTCCAGGGCTTTTCCAGTTCGGGGTCTTACGAATAGCACAACTAACGTCTATGGGGCTGATGTTCACAGCCTCGATGGGTTCGATGGATTCACATGAGCTCTCGACAATATTCATCCAATCGCCCTCCGTGTGTTCAATGGGCAGCGACCAGATGCCACGCCAAAAGTTTTTCATGGTGTCGGCATCCGGTAGCCGTCCATCATTCACTCGTTGGTCTATTATTATTATTAATATTATTATTATTATATTTTTTTAAACTTTTGTTTTCTCTCCATATTGAAGGTGAATTACATTACACGGGCCGGGGCCAAGTGTTAAGACATAGTCAAAAATTTTCTTACTATTCTGCAGGTATTAAGAACTACTGCTTTTTGAAGTAACTTAAGTGCTGATGTTTCAATACTAAGTGTTTCAAGGCTGGTAATTAACGTTTTTGGTATAACACCTGTAGTTGATAAGATAATGGGGACCGTTCTTGTGTTGGTTATTTGCCACTGTGTTTTTATTTCTATTGATAAATCTGTGTATTTGGCAATTTTTTCTGTGTATGTAGTTTGAAGATTGTGTGTATTGCATACAGCTATATCAATAAGGAATGCAGATTTATCTAATTTGTCTAAAATGGTTATGTCGGGTCTATTGTAATGAATCGTTTTGTCAGTTATAATAGTCTGGTCCCAATATAGTCTGTAGTTACTGTTTTCAAGAATTGGTTCTGGTTTGTATTTATAGTACGGTGTCTTATCGGTTATGAGATTGTATTTGAATGCAAGAAGTTGATGAATTATTGCGGCTACCTGATCATGACGGTGTTTATAATCTGTCTGTACAATAGCTTTACAAGCTCCGGTTATGTGTTGTATGGTCTCTGAACAACTACAGCATCTCCTACAGGTGTCAGTTATGTTAGATGTCTTGATAATATGTTTCTGATAGTTCCGGGTGTCAATGACTTGATCCTGAATCGCTAACATGAAGGCTTCTGTCTCCGGGAAGAGTTCCCCACTCCGCAGCCACGCGTTCGACGCTGTCCTGTCGACATGTGGTTGTTGCAAATCGTGGTAGTGTCTTCCGTGTAAAGATTTACGCTGCCATGCTGCTATTTTATCTTTAGGGTCAATGAGTCGTTCGTTGGTTTGTTTGTTGGCACAAGATAGATTAAGAGGGGTGATACGTTTGTCTGCAAATTTGATGGCTTTATGTAAAGGTGAGTGTTGAGCTCGTTCAAAGAAGAATTTTCTCAATGTTTGGATCTGTTTATTGTGTAAATTGGTGATATCTATAATTCCCCTGCCTCCTTGTTCTCTCGGTAGTGTAAGTCTTTGTACACAAGAACGCGGGTGGTGTTTGCGGTGTGTGGTCATAGATTTGTTGATGATGCGTTGGGTTTTTGTAAGATCTGTTTGTGACCAATTAATGATTCCGAAAGTGTATGTGAGAACAGGGATAGCATAAGTGTTGATAGCTTTCACAAGGTTACGCCCATTCAACTGAGATTTAAGTATGGAGTTTATTCTATGTTGAAATTTTTTTTTAGTTTCTGCTTTAGTTTTATTTTGAGGGATTTGATAATTTTGTTGTAATCCTAAATATTTGTAAAAGTTGTTTTGATCTATGGGATCAATAGTTTGGCCCGTGTTAAGGGCGAAGGGCTGTGCCATGATGGAACCTTGTTGGATGGTGAAGGTTTTACATTTATCTATTCCGAACTGCATCTTTATGTCGTTTGAAAAACTTTGTATTATGTTTGCAAGGCGGTGTAAGGATTCGATACTATTGCTGTAGAGTTTAATGTCATCCATGTACATAAGGTGTGATAATAATTGGCTGTTATCGTTATGATTAATGCAAAGCCCATCATGGGAGTCGTTTAACAGTTTTGATAAGGGATAAGTTTTGGTAAAGATGCCTCGCCTAATTTTGATGAAATCGGTTTCAATAGAGTGGCACCCGTTTTTAATCGTAAGTTTAGTTGTCCACTGTTTCATTGCGTTTTCTAAGAAAAATATTAGAATGGGGCTTATCTTATAGTAATGCATGACGTATATAAGCCAACTATGAGGAACAGAATCAAATGCTTTTCGATAGTCAATGTACATAGTCGCTAGGTCTTTCTTGTTTTTTAGAGCATGCTTCATCGCGACTGCATCGATTATTAACTGTTCTTTGCATCCTTGACTATATTTTCTACATCCTTTCTGTTCCTCTGCAAGAATGTTATTGTTTTCTATGTGTTTATTAATAAGGTGTGATATGCAAGAGGTGATTATTTTATAAATGGTTTGCAGACATGTTATAGGTCGGTAATTGGCTGGATTGAGAGTGTTCTGGTCTTTAGGTAACATGTATGTTATTCCTTCTGTTATGTAAGAAGGCATCGTGGCAGGTGATTCTATAAATTCGTTAATGTGTTTGTGTAATAGAGGGTGAGAGGAAGTAAATTTCTTGTACCAGTAGTTATGTATGTAGTCTGTGCCGGGAGATTTCCAGTTGTGTGTATTGCTGATGACTTTCTTAAACACGTCAACAGGGACGTGTTGGAACTGCATGTCGTTACTGTCGTCGTCCTCTTGCAAGTGAGTTTTAAGCCATTCAGCGTCTGTGTTGTGATGTGTCTCATTGTTCCATATACCTGACCAAAAAGTGTGCATGTCATCGAGTGATGCTATAGATTTGTTTCTAGTGTTTGACGTGCCTTGTGTGTTAATGTTCCTGTAAAACCTTTTTTCATTTTTATAAAATAGACAGTTTTGTTTTTTTCTTAGAGTGCAGTTAGTGTATCGTTTTAGCCTACTACTAGCGGCATTGAGTCGTTGCTTCAGGCTGTCAAGAAACTGTTCATTAGTTAAATTTGGTTCGTCGTACCTTGAGTGTGTCTTGTATTTGGATTTGATATAATTTATGTGGTTTATGAGATTCCTAGTCCTTACCCCTAATATATATTGTGTGAGCCTGCCTATACTTCTTCGAAGACCCTCAATTTTGTACCTAAGTCGCCGTTCCCAACAAGGGATATTTTCTTTATTTGTTTGTGTAGTATTCAATGTTTCAGTTATTTTAGTTCCGTTACAAATTGCTGCTGTATAGGCTGCGGAATAGATGATAGTTTGAGTAGTCAAAAAGTTAGTGCTACGTTCAAAGTGATCGGGAAGAATTTCTGTGTTTAGGATGTTTACTATGTATGAAAGCTTTTTTGAAGTGTTTTGTCGTGGGATGAAGGGCCTCGTGGTTGGACAAGTGTTTTTATATTTTAATAACGTGTTTTGGAAAACTGTTTTTATTTTGTTGTTTAGTTCGGTTTCAGTGTTGTATGTAGGGCCTATGTTTTGTTCTTGAGAATGTTGCATGTGCTGTGAGTTATCAGTGTCTTGAATACTTATATGTGTTAATGTAGTATTTGAGTAGTTATTGTGGTGCTGCGCAGATTCATTAGGGCTATTAAAGATGTTACTGCTAGTTCCTGTGGACTGTTCCCTTTCAATATCTGTTCTGATTTGTTGTAGTTTTTGGTCCGTTATCAGTTTATTATGCACAATAACTCTTCTTTGATCTGCTATGCGTTGTTCTGACACGTGAGAGATATGTGGAAATTTATTGATAATGCTGGTGTGTAGTTGTTTTCGGTAAGCTGTTTTGTTTTTCTCTAAGTGTGTAATTTTGTAGTACTCTTTTATGATGGTTTCATTAATATCATCAGTCCAAGTCATCCTAACTCGCGTTGTTGGTTTATGTGGTTGCTGTGAAGTGTAAATTTGGCTATTTGGAGTTTCACTTCGACGATTCATGTTCGTTGTTTGTAAAAGTTCTTTTTCGACGTCTTGTTTAATATCATTTAGTGTCTTTGCAGGTAAGAGATTATTTCTAAGGATAGCTCTACGCTGATCACCTATTCTCTGTCTTGATACAATCATGTGTGGGAATTTTTCTGTAAAAAGCCTGTGAAGTTGTTCTAAATAGGCTCGTGTCTTGGTTTCGTTTTCTGTTATCAATAAATAAGTGCGCCATATAAATGTGTTCATATCGTTTGACCACTTTTTTCTCGCACGAATACAGTCAGTGGCGGGTACAGTATTCATGGCATTTGCCTCCTGTACAACGTCCTCTGACCCTGCCAAACTTGATGAATATAAGGAATGAGAACTCGATCGTATTTCTAAGAGATCCGGGGACGATGCAGGAGATTCGAATAAGCTATCTGTGGAAGACGAGGAAGATAGTTCATTTACTCGTTCACTTATTGTCTGTAGTGTGTTTTGTCTTATGGCATCGTCGATTTGTAAAGAAGACTGCCTGTTGGTGACGCTTCCTGATCGTAAATTATATCGTCTATTCCTACTATCTTTTAAACTCGGGTATTCATCAATTTCATTCTCGGAGTCCGTTTGAATTGCTTGAGTCGTCTGATGGTTTAAGATTCCCACCCGGAGATTCTTAACTCCCCTGGCCCCCTGGGGAACTCGCTTACCATCATTGCTGTTCCTCATGGAGCCGCCGGGCACTTGGGGCTGGGTTAATGCCTTCATTATCATACTTTTTTGTGGACATGTTGAAACTTACTACACCTGTCCAGAGCGTGTAAGTGCGCAGTAGAGTTCCTGACTAACTCTGTGGGTGCTGCCGTTGGTATTCTAAGCATCTCATCCGCCACCACCCTAAGCTTTTTTATTATTTTTATTACACATACACTGGGACGAGTGTAAAAAAAACAAGAAAGATGTATCTTTCCATTTGTAAGTAGGTATTATTTTTCTATTTTATCCTATCAAAAAAGGAAAATCTAAAATTGTATTTCAATCTATATTAACTCTTGCGACGTTGCCGCTTCGCCATCCGCGCGAACGAGACAAGTAGCGCGTTACGTTTAAGAACGATTAGAGCTCGTCATATCGCCACATGATCATTTTGTTCGTAAGAATTTAAGGGATGTTGGGCTAATCAATCAATGATAGTATGAGGTATTATTATTTTGCTTTAACTTATAATACTTATAAAGACTTTTTTGCCCGACTAAGGGTTTTTCGCGTTTCTCCGTGACTTCCATCGCATAAACGGCTTGATCGATTTTCATGTTTGACTTTTAGTTAGATTTGTCTTCGAATTTCACTCATGTGTGTGTCACTCACACACACACACATGTCATATTTGACACTTGAAAATTTTGTTTTTGTTTTATAACACTTATTTGTTTTATTTACCTATGTAATTACTTTTGCTATAATTGTAACGTCTAATGGAATTTAAAAAGTAAAATGGATCTATTTGACTTCAATTTGTTTTTGAATTCCTAAAGACGGACTGGTAAAAGAAAAATGGGTAAAAATAGTCGGAATTATTTGATTACTTACTAATGTAGGTAAGTACACATTACTCCCGCTTACCCATTTTGGCCCAGATTAATCTAGACTCGAAGTCGAGGGCTGTCATTGGCGGTCGAATGGTCGGCCATAGGCGTTCTAATTGTCGGCAAAGTAAATAAATCTAGGCCGCGCGCTCCAAATACTTTGCTGTCGGGCAAAAACTTCAGGAACTTTTTATTTAAGTGATTGTAAACTATTGAATTGGCCATACTTATCATCACTGAAGGAGGCACTGACACTTTAGATGAAAGTTGCTGCCTCATCTATATATATAAAAATGAACCCTTAATTCTCCTTGTCACGCTATAACTTGAGAACGGCTTAACCGATTTCATTCATCTTTTTTAATGTTTTCTAATACTTTGCAGATGGTTCTTGCCCGCTACATAATAAGTAGTACGTAGTTACGAACATTTTTTTTAAATAGTATTTTAATGTACATACAGGTAAGTAACTATTGTTTGTGTGCAGTTGATCTAGTCTTTAAACGAAACTATCGTATAGATTTTTTATTTTTACCTGCGGACCCCAATGTGATAGCTATAGCTACATCACTGGTCCACGCGCGTGCTGCAACGTTTACTATGACAGCTGAACGATGTTATTGATTTAGCACGACTTTTATGGGGTCATTTTTTTAAGGCAGTTACTCTTCCTGATATTATTTCTTCGTAGGTTTGTGCTCGCTCAACTAGTCTAAACTGGTGTAAAACCATAGAGAAAATTTTGTTGTGTAAAACTACCTACAATTGAATAGAATAATCATATGTTTAGAATTATCATTCTGAGTGTTACACGAATGTGGATTTTAGTAGTAACATAATAAGAACTATCATAGCTTAGAGAATTTTAGTTTAGTGTACACACAAGCGAATCAATACCATTTATTCTGAGTTCTAAATGCTTTAAAGTCTGTGGTATTGTGTACGGTCCCAATTGATTGAGCCATAATCGCTATTAGCGCGATAACAGTATATTTTAGTAATATTTTTATGAATTTATTTTTCGCGCGCAAATGGTTCGTTATTGCTACAACTCTGGTCCGAATTAACTACACGCTTACGGTGCCATGAGCTGTCAAAATCGCGATATTTGTCTCGGACCAGCTTTGGTAGACGATAGCACTGTGAGCAAAATTATCGCAAAACGGACCACGGTCACTGTTGACTTAGTCAGTGAGTTCCCAATTGAGCCATAATCGATATTAGCGCGATAACAGTCGGTCCCATTCACCATGAGCGTGATTACGATAGCCTACGCTACGTCATCGATGACGTCTTAACTGCCGCCATATTGACGATTACATGAACCATGCTCTACACCATAATCGTCGTGAGCGTTCTGTCAAAAGTGACAGGTGTTTGTTTCTTTCTACAATGTCTTTACTGGTGTCCTTTATTTTTGATGTAAAAGTTGTAAAAGTCGGTCCATCGTTTCCATTATTTCTTTTTAATCCACACACCACATAGTTAACCTTCACACTATGCACGATATTTTTATGAATTTGTTATTCGCGCGCAAATGATTCGTTATTGCTACAACTCTGGTCCGATTTATCAACACGCTTACAGTGCCACGAGCTGTCAAAATCGCGATATTTGTCTCGGACCGGCTTTGGTAGACGTTAGCACTGTGAGCAAAAATATCGCAAAACGGACCGCTGTGTGTGACTGCCGGGGCGCGTTCAAAACCGCGGCGCGGCGTCACCGCGCGCCGCGCCGCTGCGCCTTTCCGAACCTCAGGGTAAAACACTCGGTTGTTCTAACTCGAGCGTTCCGAACCTCGGAGCGTCGCAACTTTTTAACCATGAAAAATAGATTTGTAAACGGTTGCAACCCGCATCTGACATAACTTTGACCAATCAGACTACAACAAACTTCTTCTTCTTCTCTTTTCTCAAAGAAAATTAGTTAAGGATCAACTGATCTGTCAATGTCGAATTTGTCTTTGTCAAAGACTGTGATGAGGTTAGAAAACAATCGTCACCGTGGCCGTTCCGTACCTCAGAGCAAGTTAGAAAACAACTAAACAACGGCACTCTGAGGTCCTGAACGCGCCCCAGTGACAGGAGGCAAAGAGAATTATACGACAGAAGGGGTAATGGACGCGCGATCATTCACCCACAGATCATTCACCCTCACCAGAGTTGCCAGCATGTTACTTTTGTAAAATTTTACGTGCCTTTTCACCTTCTCATGTTACCTCCATATTACACGACTCAAAATGTTACTTTTACATTACTTTTAGGATAACATAAATATATTTAAATCATTTCCAGGAGCCTTACTATGCGCTCTTAAAACAGGACTTCTAGACAACTGCCCGGTTTATTCGTACCATGACAACTTTAAAGCAGGCCTGCCCAGGCGTACTATTCAAGAACCGCAGAAAAACCGTTCACCTGTTTTTTGTATGGACTCTCGTTAACATGTCGCTCTAAAACCACTCAGTTTATTAGCTTACAAACGTCTAGGTGTCTGCAATGTTGGTTATAGTAAATTGTTAGAATGCCAGAGACAATATTATCCGTTCACCTTTGAGAAAACAAAACTCAAACAGTTCACTTAAATGAGCGTCATGGTATGATGGTTTCATTCAAAAAACTGTTTATGTCAGGTTTAAGAACTGCTCGGAACTTGCATGGTTTTTACGAAGCTGATAGTAAGGCCCCAGTAATCTAAAAATAATCGTGAAATACGTCAAAGAAAGTTTTCGTTTGTCGAGTTGGCGCACTTGATAGTTTTTGTGACTGGATACGTATCTATACATAATATAATAGAGCTGTAACTGAGCCAAATCTGTACATTTTTTAAATTATACCCTATATTATGTGTAGGTACTTTAGTATCAATATGGAAGCCATAAATATATTATTTACAATATCTATCTGCCTATTGTATGCGCATTACTGCAATACTTACACATTATACGAAACTGCAAGACAGAGAGGTGATAGGCGGTCGATTCTAGTAGTAAAACGGTAACTGAGCCAAACTGCTCATTAAATATTATTTGAAAACTATAACCAATGTGTACTTTGTAATCGATATAGAAACCACAAATATATTGTTTCCAATTTTTGTCTGCCTGTTATTGTACTCGTATGCGCATCACTCTGAAACAACCATACAGATTTTGATGAAACTTGACACAGTGACAACCTATATTAAGGTGTAATATAGAGGATTTTTTAGGACTTTATATCCCATAAAACGAATAGATCATCTAGAATAACTAACGAAGTAAATTTTTAAGTACTTAATTACTTGATGGATTTATATGCAATTTTCTCTGTTCAGTAGTCGAAAGATTAATTTAAATTCTAAGCCATGTTGAAGACTAGGTTTTATGAGTAGATAAACAACGTCGAACACCTTGTAATAATTTAATAGCAAGCATAAGCTTATTTCGACGCAATTTTCAAATTCTATTTGCTCACGCTGCGTTTGTACGTGTTGGATGCTAACGCTCCATGGTTCGAGTCCCAGCCAGTTTATTGTTTTTGGGAATTCAATTCTTCCATTACTGTAATGTATTCGTAATGTGGTAGGCGCTCCTAGGTATACTGTGGAGAAAATAATGTTATAATTAAGAATGTCACACATTTTTTTCTTTTGTACGACGACTCCTGAGCATGTGTAGTAAATTTTAGCAATGCATTATAATATAGTACAAAATATTTATGATGCGATTCACTCAAAACTTGGAAAATGAACTTTAACATAATTAATTAAATATGTTATTTTTATACACATCATAACATAACAAATCGTTACGCCTCTATATCCTCAAAGGTCAAAATCATTTATTCAATTTAGGCATCTAAGACGCACTTATGAAAGTCATTTTCATTATAATGTACTTTAAAGACTACCGCCGCGTTCCACAACATATAGAGCCTACCGAGAAAAAGCGCCAAGAAACTCGGGGCCATTCTTTTTATATAGATGTTATCACTTAAGTACTACAAATATTAGCTCCAGTGTTGCCTTACAAAAGAGAACATAATAATGGTATCAGTAGGGCAAGACACGCTACACTTTGACATCTTAGTACACGAGTGGATAGATCCTTTTTTTTTTTTTTTGTCCCGGGGAAATTCTTTATGGATACCACCCACCACGGGGAGGGAGGTGGTTATGTGGGAGTCCGTATACCCACCAAAACCCCGGGGTGTTCTGTCACTGCCACCCTCGGCGGGAACGCGGGACAGATTTTCCACACGACCGCGAACCCGCCGTGGCTGTCCGTTGCCGGACCCTTCTCTTCGCGGCACGCCAGAACACATGGCGCGCCGCAACTGCCTCGGAGACCAAACTCGCCAACAATGGGCGCCAGACTTCCCCGTGTCTGGTCGCCCGTGGTCTCCCTGCGGTGGGTCGGATACGTAGCCCCACCGCCTGCTACGTCAGCCACAAGGGATATCCCCCCTGCGACCCCACCTCCTCGAGTCTGCGCCGAGCGCCCGGACCCCACCTCCTCGAGCCTGCACCAAAGTGCCCGGGCCCCCCTCCTCGAGCCTACGCCAAATCGCCCGGGCCCCACCTCCTCGAGCCTGCGCCAAAGCACCCGGGCTCCACCTCCTCGAGCCTGCGCCAAAGCGCCCGGGCCCCACCTCCTCGAGTCTGCGCCAAAGCGCCCGGACCCCGCCACTCCTATGTGGACTTGGCGGCCAAAGCCCATAGGAGCGGCCCGCCTGAGCCGGCCAGCGCACCCCAACGCCGGCGCGGCCCCTGGGTTCCTCTTGGCTTCACCGTGGTGTACCTAGCCACGGTTACTGAGCCCCCCCGCCACGTCAATGCGAGAACCCTTCGGGGGGGGGGAGTGGATAGATCCTGGAGTGATCAGTCCCAAGCTGTTTTATCCTCCAAGTAATCCGAAATTTTGTAATAACCTTTTTGACAGAGTTTAGTTTGAATAGTAATTTTAAACTTATTAATAGGCAAATCTCGGATAATATTGGAAACTTTATTATAGAATCGTATACATTGTCCCATAAAAGAATGACTTATTCTGTGGAGACGCGTTACATGCACGGATAGCTTGTGCTTATTTCGCGTGTTGATGGAATGAGCATCACTCGTTTTATCAAAACTGCAAATGTTTTTCTTTACATACATTAGATTTTCATAGATAAACTGAGAGACAACAGTTAGAATGTTTATGGCTTTAAACTTTTGTCTAAGGGAAACTCTGGGAGCTAATGAAATGAAATTAAAATAAATAGCTTTATTCCGGACTGTAACATCCATAACAATAAACAAATTATTTACTTATAAGTAAACTAAACTAAGTTATGGGAGTGTGGTATGCTCAAATGGTATGCTAAACTGTAGATCGCTCGTATACCCCTTTTTTGCAGTAGTAGAATTAATATCTGCAGAACATCCCCAGAGCAGTATGCCATAAGTCATACCGCTATGGAAATAACTAAAATAAACTATTCTAGCTGTGTCTACATCAGTTAATAGTCTAATTTTTTTTAACAGCATAAGCTGATGAACTGAGCCTACTAGACATTTTTTGAATGTGGGGACCCCATTGTAATTTAGCATCTATAGTTATTCCTAAAAAGTCCGTTGACTCCACAAGGTCCAACCCTGTTCCATTCAATTGTATATTGGATTCTACTTCTCTTCAAAGGGGTAGGCAGTGGTTGTATAAACACCTATGTTTCACCAGATATGTTTTTGTGCGAGGCTATTTTCATCTACGCGGCACTGTTCTAGGCTCTGGATGGCTATTGAGAATTTCTGTCAGAAAAACCCAATAACAATCCGACCCGGGATTCCCCGGGCTTCCAGCACTTTACCAAAACCAAGCGAGCGAAGCTGCTAGCGGGTCAGTTAGTAGTTTAATGTAGGTATTGATTGTATAGTATTATGTCGTTTATACATAATAAAATAAGATAATGTTACTCTTGAAAATGTTACTTTTTGAACTGTCTCATGTTATTTTTCACTATCTGCCACTGGCAACACTACCTCAGAGTAAGTACATATCTGAGATGTTCACCCTTCTCATTTTCTTTTGCAATTTGCAAACTAGAAAGTTCCCTAACGAAAAGTAAACCTTAGTGTATTTGTAGGAGGCAAAGCAGCGTTGAACGTGATGTGAGTGCTGAAGAAGAGCGCTCATACATGTCCGATTCACAAGCCTCGGGCCCACAGGCCATGACCGAGCGCAGGTCTTTTTTCTACACCGACAGTAACAGCAGCGATACTGAGGAATATAGAAAGGAGGAAGAGCGTCGCAGGCGGTTACCAAAGCGAACTGGCCAGCACGTTCGAAATTCAACCCTAAGCATGATGTCAAAACTGTCGTGTACTCCATCGACGTCCACTCAAGATCAGCCTAAAAATGTACAAGTGCAAGTACTAAATCAAATGGGCGAGGAACGGATAACTTTAGTGGTGGATAATACACGATTTGTCGTCGATCCGGCACAGTTTACAGCCCATCCTAACACCATGCTTGGACGTATGTTCAGTTCAGGTAGACCACACACTTTATCATAATAATAATTAATATTGGGCGAAGATTAAATATACGTTTTTCGAGTTCTTTGTACTTATTTAAGAGAAGATAGACACATAATTACCTACAGAATAACTTGTAACAAGTGTTCTTTGTATGTAACTCAAATATCAGATTTTTGCTGATGGCCACATATGAAAATCTGTTTAAGTGTAACATAATCGCATCATTAACGTATTTAGTACAAACTAACTATTTGTAGTACCTAAGTAGAAACATTGTAAACATCCATATGAAAAGAATGGCCCTGAGTTTCTTGCCGCTTCTTCTCGGTGGGTTCTATATATTTGGGAACGCGGCGGTAGAGTCTTTAAAGTACATTATAATGAAAAGTTGACATTCATAAGTGCGTCTTTGATGCCTAAATTGAATAAATTATTTTGACTTTGACTTTGACTTTATCATTTATCTAGTACAATAGTGGTACAAATTACTCATTGTTTGTACTGAATATGCCAACAATACAAGAATGTTACACTTTAGCAGATTTACGTGCTTGGCCCAGATGGTCACTTTCAGCAGCTGAACCCCATGTCATTAAGCTGTAGATATACTGGAGTAACAGTAGCCTGTCAACTCTAGCCCTTCAGGAGCAACCTTGTTAATCTAGGCAATCTAAGACTTTATTGACCTATGTTTCTCCGTGTTAGGATGTCATGTGTCTTAGCAGGGGAGACTTAATGCGTAAGCCCATTATCACACTTGCTAGATACTAATCTTATTGCCTTACGGCCATTTTCAATACCCTATCTATCGCCGGTTTACCTTACTAGAGATAGATATTTGACACTATTTGTATGGACGTTATGTCAAATTTCTATCGCTAGTAATAAAAACTGTGGATAGATAGAATATTGAAAATGACTTTTAACCTCCCTCAGATTCAGACATTTCTGTGCACAACCCCTAATAAAGGTGCATAACCCATTAATTAGACAGATGAGTTAGACCACTGCCCGACACCTTATTTCTGACAGGGTTGATTGGATGATGCACTGTTTAACAGAGTAATGTGTGTGCTATTGTTAGCTATATCTTATGGTGCTATAGATATGGTGAGGCCATTTAATTAAAAAAAAAATCATTAAATCAAATTTGATTTAAATAATAAAAAATTTGTCCCATGTATACCATGTTAGTAAGCACAACTGAACTTAAAGTTGAACTTAGTGGAATAGGTCTGAATGAATGAAATAGGTAATAATGGAATGGAATAGGTCTGAATATGAATGTGTGGCAAAAAACGAAAACTAATCCACCATGGGCACCGTGTGGATAAAAAATACAAATGGATCCCCGATGGGAGCCAAGAAAACAAAAGGTCCTTTATAACAAGTTTGTTATATTTTGTTATTACAAAATTTAATGCACCAACTATGAATATATTGCAAGAGCTAATGTTAGTAGCACTGTAGTGCTTAATATTGAATAGCAATAGTGTTTAACCCTTTCCCTAGCAAGCATGCAGATGTTTGTCAACTTATGAATGAAATCTTTTGTTTTAATTAATGGTAGAGAAAGGTTTACCCATTACTTTGTAGTGTTGTAGCAAGTGAAGCTATGTGCGAAAGAGACTAAAAAAATGATGTCTCGGATGACAACCGCAGTATTATGCAAAACTACAGTTCCAAGGTCTGGGTGACAACTGCAACTGTTGTAGGGAAGATTAGAAAAAAAAAGGTCATTTGATACTTACAGAGCCATAACATTGTTTATGTGTCATTCATTTATTGTTACCTTGTGTTATATAATCATTCAATTATTTCATACTTTATACTTAGTTATATATATATTTTAACTTAGTAAGCTCATACTCTTTGTTCTACGCTTTACTTCATAATGTTTATGACTTTGTTTTACAACTCTCTCGCTCAGTCCGCAACTATTATATCATAATTAATTTTGTTATTTTCAATCTGATGTGGTACTTCTGGCAGTAGTTAATAGTTAATAGATATATATTTTTTGTTAATCTGTGAATAGCGTTGTGGGCTACATTATAGTCAAAATGTGAAATATTGTACTTTATAATGTAGCTGTTTGCTTTTCCTAATAAAGTAAATATAAAAATAAAAAATAAAATTAGTACAACTTCAGGCACCCAACTTGCCCGTCTTTTAACGAAAATGGGGAAAAAAATATGGGTATAAACATATCTAGGTTACTATCCCTTCTTTAGCTATTATGGCTTATCGTCTTTAGTTGTTCTTTTGTATTCAATTACATCCCATTTGCACTAGTATACAAAGGTTAAGTATAAACCAACTTAACCCTACCCCTACTACTGTAATGAAAACAAAAGATTTCATTCATAAAATACCGAATGTCTGTCCTTGGTAGGAAAAGGGTTAATGTTTATTCAATCCATTGCTACAAACTTATGTAAACAAACATTATAATGAATGAATTTCGTTAAATCTGTAATGTTTACAAGCATAATATTTTTTTTATTTTATATAGACGAGCAGTATGAATGCTTATGTCTCAATTTCACACAGTTGTGAAACATATTTCAAACTGTGGTGAAAGATATTTCAAACCATGGTGTAATAATATATTTCACACAGTGGTGAAGGATATTTCAATAAATGTTCAAGGACATTGCAATGAGTTGATTTTTATTATACAATTTCATACATACATAAAATCACGCCTCTTTCCCGTAGGGGTAGGCACAGACCACGGATTTCCACTTACTACGATCCTGGCATATCTCTTTCGCTTCATCTATACTCATCAATCCTTTCATACATAAGCTTCGGTTTAGGGTACTTTTGACCTGGCCTTTTTTTAGAACGTCTTCAATCTGATTTCGGAACGTTCGCCTAGGTCTTCCCCTTCCAACACTTCCGTTTACTTGTCCCATGTATACCTGTTTAGTCGTTCTCATTTCATTCATTCTCTCCACATGTCCAAATCATCAATACAATTTCAATTAAATCAAATGCAGTTGATGTATTCACCAACTTAATGAATATTCAAAAAAATCCTATCTACAGGTTTAGAGTTCACTCATCCAAATGAGCGAGGCGAGTATGAAGTGGCAGAAGGGATCTCTGCAAGTATGTTCCGAGCTATCCTGGAGTACTACCGTGGAGGCACCATACGCTGTCCACCAACTGTGTCCGTGCAGGAGCTGCGAGAGGCCTGTGACTATCTGATGGTGCCATTTGGTGCTAACACTGTTAGATGTCAGGTTAGTTCCCAATCTTCAGCCTATATTCCTGAACAATGCTAAATTTGGTACAGTTAAGTAAGATTGGACAGTTTGATCACTCAAAAGCAATCTCTTCCAGACAACTTTTGAATGAAGAAAACAATGGCAAAAAGAGATGGTGGTATTTGTGGATGCAGTTTATTTTAATTATTACTATATTTTTTACTGTTAGCCGAATAATTATTTATTTACTAGCAACTGCCCGCTATTTCGTTTGCGTAGTAGGCTCGGCGTTCGGCCTCGCCGTAACCCATCTTTTATAAAAAAAATGTAATGTAATAACCATCTACATAGTATTAGAAAACATCGGCAAAGCCGCTCTCATGTTATAGCGTGACCAGGAGAAATTGGGGTTCATTTTTATACCTACCTATTATGTTTAGGAAAACACGCAATGATTCCAAATACGAATTACTTCCGAGGTTACAAGTAGACATGTTCGGTGATTGGTTTAAATTTCAGAAGGAAAGCAGGGATTGTTCCACGCGCGTGCTGCAACGTCTACTATGACAGCAGAGTCATAGCGGCGTGTACGATGTTATTGATTTAGCACGACTATTATTGGGTCATTTTTTTAAGGCAGCTACTTTTCTGATATTATTTCTTCGTAGTAGACAATATAAATTAACAATTACCCTCTACAAAACCCATACATAACACTACCTATACATAGATTAGCAGTGAAAAATATATTAAAACTAATGCTTCTAAAATATATTCTGCACATTTACAGAACCTTCGAGGTCTTCTACACGAGCTATCGAACGAAGGTGCGCGGCGACAGTTCGAGTCATTCCTGGAGCGTCTCATCTTGCCTCTGATGGTAGAGTCTGCGAGACGTGGAGATAGGTAACCTCTTGATTTCATCCCTGGGCTTCAAGTCTCTTAGCTATTGAACTGCGTTATCGCAACTCAAGTCGATGAAAATTGACGTTTTTGACGGTTTTCGTAGATCATGCGTATTTAGTTTTTTCATTAAAGTAGGTATTAATTAACTCAGTTTCTGTGATATTTTGAAGATATTTAAATGATTTAAAGAATTAGTATTCTTGTTATAGCGGCAACAGAAATACATCTGTGAAAATTTCAATTGTCTAACTATCACGGTTCATGAGATAGGTACAGCCTGGTGACAGACGGACAGCGGAGTCTTAGTAATAGGGTCCCGTTTTACCCATTGAGTGCCGAAGGATTATAGTTTTTTTACAAAGGTCCCTTTTTACCCTTTGGATGCAGAACCCTAAAATGTATTTGTTTATTGTGATTTATTAGGAAACCACTGTATTGATGTTTCCACTGATGCTTGATGGGTAGGAGTTTTCAATTATATTTCAGCGGCAACATTGGCAAGCCGTAATACAGCCATACGGCAGCGATGCGATTGCTATACAACTGCGATTGAGAACTAGGCTAGATTATAACAGACTACCGAATTAGACATTAAATGCAGTTCAATCGCAGAAGCATCACAGTAGTGTGGCGATTGTTCAATAGCTTAGAGACTTGGGGCCCTGAGATTAGCTTAGCGCTGATGTCTGGGAGTGCCCTTAGCTAAAAGCTACTCCGTCTTCTATTTTTTGAAATAGAAACTGATTCAATTATGCTTGCTGCTTATAAAGGCTTCGTCAAACAGAACGCGTTCTTAGCGCGCGTCAGAGCGCTAACCTGACGGCGCGCTATAACGCCGAGTCGTGTTGTACTACTATGGTAATATACCGTCAAACAAAGCGCCACCGCTAGCAGTACGCAACGCTCTGTCGCGGCGTTAGGACGCTTTGAAATCGGGCGTTGTATTTTTTCAAATTTTATTTTAGCGTCCGAGTGAATGTGCATAATGTCTGAAAAATTGATTGAATTAGTAAGAAAAACCCATGTTTGTACAATATAAAGGATAATTGTCATAAAAATATAACACAACCGATGATATTCTCCTAAATCCTCTCTCTTTTTATTGATGTCGTGCATGGATACACGAAATCAATACTCTTTTTTTAATTCTTTTTTTCTGTGACTGCGATAGATCATATAAAAGTAACAATTCTTCCACATCTGAATCACTCGACATCCTTAATAACGAACAAACTTTTCACATCTTGCTATCGATAGACACTGCTTTGGCGAATGGTACGTTGCGTTAAGGAGCGTTGGGCTCTAGTCAAGTGTGACATGAAAAGAGCGCGACGTTAAAAACGCGCCGCTTTAACGCTATTACGCGTCCTGTTTGACAAGGCCTTAAGCGATCTCAAACATTGAAATTTATTTTATTTATTTAGGTAAAGTTTTCCGGAAATTACGTGCTAACAATAGGTACAGTAACTCCCATTTGGCAATTATCATTCCTAATATCTTGTAAAGATCTATTAAGGGCATCGAAACCCATCGAAAAATATGAGCATATATTATTCTCATCCCAAACAATTTCGTTTTGCGAAGTACTTCTGCCATATTACGTTTTGTATCAAATCGAGAGGAAGTTTAAACGCGGAGTGTGCAGTTTACCTCCTTCCAGCAGCGTGATAGCAATTCCGGACGTTGCGACCGCTGAGGGGATATTTGATTGCTTCTCACTTTTGGCCAACAGTAAATTAAAGAGAGAAGTCTTGTCTGTTCAACTAGGAGCATGCCAGAAACATATCACATATATTTGAGGCGATACTGGAAAGTAGGTTTTAATAGTCTTTGTTCATTGGTTAGAGAGCCTTCACTACTGCCACGAGTTCTGCTACGGAATTGACATCGTTACTATTATCTTTTTTAACCATACTGCTGTAGGCTTTGTCCTCCTGATTTTAATACACCTTCTACACACAGATTTTCTGTTCAGATGTGCATCTATAATGCCAGAAAGCCTTTCTACTTGTCGTTTGTAGACATCCGGTAGGCTATCTCTGTATTTTACCCAAATCTGACAGAAGTCAGCATTATTGACTCGACTCGCATAAGGCTGCTTCCTCTAGGGCAGAATCCCAACGTTCGTCGTCTTCTAGCAAGCCAGATTTTAATGCAAGCTAATTGAAAAGTTGGTTGGAGGATTCCATTAACCGTCTTCAAGTAATTGAAGGATAATGGATCCCTAACCTCGTGCAGAAGTAAGCGAAGATGGTAACACTCAGTGTTATTCGGGTTAAACGTGTACACTCTACCTATAACGTGTTCTTTCATTATTCCTGGCCAGCCATCTACGGGTTTTCCTGTTTTCCTTCACACAAATTTATTTTTATGTCATACAAAATATGAAGGCACTTCCGCATGTAGAACGGTTTTAGCAAACTGGTATTATATTATTATATTTCCGCCAGGTATTATATTCATTTATGTTATAAAATCACACATATATTGGTCTGTTAGCAAAGTCATCTGTTCGACATAAATAAAAAAATGATAGCAATGTCGTTTATTTGGAGTTGTCCAATATGTGTCTAAATAAAATGCCATATAAATCAAAAGCACTAAGGAGTATTGACATCAACTACGATGCAATCACTTTCTAACTTTCACCTTTTTTACTTCACCAAAATAACTTTCTGCCCCTCTTAAACCCCGTAAGGTGATGAGTTTCAATAAAATATGAAACACGTCTTTCATGAATTCTGTTAAATTATGATTGCAAAATTTGAACTATATTGGGCCAAGGAATCCCGTTGTCCCATACAGACTTTACCCCTTTCTTAGGCGCTACGCAGACGACGGGGCGGGGCGGTCTTTTTGATCGCGAAGCAATAAAGACCGCGTCTGCCCGTCGATGCCCGCGGCTGCCCTCGCCGCTACGTAGCTACGAATATGCCGCGCTGCCAGTGTCCGGCAGGCACTGGCGGCGCAGCGCGGCGCAATCTTTTTGCCCTCCGTGTGCGTTGGTAGTATAGGATTTCCTTTGCGCTATTGTTCGCGGAAAAATTGACCGCCCCGGCCCGCCCCGTCGTCTGCAAAGCGCCTTATCGGATGCCTACGTCATACAAAGTACACACCCTCGTTTCAGGTCTCTACGATCAGCTAGGCTGTGCCTTTATCCGTCAGTCAGACATTCAGGACCAAGCATTTTACTCGTATATGTATAGATTATATTGATAGGAAACTTGGTAGATGGGAAAAGTGCATTTAATCTGTCCGAATCAGCAAGCCTCATTCGAGGCAAGTTTCATTCATAAATCTATTGTTATTTTTTTGTCCTGATGCGCACAGTTTAAGGAGTAAACTTGTTATTAATATCGGTTTTTCCATTTTGTAAAAAAATTGTCTTGATTCTTAAAAAACTTGATGAAGATGTTAATATGTTATGCTGTGAATATTTATATTTTGCAGAGAGTGTCATGTGGTAGTTCTTCTAGATGAAGACTCCGTAGAATGGGATGCGGAGTACCCCCCACAAATGGGTGATGAGTACAGCCAGACGGTGCTATCCACTCCCCTGTATCGCTTCTTCAAATACATCGAGAACAGGTAGCTACCATTACAAGCCCATTCGTATTTATTCCAAAATAACTGCTCTTCAGAGCTGCTGTATGAAAACTAGCCAGACTACAAAACAATTCATAGCCGATTGTATTTTGTTTAAAACATTAATTTCATGTATAGTATTAATAATTTGAATAGTTATTTTAATAATTCTTTCAATAATTTATATAATTGTTTCCAGAGATGTAGCTAAACAAGTAATGAAAGAACGCGGTCTAAAGAAGATACGCCTCGGTGTCGAAGGCTACCCAACGTACAAGGAGAAAGTGCGCAAACGCCCAGGCGGTCGGGCAGAAGTCATCTACAACTATGTACAGCGACCTTTCATACACATGTCTTGGGAGAAAGAAGAGGCCAAGAGTCGGCATGTTGACTTTCAGTGCTTCAAGTCCAAGTCTGTTACTAATCTGGCTGAAGCCACCGCTGATCCTGTAGTTGGTGAGTTGGTTTTTACACCTTTTTTAATGTTGGCAGACGGTAAAAGCATGAGAACCCTGGTGTTAAATGGTAACCTTTGCCTAGAAAAGATGAATTTCCTCACAAGTGACGAACTGCACTGTGAAACTGTGAGACATTAACACTGGAATTCATAGTCGGATGAACAGTCCCCCAAAAACTATCATTCAGCATTCACCTAGAGGCTGTGGAATGTTTCTTCTTCGTATTTCATAAACAATGATTGGAAGCGCTGAACAGCTGAACAACATTTCACACGTGTTTTCTATGATCGGTCACTCGCTTTGTGTCACTACTATAACAGTGACAGATCAGATTTAACAATACGTACTTTTATGCTGCCCATTTTACTGCAGATCATTGTCAAAATAAAAGGAAAATGAAAAAAAATGGTGAAGGAAACCAAAGAGAATATAAACACTATGTTAAGGAAACTTTACGTATTGACCCAGCAGACTGCATAGAATTTCTGATGCACGTAAAACTATACGACACACCATAGGTTGGGATATGAAAACCATATCTCCGCAAACTGTCTGAAAATAATCATATATTTACATAGGTGATGACACTGCAAAACTCGGTCTGTACCTATAGGTAGGCAGGTACTTATTCTACTGCTTACACATTTTATTGTAGGTACCTTGTAAGATCATTTCAGGCGAATAGAATGGTACAAACCTGGAAACGCCTGTTGCATAAAATCAAAGTGCTGTCAATAAAAATAACTGAGGTGGTATGGGTAGGCCTCTGTTAGAACTGCGCCTTAGCTCGTTTCCAAAAAGAGGCAATATATTTCTGAGTATGGTATCCTTTGTAAATCTGTATCATCGGCGAAACTCCACATAACTGTAGAATTCAGTGGGGTTAAAGTGGTTACGAACATATCGCTTGGGCACTGATATTATCCGCATATTCTGTAGTGCTTCATCGGCTATTATACCGCCTTGAAGCCTCAAATCATTCTCCACGTCAATTTTAATAAAAAAAACTCAGTAATAAACTGATTTAACTACACTTTATACAACATTTTGGACTAGGGCATTGTTTGGAGATCGAAAATCGGTCATCCAGCATCTAGCCACTGACATCTATCAAAGTGGGCGTGTTTTTGTCTATGAAATGCATAGAGTATTGAATCCGTCACACAGCGCCTGAACTGTCCCCCAGGGGAGCCCCTATCTTAACTATGAATTCCAGTGAAAGTTGTCAAGTCTCACATGCCAGTAATTTTGCCGACACCCATACCCTTCAAACCACAACACAATACTGCGAACATTCCTGCTTCAGGGTAGAAAAAGGTATGGTGACAGTACTTCCTCTGGCAAACTCATTCATGATAATTTAGTGTTTCAACCTAAGTTTATTATTTACTGCTAAAAAGTTAATTACTTACTGCTATATTTTGTTCTAGCACAACCAGGATAATTTAACTAGCTTTGTTGCATTAACTGCTCTGAATCCTGTTTACGCATATAAAAAAATATCGTTAAAACTAACATCGACAGAATATGCATGTGGGTGAAGTCCTCTTTATGCATTTTTTGTGCTAAAGAATGCATATATTAATTTCATGCAGGTCTATGAATCTGACATAATCATTTAATATACACACATCAACATGGTCTAGGGATATTTCAATTAAACCTAAATAACTAAAATTCTATTAACATTTTGTTAAGACACCTACACATTAAAGTAAACCTTGTTTAATAGCCTATATAATAAACTTTTAGATAAAGCTAAATTTAAAAAAAAAATTAGAAGCAGAGAAAGCCGACAAAATTTCAATCTTAACTTTATTTTTGAAACATCAAAACCTAAACAACACAACTATTTTTTTATAAAAATTGTTGAAAACTTAAAATTAATAATCCGTGGATCCACCTAAGACTCTCCTGACACATCTGCAGCGGTTCTGCATACTCAAAACAAGGGTGTCAATATCCTGTTGTGGAATACTGTCCCAAGTCCTGCTAAGATGCAAGAAAAGCTGGTTTTCATGCACAATATCTTCAGGGAAATTCCTAAGAGCTCTTCTCTGAAGCATATCCCAGGCATGCTCAATAGGATTTAAGTCAGGGGATTGTGCAGGCGAGTGTAAAGCTTGGATATCATGCTGTTGTAACCAACTTGTAACGATACGCGCCGTATGTGGACGGGCGTTGTCGTGCATTATCTAGAAATTTTGTCCCATTTGCTGTCTGTGGGGCAAGATTACAGGCTCTAGCACCTCATCTCGGTATTTTAGAGCAGTCATATTGCCTTGTATCTAAACGAGGTCCGTTCTACCGCCGAGACGAATTCTGGCCCAAACCATAATCGTGCCACCTTGATATGCATGAACTTGTTGTGGGTGCTGCAGTCGATTCCAACGTCCAGGTTCTCTCCAAACGCGTACTCTTCGCGAATCAGGATGAAATCCAAACCTGGATTCATCAGTGAAAAGCACAAGTGACCATTGAGAATGATTCCAGTTTTCGTGTGCAATAGCTCATTGTAATCTTCTTCCTCGATTGCCTCTCCTTAGCGCTGGTACCCGAAATGGCCTACGAGCACGTAGGTTGACTTCATGCAGTCGTCTTCTCAAAGTTTGACCGCTTACCAGCAAACCATACTCATGTAGCCTTTGAACCAATTGCATCGCCGTTACATTTGGTTGAATTCGTGCAGCATTAATTATGAATCGGTCCTGTACACGTGTTGTAATGCGTTGAGGTCCTCTGTGCCGTTCCACCACTTCCCCCGTGACACGATAACGTGACCAAAGCCTGGATATAACGCTCTGACTTGTCCTCATGGCTTCAGAAACCGCAATTTGAATCATGCCCACTGCTCTTAACATTTCGTTCCTGGTCAAGTGTCTACGTGGCATGATTAAATGAACACCGGAGATGCGTTTGACAAAGATTTATAGAAATTTATGGAGTTTTAATTAAGTAAGAAGTTCGTAAAGATTTACTTCTTTGGAAGAAATTCAATGAATGCGAATTTCATCTTAAAACAAAGCCTTTTATGGATATATTTATATATATATATATATATATATATATATATATATATATATATATATATAAATATATATAAATATATATATATATATATCTATAAATATATCCATAAAAGGCTTTGTTTTATTATATATATATATATATAAAAGGAACTTAATAATGTTTTTATAATCTGTCATCAATTTTTTTGTAAGGCCAGTACTTTTTAAGTTATTTAAAAAAGTTTTATATATCCCTAGACCATGTTGATGTGTGTATACATATAACAAAACCAAAATCGTTTCAAATGATTACAGCACCATTTCCAAACTCACCATTATAAAAGTTTAACGGTAAGGTCACGAATATTTACATAAATTATTATTATAAGACAAATCTCTTTTCTCACCTCTTTTCTCTTCACTCACAACAACCTATCCTTTTCCAGAGGTACCGTTGAGTCACGCTCCGCGTGAGGAGGAGGTTCTTCCACCTCCTGCTCCACCTGAGGAGGAGTGATCACGCGCCTTCAGTGTTTGCGCACTGCTATGTTACAGACGCTCTGTGTAACTAACGCACAAACGGAACTGAACAAAGGGGAGAATATACGGGCAGTGAAAACGCAACATGGTTAGTGCAAAATGCAAAAATAGTAGGTAGTGAAATGTGGTAATGGGCAGTAAAATGAGATGTGCAGTGAAACCATGAGTTCTGGAGTGAAACCATGAGATGTGCAATGAAACATGTGATGTGCAGTGAAACCATGAGATGCACAGTGAAAACTTGGGTAGATATGTAAACAGAATATGCGATAAGTGTAGTAAAAATTAAACCCAAAATGTGCAGTGAAAATGCAAGACTGGTAGTGATATAAAGCAGAGAAAAGGGTACAGCTTACATACTGTAACACATAGATAGTAAGAGTGTTGATTTACAAATGTTTAAAGAGCAATGTGTGTGCATCTGTAGTTCATGAAGTTGCTTTAAAAGCCTAGCAAGACTCATTTGCTCATAAGTATTTGTATTGGCAAAGTAAATGAAAGGCATGCTGTGCTTAATTACAATGTAAATTATTGCAAGCACTTTGTCTTTATAATATTAAACCTATGATTCCTGGTTTTGCTAAAAACTGGGAATCATGGATGAGCAAATCATAACATCGCAAACATCTGCCTTAGTCAGGATATGGAGCTAGACCTCTCATCTATTGCATATTTACATATGTTAATGTAAATTTTCTGTTAAAAACATTGTAATATTTTTTTCTTGTGTTCCAATAAAAAATGCAATTTCTATGGTTGATCATTAGCCAGTGTTGTTGATCAAACTATTCCTGTTTTACTAGACCAATAATAGTTAATACAGTTGCACTTTGTTTAATTATGTACATAGACTGTGCAAATAATTTCTTATCCCTGCTCTGCAAGTACTGATATAGGGAGTAAAAACATTAGGCAGTGAAAACTGGAATTGGGTAGTGGATTTGTATGACAATGAATATACTATTTAACACTTAAATATACCTGTAATAGTCAATAATGGATATTCCTTTTATACTTAATTGTTATATTAACTAGAAAAATCTATTAACTAGATATTAATCAAATTTTTCCACAACTAATTTGTTAAAAGCAATGTATTTATATTTTTTGGTGTGGAATTTGTAGTAATGAGAATAGAACTCGTTTTCCAATGACTTAAGATAGTGCTTTATGCAATACATATTACTATTGAGTATGGTTCACCAATTTATATTTATATCATTGCTCTTATTATTTATGGGATCAAGGAGATATAGACTGATTTTATATGTCTTCTGATTCCAAGACCCATTCCTCAGTCCGCATGTTTAATGTTCATTGTCTATGTAGTATATACCTATGTGTAATATAATGTGCGATCCAGTGTGACCACATGATCAGCGTAGATAGGATTTTGGAAAGATTTTTGAGAGTGCCACATTTTGGAAATGACTTTTGTACTTATATCGTGTTTACATTTAGAACTTTGTTTATCATATTTGATGTTATTTATCTTAAATATGTGCTAAAAATATTACTTGGATGCCACATGTATTTATGGGCTTTTTGTTTTGAACAATTCATTGTGTAGGGATTGTAAGTTTGAATGCATTAAAGAAATAAATAACAGGGTCATAGAAACATATCTGTCAAAAGAAATGCAAATGTTTAACTCTGAGCAGACCAGAAGTTCAATGCTATTTCCTCATAGTCCACACTGTTACCACGCTGGTATGACTAACAGGAAAAAAGCATTGGATTTCTGGTGGTGATTATGAAATTATAGTTGATACATCATTGTGCTTGCACATGGGTATTATAGTGGGTTTATCGATGAAACACTTATCAAGATTAATCGAAAGAACATTCTGTAGTCTCTCTATACATCCAGTTCATGGCATATACTTCGAAAATACATTCCAGTTTTTATATTTGGTGGTAAATAACTACTTATTTATGGGAAACCTTCTAATAATATACTTGGTGTGTGCTTCACATGTATTATGATTATCCATTTTAATACTTTAGTACTTATCTAAACATTTTTTTATAGAAACAGACCAAATGTATGGTCAAAATAAAATGGTTATTGTATACTTACCTACATTTTATTTCTTCTGAATATTTAACTTTAGGTAGGTACTATCCCTGAGGCCGTTTGCCGGTAGTCCATTTGATAGAGAATCACTGGCAAAAAATATTGCCCATGGATCGATCTGTTGACCTCCGCGATTGGACCACGGAAAATAAACGGTTTATGAAACTTTATTGGAACGTAGTTCCTTATCGCGCGTTGTGAAAGGGGGCTAGACGGAAAAAATTCTTACGAAAAGTTGTCACGACACTTTTTGCTAAAGTAAGCTGTCTGTCTGTCTCTCTCTCTCTTATAGAAAGCAAGTGCGGCGTCGCATGTTTCTCTGTCTGTCTCTCTCTCTCTTATAGAAAGCAAGCCAGATGTTGTAATCGTAATAAGTGGCGCCATTTAGTTCCGTAAATTTATACTAGATGGCGACTCAGGTAAAGTTAGCTCGCGGAGGCATTTCATTCACTGGATGTAATATGTAATTTTGAGAAATATATATTTTTGAACACTTCCCATACGCAGAAAGGAGTTTCATTGAAGTAACACTATACGCGCGATTATCGGAACCTATTGGAATATTTACCATGGTTTTGTATTTTTAGCATTATTTTTTCTGATGAGGAACTTCGTTCCATCCGGGTGTCCCTTGACACCTCTCAAGTTTTATTAAATCCTCCTTTAAAATATCTAAAGGTGATATCAGACGATTCATTTTTCGTTCATTCAACTCTTTCATTTGGCAACTTTCACTCTAAATGAAACGTCTGAACACGAAATGAAACAAGAGTGCCGAAGGAATTCATTAATGAACCGATCCAACGATGTTGGATATTTTCATTCGTATCTTTCACTCCCATTCCGAATGAACGACAAATGAACTGTCTGAACACAGATAGAACGTTCACTCGGATTTGGTCATTTTGTCTCGAGTCCTGCAGAAGACGAATGTCGCTACGCTACATCGCTACTTTAAATATTTTCTCTGAGTTTGCAGTAAAATGGTGTTCAAGTGGAATGATACTTAAACGCTGTTTTATTTACGCTTTGGAACCGCAAACTTCCTGAATACCATATCCAAGACGCACGACTTCGTTAGACGACATATTGAATGAAAAGAAGATGTTCATTTCTATTTCATTCCACCTAAGCCACGTGAACTTGGAATGAAAGAAGAATGAATCATTCACTCGAGTGAACATTCATTCGAGTGAAACGTCTGATATCACCTTTATTACGGTCTTTTATCTCTCTCTTTTTCATACAAACTTTGCAAGGCAACGAAAGTGAAAAATGTACTTTTGTCACCTTTATCGAAATCACACAAAATGTCGGTTTTGTTCAAAAATGAGGTACGACATATTAGTATTAAGGCGACGATATCGTGAATTTTTTCGATTGTTTCGGGTGAAGAGACCTCAACTGGGCATCCAGGACGTTCGGCATCTACAGTGCTTGTACGGCCACAATGAAATTCAGTAAACCACTTTTTTACCATTGAAATCGATGGTGCAGAGTCCCCATAGTATTTATCAAGCTTAGCCCAAAGAGAATATAATAGCGACTTAGCCTTGGTCTCGGTAATAGTTTTTTTTCGCAAAAATTAATGCTTAATAAGCACACGGAATTCACTTTTTTCCATTTCTTCCCTCAGACAAAATAAAAAAGTCAAGACAGAATGTTGTGAACAGAAAAGTGAGGCCGGTAAAACTACGCCTCGCCGTGTACATACACAATTACACACACACACGCACAACGAAACTACGCCTTGACTCGTCAGTCGAACTATCGCTGCGCGTGGAAGCAACACGTGAAGTAAATCGACAAATTTACCAGTCAAAATGCCGAATTGTGTCGTGAAAGGGTGTATAAAACAAACTACAAAACATAAAAAGAAGGATGGAATCACATTTCACACGTAAGTAACTTGGAAACCAATATTTTAAATAAATAAAGATAAAAATAAAGGTTATTGCTTGGAACATAGAAGGTGTTGCCATGGTAAAGCCTATAAGGTTTACCCTATTATTGGGTAATCTTAATATTCAGTATATACGTTACGTTAATACGTTTTTATAATAGTTTATCAACGTGTTTTAACCGACTTCAAAAAAAGAAGTAGGTTCTCAATTAGTTCTTTTCTTTAAATATAATATTGTATGACACGCGACGCAATATCTTTATACAAAACCGGTTCCGTCATTTGAAAGCAAATTAAAAAAAATAGGCAATTCTTTTTTATTTTTAGTTTATTTTTAACCAACATCTAAAAGGAGTAGGTTCGTAAGTAGGTTCTATTGTTTTAAATATTTGTTACCTGATAAGTCCGTTATTTATAAACCGATTTGTTTTATTACAATTATTTTTTTGTTGGAAACCTGATACCTTTAATATGGACTCATATTATTTCATACTGGATTTTCAATTTCGTACATATTGAAAGCGGTTAGGTTTTTTGTAAAAATAAACCATATTTCTATTGAAGTCTTTTGTTTTTAGAGTGTATCTATATTGAATGTTGTTGTGTGTAGAGTGGAATTATAACCATATTATAAAAGCAAACTTCAGTCGTCTGTTATCTGTATTGTGTTTAAATATTTTTTATTAAATGAAAAAAGGCTGTTTTTTTTTACCTACTTATAAATTAATCCATTTGGAGATTCAGAGAGACAGTTTAAAGTGTTAGGGTTTGTAAATACATTGCAAATTTAATTTAAAAAAAATATATTTATGCGTTTGTGAATTAATTTAAGCTGGCAACATCTACTGAGTTAGCTATGATCTGTGACAGGAACTGACAGCCAATCGTAGAGCTTCCCGCCATTGGAAAATGGCGTTCGTTGGTTCGGGCTGCGATTGGCTGATGGAACAGGAACAGCGGTCAGTGACACATTCTGGCACCGGCTTCGAGAGAAGCAGCATCAACTAGTTATTTGTACAATTGTTATTTGTACTTAGACATACTAGCTAAAGTTAACATTAAAAGTAATTGCCTTGTAACTTGAGTTGTTATTCGACGTCTGTGAACCTGGAGATAGTGCGTAGCGTCTTAAATCTCAGAAGTGCGCATCGACAACAGCAACGTAAGTACACGCCCAAAATGTGTATTATTTAAGGTTTCTTAAAATTGTGATAGTGTTTGTCCTCTGTATCGATCTTGATAGCTGGTAACGAAGTTCACGGAGTTACGCATTACTATAAGAGGGTGTATTTGAAATTATTCATCCACTTACTGTCTTAACCAAAGCTATCTTAAACTAGATAAATTGTAGGTAGATCTTTATACATTTTCAATATTTTTCTGAAATGTGTTTGCATGTGATTATGAGTTCTCAGCGGGGTTCATCACCAAGCCCCCATAGTAATATTTTTTTTATTGCGTATTGTCCTCAGGCGACCCTGGATAAGGGTTATTAAAAAGGTACAAAAATAAGCTTGGTTTTTGCATAAAACGCCTCGTTTCCGAGATATTTGCTTTATCTTTGAAAGTACCCTGTTACATTTTATTCCTTTTTATACCAATTATGTAATGCAGTCCTTTCTTTATTTGTTTGCAAGTCAAAGCGCAATGTATGAGCCACATGACAGAGGTCGTGGCAGATATCGTGGCAGTCAACGCCCTGTTCATCGGGCTCTGGAAGATGAGCTGCAACGTGAGCGCGAGAAACCTCTCTTGACAAGAACATCCCATTGTTCACCGTCACGTCGGGTCAGCGAGCGTCGGGAGAGGAGCCGTGACGTCTGGGTGGAGAATCAACATGGTGCTCAGCGGCATTGAAAGTCTAATCCAGGACTGTAAGACGACGGGGCACATCTAAAAGGTCACGTAGTCCCTCTATTTCTAAATGTTCTAGATATTGTTTAATGTATGAAGATTGGTTTTGCGTCACAACCGTTTAACCAGGTTGCACAATCTTCTCAGAAAGTAGACTATAATAACATTTTGCTATACTATGATGCATCCGCCAAGACTCCACGTGTTGCTGTGTGGTAAGTGTACATCGGTACATGGTTGGGGGACGATAGAAAAATCATTCATTGTACTATGCAGAAACTTCAGGGTCTGGTGCGAGGGACTCTATTCCATTCTATTTAGTTGGAAGGAGGCAGGAAAAGCTAACGAGTTCGTTTCGTTTAAGGTTATGAACCGCCGGTCAGTGATCGCTAAGATTTCGTGTTTTGCTATGAAGCAAGTGTAGATTTGTAGCTAATATTATTGAGAAGTAGGAATTAAATAATCAGACTTCTACAAGTTGGGGTTAAAAAAAATCAGACACTTTACACGTTAAGCAAAAGTTGTGCTTACTATAACGCGATGAAATATATGTCAAAGTCGATAGTAAAATCGATGGTAGCGCCACCGCCGCGCCGCCACCGGATCAGATAACTTTTCATCGGATGTACCTACTTACACGTTTTCTATGACTATCATAACTTCATAGTGAGTAGTTGGTGATTAGGATCTACTTTTAGGTTATGATTTGGAATAGACAAGTAATCGACCTATGCATTCAAAGTGAATATAAGCTGGTATTTAGCAACAACTGCCTAGCTGGGTTATTTCTGAATAACTTACACACTTCACTTACATCACGATAGTTTATCAAAAAAAAAAAACTTTAAATCGGATATAACTATATCTGTTCGCGTATAAAAACTAAGCCTACTACGCCTAGGTACTATTTAAGCATATTTCTTATTTTTCTAATTTTTTCTGAAAACTGATCGATACCAGATTAGTATTAATTAGATAATTGATTCATAAATATGGCAACTTTTGGCTCGTGTGAATTGCGTTAGGGTTTTGTTAGTTCCTTTGTGGATTTGAATGGTTATTTCAGTTGAGTATTATTCCTTTTCCCCAACATTTAAAAGTATTTCTATTTGTTGGAAAATAGCAACCCATTATTCTTCCATCAAACAATCCAAACTGGTTTCGAAAACAACTTTGACTGAAGGGTGTACGTGAGCACGCATTGTCTTTTGAAGAGCCGATAAGAGGTTTACTACTATGAAAAGCAAGCACTCCTTAACCCATGTGATATTTTAAGCAAGTATGCAG
The DNA here is from genome assembly GCA_917880725.1 of Selenia dentaria. Classification (NCBI taxonomy): domain Eukaryota; kingdom Metazoa; phylum Arthropoda; class Insecta; order Lepidoptera; family Geometridae; genus Selenia; species Selenia dentaria. The sequence continues at coordinate 9,984,632 of OU862902.1, forward strand.
TAGATTGTATTATTCATGGCATAAGCTACCCTACTTTAAAATCCAGTGCTCTGGAATTGCGTTGTTCACAACCTGAGGAACTTCTACAATATTTGTCAGTAAGCGAGACTCAATTCAATCTATAACAGACCGTCATACTTTCAAAACTAAAATACTAACTTTATAATAGTGGTCCTAATACGGGACCGGAAGTAGAGACCAAGCACAAACCTAAAATTAGAATGCTATAACTTTAGGGAGATAGGGCACGGCTTCGAATCCTGTTCTAAACTTATAATTAAATATTCAAAATTCCGAATGTTTAGGCACACGGCTGATAATCGCCGCACTAAGCCAGGTGACAGTTTCAAAACCGTTAGCGTACAGGAAAACAATGGGCAGATTCTATACACAGGACTAAAAGAAGTCGGTCCAAGCTCAAAGTTTAGCAAAGAAGTGAAAATAAATGGAGTTTCATTTATGACCCCTGTGGAATATGAATTGGAAGTGAGGTCTTTGATAAAATAATTTGTCATACAGTGCTTAGGATTGTCACACAATAAAATTTCAACTGCACTAAAAGGTTTCGGTAATAATGTAGTGCAGTCATTAGTGCATGTATTACTGGACTTATGCATTATTAAGTTAATGCCAAGTTTATTTCTAAGGTTGTCTGTGATGAATTGCTACGAGCCATTGCTTATAGGACAGAAACAGAACACTGAACAGCCGCATATTATCGCTTATAACTATGAACATGACAATGTCGCAGTTCTATGATATAGGAAATTAATTGCCACACTCAGATGTAAAACGGTAATGAGTGTGCAATTAAAGTTGTAGGGTATGGTGTCGACATTGAACCATCTAAATTTCAAATAGCTGTAACTCTGATTTTTTTTAAATCCAATTTACAAACTTAATAATTTGAATTATAGATTAGATAAAAATAAAATTTGTAAGTCTATTTTCTTTAGACTAAAATGATAAATAAAAGTTTCAGAGATTTTTATTTTTTTAGCGTGGGATTTGGTTCACTGTGTGCACCCCGTTGGACACAATGAACCAGGACTTTTGATATTAAAATATAATTTTCGTTAAAATAATGAGACATAATTTTACTTTTACTTTTAGTCATTTATTTTCAGAATCACTCACTTTAAAATTAACATTTATAATCCACGTATTTAAGACACAGTTTTTGTTTATATAATTAAAGAGAGATATACATCAGTGAGGTAAATATTGTGAAATTTGTTATTTATTGAAAAAATCATTTATTAATGTTCAACAGCTCTAAGATTGAATGTATTATTTACTGAATAAATTATCGATTCGGTTGCATCTTTTTAATTACCTACTAAATTTGTTATGTTGTTTCCTAGGCCATCACTTCAGTTGAGTGTCCATGATAACGAAGCTCTTTTCCTCGTACACTGAATATTAATATTATTTCATGGATGCGGAGATTAACTAATTCGTTAACGTCTTCTGTCTACATTTATTTACTCTCATACGGGTAGGAATTTGCTCGTACTATGGTATTCTTTCAGTATGTTCAGTTAAATTTATCTTAAAAAAAAAAACAATGGAAGTTGTTAATAGTACTGAAATGTTAGTATTCAAACAATTTATGTTTAATACTCCTAACTTTGCAAGAGTTAAGTTGTACCTACGAATATAGAGTTGGTGCAAAGATGAGTCACATAGACGCATTATCTCAAAATCCTGCGCCAAGCAATGTAGAAAGGGGAATTTTCCAACTTCCAACTGTTATGGCAATCAGTATCTATGATTAATTACACACACTATAACTTTGAGACACTGAGTTGTGTAGGATACGGAATATCTTGAGCAGTGGTATTGACGAAAAGGGACTCAGATACATAAACGAGAACTACGCAATGAAAGATAACTGTTTATATACTTATGTGGTGATAAAAACGTTCGTTGGGTAGTTCCAAAGGGTGCTAGGTGGTGGCTGTACCATATGATGTGCATTGCAATGACAAGCCATCGACAGCGCGTGGCCCAACAAATAATTCTGCGTCACGACGCATCGACTTTACAAAACAATCACGATTATGTAAATTTTGGTTAATAGAAAACTTTGCGACGAATTAAATAAAACTGGAGGTTTGCCAGAATGTCCAAACTCGTAAAGAAATACGTTAGTGCATGTATCGAATGCTATGCAAAAACTACTTCCACTGCTCGTGAAGGACTACTAAACCCTATTGCAAATATATAGTCCACATTTCATACTTGGCACGTGTACCATGTAGGACCGATCGTTAGACTTAATAGGGACAACACTCATTTACTCGTAACCGTGTACGCGTGTACTTAACTCAATTTCATCAAAACTTAATCTGGTTGGATAAAACAGAAAACACTAACACACAAAATGTGATCAGACCGTTGGAAGATATCCTTTACACGTTTACGGTACCTGCGCCTCGTGAGTGATCGTGGCATCTGTTTTACTCGTACCTCCCACGCATTCAAAAAGTTTGTGTTCGATAAAGTTATCAAGCATATTGTAAATGCTGTCGCTAGCCCTATGGCCGATGGCCAAATAGAAAGGTACCCTAACATACTTGACTAGTGAAAAAAATACAATCGGCTATAAGCGAGGAACTTGAGGCTAAGATTATTAACGAACAGAACTAACAAAACAAGTATGATGAAGGTGGGTAGGTAAGCCAGCGCGATTGGATAACGAATAAATTAAATTTACCAAAACTTGTTATAACAACCATAAGCAAAAATGTATGCCCTCGTACGGGGGGTCCTATCATGTCTTAGCTGTTTCTCTGTAACGGCAGGTATAAGGTGGCACCAGTCCCTGGTTCTTCATCCACCCAAAATAAACGTCCAACCGTTGTAGCCGCGGATCGTATGAGACCGTGGATTCACATAGCTGCTTTAAAAGTACACGAAAATGATTCGGGCACTAACACTTCCGATGGGGATGACTATGTTATTATTGTCATATCACACAAGATGCTACCTTTGTTTGAGAACGCTTTTATTTTGAGCATTTGTAAAGTCTTGAAACTACAGACCAAGTTATCGTTGTTTCAGATCAAACTAGAAAAGAAAAGAAGTAGTTTCATGGTGTTGGCGGTGACGTCATGGGGTGGTCGTCACGAGGTTGCCGGCTGGTGTCATGCAGCTTAAACAGTCGGTAGTTTAGTGGTCAAGGCACGGTTAGTAAACCACTCCCGTGTCTTGATACATGAATACCCACACTGTTGGATTCGGTAGTTTGGTGGTTAGGGCACGGACGTGAATTGGGTCACTCCGTGTCCTGATACGTCAAATACCCAAACTGTGAGTAGTTTGATGGTTAGGGCATGGACGTGAATTGGGTCACTCTTTGCCCTGATACGTTAAATACTCAATACTGTTGTTGGTAGTTTGGTGGTCAGGGTACGGAGCTGGGCAGCAGCTTCGTATCTTGATACATTAAATGCCTGTGCTGTGAGTAGTTTGGTGGTTAGGGCTCGGACGTGAATTGGGTCACTCCGTGTCCTGATACGTCAAATACCCAAAGTGTGAGTAGTTTGATGGTTAGGGCATAGACGCGAATTGGGTCACTCTTTGCCCTGATACGTTAAATACTCAATACTGTTGTTGGTAGTTTGGTGGTCAGGGTACGGAGCTGGGCAGCAGCTTCGTATCTTGATACATTAAATGCCTGTGCTGTGAGTAGTTTGGTGGTTAGGGCACGGACGTGAATTGGGTCACTCCGTGTCCTGATACGTCAAATACTGATGTTGGTACTTTGATGGTTAATAAACAAAGTTTCACTTTTTTTATTAACCATCAAACCTTTCGTATCACTAACGATAACAATTAAATTTGTTCTCCACGAATGATTTTAAAACACCTTGTTTTGAAACTAATTTGATATTACGTCGTTAATTATTTTATATTATTTATTGTAAGAATATAAGTAATAAGTAATCGTCCAACTGAAAACTGAACTTAAAGACATAGATTTTAAATGTTACAAACTAATTCCATTAATTCCGATATGTTATTGTATTTGAGCTGTGAGATTGAAACAATTAATTATTAGGCTGTTACGTTGTTCAAAGTCTTTCTGTGTATTATTTTAATTGAGTAAACCTTTGTATTAATATGTTTAATAAAGTTAAGGTGTTATTGAGATTGTGCCACTGACGAGATTGCGATTGTTAGGGTTTCCACCTGAAGGCATGTGTGGGGGCACACAGGTCGTCAGGATGGTCGATTGTTAGGGTTTGTAAATACATTGCAAATTTAATTTAAAAAAATATATTTATGCGTTTGTGAATTAATTTAAGCTGGCAACATCTACTGAGTTAGCTATGATCTGTGACAGGAACTGACAGCCAATCGTAGAGCTTCCCGCCATTCGAAAATGGCGTTCGTTGGTTCGGGCTGCGATTGGCTGATGGAAACGTCACAACGAAAAGTAAAATGGCGCGGGGAACAGGGGTCAGTGACACATTCTGGCACCGGCTTCGAGAGAAGCAGCATCAACTAGTTATTTGTACAATTGTTATTTGTACTTAGACATACTAGCTAAAGTTAACATTAAAAGTAATTCGGTATGTAAAGTTTTTTTTTGGTATTTTTTTTATATTTTTATTTCGTAGATTAGGTCATTATAAGAAACTAATTTCAATATTTTTGTTTTATATTCAGTAGTTATTTTATAATATTTTTTTGAAAATTTGAATCCTATGACGTCACTTTTTTGCACAAATATGTAGTTGCGTTGAGGAGCCAAGAAAAGCACGCGAGTAAAAAAAAAGAAACTAGAATTTACTTTGACACTTGACAGTGACACCTACTAATTCGTAAGTCTCTATTCAATCAAAACAAAAGTCCGCTCGTGTTGTTAGATAAAGTTTTACTTCAATAGTCACACAGATAATAAAATGCAAAAAAGTGACGTCATTTAGAGGTCAATGAAAGTCGAATTATTTCATCGTTTTTTGTTAAAATAAATGGCATCTTATCGTTTTAAAAGGTCAGAGTAGAAAAATAAGGGTTTGTAACATAAAATCTCGAAATGGTTTCGGAATTGGCAAAGGTTAATTTTTTTTAGCATACCGAATTCGGTATGTAAAGTTTTTTTTTGGTATTTTTTTTATATTTTTATTTCGTAGATTAGGTCATTATAAGAAACTTATTTCAATATTTTTGTTTTATATTCAGTAGTTATTTTATAATATTTTTTTGAAAATTTGAATCCTATGACGTCACTTTTTTGCACAAATATGTAGTTGCGTTGAGGAGCCAAGAAAAGCACGCGAGTAAAAAAAAAGAAACTAGAACACTTGACAGTGACACCTACTAATTCGTAAGTCTCTATTCAATCAAAACAAAAGTGCAAAAAAGTGACGTCATTTAGAGGTCAATGAAAGTCGAATTATTTCATCGTTTTTTGTTAAAATAAATGGCATCTTATCGTTTTAAAAGGTCAGAGTAGAAAAATAAGGGTTTGTAACATAAAATCTCGAAATGGTTTCGGAATTGGCATAGGTTAATTTTTTTTAGCATACCGAATTGCCTTGTAACTTGAGTTGTTATTCGACGTCTGTGAACCTGGAGATAGTGCGTAGCGTCTTAAAAAAGCAAGCTACAAAAAATACTATGTCATTTAGAATTAAAATGTCTTACAAAACGTAATTGTGTTCCTTTAGAACACATAGCAATACTTAATTGCACTTCAACAACTAAAATTATAAATAGCACTTCATCATCGTATAGACATGAAGAAGAAGAAGAAATCATTGAGAATTCTTCGTTGCAACTTCTTAATGAAATTGTTAATGAATCATTTGATTGGGCCAGTTGTTTACATGACAATTCATATTAAGGTGACTACAGAAAATTGATAATTGGTTACATATCTGGAAGTACAGTGCACTATCTGGTTAAAACCATAAAATGCTCTAAATGTTTAGATGCCTTGCAGACTGATGAGAAACTTTATTTTCACAAGCTCATTAGTTTAAAAAACAAAGGCGGTCTTCGCTTCCCGTCTAAGGATCTTTTTGACATTTGTGTCACTTGTGAAGCAGTTGTTCGAAAATTATGGAATGAAAGTATTGCAATAACCGCAGAAAACCAACACCAAACTATTGTCTTGAACATATTAAAGAAATGCATTGGAAACAACCAGATTTTAATCAATTTAGAGTCAAAACATGAATATGCTGGGCAGGAACATAAACTTAATTTAATACGGTGTGTAATTGAGAAATACTTAAACATTAGATTCCACCATATTGCCAAATTAGAAAGTATTTCTAAATCAGTGCAAAGTAAACGACAAGCGTACAAAAAAATTGATTCAGCATAAGTAAAGGTTTTTTAATAAAACTAGCTGTTACACCGAGTAATTTTATTTCTGAAACTCTTTATCTTTTCTCTTTCACCACCCAATGCCACTACTTTTTACCGACACCTAATGTAGGAACCCTATTATTATATTAAAACTAATAACGTTATAACTTTATTAAATTGATAACGTTATTTTTATGGGGTAATTTAAATTATCATGGCAACACCGATTCACGCACTACATGCATAGAAAACCGGCCTCACTTCTCTGTTCACAACATTCTGTCTTGACTTTTTATTTTGTCTGAGTTTCTTCCTCAAATTACTGGGTAATCTGATAAATGCCGTGGTCCGTTTTGCGATAATTTTGCTCACAGTGCTATCGTCTACCAAAGCTGGTCCGAGACAAATATCGCGATTTTGACAGCTCGTGGCACTGTAAGCGTGTTGTTAATTCGGACCAAAGTTGTAGCAATAACGAACCATTTGCGCGCGAAAAACAAAAATCATAAAAATATCGTGCATAGTGTGAAGGTTAACTATGTAGTGTGTGGATTAAAAAGAAATAATGGAATGGATGGACTGACTTTTACATCAAAAAGAAGGGACACCAGTAAATACATTGTAGAAATAAACAAACACCTGTCACTTTTGACAGAACGCTCACGACCATTATGGTGTAGAGCATGGTTCATGTAATCGTCAATATGGCGGAAGTTAAGACGTCATCGATGAAGTAGCGTGGGCCATCGTAATCACGCTCACGGTGAAAGGGACCGACTTTTATCGCGTTAATATCGATTATAGCCAATTGGGACCGCAGTGAAAGATAGCTGTCAAACACAAACTAACCGACGCAGCAAGTTCAAATTTTGACAGGAGTCAACTGACAGATGCCTGTTGACAGGAGTAGTGTTGCTTTTTCACTAAAGAGGTCAGAAATTCAGAAAGTCACGGACTTATTGACCCGCCTCGTAATCATATTCATCATTACATTACATGGTAATCATTACAAAAAAGCGGCTGCTTTCTTCCTGCTCTTTAATCCATAGAAATTTTAAAGCTTTTAGTATGTAGGTAGTTACTTATATATAATTCTCTAATCGGAATATTTTTAATCAAAATTAGGGAATAAAAACGATAATATTTATAAATATTACTTTTATTAATTTTAGGATTAACCTGCGAAATCATGATAGTTAAATAAAGTAATAAAAATTGAGTTCTATAACTAAAACCCGACTACGGAAAGATCACGCTCTACAATTTATGAATCATAAAAGCATCCTCAATCGAAATTATTATCTATTAGAAACTATTCACTATGTAATGTATTTAATACTTATTCATAGTAAAGTTAAAAGATAGTCAAAGTCGTATGCCACCTACCATTAAAACCAATACATTCTAACAGTACAGCACTGAGCTTTAGGGAAAAGGCACTAATAATAAAAAACAATATGTTTGGTTCACGACGTGATTTTAGAAACTATTCCCTATTATCGTGAGTGTGCAAGCAAAGCTGCGAGCAAACGCTAACTTGTGTTATTTTAGGGATTTGTTACTGAAGTCTTTTAAAAGTTTCTTATTTTATTAGATTGTGTCATCCAAGTGACGCCATATTAAATTTAATGTGAGATCACATATAATTAACCAGCGGACAAATAAGACGCTTGCAACGACACCGCATTTGTCAAATTATGATATATGTAAATAGTTTAGATGTTATGAGGGAATAGATGAACATACCTACATAACATACCCTCATACATACATATTACATACCGGTCAATTTATAACTCTCCTTTTTGCTTCGCTGTGGTCGGTTAAAAGGCGAATAACTAATTAATTATAACATAAAACTAATTACTATTTATAAAATATCTGTATGTATCATTTTATTATTGCAAACAAAAATTTTTTCCCATATATAATAATATTTTATCAGTAATGTTTGTATAAACGTATACTAGAAATTGACGTGGAATCTCGAATGAACAGAATTTTTTGTGTAGGTACCTAATCTATAAAATTACGACTAATTTAAAAGATTGTTTTACTGTGTTATCTGCAGGTGCAAGAGTGTAGGGCAACTGTACAAAATTAGAAAATGTTTTTATGCATGCACTAAAACATGACTTAGATAGGAAAAGGAACTTTTAAAGTTTACATATACATTATATCCTTTTTAGAATTGTTTATTATATTGGGTTCCCAAGATACAGACCTGCCTGGTTTGGAGCCCTCAGTGAAATTCGGTTAAGGTTCATATTAAGTATGTTAGTTATGTTGTACCGAATGGTAAATAAACAATAGGATTATTCATAGTAAACATCACGCTAATGTGTCAATGTCAAAAAAGTACGTTAGAGCGTCGTTAGAAAATCGCGCATCATCATCGATCTGTATCATATTGAAAGTAATTAAATCCTACAAATTTGATTCTACTAGCTGTTTTTGTTCTCATTCGGTATAAGAAGTCTTACCACGCAGCGACCCAGGCGTTAGTGTTGTTTATTCTGTATACTTCCTACTTGCATTTTGTGCATAAGGGAGGGTGGTGCACACTGCATCTCAGCCATAAGCATTATTTCCAGCGGAAGTATCGCTAAATATTTCTTTTAATATCGTTTCTAAAATGGATTTCCGCAAAGTTACGCCGGAATAAATAAATTATATAATAGTTCTATTATAGGTGATTTTGGACAGAATATACTATAAAGATGGCAAAAACATTACTACTCAACATTAAGCTTAAGGTGTAGGCTTTATTAAATGCACATTTTTGAAACGCTTGCTATCGAATACTTTCTTCCATCGATAGCAAATAAACGAGCATCAAACAGTTTTTGATTAAACTCGTACATTTTCAATAGAAATCTCTTACGAAGTCGCTAGCGAGCATAATCGCTAATGCCTCATGGTAAAAGTACAGTAATTATTATTTTAAATACACTAAAAAATGTGTTTTAACGGTTTGTCGTTTTTTATCCTTCATTCACGCTTGAACTAGTGAACCGATTCTGATGTCTGAAATCTGGTATAAATAGCCTTACGGTCTGCACTCATTTGCACATTGCATCGATTAACGTCGTTTCTTAAAAGAAATTCTTTAGGTAATTTTCACCCGTTCAAATACTTATATGAGTGATATATATCTTTACAAATACGCAGGAATATGTAATGATTACCTGCATGGAACTTCACAAAATTGGCCTTTTTGATTTTGCTATTTTAACGGTAATATCATCCGCAGTTTAATCAATGAGTCTTAGTTTAAACCATATTTATCTATTACTTCGTAATATAGGTGGCAGTTAAACTATGAGTGTGAATTTAAACAGTCAAGGGATGTCAGCTAAACTGAAAACACACAAACACCAGAGGCGGAGGCATGCCGGAGACGGTTTTTCTGTATTGTTTGAATTAGTATCAAGACTGCACACACAATTAATTCACACCGCTCCGAATTGTGTATGCAGTATAACAAATAACAATACAGAAAACCATCTCCGGCTTGCCTTATGCTCATAAAATACGAGATAAATTACCTATTTCTACTTGTACTTATTATTCTGTGCTATTTCTGTCAGGGGTGGCGGCGAGGCCAGCGGCGGTACGATGGTCAGGCCCGGTCAACTAGTTCGGAACGTCCGGATATACCTAACGGGTTATGTTGTTTGTTATGTATTTAGGCATGTGCTAAATAAACTTTGTGTTTGTTTCTACGATTTTTCTCCGTTCAGTGTTAAGTAAAATAAGTGCTCCGAGGTATAGACTCGCATTTGTGATTGTATTTATGATGAAAGAAAACAAGAGAAAGTGTTTCAAGCGTGGAGGCTCACCAAGTGATAACCCTCGTATCACCTTACATCGCTTCCCTAGGCCCGGGAGAACCAATAGCCTTCGGTTAGTTTATGTGAATTTTGTTAGAAGAAACGACTAGAAAACACCTGTTGATCTTTAATTAAACAGTTGATTAGATTTTATATAACAGTAACTATGGACCCTCGATAAAGTCGCCTTTGAAACAAATATGTTTTACACATATAAAACCCATGTGTTCGATGGTGGTAAAAAAAATAGATATGTATTGATTTACTGCATTCTAATTAATGGTTTACTTTACAAACAAATTATTTTTATTTTTCAGTTGTGAGTTATGGGCGAAGTACTGTTTTCCTCATGGCCCATGGCACTCACACGAATTTCAAGCGAAGTTGCATGCAGAACATAGAATGCTCTGTAATAGGCATTTTAAGAAAACATCCTTCATTGATAATGACCACAGAAGGTTATTTAAATCTGCAACACCAAATGAGGAATCTGATGAGGTTAGTGAATAATTTTATTTCATACCTACTTTATAATTTCTTTGTTTCTACCCATTTTCTTTAGTATCACAATTTACCTGTAAGATTAAATCAGAAATAAGCAAAAATGTTTACAAGTTAGTGTCACTGTAACCAAGTAGAAGTGGCAGCATACATACCTATGTTAATTGTTAACATGGCCATTATCGGATGATATTTTAATAAGTTTAGAATTCTAGGAATCCTTACTTTCGTTGTCTGTCTGTCTGTCCCTCTAGAGCCTTCTTGTTAGGAATACGTGGGGATCTTATTCTTATTCTTATTCTGATTGGGGGCGCTAAGTCCTGCACTGACGTCCCGCTTGGGGTGTATTGTGCATTTCCCCCGCCAGCTACCCTAGCCATCCCAACTCCTTTAGATAACGGAGTATGACCCTGGGTCGCTGGCACAACTGCTCCAGTGATATTTGAGGTGTTAAAACTGATGTTGATTTAGAACTATAGTGATCCTCTAGTAGACCGGTAGTGTTCCGTATATTTTCCGTAGCCGTGCACTCTAACAGCACGTGCTTCACGGTCTCGTTCTCCTGCAAACATCCTCTGCACAGTGGACTATCTGTTGCACCAGTTTTATATAGATGGTAGTTGAGATTGCAGTGACCTGTGATAATGCCTACCATTAGGCGGAGGTCCTGTCGTTGAAGTTTCAACAAATTGTTAGTTGTATATCTGTTCAAGGTTGGAAACATAGATTTTGCTTGTTTGCAGTCCTTTTTGTTATCCCAAATGTGTTGTTGTTCTTTTTCAGTAAAGCGACGGAGTAGATTACGTATTTCCATCGCTGAGGGCTTGCAGAGATCATTTACATCTCCACTTACCTGTTTCTTAGTCGCATTTTTGGCGAGGGTATCTGCTTTCGCATTTCCTGGGCATGAACCATGCCCTTTTGTCCAAGCTACCACTATCTTATACTTGTTTGATAGTTTTTGTAGAGTCGCGTGACACTCGGCTATCACTCTTGACCTGGTTACCGGCCTTCTGAGTGCATAGATGACCGCCGCACTATCTAGAGTGAATGCGATTAGTTTTCTTTCCACAGGTGATGATATGGAGCCCACCTCGTCTCTATATGGTATAGCTTTTGCTCCTAACAGTAGGCCCATAGCCTCTGCTTGTGCTGGTGATGTGGTCTTATTTAAGGCCTTTGAATCTGATATACCAAGTTCCGGCGAGAAATATCCACAACCAGCTCCCGCTTTATTTTTCGCCCCATCCGTAAACATGTTGTATGACGGTGAACAACCATCCAAAGCAGTCTTCTCAGTGACCAGCTCGTACTTTCTCTCATCAAGGTGCGTGCTGACTATCCTGTCAGTGCCTTGTGATGATTCTGGGATAATTTTTGTCACCTTATGTAAAATTTTACTATGGTGTGTATCAGGTCCGGAGTCCTTCCACTGGCCCGTAGATTTTATCCGTAGCGCTGATGCCATTGCTTCCTGCTGTATGTGAAGATGCAATGGCGTTAGGCCTAAGATTACATCTAGGGCTGCCGACGGTGTGGTCTTTGTGCATCCGCTAATAAGAGAGCAAGCTAATCTTTGGGTTTGCTGCAGTTTGGCTATTGTGGTTACCAAATTTGTTCTTGGCCACCACACTACACATCCGTACGTGAGGACTGGTCTCACAATGACCGTGTATAGCCAGCGGCATAGCTTTGGTTTTAGTCCCCAGTCTTTTCCTACTGCTCTTGTGCTCTGCATGAGAATATTTGTTGCTTTTCTGGTAATATGTTCGAGATGTTTTCCCCATAAAAGTTTACTATCCATCCAAATGCCCAAGTACTTAACTTCCTTACTTAGAGTTAGCTCTTTGCTAAATAGCGTAGGTAGTTTAAGTTTGGTTACCTTTGTTTTACGTGTGAATAGTACCATTTCTGTTTTATTTGGGTTTACTGATAAATCGTGTCTGTGACACCATCCCTCGACAATTCGAAGTGCCATCTGCATTTTTTCGCAGAGAGTAGACTCGAATAGCCCCGATACCATTATGGCCAAATCATCTGCGTAGGCGATAGTAACTATTCCATCTTTGTTTAACAATTCTACGAGTTCGTTTGCTGCGATTACCCATAACAAAGGTGATAGGACACCACCCTGTGGGCATCCTCTCGTTACTCGACAGCGTGTGGTGCTAGAGTTTTCAATGCTTGCGACTCTATTGGAGAGCATGTTAGTCACAAACTTATTTACTCTGTTATCCACGCACTTGTCTCTTAGCCCGATCTCGATGCTGGAGAAAGTGGTTTTATCGAAAGCTCCTTCAATGTCAATGAAAGTGGCTAAACAGGATTGCTTATTCTCCAAAGCTGATTCTATTTTGTTCACCACATGGTGAAGAGCAGTCTCTGTAGATTTTCCTGATTGATAGGCGTGTTGATTTTTGTGGATAGGATTCTGCGCTAATGGTCCACTCCTTATATATTTATCACAGAGCCTTTCCAAGGTTTTTAATAAAAATGAGCTCAGGGTTATAGGCCTATAAGACTTTGGATGCGTGTAATCTGTTTTTCCTGGCTTAGGTAGAAAAACTACCTTGACTTCCCTCCATGACTTAGGTATATACTTCCAGGCTAAGCATGCTCTAAATATCGCCAGGAGGTGGTTTTTGATCTTGGCCAGGCTCCATTGGATTAATGCAGGAAAAATACCATCGGTGCCAGCTGCCTTATATGGTTTGAAAGTACTCACCGCCCATAGAAGAGATTCTTCCGTAACTATAGAATTCGCAAAAGCCCAATCATCGTAATCGGGCTCGTTCGAAGTTTCGGTTTCCCATCCTTCATTGTTTTCCAAACAACAGTCAGGAAAATGAGTTTGTAGGAGGAGTTCAAATTGCTCCTTTTCCGATGTTGTATAGGTGCCATCGGGCTTCTTCAATGTACCTAGTTTTACCTGAGTGTCACTAGATACAAGTTTTCTAAGTCTCGCCGTCTCACTCTCCGATTGTATAGAGTTGCTATACTTTTTCCATGAATTATTTTGACTCTTTTGCACCCCTACTTTGAGTTTGTGTCGTGCTTTTCTGTACTCCTGCCAATCACTCTCGTGATCGGTGTTCATTGCCCTATTGAAATGGTGTCTTGCCTTTTTCCTCAGCTTACTGAGTTCCTTGTTCCACCATTTGTCTTTCGAGTGCAGTATTTTACTGTTTTCTGTTTTTAAAGGACATGATTTATTGTAGCTACTTATCATAGAGCGCACTATGATATCCAGGTTCGCTTCTATGTGTTGAGGCTCTATTTCTGTGGTAGCCTCTACCTGTGGCACTGTTTCCAGTGCCTTTTCTAGTGTTTCCTTGAATAGGGATCTATCAGTTTTCTTAGGATTTCTGTAGGTTCGCGGTTTATGTTCCTTTACTTGTAGGCTGAACCTGATTCGTCTATGATCCGAGCCAGAGAACTCCTTTGATGCAACTCGCCAGTTCTCAATGGTCTCGGCAATTTCCCTTGTCGCTATAGTTATGTCAACTATAGTTTTGGCCCTAGAAGTTACAAATGTAGGTTCAGAGCCTCTGTTCAGAACGTTTAGATTATGCCTTAGGATAAAATCTAGTAAATCTTTTCCTCGTTCATTTGTGTCTGTGCTACCCCAGACGGAGCAGTGGGCATTTGCGTCGCAGCCCACCACGCATTCTAGATTGTTTTTTTCACAGAAGTGCATTAATTCTTCAAGTGCTTGAGGTGGCGCTTCAGCTTCGATGTCCATGTAAACTGATGCTATTATAACACTTTCGAGCCGTCCATGTAGGCCCGTCTCTAGTTTCACTACCGTAAGATCGTCGGTACACAAGTGTGTCACCAAGGATGCTTTGTATGGATTCGGTACGTAAACGAAAGTCCGAATTTTCCTTTGAAAGGGGGGAGAGAAAACATTACCCCTTAGGGCATTATAACCACTCACCTTACTACGGCTTAGATAGGGTTCCTGGACCAGTGCTATCGTGTTAGGTTGCTCCTCCAGGGTTCTTCGCAAAGCGGCGAAACCTGTGACACTGTGTTGGAGATTGGCTTGGATGATGTCAATATTACTAATGACGCCCTGTTTAGTTGTACTGTCACCCATTCTGTTGGTTGTGTTTTTTGAATTGGAATACGAATTGTTTATATTATCAGTATCCATCATTAAAAATATTTAAAATACCTAATTACTTATTTTAAAAATTTGTTGCAGCCGAGTAGCTTGAAGAGCAACTCTACTGCTTGTTATTTGGTAAGGTCAAGGAGGAGGCGCCAGCAATCTCTGCATCCATGGAGGATGCCGGCGAGAAGATATTTAGGCCCATTATATCGCCACTGATATCATCCTCGCCGTCATCGTCCTCGCCCAGCAAACGCTTCACGTCCTCCTTCGACCAACCCAAATCCTCAGCGAGCGCTGCGTCTGATGCGGCGACAGGGGTCACCGACGCTACGTCGCCGCCCTGAGCAGCGTCCGCAGCGCCCGCCCCCCCCGACGTCGCCTCCACATCGCCCCTGAGTTTTACTCCTCTCACCTTCACATACACTGTCGCCGACAGGTAGTGAAGGCGACAGCCCTCACGCTGGAGGTTTCCCAGATCCTCTGGTGGCACACCCATTACGAGGATATGATTAAAGCTATCGCCTATAGGGCGCGATTCATGCGTGAAGAGCTGCCACCTCTCCACACCTACTCCAGGATTTTGTGCGATAAGCAAGTTGAGCAAGATATCCGACCGTTTAGCCAGATCTTGCCTACCTCGTCCGAAATCTGGTATAAAAATGACCCCAGTATAATACCTAGGTACCTTGCTTTCCGGCACAACCATGTATCCACCTGAGCCCTCCCATAACGGTGGTAGATGCTCCACCGTGCTGGTGAGCCAAGTGAGCGCATAGTCGTCTCGGGCCACATATCTGACCCCACCGCGAAACGTTCTCGGCAGGGCCGTAAACCTAGGCAGTACAGTATTCGGGCTGCCCGCGTTAGCCAGAAGGGTTCCGATGATCTTTTCATCGATGACCTTCCTCAGGTGTATGGAGCGAATCTCATCCATCTGCACTCGGTTCCGGTCTAACACAACAACTTTGTGTGCCGCCCTGACCGCATCCGCGTACGATGCCGAGACCGCGCCTCCACCTTCTTCCGGCCCGAGAAGGTAAGGAGCCCCCGTCGCGATAGCTGCAGAGGAAGTTCCACCATCCAGGCGAGCCTTCTTATCGACCGCTACCTGGCTGGGTGACACAAGGTCTGAACTCCGCTGCCTCTTCGCATTACGGGTTACCTCATCCCCCACGTCCGTCTGTTTTACGTCCACAGTGCCCGCGGCTCGGACCACCCCACCATCATCCACTGCGCGCCCTTTCTTTCCCGTTTCCTCGCCCTGGTCATTGACTAGGGTTTGGTTTGGTACGGAAGGGCAGAGAGTCGTACGTGGGGCAGCCGTGCACTCCGGCGCCTCACCATCAGCCACTGCGCGCCCCTTCTTTCCCTTCCCCTTTCCCCTGCCCTTGCTTTGAGCTGGGGTTTGGTTGGGTACGGAGGGGGGGCGAGCCGTACGTGGTGCGACCGTGCGAGGCACTGCGTTTATCAGGGATTCATTTCCCATGTCAAGGAGCGCAGAGGCGTTAGCCACAGCATGCGGGACGGCGCGTGCCATGCTTGCGACGACAGCCGGCGCGAGCGCCGACATGCCAGGCAAATGCAGGACGCCTTCCCTCTGCTGCCGGTAGAGCGTGTCCGCCAGTTCAGCTTCGCGCCTCCAACGCTCCCTTTGTTGTACTTTGCGGTTTTTACCGCGATAGGCGCTTTGCAAGTTCACGGTAGGCTTGTTAGGCTTCCCGATCCCTCGCCTGTTACCTCCCTCCAACTCAGCGTATGGTTCCGCCGCCGCTTCTCCCTGTCGTTGCAGCTGGTCCCTCTTGCGCGCGTTGTGGCGCTCCACGGGGTGACTGGCCTTCTCCACTGGTCCAGGTTGCAGCGCCTCCGTTGTCATCGGTCCAGTAGCAGCCGCGGCCGGCGAGGCCTGGGACTCCACCCCGCCGTCGCCTTCGGTAGTCAATTTCACACTCTCTGGCCCGGGAACCAGAGGGCGCCGGGCGCTAGCCGGATCGCATGGCATATCACTATCAATATTGCTGTACATCATTTTAATGGTAGTTCTGTGGAGCAGAAATGTTAGTGAGTGGGCGCAAAAGCAATGGTGTAAGCAGTTGCCCAAGCAGCTTACCCCTGATTTTTCGCATATTGCTTGAGAAGAAATCACCCCAAGAAACACAGAGGGTGTTTTGTCCCCAAGCAATATGCCGGCCACAGGCTGCCGCTGGGGAGGAATGCAAAGCGCGGTGTATTATCGGATGAGATAAACTACCGCGCCCTTATTCCCCCCTGGGTGCCCTCCCTCTTTATCCGGGCTTGGGACCGGCTCCGTACTAGTGATTGTGCTGTAAGCGAAAGCAGTGCCAGCGGATGGAAATCAATAACTAAGTATGAAGGCGAGGTTACTAAGTATGAAGGCGAGGTTACTAAGTATGAAGGCGAGGTTACTAAGTATGAAGGCGAGGTTACTAAGTATGAAGGCGAGGTTTAAGTATGAAGGCGAGGTACGTGGGGATATCAAGTAGAGCTTTATTTATATTGGTTTTACTCAATAAAACTGGAATAGTACAATCCCTTCGAGATTACAAGTTTTATTCGATCATATATGGTTTTATTTTTGAATTGTTTCATCACTATCTGTAAACCACTATGGAATGTCAAAGCATTTAACATTATGCTGAGAATAGTCCTATTTGATAAAACCAATTACGTATCTTCCTAGAGTATACTATAGAAGTACCTACCTAAAGTATGGCTTTTTATCATATTTCAGATGCTTACAAGCCCAGTTCTGGACATATCTGGATCAAGCTCTATACTTGAACCTATAGCAAGTACATCCGGGATGTCACAGCCTCTATTAGAAAATGTGGGTCTCCCTAATATAAACCAGCCAAAAGCAAGGATATTTACTGAGGTGCCGGTACCACTACAAGGTGGTTTACTAAAGGACTGTGAAATTGTTCCTCCAATAAATATTGAAAATCAATTGGAACCTTCTGCCATGCAAAAATCTACCAAGCAATCGGACTTAAGCAGGAAAAATAAGTACCTATTTGAAAAGTGCAGAAAACACATGAAAAACGTTTATAGACTGCAAAGAAATTGAACAACAAATCATTTATCAACAAGATTTTTAAAAGTAATTCAGTAAACTCTCTCATGAAAAGTCAGATATCACCAACTTTTGCATTATTATTGCAAGGGGAAATGAGAAACTTTAAGAAAGCAGGTAAAGGCCGCAGATGGGATACAAATTCAAGAATTGTAGCACTGAGACTCTTCAAAAGGTCTAAACATGTTATAAATTATTAAGAAGAATGGTATGCCTGCCAGCTCCAAGCACATTAAAATGTCTGTTAAACAAATTTCAACTCACTGATGGAATAAATGAGCAGAACTTCAAAGTTTTGAAGAATAAAGTAAAAGAAAATGAGGAGCAGTCAGAAAATGAGCATGTATTAATATTTGACGAAATGTCAATAAAAAACACTTGTATTACAATGTAAAACAAGACTTAATTGAAGGTTTCCAAGACCATGCAGCTCAGGGTAGAACACCACAAGTAGCTGTGCTACAAGTAGTGGTTGCTGGCATTAGAAAGAGAGTAAAACAACCACATGCATTTTACTTCTCTGGTGGATCTGTGACTGCTGATAGACTGGCAGTTATAGTAAAGGAGGTGAGCAAAGTTCTTAGTCTTTCTCAATCAATGTTTACCCGACTATGGCGAAGCAAAGGCAAGGTTAAGTTTTGACCAGTATGTGTGTATGTATTATCATCTTAGAAGCGTCTTGTGTATCTGCTGGTTACAGGCTAAATTACATCACATTAAATTGAATATGGTGGCCTCTAGGAATAACAAAAATATTTTTTAATTCCCCATTATGTGTGGTATCATTAAACAGGAGATGTTAAAATAAAGGTAGGGTTATCTTTTGTTTTTTAAACAGGGTATTATTCTTTAAGAATATGCCACCCTTGTAATGAAAGTATATCACATAAAATATTACCTGCTTACATCATATTTTTAGTACAAAAACTGTGGTATGCCACTTTGCAGAATCTATTGTTTTGTTACAGTAGGTAGCATGCAATCACGGTTATCCTCTTATAACCATATGGCATCGTCTGATAACGATATGGTATGCTCTGATAATGATATGGTACTGTGTCGCAATGTAGTGCTCTCACCATACTCAGTGTTCTGCAAGATCGAATAAGAAATGAACAAATCCATAGGTGAAAAATTGATGCCAGTGGATTAGTAAGTTTGAAGCACAAGCTACGTAAGTTGGCCCGAAAAGGTTGAGGGAGGCACTGGATACAGATTACTTCCATTGGTCATTATAGATTTGTCAATTTCAGACCCGTACCAGTTATTTTGTATTTTAGATTGTCCAAAGTAATTTTATATTCATTTCAGGTTTTGCATCACTGTTTCAACGCTGGGTTGAAGATCTCTGCCACAGTCTGTGATTTAAATGGAGTAAACAAAAAGGCAAAAGGTCCACAGTGATGAATATACTTAAGTATATTAGGTGCATCTGTGGACCGACCATACATAGATATTGAAAAGCAAGAACTAGTAACACTTTTTGACACTCCACATTTGTTAAAATGCTCCAGGAATTTATTCTTGAAGTATGATATAAAATGTCCAATGTCTATTGAAAGCAGATGTGGAACTGGTACGATAATAGATTTCACATTTTTATGATATTATTTATGTCTAACTGCTTGTTAAATAAGCACTTGGTGCAATCATAACTTACTTTCTGCTTGGTACAACAATCTACTATTGATGAACTGATTAAATATTAAATATAAATAATCTAAGCACATGTCACTTTTTACAGGTATGTATAGCAAAATGGAGCCACATTAAAAAGTTCTATGAGCTTGACAATAGTAATCCTAATTTTGTATTTGCCCCAAGCTTAAAACGAGAACATTTGGAGCCAAATACAAAACAGAAGATGAAGGTAAAACTTGCTGCTCAAGTTTTGAGCCACTCTGTTGCTGCAGGGATGTATGCAAAAATATCACAAGGTTATTAATGATTATTCTTTGGTATCATTTGGAATAAAATAAATTTAATTTCACTAAAATCAATGACACGGTTTCTAAGAAAAGATCTTTGTATGTCCTGTAGTTTCAGACTTTCCAATATTGACACATGGAAAGGGCCCTGTATACATTAAGTAATTATGATAAAGATTTTCAATTTACCCAGATTAATTAAATATTTTTCTATTTAGTAATGGATATCCTATTTTCAGTGATTGTGATGTTAAGTATAAATGTTTTTTATATAAAGGGTTTTGAAACGAAATTCGTTAATTCCCGAATAACTATTTATTTGTTAATAATATGTAGATATTTGGCCTAGTTGATACTGTGTCAGTAGTTTGCCTCTTGTTAAACATCTCGCCTGCCTATGATAGTTGCAGGGCTACCCAGATGATAATTCTCAATGTTCATAATTATGCGCTGGCCTGCACTCCAGTGTTCGTCACCCCAAGATGTTTACACAGACTACAGCTCTGAGGCGTAATATCTATAACTGCAGTGGTACCGGACGGTAGACGGACACTAACCTTAGATTCTAGAGCCAGAAGTATAGAGTCTAGAATACTAGATGAAATAGGTTGTAGAGATTTGTATAAAAATCACCTGATACGGTCACTGGGTGTATCGCTTTTTTTAAAAATTTTCAAAATTATATGTATAAGCAGCATAATTTTGTAAGCAGTTAGTTAAAGCATATTCTTTTTTGTAATTTTTAAGATTTAAGATTTTATTTTATTGTGAGAAAAAATAAATATTATATTATTTTCAGGAGAGTTATCAACAGAAGCAACAACAACTGCAAATGTCATTGCAAAAATAGACAAACTGTTTGACAGTGTGAATGCCTACACTCCAGATCTGAGAAGAGGGAATCCGCTCGCCACCAACATGCAGAATAATAGTATGCACATAGAATACTATAAAAAATGAAAGATTTTTTCAAAAAAATTAAATTCCTTGGATGCAGAAGAACACCCCCATATCAGGAAGGATGGGTTTGGACATTGAACGGGCTGGAACGGGTTTGAAGAAACTTACATAATAAGTGTAAGGACATTAAAAGTTTAGCAACTAGAAGATTTCAACTAGAAAATTTATTCAGGTGCATTAGAGGCAACTGTGGAGCCAACGCAAACCCAACTGCTGGACAGTTTGTTGCAGGGCTTAAAACTGCAATCTTAAGCAACTTGTCCCACATTGTTGTAGGAAACTACGAAAAGGATGAAAATGATGTTTACATATCAAAATATAAAACATTGTTGACACCAACCACAGACATATGCAATAAAAATGCCATTGAGGCAGAACCTGCTATAGAAAGTAACATTCACTACACGTTTTAAGAGTTAATTAAAGAAAATAGTGGTGAAACGCAGGCATGTGCATATGTCTGTGGCTTTATTATTAAAAACAACCCAAATAATAAGTGCCAACAATGTAAAAAAATATTTGTGTCTGAGACGCAATTGGATGAACGCATTTTTATTGACTTTAAAGAGTATGACGATATAAAAAGTCGCTAATGTATGCCTCTAAGCAATTGATTGCGTGTGAAGAAAGTGGTGCAACAATCATGAATACATATTTAGAAAACGAAGCATATAAAAAAATATATAAAGAAAAATTTTAAATACATCCTAACAGAATCAATAGATTTCAGTTTCCTCAGCGATTGTGCAGACCACTATGAGTGTAATATAAATTATATGATAAACAGTATATTTCTTATCTGTATTAAATGGTTTTGCATCTTGAGAAATCGGCAGTTCACAGAAGAGTCTACTAAATCTGCTCTCAGAAGAAAAATAGATATTCTTCAACACAAATAAATGTTGTCAAGGTACACATTACCATGTAATACCATGTAGTAACAGCTAGTACTATATTCTATAGCAAAGCATTTCGGCTAAGGTGATAAATACAAACATTGTTAGCTTAATACTTTTATTTTTATATTTTTTCTTATTTCGCAATTTGTTGTAGCTTTATTAAGACTGTTAAAGTTGTTTAAACATCTTAAGTTAAAGAATAAAAAGAAAGCTTTTGTATGGAATTCAGTACAATCATTGGGAGGTGGACTTCATTTCTCATATTGGTTCCTAAACTAGTTTTCATATTTCCAACGGCTTAGGAACCAATACAAGTAATGGGGTCTATCTATATATTATATAAGAATCAAAAGTCCTGAATGATTGACTGACAGACACCACGTAACCTAAACCGCTGACAGTAGAAACTTGAAATTTTGGAGAATGATTTTGTCTTGGTGGATATAGGTGGTGTATTAAGAAAGAGTATTTCGATATTCAAGCCCTAATAATAATGGGTGAAGACGTTTCTATGAAAGTAATTTGTTTTTGAACTTTGTATTCAAATAGTTAATTTAAAATAAAAAATGGTCTTCCTTAATTTTACACATAGTAGTGGGCGATAGCCATGAACATAGCTCTATATTGTTAAAATAATTCAAATCTATAAAAAAAACGCGGATGAAATCCCGGGCAAAAGTTAGTTAGTGATAAAAATCAAGACAACGAGCAGTCAAATTTGCGATTGCTGCGAAAAGCTTATAACTTCCCGCCACAGGTTGGACCATGCTCTAAATTATTTTGTGCAACATTCGAACACATCTACGACGTTTATGAATAAGTTTAAGAATTTCTATATTAATTAATTGTTTTATAATAAAAACAAACCCAGACTTTAACCACTTGTTAAAATAAGCACCTAAATCATCTTATATTATTTACGTACCTAGAATAAAAGATTTAATTCAATTTCATAACTGATTCGTTTGTAATAAACAATGTTTATAAGATTGTTTTCGAGAGCATATTCATCAATAAAGTCTTCTTAGTACCATACTTGCTTTTCATTTAATGTACCTACCAGCTTTCACTTATATAAAGCTTATAAAATATAATATTAGAGCCTAAATTAAAAGTAGAAACTGAATTAATATCCCGCATGTGAGATTTTGAATCACGACATCTATGTCGTACCAACCCTTTACTTTTTACTAAAACTTGAAATCTACACCCCACTTTTTTTAAAGGAAGTCGGCGTTCTTCCCCCCGGTAATATTGTTATGTGATCATGGTGTTATCATTTAGAAGAAAAGTATAGATCCTATTATCATTGCATAACAAATCAAAAAATGGCTCTTTTTTTCAGTCATATATTTAGGCAAATATACAAACCATAAGAGTCTACTTTATAAATGTAAAAACAATATTTTATTCATAGATTAGTGTGACAAATAAAAGAATACACCACCATTTCCGCTAGTCAAACATGGCGGCAACCACAAGCGATGTCTTCCCAACGGAAGACATCGCTATGAGTTTATAAAAGGCGGCGCGCAGAGCGGTCGTGGCTTACTCTGCCTTCAACCGTCGACGAGTCAACATCTCCGAGTTCGTTATTGCGGTGAGTCAATCCTTGTCGTGATTTTGTATAGTGTAGTAAGCTATTTTCGCCTCCAACAATATATATAAATATATATATGTATATATATAAATCATTTTGAGAATAATTATATTATTAATTTTAATTGCTGGTATCGTCTTGTCAGAGTCAGCCAGATGGCAAAATACTTAGAAATGTGTATTAAGGATAATTATAAGCTAAGTATATTTCTGTGTAATCTGCTTACTGTAACGTTACTTTTGTGCAATTTTGTCTACTTTCGAATGGAGCTTTCCAATGTTACTGATATGGTGTTTATGTAGGCTTTAATGTAATTGTTACTTAACATCTTGTAAATTCAGTTGAATGTAATTGGTATAGATTTGAGTTTCAAGTTATGGAATACATGTGCATAATCTGGTTTTATTGTTTTATTGTAATGAGTGTTACATTTTCAGAAGTGAGATTTACCCGTCGCAACCGATCCCCTGGTCTACCGAATTGGAATCACTAATGGATCCCCGCCGCCGGTCTCGGGGGCCAAGACTCTGAGTGCAGCTCTGGCACCGTGGCAGCCGTCGACATCGAAACCGCCGGGACCTTGGAGTCGTGTACAGCGAGTAGCTTTGGATGAATCTGGTAGGTGCAATCCATATTTTTTGTAACGTAACGCACTGTTTCTATTCTAGGTGTGCATTGTTAATTTAATTTTACCACTCTGTTTTAAGTATGAGATAATAGTATACATAGGTATGAGATACTATATCTGATCTGATGAGGTATCGTGTCTTGTATCATAGAGCGACTGCCTTTACATCGTAGGACTATGCAGTGCTTTAGACACGTAATGAGCTGTGTAAAATAAGAACTCGCTTCGAATAGCTAAAATATTAACGCTACCCGCGATAGTTATCCTTAAAGTGGCTGTATATGTACGTACTAATATGGAGACTTGTTTACGTTAGTGATTGTCACAGCTACTAAACACCACGAAAAGGAAAGTTAGGTGCCATATTTATATCGATCGCAAGTTAGTGGATTGACTCGCGGCATGGGTCTGGAGGCTTCCTGAGGACGTTGTTTTGTTATAGCTGACGCCTTTCATATATTTATGGGCCAGTGTGACGGAACCAACCTTGAATAGGTATTCCGCACATTCACAAATAAATCCGTACGGCTAAATATGAGAATAATTATTAAAGGAATCTTGTAAATTATTGTAAAATAGAAACGAAGTAGAGAAAATACCATACAAAATGAATAAACTGTCGACCATTTTTAAGTTTTTCCGCCAATACGTTATATTTGCGCCTCGAAATGAAGGAAAGCTTCAAAGTAAAGGTATCGAATCTATATAGTTATACCCACTATATGTAATAATAAATAACGTTACACAATAATATAAGATTTTGCCCACAATATTCGGATAATGGGGTATTCTGGATTTTGAAAGAAGTAGGATAATGTCGGTAGGAGGAAACGATAGATTTACGTATTATTAGGCGTCAACTATCTATACATGCGTTTAGATATCTAGTTATGTAAAGCTAAGAAAACATAACAAGTTGCTTAGATGTACAACAAATATTTAAATTAGACAGACGACGGGTCGGTTAGCGAGTCGGGACCGATTTTTGTAAGAGTATGAGAATTCCGCTCATTCACGCATTAATATATATAAGAAACTTTATAAGTATCATAATAAAGAATTTAAATAAAAACCAAACATAATATCTAACCTATTTAAACATTAGTAACAGAAACTTGTCGTTTTAGGGGATGAATCTCCATATTCACCTTAACATCACCCTAAAGTCATACAGGATAGTATTTAGTTACAATATCGATTTGTAAAACTAACTAATAAATTAAGCGGAATAAATAATTGAAGTAATTGGAACTTTTAAATAAACAAGGAAAAAGTTTCTTTCGAACAAACTAAATAATAAATTAATTCGTTATGCCTAGTCTAGATTCTTCACAAAAACGAACAAAAAAAGTAAATAGGGATACCAGCAGTCAAAGAAAGATATGCATGTTGGAAATTCGGGGTGAAATGAGACTTTAAATACAGTTTTATAGCAGTGGCAACATTTAGAGCAGGAAGGAAACCGCGGCAGAGCGAGACCGCGTCGAAAAAGTTCATTGATAAAAACGGCACCGTACTCGGTGACATTAAAAATTACACTATTAGGTATTTACCCCGTACCCCGCTCACAGCCTGGCTATTTCGATAGTCGTGATGGGTGCTTAGGTACACAATTAGCACTAGGCACACGGGAGGTTGCTCCTCCACTAATTATGAGCTTAGCTGTTAGACAGGGAGCTACCTGTGGAAACTCTCTGTGCTCTCAATCTTGTCTTTGCTAAGAGATTTGCCTTGCACACCACACGCTTAAAAGTAAATGTGAGGAAGACGCGGGCCCCTAGTTTGGAAATACCTAGGAGATATTAGGGACTAGGTAGAAGGTGCACTCTTTAAAAAGTTAAATTAGGCGCGAAGAAAGACTAAACGGGAATTAAAACCATACATAAATACCTACTTACTAGGGAAAAACTAAATAAGTAACTACTAGGAACTAAAATAAAGTAACAAACTAACTACTAGATAGGACAAAATATTTCCGGAGGTTTGATCAGCTCATACCTAACATACACTGCGGTCCCAATTGGCCATAATCGATATTAGCGCGATAAAAGTCGGTCCCTTTCACCGTGAGCGTGATTACGATGGCCCACGCTACGTCATCGATGACGTCTTAACTGCTGCCATATTGACGATTACATGAACCATGCTCTATACCATAATCGTCGTGAGCGTTCTGGCAAAAGTGACAGGTGTTTGTTTATTTCTACAATGTCTTTACTGGTGTCTCTTCTTTTTGATGTAAAAGTTGTAAAAGTCGGTCCTTCCATTCTATTATTTCTTTTTAATCCACACACCACCCACATAGTTAACCTTCACACCATGCACGATATTTTAATGAATTTGTTTTTCGCGGGCAAATGGTTCGTTATTGCTACAACTCTGGTCCGAATTAACAACACGCTTACAGTGCCACGAGCTGTCAAAATCGCGATATTTGTCTCTGACCAGCTTTGGTAGACGATAGCACTGTGAGCAAAATTATCGCAAAACGGACCACGGCAATAAACTATCGTAACCAGTAAATAAATCATTATGTATTAAATTGGTTGTATGGACGAGCAAAAGCAGTTCCATGGTGTGTGGGATTCCATTTCAGAGAAAGGTCGAAATTCTGCATACCGCAGACATCTAATTAAATACCTACATTAATATCAAGAGATACGGATATTTTACTACTAAATTCATTGTAGTTATGTTTGAGCTAGATTAGGCTTTTCGGACAATTTGGTTCTTACGAAATTCTAAGAGCAAAACAAGTAATTTATATTACGCAAAATACTTGAATTGGTAAAAATACCTGAATTAAATCTTAAACGAATCCGCGTAAGAGAAAGCAAATAAGAGAAAAATTATGAATACATACTATGTAACAGAAGTAAAAATATTACCAAACATTAAAATAAATATATGCAGAGCTAGGATACTATTTAGGAGTTTCGTGCTAAAAGCTACGGACTTAGTGTAGACATTTTTCACGGATTTAACTTATGACGTCGACATATCTTATTATAACCAATACTAGGAAACAACAGATAAGCTACAATTGAATATATCGAAATTTTTAACGCAATTTGTAGTAAAAGCATACAAAAATTTATAAGGAACCGCTATAGGTATATAAAATCAATAGGTGTACCATCAAAGATATTTTGATATTTCAAATCCACAATATTAACTCTTATTAATTATATTAGTACCGCGCTAATAGTACAGTTATTTATTCTGTGACCAATTTCATCGGATATGAAATGGCCGTTTTGGAATACAAAATGATTAGATTTTAAACTACTGTCAAAAAACGACCTCTTACGAAAAACAACGGAACTAAGATAGCTAGCCTCATCAGGTGAAATATCAACAATCGGCGAATATATGTGTTAGTACTGTGGGGGTTAGATAGATGGCGCGGCTAGCAGTATCGAATGGATGACGTGAAGTTCAGTTAGGTAAACTAGCATTACCATGCCTTTTGATGTTAGTTTTATAAGCATTAGATAGATGGCGCGAAAAATATCTTTAATTGCTGGGGGCTGTAGTTGAGAAAGTGAGGTACATGGGTTTTGGATAGGTGGCGCTGTGAGAAGAAACTTGGGATTAAATCATTATAAAACATACGTATTTGTAGACAACTAATAAATAAATAAGTTAACTACACCGGCCATATTTAATTAAAGGATTAAAACAATAGTATACGAGAGGTTGTTGTATAAAACTAGTGAGGTTAAAAGGTCTGGGGGGTGATATCTCATTTTATACATAAAATAAATTACTCTGTACCTATTTATTTACTGATACTGAATGAAACGCGTTCTTAGTGGATGTAATCTTAAAACAAAATATCAATTCAAAATTAGAAAGAGATATAAATAATGTTGAATGGTATCAAAATAAATACTCAAGTAGTGGCTTTATAAAAGTTAACTTGGAGTAGAAGTTACCTAGGCGGCTCACAGATGGCGGTGTGGCTTTTTATAACATGAAAGTGATTGCCAAGTGAACGGAAGCCAACCGCCATAGTTCAAATATTAGTAAACGGCTTTGGTAAACGGTGTCAAGAGTATGTAGAAAATTGTAGGCTTGCGTGAAGTATATCTTTAGAGGGAAAAGGGATTTAATAATGTACTTGTTTTGTTGACATTAATTAAATCACTCATTATATTAATAATACATTTAAATTAAATCAAATACCTGTAAATTTATTTCAGTAAATCAAGGATTTTTGTTGAATAAGAAAATAGGAAAGGGCAATCGATATAGCGTTTTATAGTACGTATCTTATCTTAGCGAAATTATGCAATGACCTCTGATTTAGGATATTCAATTCAAACTATATACTAGTGAATACGCGTCATGACATATCGAACACATTCGGTGTGAAAATAGAGAGAGATATAATAAATCGCTCATGATAATGTTCTGTGATTTCGGGGTTTATTAGGTTTTAAAGTTTAACAGACTTAATATATCTTACTTACATAAATCATATATAATTTTGTTTAAATGAAAATTGTTTCACTTTGATGATATCAGCCGAATAATATGCCAATCTGAAATAAACAGTTCTATAGGTATCGCTCTCATTTTATCGTACTATTACTTGACACGATCGTCTATTAGGTACCTACGCGAAAGTAGACGCATCCGCTATTTAGTAACGTTTACGTATAGCTTACTATATTCCTATATTCAGTATTCGTGATATTTTTTGTGAATATTTGATTAGAACAAGTACAAGTACATGCATCGTTTTCAATAAGTAAATGTGTTTATTTTATTCTACTGAGTAAAATACCTGGATTAATAAACTAAAATGTAATTTTAATGAACCTTTCTTAAAGCATTCACAACTAGTACTAATTCAATTTTGCCGTGATAAACGAATAAGGTAGGTTCATATTGGATTATATTCGTATGAAGGTGTGGTACATATCTAGAATGGGTCATAGGATAGTTATAAATTATTTTGAAATTAAAATATGTTTATGGTAAATTAAAATTAACGCGGGGTTAGCATTATAATAGACAAATCAATTGTTAGATATAGTGGTAGGTAGGTATTCATATAAGATAATGACAAATAAGATCTTAAATCAAAATTGAATACCTAGGAAATTACCTAAATAAAAAATAAATAAAAAAAAACATGGAATAAATATCTAAATATTGTTATCAAACCTAAATTGTTTATTTTATTCTATAACAGATTATTTGAAAGAATAATTACGTGTCGGCGAAGTTAGTATTTGTGAGGTGCAAGTCAAAATTTCTTAGGATACATAATATATAAAAAAAAACTAGCTCGGTTAAAATTGAAGGTTACGCCAATTGCGCGCGCGTTCCATGCAACCTTAAAAATAGAGTCTGCAATCGTGAAATAAGTATTTAGTCAGAAGTTAGGGATTAGTCATTTAAGAAGTCATAAGTTATTGTAAAACGCATAATTCTGGTTTACTTAAATTGCTTGATAGGTATCAATGAAATAAATGGATATGAGATTTAAGGGGTTGTTTAGTTAAATACATAGAAAACGCGTTATTGGTACACAAAATTTATATGAGAAGGTAAAATCTAGCAATTAAAACAAGTAGGTACAAGGTCTGTATAGGCGGGGGTTAGCACTAAAATAAATTGCTTCCAGAGGACTTAGTGTGCTGACGGGAATAAATCAATAAATGTATTAAGTATACTGGATTAAGATTTATTAGACGATGGCAATTGAGGTGGGATTGAAAAAATAAAGTAGGATAAGTGTATTAACATTGAAATAATTTTGTCGAGAACATATATTACTAGCTGCGGTTCGCGGTTTCACCCGCGTGGTGATGTATGTTATTGAGAATGGATCAAATATAGCGTAGGTATGTTACTGAGACATAATGTAGCTTTAAATATTATTATACTCGTGAAATGATTGTTTAAATCTGAAAAGTAGATTCACGTGTACCCATAATCTAAAATGAAATAAACCCTCATATATCTTTCCTTTTACTATCAGAGTAGTAATAGTTATGTTGACGTCCTCTCTATGGAACTGGGGGACGATTCAACTATTTCACAAGTTCAACAATCCACTCCGCTGCAACTGCGGTTCGACTCCGGTTGTAGTTCGATAATTACCCGAAATGACATCCTACTATTCCTGCGGACATTGGGACGTGACGTCACGTAATTGTATCGTAAACGCTACGGCATAATTTAATAGATAAATAGTAAACACTAATACGAGTTAGCGTGGTGTACCTGGTCTATTGAGTAATCGTAATATAAAATACTATTCGATCGCTGGCGTCAATAGAAGCGAAACTGTAGTTGTGACTGTTTTCTTATAGCAGCTTAAGAATGTGTGTAAATCGGCTACGGTTCGAATTTAGTAGCAACAAATTAAGTTAGTGGAATTGTGCCCTTTTCACTATGCTCTAATGCCAAATAGCGTAGACTTATATTAGTTGTATATAATATGGTCAATAGATTCCGTTCCGCAGCATACGCGATATATGGACCAATTGTTATTCTTTTCCACACTTCAGGTTACGTAATCGAAGTTTTCATACGGAATTATAACCTTTTTGATAATATTATATAGCCTATGGTCATAGGAAAACAAGTAGGATTCGAATGGCGAAAAAAAAAAACTCTGTACGGTCCAGTAGTTTTGGGGTCTGTTTAATACAAAGAAACAAACAAATAAATCTTCCCTACTAATGATATTATAGTGTAAATAAGCAGAGTTAAAATTGGCAGGTAAGAAGAATAAAACATGAAAAAGAAATTCATAGTAGTTGGCTAATAGAACTATAGGGAATATGCAACAAAATTATACTTAGAATCCAAATTACCTAATACTAGCTACGCTCTACAGTTGCGTTCGCGCGGTGTTGTGTTACATAATATTTGTACAGGTATAATATAGATTTATACAGGTGGATTTTTAAGAAAATTGTTCTCTAGATTTATGTTTGCTGTTACGTACAAAAAAAAGTATGTTTATATATATGCGATCCCATTCGTACAATATTGCATCAAAGGAGGGCGTTGCATCAGAGGTCCATCCATGTTTAAGCACACTGCCACCTCTGTTGGTTTTGGTAAGTTGAAAGTAGTTTCGTCCTGAGGAAGTTCTTTAAAAAAAATAAAGGAACAATAAATGTTATAACGCTCACCTCCTATATCAATAGGGTACATTGGTTATGTACGGTAATTTCATATACAATGAAAAACTTGCAAAATAAGACATTTAGAGATAGATATGAATTAGGCAGTCTTAGACGAGGTTTAAAACAGCATTGTTAGTTTATTACCGTCATGATAAAATATTCGATTTCATGACAAACCTTAAAGTTATTGAGTTAAACTATATTTCAATTTGAAATATGGGTTAATAAAAGTTAAAATTATTGGTTTCAATGTTCAAATTTCATACTTGACGAGTTTGTTGAATTGTTAGAGTTGCGTGAATCAGCGATTGAGGAAGAATGATAACAAAGGGGACTAGAATGTTAAGAGTAATAATTAGTAATTTACTTGGGGATGAATGAATCAATAAGGTTAATTTGAATTATTGAATGAAATGTTTTAATAAGTATGAAGGGCTCGAATGGTCCACCAAAATGCCAAAAGTATGAAATCTAAGTCTCATTGACTACCTCCTCCTTTTTTTGGAAGTCTGTAGAAAATGGTTAAATGGTAAGGCTATTGATATGAAATCTAATGATTAGTGATAAGGGAGATAATGGGCTATAGAAGAGACTACGGCACCTGCTGTCAATTTCAGTCTCATCTTAAAATATTTAGGCGACTTGCCACCCACTAAATGGGCCCCCCATAAGAGCCATCATCAATGGTAACAAAAGGGGCAACGTTGGCGTGGATGGCAAAAGGGTGACGAGAGGTTTGCTGCGGTTTCACTAGAACGCTACTACCGGAGTCATGCCCTGTAACATTTCCACCCTTGGAACTTTTTGTAATCCCTAGGAGCGTGAGCCTCGGTTGGGCGCGTGGTAGGCGCTGCAGGTGGCGCGGGTGCAGTACTCATGAACTCTGTTTTCGGGTGTTTGTCACGCATTTTCGGACTGAACTGCGTTTCAACCTCAAAAATGCGTTTGATACATTGTAATTAAAAAAACATTACATAAAAAATACTTTTATTCTTCATAAATTACAAATTATTGACTCCAAAAAAAGTTGATAATTTCGCCCAGCCGCCATCTTCGATTTCAGTTTTGTTAGCACTATCGGCATCAACGCCCTCGAAAATCATAAAAACTACACCCAGTACAATATAGTTCACAATAATATAATAATCTATTGCAGCCGCCATCTGAGATTTGTATTTTGTGTTATGTTTTACGAATTTATTAAGCTTTATGATCGATCATACAAAAACATTATTACAATTTTAAAACACATAGCAGTCAGTCAAGTGTGACATTTCATATTTTAGATCATATAAAAAAGGTTATGATGTAAAAATAGTTTGTAACACTCACTACTGACTGCACCGCGAGAACCGCTTAGGGGTCTCGTCGATGCGCATGGTTATGTCACTGGGCCGTTTCAAACGATTGAAGGTAGTTTCCGTACTGTTCTATATATCTACTGTGACGGTGTCACACTCACCGACGGCTCGCCACAAAGCCGCCCCTGCGGTATTATTATTCCTTTTTTTTCTCGTATTTTATCCAGTTTTTACAAAGACATAAGTGGGGTCAATGTAGTACCTACATAAACAGCATTTGAAATGAAGGTGAAATGGTATAGCTATTGCTAAAATTAGTAACATAGTAGGGCTATAGATATGAATTCTTAAATCATAAAAGAAATGGCTATTGACGAGACTACGGTACCTGCCAGTTTCAGTCTCATTTTAAAATATAAATAGTTAAATGGTATGGCTATTGATATGAAATCTAATGATTAGTGATGAAAGGAGATAATGGGCTATAGACGAGACTACGGCACCTGTCAATTTCAGTCTCATCTTAAAATGTTTAGGTGACTTGCCACCCACTAAATGGGCCCCCCATAAGAGCCATCAATGGTAACAAAAGGGGCAACGTTGGTGTGGATGGCAAAAGGGTGTCCAGAGGTTTGCTGCGGTTTCACTAGAACGCTACTACCGGAGTTATGCCCTGTAACATTTCCACCCTTGGAACTTTTTGTTACTTGCTCTTGCGTCTCCACCCCCAGACGGCCAATTAAAGCAAGCCGGGGTCAGGGGTCTATATTAGCCCCAGGGAGAATCAGGGTCTACGGTGTCGCAGTATAAAGATGCAACAGTATGGAAACTAAGCCTAGTTGATCAAATAATTATCTATGCCCCATTGAAGCCATAGGGTTCTCACTTTTAATGTTTACAAGAAGTGTTTTTTTTTTAAATAAAACATTCGTTGTTCTGCTGTAGACATTAAATCTAGTTAATTCTAGTTTACTAATACAATGTATGTAGGTGTACCATGGCGTCGGTTAATCTTGATAGTTTAAAATACGGAAAACTGTTTAGTATTGACACACAACTACTTTATTTTTTGTAGGTTTACTACACTAACTTATCATTATGGCATAACCTTTTACAAGTTTTGGCGGGAGCGTACGAGAGCCTCGGTTGGGCGCGTGGTAGGCGCTGCAGGTGGCGCGGGTGCAGTGCTCATGAACTCTGTTTTCGGGTGTTTGTCACGCATTTTCGGACTGAACCTACTTACCTTGTAATTAAAAAAACATTACATAAAAAATACTTTTATTCTTCATAAATTACAAATTATTGACTCCCAAAAATAGTTGATAATTTCGCCCAGCCGCCATCTTCGATTTCAGTTTTGTTAGCACTATCGGCATCAACGCCCTCGAAAATCATAAAAACTACATCCAGTACGATATAGTTCACAATAATATAATAATCTATTGCAGCCGTCATCTGAGATTTGTATTTTGTGTTATGTTTTACGAATTTATTAAGTTTTATGATCGATCATACAAAAACACTATTACAATTTTAAAACACATAGCAGTCCGTCAAGTGTGACATTTTATATTTTAGATCATATAAAAAAGGTTATGATGTAAAAATAGTTTGTAACACTCACTACTGACTGCACCGCGAGAACCGCTTAGGGGTCTCGTCGATGCGCATGTTTATGTCACTGGGCCGTTTCAAACGATTGAAGGTAGTTTCCGTACTGTTCTATATATCTACTGTGACGGCTCGCCACAAAGCCGCCCCTGCGGTATTATTATTTCTTTTTTTTTCGTATTTTATCCAGTTTTTACAAAGACATAAGTGGGGTCAATGTAGTACCTACATAAACAGCATTTGAAATGAAGGTGAAATGGTATAGCTATTGCTAAAATTAGTAACATAGTAGGGCTATATATATGAACTCTTAAATCATAAAAGAAATGGCTATTGACGAAACTACGGTACCTGCCAGTTTCAGTCTCATTTTAAAATATTATTATATATATATATAATATTGAATGCTACATTTAACGAAAATAAACAATACATTATACAATTACCTACGCAGTCTATCTCTCACCTAACTACACAACTTTATTTTATTTTAATCACACCTATCCTCGCATATACTATTTTTCACAGATATACCTGAAATATGTTATATTATTTATGTATTGCTTCAGATTTTTTAAATTATTGTTTAGTATTTAAGTATTATTCCTTTTGTACAAAGTCAGCATACATTCTATAATTATTATAACCTTCTTTTAAAAAAATATAAAATCCATGTAAAGATCATTGGAGTAGGTAATTATAAAGGAAGGGACTGAATCTCACGACACAGGCCATCCTAGTGTGGGATTCAGTGATCATCACCCAACTTACGAGTACTATATTATAATATATAAGCCAAAAGATGTAATCTATTTTGTAAGTAATTAGCATAAGTTTCATTCCCTAATAAACGTTTCCTAGTTTCCTAATTAATTTCCTAATATATATTTAGGGGGCCACTAATCGGGCCCCCACAAGGGCCACCATCAATGGTGACAAAAGGGGCAACATTAGTGTGGATGGCTAAAGGGTGTCGAGAGGTGTGCTGCGCTTTAACACTTCCACCCTTGGAGCGTTTCGTTACTTACTTTAGCATTATTATCCTTTCTAAACCAAAACAACTTTACCTGCGTGGGTATGGGTAAAAGATGGATCACCAATAGACATTTAGATCACCACATGTCAACCTTTTTAGGTATGCAAAAATAATTATGCTTACCTATTGTGAAACTACCAATAGTAATTATAAAGACTCAAACTTTAGATTTGGTTTACTATAAAAGTTGTTAGAGGTATAATTGACAATATTTATTGTGTTATCCTCTAGCAATAACGATGTTTCATCTTCTTAGCATTTGCTGAGTCATTCCACTCGTACCTGTATAGGTATGTACCTATACCATATTCCCGCTCTCCGCTTGTTGTCCGTTATCACGTACCGAATTTATAGACAACCATATTTTTTGTATATTTGTACGAATACCAAGATATATTGTCGTCTGTGTTCGCACAGACTAACAATTTGTACAAAGACCACATTTTGCAATGTATGTTTTTTATGTACAAAACAAGAGCCGTGTTTTGCCAAGCATTTTCTATGAGAACCATTAATTTTTATTCATAATTCAATGTGTTCCAATCGGCGGATTCTTCCTTACAGGCCGCTTAGAACGCATCTTTATGCAAGCGGAGAGCGGGAATATGGTATACATACCTATACAGGTACGAGTGGAATGACCCAGCAAATGCTAAGATGAAACATCGTTATTGCTAGAGGATAACACAATAAATATTGTCAATTATACCTCTAACAACTTTTATAGTAAACCAAATCTAAAGTTTGAGTCTTTATAATTACTATTGGTAGTTTCACAATAGGTAAGCATAATTATTTTTGCATACCTAAAAAGGTTGACATGTGGTGATCTAAATGTCTATTGGTGATCCATCTTTTACCCGTACCCACGCAGGTAAAGTTGTTTTGGTTTAGAAAGGATAATAATGCTAAAGTAAGTAACGAAACGCTCCAAGGGTGGAAGTGTTAAAGCGCAGCACACCTCTCGACACCCTTTAGCCATCCACACTAATGTTGCCCCTTTTGTCACCATTGATGGTGGCCCTTGTGGGGGCCCGATTAGTGGCCCCCTAAATATATATTAGGAAATTAATTAGGAAACTAGGAAACGTTTATTAGGGAATGAAACTTATGCTAATTACTTACAAAATAGATTACATCTTTTGGCTTATATATTATAATATAGTACTCGTAAGTTGGGTGATGATCACTGAATCCCACACTAGGATGGCCTGTGTCGTGAGATTCAGTCCCTTCCTTTATAATTACCTACTCCAATGATCTTTACATGGATTTTATATTTTTTTAAAAGAAGGTTATAATAATTATAGAATGTATGCTGACTTTGTACAAAAGGAATAATACTTAAATACTAAACAATAATTTAAAAAATCTGAAGCAATACATAAATAATATAACATATTTCAGGTATATCTGTGAAAAATAGTATATGCGAGGATAGGTGTGATTAAAATAAAATAAAGTTGTGTAGTTAGGTGAGAGATAGACTGCGTAGGTAATTGTATAATGTATTGTTTATTTTCGTTAAATGTAGCATTCAATATTATATATATGTATATATAATAATATTTTAAAATGAGACTGAAACTGGCAGGTACCGTAGTTTCGTCAATAGCCATTTCTTTTATGATTTAAGAGTTCATATCTATAGCCCTACTATGTTACTAATTTTAGCAATAGCTATACCATTTCACCTTCATTTCAAATGCTGTTTATGTAGGTACTACATTGACCCCACTTATGTCTTTGTAAAAACTGGATAAAATACGAAAAAAAAAGAAATAATAATACCGCAGGGGCGGCTTTGTGGCGAGCCGTCACAGTAGATATATAGAACAGTACGGAAACTACCTTCAATCGTTTGAAACGGCCCAGTGACATAAACATGCGCATCGACGAGACCCCTAAGCGGTTCTCGCGGTGCAGTCAGTAGTGAGTGTTACAAACTATTTTTACATCATAACCTTTTTTATATGATCTAAAATATAAAATGTCACACTTGACGGACTGCTATGTGTTTTAAAATTGTAATAGTGTTTTTGTATGATCGATCATAAAACTTAATAAATTCGTAAAACATAACACAAAATACAAATCTCAGATGGCGGCTGCAATAGATTATTATATTATTGTGAACTATATCGTACTGGATGTAGTTTTTATGATTTTCGAGGGCGTTGATGCCGATAGTGCTAACAAAACTGAAATCGAAGATGGCGGCTGGGCGAAATTATCAACTATTTTTGGGAGTCAATAATTTGTAATTTATGAAGAATAAAAGTATTTTTTATGTAATGTTTTTTTAATTACAAGGTAAGTAGGTTCAGTCCGAAAATGCGTGACAAACACCCGAAAACAGAGTTCATGAGCACTGCACCCGCGCCACCTGCAGCGCCTACCACGCGCCCAACCGAGGCTCTCGTACGCTCCCGCCAAAACTTGTAAAAGGTTATGCCATAATGATAAGTTAGTGTAGTAAACCTACAAAAAATAAAGTAGTTGTGTGTCAATACTAAACAGTTTTCCGTATTTTAAACTATCAAGATTAACCGACGCCATGGTACACCTACATACATTGTATTAGTAAACTAGAATTAACTAGATTTAATGTCTACAGCAGAACAACGAATGTTTTATTTAAAAAAAAAACACTTCTTGTAAACATTAAAAGTGAGAACCCTATGGCTTCAATGGGGCATAGATAATTATTTGATCAACTAGGCTTAGTTTCCATACTGTTGCATCTTTATACTGCGACACCGTAGACCCTGATTCTCCCTGGGGCTAATATAGACCCCTGACCCCGGCTTGCTTTAATTGGCCGTCTGGGGGTGGAGACGCAAGAGCAAGTAACAAAAAGTTCCAAGGGTGGAAATGTTACAGGGCATAACTCCGGTAGTAGCGTTCTAGTGAAACCGCAGCAAACCTCTGGACACCCTTTTGCCATCCACACCAACGTTGCCCCTTTTGTTACCATTGATGGCTCTTATGGGGGGCCCATTTAGTGGGTGGCAAGTCACCTAAACATTTTAAGATGAGACTGAAATTGACAGGTGCCGTAGTCTCGTCTATAGCCCATTATCTCCTTTCATCACTAATCATTAGATTTCATATCAATAGCCATACCATTTAACTATTTTCTACAGACTTCCAAAAAAAGGAGGAGGTAGTCAGTGAGACTGTATTATTATTTTTATGTTTGTTACCTCATAACTTTAGACTGGGTTAACCAATTCTCAATTTTTTTGTTTGAAAGTTGGTCCTTCCCGTGTGGTCCCATTTAAATTTCTACGAATTTGGTCTAGTAGTTTTAGAGAGATATACTTACTCCAATAACTGAATAGAATGGAAGTCGATCGTAGGTTACCATGTAACTATCCATCCAAAATGTTTCTGTTTTTAAACTACTTTGTTTTTTTAATACGAAAATTATATATATCGGCGCGGATACAATAATTTGCCAATAATAATTAATTTATAACAATTAGATCTGTTAAATTGATTTATTTGAATTGATTTATAAAACAGATTCATACTTTTGAAATTGTTTACAGTAAATTATTCCAATTAAAATTAATTATATATATATATATATATATTTATATATATATATATATATATATATATATATATATATATATATATATATTGTTAGAGACGAAAATAGCCTATTAGACCGAAAAGTATAAAAGGCGGCGCACAGAGCAGTCGTGGCTCACTCTGCCTAAAACCGTCGACGAGTCAACATCTCGGAGTTCGTTATTGTGGTGACGTCAATCCTTGTCATGATTTTGTATATGCGCTGAGCGGCTGCCAAAGCCGCTGTCCCGAGCAGTTGTCTGCTGGAAGTCAAGTCCGGAGTAATCGACACCAAAGATTACCTTGTGTGGTGTATGCAAAGGTGGTATCGTAAGTTTGTTGAGACATTCGACAGTTAATCTTCACAAATTGATATCACGCGCTAGTTGTCTTTGGTATGCATTAATAAATAAAAATATCACTAAACTGTGTGAGTGAGATCTTGGTAAAGTATGTAAGGCATGGAATGGTTTTCTTTGTTTTCATTGCATAGTGTGGTGTGGGTGATGGAAGTCCAGAATGTTATCGTAGTACGTCGACAGATATTAACACATTCATTTGTTTTTCAGCTGTCCCGAGCAGGTATCCTGAGCGGCTGCCCAAACTGCTGCGCTGGGCTGCTGCGCTGAGCAACTGCCCGTGCTTCTGTGCTGAGCGGCCGCCCAAGCCGCTGTCCCGAGCAGTTGTCTGCTGGAAGTCATGTCCGGAGTAATCGACACCAAAGATTACCTTGTGTGGTGTATGCAAAGGTGGTATCGTAAGTTTGTTGAGACATTTGACAGTTAATCTTCACAAATTGATATCACGCGCTAGTTGTCTTTGGTATGCATTAATAAATAAAAATATCACTAAACTGTGCGAGTGAGATCTTGGTAAAGTATGTAAGGCATGGAATGTTTTTCTTTGTTTTCATTGCATTGTGTGGTGCGGGTGATGGGAGTCCAGAATTTTATCGTAGTACGTCGACAGATATTAACACATTCATTTGTTTTTCAGCTGTCCCGAGCAGGTATCCTAAGCGGCTGCCCAAACTGCTGCGCTGGGCTGCTGTGCTGAGCAACTGCCCGTGCTTCTGCGCTGAGCGGCCGCCCAAGCCGCTGTCCCGAGCAGTTTTCTGCTGGAAGTCAAGTCCGGAGTAATCGACACCAAAGATTACCTTGTGTGGTGTATGCAAAGGTGGTATCCGTGAGTTTTTGAGATATTCGACAGTTAATCTTCACAAATTTATATCACGCGCTAGTTGTCTTTGGTATGCATTAATAAATAAAAATATCACTAAACTGTGCGAGTGAGATCTTGGTAAAGTATGTAAGGCATGAAATGTTCTTTGTTTTCATTGCATTGTGTGGTGCGGGTGATGCAAGTCCAGAATTTTATCGTAGTACGTCGACAGATATTAACACATTTATTTGTTTTTCAGCTGTCCCGAGCAGGTATCCTGAGCGGCTGCCCAAACTGCTGCGCTGGGCTGCTGCGCTGAGCAAC
Organism: Selenia dentaria; assembly: GCA_917880725.1. Taxonomy (NCBI): domain Eukaryota; kingdom Metazoa; phylum Arthropoda; class Insecta; order Lepidoptera; family Geometridae; genus Selenia; species Selenia dentaria. The sequence continues at coordinate 10,024,682 of OU862902.1, forward strand.
TGCCCGTGCTTCTGCGCTGAGCGGCCGCCCAAGCCGCTGTCCCGAGCAGTTGTCTGCTGGAAGTCAAGTTCGGAGTAATCAACACCAAAGAAAACCTTGTGTGCTGTCATGCCAAGGTGGTATCGTGAGTTTTTTGAGATATTCGACAGTTAATCTTCACAAATTTTTATCACGCGCTAGTTGTCTTTGGTATGCATTAATAAATAAAAATATCACTAAACTGTGCGAGTGAGATCTTGGTAAAGTATGTAAGGCATGGAATGTTCTTTGTTTTCATTGCATTGTGTGGTGCGGGTGATGCAAGTCCAGAATTCTATCGTAGTACGTCGACAGATATTAACACATTCATTTGTTTTTCAGCTGTCTCGAGCAGGTATCCTGAGCGGCTGCCCAAACTGCTGCGCTGGGCTGCTGCGCTGAGCAACTGCCCGTGCTTCTGCGCTGAGCGGCCGCCCAAGCCGCTGTCCCGAGCAGTTGTCTGCTGGAAGTCAAGTCCGGAGTAATCGACACCAAAGAAAACCTTGTGTGCTGTCATGCCAAGGTGGTATCGTGAGTTTTTTGAGATATTAGACAGTTAATCTTCACAAATTTATATCACGCGCTAGTTGTCTTTGGTATGCATTAATAAATAAAAATATCACTAAACTGTGCGAGTGAGATCTTGGTAAAGTATGTAAGGCATGGAATGTTTTTCTTTGTTTTCATTGCATAGTGTGGTGCGGGTGATGAAAGTCCAGAATTTTATCGTAGTACGTCGACAGATATTAACACATTCATTTATTTTTCAGCTGTCCCGAGCAGGTATCCTGAGCGGCTGCCCAAACTGCTGCGCTGGGCTGCTGCGCTGAGCAACTGCCCGTGCTTCTGCGCTGAGCGGCCGCCCAAGCCGCTGTCTCGAGCAGTTGTCTGCTGGAAGTCAAGTCCGGAGTAATCAACACCAAAGAAAACCTTGTGTGCTGTCATGCAAAGGTGGTATCGTGAGTTTTCTGAGATATTTGACAGTTAATCTTCACAAATTGATATCACGCGCTAGTTTTCTTTGGTATGCATTAATAAATAAAAATATCACTAAACTGTGCGAGTGAGATCTTGGTAAAGTATGTAAGGCATGAAATGTTTTTCTTTGTTTTCATTGCATTGTGTGGTGCGGGTGATGGAAGTCCAGAATTTTATCGTAGTACGTCGACAGATATTAACACATTTCGTTTGTTTTTCAGCTGTCTCGAGCAGGTATCCTGAGCGGCTGCCCAAACTGCTGCGCAGGGCTGCTGCGCTGAGCAACTGCCCGTGCTTCTGCGCTGAGCGGCCGCCCAAGCCGCTGTCATGAGCAGTTTTCTGCTGGAAGTCAAGTCCGGAGTAATCGACACCAAAGAAAACCTTGTGTGCTGTCATGCCAAGGTGGTATCGTGAGTTTTTTGAGATATTCGACAGTTAATCTTCACAAATTTATATCACGCGCTAGTTGTCTTTGGTATGCATTAATAAATAAAAATATCACTTAACTGTACGAGTGAGATCTTGGTAAAGTATGTAAGGCATGGAATGTTCTTTGTTTTCATTGCATTGTGTGGTGCGGGTGATGCAAGTCCAGAATTTTATCGTAGTACGTCGACAGATATTAACACATTCATTTATTTTTCAGCTGTCTCGAGCAGGTATCCTGAGCGGCTGCCCAAACTGCTGCGCTGGGCTGCTGCGCTGAGCAACTGCCCGTGCTTCTGCGCTGAGCGGCCGCCCAAGCAGCTGTCCCGAGCAGTTGTCTGCTGGAAGTCAAGTCCGGAGTAATCGACACCAAAGAAAACCTTGTGTGCTGTCATGCCAAGGTGGTATCGTGAGTTTTTTGAGATATTCGACAGTTAATATTCACAAATTTATATCACGCGCTAGTTGTCTTTGGTATGCATTAATAAATAAAAATATCACTAAACTGTGCGAGTGAGATCTTGGTAAAGTATGTAAGGCATGGAATGTTCTTTGTTTTCATTGCATTGTGTGGTGCGGGTAATGCAAGTCCGGGATTTTATCGTAGTACGTCGACAGATATTAACACATTCATTTGTTTTTCAGCTGTCCCGAGCAGGTATCCTGAGCAGCTGCCCAAACTGCTGCGCTGGGCTGCTGCGCTGAGCAACTGCCCGTGCTTCTGCGCTGAGCGGCCGCCCAAGCCGCTGTCCCGAGCAGTTGTCTGCTGGAAGTCAAGTCCGGAGTAATCGACACCAAAGAAAACCTTGTGTGCTGTCATGCCAAGGTGGTATCGTGAGTTTTTTGAGATATTCGACAGTTAATCTTCACAAATTTATATCACGCGCTAGTTGTCTTTGGTATGCATTAATAAATAAAATATCACTAAACTGTGCGAGTGAGATCTTGGTAAAGTATGTAAGGCATGGAATGTTCTTTGTTTTCATTGCATTGTGTGGTGCGGGTGATGCAAGTCCAGAATTTTATCGTAGTACGTCGACAGATATTAACACATTCATTTGTTTTTCAGCTGTCTCGAGCAGGTATCCTGAGCGGCTGCCCAAACTGCTGCGCTGGGCTGCTGCGCTGAGCAACTGCCCGTGCTTCTGCGCTGAGCGGCCGCCCAAGCCGCTGTCCCGAGCAGTTGTCTGCTGGAAGTCAAGTCCGGAGTAATCGACACCAAAGAAAACCTTGTGTGCTGTCATGCAAAGGTGGTATCCCTGTGAGTTTTTTGAGATATTTGACAGTTAATCTTCACAAATTGATATCACGCGCTAGTTGTCTTTGGTATGCATTAATAAATAAAATTATCACTAAACTGTGCGAGTGAGATCTTGGTAAAGTATGTAAGGCATGGAATGTTTTTCTTCGTTTTCATTGCATAGTGTGGTGCGAGTGATGGAAGTCCAGAATTTTATCGTAGTACGTCGACAGATATTAACACATTCATTTGTTTTTCAGCTGTCCCGAGCAGGTATCCTGAGCAGCTGCCCAAACTGCTGCGCTGGGCTGCTGCGCTGAGCAACTGCCCGTGCTTCTGCGCTGAGCGGCCGCCCAAGCCGCTGTCCCGAGCAGTTGTCTGCTGGAAGTCAAGTCCGGAGTAATCGACACCAAAGTAAACCTTGTGTGCTGTCATGCCAAGGTGGTATCGTGAGTTTTTTGAGATATTCGACAGTTAATCTTCACAAATTGATATCACGCGCTAGTTGTCTTTGGTATGCATTAATAAATAAAAATATCACTAAACTGTGCGAGTGAGATCTTGGTAAATTATGTAAGGCATGGAATGTTCTTTGTTTTCATTGCATTGTGTGGTGCGGCTGATGCAAGTCCAGAATTTTATCGTAGTACGTCGACAGATATTAACACATTCATTTGTTTTTCAGCTGTCCCGAGCAGGTATCCTGAGCGGCTGCCCAAACTGCTGCGCTGGGCTGCTGCGCTGAGCAACTGCCCGTGCTTCTGCGCTGAGCGGCCGCCCAAGCCGCTGTCTTGAGCAGTTGTCTGCTGGAATTCAAGTCCGGAGTAATCAACACCAAAGAAAACCTTGTGTGCTGTCATGCAAAGGTGGTATCCCCGTGAGTTTTTTTAAAATATTCGACAGTTAATCTTCACAAATTGATATCACGCGCTAGTTGTCTTTGGTATGCATTAATATATAAAAATATCACTAAACTGTGCGAGTGAGATTTTGGTAAAGTATGTAAGGCATGGAATGTTTTTCTTTGTTTTTATTGCATTGTGTGGTGCGGGTGATGGAAGTCCAGAATTTTATCGTAGTACGTCGACAGATATTAACACATTCATTTGTTTTTCAGCTGTCCCGAGCAGGTATCCTGAGTGGCTGCCCAAACTGCTGTGCTGGGCTGCTGCGCTAAACAACTGCCCGTGCTTCTGCAATGAGCGGCCGCCCAAGCCGCTGTCCCGAGCAGTTTTCTGCTGGAAGTCAAGTCCGGAGTAATCGACACCAAAGAAAACCTTGTGTGCTGTCATGCCAAGGTGGTATCGTGAGTTTTTGAGATATTCGACAGTTAATCTTCACAAATTTATATCACGCGCTAGTTGTCTTTGGTATGCATTAATAAATAAAAATATCACTAAACTGTACGAGTGAGATCTTGGTAAATTATGTAAGGCATGGAATGTTCTTTGTTTTCATTGCATTGTGTGGTGCGGGTGATGCAAGTCCAGAATTTTATCGTAGTACGTCGACAGATATTAACACATTCATTTATTTTTCAGCTGTCTCGAGCAGGTATCCTGAGCGGCTGCCCAAACTGCTGCGCTGGGCTGCTGCGCTGAGCAACTGCCCGTGCTTCTGCGCTGAGCGGCCGCCCAAGCCGCTGTCCCGAGCAGTTGTCTGCTGGAAGTCAAGTTCGGAGTAATCAACACCAAAGAAAACCTTGTGTGCTGTCATGCCAAGGTTGTATCCCTGTGAGTTTTTTGAGATATTTGACAGTTAATCTTCACAAATTGATATCACGCGCTAGTTGTCTTTGGTATGCATTAATATATAAAAATATCACTAAACTGTGCGAGTGAGATTTTGGTAAAGTATGTAAGGCATGGAATGTTTTTCTTTGTTTTTATTGCATTGTGTGGTGCGGGTGATGGAAGTCCAGAATTTTATCGTAGTACGTCGACAGATATTAACACATTCATTTGTTTTTCAGCTGTCCCGAGCAGGTATCCTGAGTGGCTGCCCAAACTGCTGTGCTGGGCTGCTGCGCTAAACAACTGCCCGTGCTTCTGCAATGAGCGGCCGCCCAAGCCGCTGTCCCGAGCAGTTTTCTGCTGGAAGTCAAGTCCGGAGTAATCGACACCAAAGAAAACCTTGTGTGCTGTCATGCCAAGGTGGTATCGTGAGTTTTTTGAGATATTCGACAGTTTATCTTCACAAATTTATATCACGCGCTAGTTGTCTTTGGTATGCATTAATAAATAAAAATATCACTAAACTGTACGAGTGAGATCTTGGTAAAGTATGTAAGGCATGGAATGTTCTTTGTTTTCATTGCATTGTGTGGTGCGGGTGATGCAAGTCCAGAATTTTATCGTAGTACGTCGACAGATATTAACACATTCATTTATTTTTCAGCTGTCTCGAGCAGGTATCCTGAGCGGCTGCCCAAACTGCTGCGCTGGGCTGCTGCGCTGAGCAACTGCCCGTGCTTCTGCGCTGAGCGGCCGCCCAAGCCGCTGTCCCGAGCAGTTGTCTGCTGGAAGTCAAGTTCGGAGTAATCAACACCAAAGAAAACCTTGTGTGCTGTCATGCAAAGGTGGTATCCCTGTGAGTTTTTTGAGATATTTGACAGTTAATCTTCACAAATTGATATCACGCGCTAGTTGTCTTTGGTATGCATTAATAAATAAAATTATCACTAAACTGTGCGAGTGAGATCTTGGTAAAGTATGTAAGGCATGGAATGTTCTTTGTTTTCATTGCATTGTGTGGTGCGGGTGATGCAAGTCCAGAATTTTATCGTAGTACGTCGACAGATATTAACACATTCATTTGTTTTTCAGCTGTCTCGAGCAGGTATCCTGAGCGGCTGCCCAAACTGCTGCGCTGGGCTGCTGCGCTGAGCAACTGCCCGTGCTTCTGCGCTGAGCGGCCGCCCAAGCCGCTGTCCTGAGCAGTTGTCTGCTGGAAGTCAAGTCCGGAGTAATCGACACCAAAGAAAACCTTGTGTGCTGTCATGCCAAGGTGGTATCGTGAGTTTTTTGAGATATTCGACAGTTAATCTTCACAAATTTATATCACGCGCTAGTTGTCTTTGGTATGCATTAATAAATAAAAATATCACTAAACTGTGCGAGTGAGATCTTGGTAAAGTATGTAAGGCATGGAATGTTTTTCTTTGTTTTCATTGCATAGTGTGGTGCGGGTGATGGAAGTCCAGAATTTTATCGTAGTACGTCGACAGATATTAACAAATTCATTTGTTTTTCAGCTGTCCTGAGCAGGTATCCTGAGCGGCTGCCCAAACTGCTGCGCTGGGCTGCTGCGCTGAGCAACTGCCCGTGCTTCTGCGCTGAGCGGCCGCCCAAGCCGCTGTCCCGAGCAGTTGTCTGCTGGAAGTCAAGTCCGGAGTAATCGACACCAAAGAAAACCTTGTGTGCTGTCATGCCAAGGTGGTATCGTGAGTTTTTTGAGATATTCGACAGTTAATCTTCACAAATTTATATCACGCGCTAGTTGTCTTTGGTATGCATTAATAAATAAAAATATCACTAAACTGTGCGAGTGAGATCTTGGTAAAGTATGTAAGGCATGGAATGTTCTTTGTTTTCATTGCATTGTGTGGTGCGGGTGATGCAAGTCCAGAATTTTATCGTAGTACGTCGACAGATATTAACACATTCATTTGTTTTTCAGCTGTCTCGAGCAGGTATCCTGAGCGGCTGCCCAAACTGCTGCGCTGGGCTGCTGCGCTGAGCAACTGCCCGTGCTTCTGCGCTGAGCGGCTGCCCAAGCCGCTGTCCCGAGCAGTTGTCTGCTGGAAGTCAAGTCCGGAGTAATCGACACCAAAGAAAACCTTGTGTGCTGTCATGCCAAGGTGGTATCGCGAGTTTTTTGAGATATTCGACAGTTAATCTTCACAAATTTATATCACGCGCTAGTTGTCTTTGGTATGCATTAATAAATAAAAATATCACTAAACTGTGCGAGTGAGATCTTGGTAAAGTATGTAAGGCATGGAATGTTCTTTGTTTTCATTGCATTGTGTGGTGCGGGTGATGCAAGTCCAGAATTTTATCGTAGTACGTCGACAGATATTAACACATTCATTTGTTTTTCAGCTGTCTCGAGCAGGTATCCTGAGCGGCTGCCCAAACTGCTGCGCTGGGCTGCTGCGCTGAGCAACTGCCCGTGCTTCTGCGCTGAGCGGCCGCCCAAGCCGCTGTCCCGAGCAGTTGTCTGCTGGAAGTCAAGTCCGGAGTAATCGACACCAAAGAAAACCTTGTGTGCTGTCATGCCAAGGTGGTATCGTGAGTTTTTTGAGATATTCGACAGTTAATCTTCACAAATTTATATCACGCGCTAGTTGTCTTTGGTATGCATTAATAAATAAAAATATCACTAAACTGTGCGAGTGAGATCTTGGTAAAGTATGTGAGGCATGGAATGTTCTTTGTTTTCATTGCATTGTGTGGTGCGGGTGATGCAAATCCGGAATTTTATCGTAGTACGTCGACAGATATTAAAACATTCATTTGTTTTTCAGCTGTCCCGAGCAGGTATCCTGAGCAGCTGCCCAAACTGCTGCGCTGGGCTGCTGCGCTGAGCAACTGCCCGTGCTTCTGCGCTGAGCGGCCGCCCAAGCCGCTGTCCCGAGCAGTTGTCTGCTGGAAGTCAAGTCCGGAGTAATCGACACCAAAGAAAACCTTGTGTGCTGTCATGCCAAGGTGGTATCGTGAGTTTTTTGAGATATTCGACAGTTAATCTTCACAAATTTATATCACGCGCTAGTTGTCTTTGGTATGCATTAATAAATAAAAATATCACTAAACTGTGCGAGTGAGATCTTGGTAAAGTATGTAAGGCATGGAATGTTCTTTGTTTTCATTGCATTGTGTGGTGCGGGTGATGCAAGTCCAGAATTTTATCGTAGTACGTCGACAGATATTAACACATTCATTTGTTTTTCAGCTGTCTCGAGCAGGTATCCTGAGCGGCTGCCCAAACTGCTGCGCTGGGCTGCTGCGCTGAGCAACTGCCCGTGCTTCTGCGCTGAGCGGCCGCCCAAGCCGCTGTCCCGAGCAGTTGTCTGCTGGAAGTCAAGTCCGGAGTAATCGACACCAAAGAAAACCTTGTGTGCTGTCATGCCAAGGTGGTATCGCGAGTTTTTTGAGATATTCGACAGTTAATCTTCACAAATTGATATCACGCGCTAGTTGTCTTTGGTATGCATTAATAAATAAAAATATCACTAAACTGTGCGAGTGAGATCTTGGTAAAGTATGTAAGGCATGGAATGTTCTTTGTTTTCATTGCATTGTGTGGTGCGGGTGATGCAAGTCCAGAATTTTATCGTAGTACGTCGACAGATATTAACACATTCATTTGTTTTTCAGCTGTCTCGAGCAGGTATCCTGAGCGGCTGCCCAAACTGCTGCGCTGGGCTGCTGCGCTGAGCAACTGCCCGTGCTTCTGCGCTGAGCGGCCGCCTAAGCCGCTGTCCCGAGCAGTTGTCTGCTGGAAGTCAAGTCCGGAGTAATCGACACCAAAGAAAACCTTGTGTGCTGTCATGCCAAGGTGGTATCGTGAGTTTTTTGAGATATTCGACAGTTAATCTTCACAAATTTATATCACGCGCTAGTTGTCTTTGGTATGCATTAATAAATAAAAATATCACTAAACTGTGCGAGTGAGATCTTGGTAAAGTATGTAAGGCATGGAATGTTTTTCTTTGTTTTCATTGCATTGTGTGGTGCGGGTGATGGAAGTCCAGAATTTTATCGTAGTATGTCGACAGATATTAACACATTCATTTGTTTTTCAGCTGTGCCGAGCAGGTATCCTGAGCGGCTGCCCAAACTGCTGCGCTGGTCTGCTGCGCTGAGCAACTGCCCGTGCTTCTGCGCTGAGCGGCCGCCCAAGCCGCTGTCCCGAGCAGTTGTCTGCTGGAAGTCAAGTCCGGAGTAATCGACACCAAAGAAAACCTTGTGTGCTGTCATGCAAAGGTAGTATCCGTGAGTTTTTTGAGATATTCGACAGTTAATCTTCACAAATTGATATCACGCGCTAGTTGTCTTTGGTATGCATTAATAAATATAAATATCACTAAACTGTGCGAGTGAGATCTTGGTAAAGTATATAAAGCATGGAATGTTTTTCTTTGTTTTCATTGCATTGTGTGATGCGGGTGATGCAAGTCCAGAATTTTATCGTAGAACGTCGACAGATATTAACACATTCATTTGTTTTTCAGCTGTCTCGAGCAGGTGTCCTGAGCGGCTGCCCAAACTGCTACGCTGGGCTGCTGCGCTAAACAACTGCCCGTGCTTCTGCGCTGAGCGGCCGCCCAAGCCGCTGTCCCGAGCAGTTGTCTGCTGGAAGTCAAGTCCGGAGTAATCGACACCAAAGATTACCTTGTGTGGTGTATGCAAAGGTGGTATCCGTGAGTTTTTGAGATATTCGACAGTTAATCTTCACAAATTGATATCACGCGCTAGTTGTCTTTGGTATGCATTAATAAATAAAAATATCACTAAACTGTGCGAGTGAGATCTTGGTAAAGTATGTAAGGCACGGAATGTTTTTCTTTGTTTTCATTGCATTGTGTGGTGCGGGTGATGGAAGTCCAGAATTTTATCGTAGTACGTCGACAGATATTAACACATTCATTTGTTTTTCAGCTGTCCCGAGCTGGTATCCTAAGCGGCTGCCCAAACTGCTGCGCAGGGCTGCTGCGCTGAGCAACTGCCCGTGCTTCTGCGCTGAGCGGCCGCCCAAGCCGCTGTCCCGAGCAGTTTTCTGCTGAAAGTCAAGTCCGGAGTAATCGACACCAAAGATTACCTTGTGTGGCGTATGCAAAGGTAGTATCCGCGAGTTTTTGAGATATTCGACAGTTAATCTTCACAAATTTATATCACGCGCTAGTTGTCTTTGGTATGCATTAATAAATAAAAATATCACTAAACTGTGCGAGTGAGATCTTGGTAAAGTATGTAAGGCATGGAATGTTCTTTGTTTTCATTGCATTGTGTGGTGCGGGTGATGCAAGTCCAGAATTTTATCGTAGAACGTCGACAGATATTAACACATTCATTTGTTTTTCAGCTGTCTCGAGCAGGTGTCCTGAGCGGCTGCCCAAACTGCTACGCTGGGCTGCTGCGCTAAACAACTGCCCGTGCTTCTGCGCTGAGCGGCCGCCCAAGCCGCTGTCCCGAGCAGTTGTCTGCTGGAAGTCAAGTCCGGAGTAATCGACACCAAAGATTACCTTGTGTGGTGTATGCAAAGGTGGTATCCGTGAGTTTTTGAGATATTCGACAGTTAATCTTCACAAATTGATATCACGCGCTAGTTGTCTTTGGTATGCATTAATAAATAAAAATATCACTAAACTGTGCGAGTGAGATCTTGGTAAAGTATGTAAGGCACGGAATGTTTTTCTTTGTTTTCATTGCATTGTGTGGTGCGGGTGATGGAAGTCCAGAATTTTATCGTAGTACGTCGACAGATATTAACACATTCATTTGTTTTTCAGCTGTCCCGAGCTGGTATCCTAAGCGGCTGCCCAAACTGCTGCGCAGGGCTGCTGCGCTGAGCAACTGCCCGTGCTTCTGCGCTGAGCGGCCGCCCAAGCCGCTGTCCCGAGCAGTTTTCTGCTGAAAGTCAAGTCCGGAGTAATCGACACCAAAGATTACCTTGTGTGGCGTATGCAAAGGTAGTATCCGCGAGTTTTTGAGATATTCGACAGTTAATCTTCACAAATTTATATCACGCGCTAGTTGTCTTTGGTATGCATTAATAAATAAAAATATCACTAAACTGTGCGAGTGAGATCTTGGTAAAGTATGTAAGGCATGGAATGTTCTTTGTTTTCATTGCATTGTGTGGTGCGGGTGATGCAAGTCCAGAATTTTATCGTAGTACGTCGACAGATATTAACACATTCATTTGTTTTTCAGCTGTCTCGAGCAGGTATCCTGAGTGGCTGCCCAAACTGCTGCGCTGGGCTGCTGCGCTGAGCAACTGCCCGTGCTTCTGCGCTGAGCGGCCGCCCAAGCCGCTGTCCCGAGCAGTTGTCTGCTGGAAGTCAAGTCCGGAGTAATCGACACCAAAGAAAACCTTGTGTGCTGTCATGCCAAGGTGGTATCGTGAGTTTTTTGAGATATTCGACAGTTAATCTTCACAAATTTATATCACGCGCTAGTTGTCTTTGGTATGCATTAATAAATAAAAATATCACTAAACTGTGCGAGTGAGATCTTGGTAAAGTATGTAAGGCATGGAATGTTTTTCTTTGTTTTCATTGCATTGTGTGGTGCGGGTGATGGAAGTCCAGAATTTTATCGTAGTACGTCGACAGATATTAACACATTCATTTGGTTTTCAGCTGTCTCGAGCAGGTGTCCTGAGCGGCTGCCCAAACTGCTGCGCTGGGCTGCTGCGCTGAGCAACTGCCCGTGCTTCTGCGCTGAGCGGCTGCCCGAGCAGTTGTCTGCTGGAAGTCAAGTCCGAAGTAATCGACACCAAAGATTACCTTGTGTGCTGTCATGCAAAGGTGGTATCCGTGAGTTTTTTTAAGATATTCGACAGTTAATCTTCACAAATTGATATCGCGCGCTAGTTGTCTTTGGTATGCATTAATAAATAAAAATATCACTAAACTGTGCGAGTGAGATCTTGGTAAAGTATGTAAGGAATGGAATGTTTTTCTTTGTTTTCATTGCATTGTGTGGTGCGGGTGATGGAAGTCCAGAATTTTATCGTAGTATGTCGACAGATATTAACACATTCATTTGTTTTTCAGCTGTGCCGAGCAGGTATCCTGAGCGGCTGCCCAAACTGCTGCGCTGGTCTGCTGCGCTGAGCAACTGCCCGTGCTTCTGCGCTGAGCGGCCGCCCAAGCCGCTGTCCCGAGCAGTTGTCTGCTGGAAGTCAAGTCCGGAGTAATCGACACCAAAGAAAACCTTGTGTGCTGTCATGCAAAGGTAGTATCCGTGAGTTTTTTGAGATATTCGACAGTTAATCTTCACAAATTGATATCACGCGCTAGTTGTCTTTGGTATGCATTAATAAATATAAATATCACTAAACTGTGCGAGTGAGATCTTGGTAAAGTATATAAAGCATGGAATGTTTTTCTTTGTTTTCATTGCATTGTGTGATGCGGGTGATGGAAGTCCAGAATTTTATCGTAGAACGTCGACAGATATTAACACATTCATTTGTTTTTCAGCTGTCTCGAGCAGGTGTCCTGAGCGGCTGCCCAAACTGCTACGCTGGGCTGCTGCGCTAAACAACTGCCCGTGCTTCTGCGCTGAGCGGCCGCCCAAGCCGCTGTCCCGAGCAGTTGTCTGCTGGAAGTCAAGTCCGGAGTAATCGACACCAAAGATTACCTTGTGTGGTGTATGCAATGGTGGTATCCGTGAGTTTTTGAGATATTCGACAGTTAATCTTCGCAAATTGATATCACGCGCTAGTTGTCTTTGGTATGCATTTATAAATAAAAGTATCACTAAACTGTGCGAGTGAGATCTTGGTAAAGTATGTAAGGCATGGAATGTTTTTCTTTGTTTTCATTGCATAGTGTGGTGCGGGTGATGGAAGTCCAGAATTTTATCGTAGTACGTCGACAGATATAAACACATTCATTTGTTTTTCAGCTGTCCCGAGCAGGTATCCTGAGCGGCTGCCCAAACTGCTAAGCTGGGCTGCTGCGCTGAGCAACTGCCCGTGCTGTTGCGCTGAGCGGCCGCCCAAGCCGCTGTCCCGAGCAGTTGTCTGCTGGAAGTCCAGTCCGAAGTAATCGACACCAAAGAAAACCTTGTGTGCTGTCATGCAAAGGTGGTATCCGTGAGTTTTTTGAGATATTCGACAGTAAATCTTCACAAATTGATATCACGCGCTAGTTGTCTTTGGTATGCATTAATAAATAAAAATATCACTAAACTGTGCGAGTGAGATCTTGGTAAAGTATGTAAGGCATGGAATGTTTTTCTTTGTTTTCATTGCATTGTGTGGTGCGGGTGATGGAAGTCCAGAATTTTATCGTAGTACGTCGACAGATATTAACACATTCATTTGTTTTTCAGCTGTCTCGAGCAGGTGTCCTGAGCGGCTGCCCAAACTGCTGCGCTGGGCTGCTGCGCTGAGCAACTGCCCGTGCTTCTGCGCTGAGCGGCTGCCCGAGCAGTTGTCTGCTGGAAGTCAAGTCCGAAGTAATCGACACCAAAGATTACCTTGTGTGCTGTCATGCAAAGGTGGTATCCGTGAGTTTTTTTAAGATATTCGACAGTTAATCTTCACAAATTGATATCGCGCGCTAGTTGTCTTTGGTATGCATTAATAAATAAAAATATCACTAAACTGTGCTAGTGAGATCTTGGTAAAGTATGTAAGGCATGGAATGTTTTTCTTTGTTTTCATTGCATAGTGTGGTGCGGGTGATGGAAGTCCAGAATTTTACCGTAGTACGTCGACAGATATTAACACATTCATTTGTTTTTCAGCTGTCCCGAGCAGGTATCCTGAGCGGCTGCCCAAACTGCTGCGCTGGGCTGCTGCGCTGAGCAACTGCCCGTGCTTCTGCGCTGAGCGGCCGCCCAAGCCGCTGTCCCGAGCAGTTGTCTGCTGGAAGTCCAGTCCGGAGTAATCGACACCAAAGAAAACCTTGTGTGCTGTCTGGCAAAGGTGGTATCCGTGAGTTTTTTAAGATATTCGACAGTTAATCTTCACAAATGGATATTACGCGCTAGTTGCCTTTGGTATGCATTAATAAATAAAAATATCACTAAACTGTGCGAGTGAGATCTTGGTAAAGTATGTAAGGCATGGAATGTTTTTCTTTGTTTTCATTGCATAGTGTGGTGCGGGTGATGGAAGTCCAGAATTTTATCGTAGTACGTCGACAGATATTAACACATTCATTTGTTTTTCAGCTGTCCCGAGCAGGTATCCTGAGCAGCTGCCCAAACTGCTGCGCTGGGCTGCTGCGCTGAGCAACTGCCCGTGCTTCTGCGCTGAGCGGCCGCCCAAGCCGCTGTCCCGAGCAGTTGTCTGCTGGAAGTCAAGTCCGGAGTAATCGACACCAAAGAAAACCTTGTGTGCTGTCATGCAGAGGTGGTATCCGTGAGTTTTTTGAGATATTCGACAGTTAATCTTCACAAATTGATATCACGCGCTAGTTGTCTTTGGTATGCATTAATATATAAAAATATCACTAAACTGTGCGAGTGAGATTTTGGTAAAGTATGTAAGGCATGGAATGTTTTTCTTTGTTTTTATTGCATTGTGTGGTGCGGGTGATGGAAGTCCAGAATTTTATCGTAGTACGTCGACAGATATTAACACATTCATTTGTTTTTCAGCTGTCCCGAGCAGGTATCCTGAGTGGCTGCCCAAACTGCTGTGCTGGGCTGCTGCGCTAAACAACTGCCCGTGCTTCTGCGCTGAGCGGCCGCCCAAGCCGCTGTCCCGAGCAGTTGTCTGCTGGAAGTCAAGTCCGGAGTAATCGACACCAAAGATTACCTTGTGTGGTGTATGCAAAGGTGGTATCCGTGAGTTTTTGAGATATTCGACAGTTAATCTTCACAAATTGATATCACGCGCTAGTTGTCTTTGGTATGCATTAATAAATAAAAATATCACTAAACTGTGCGAGTGAGATCTTGGTAAAGTATGTAAGGCATGGAATGTTTTTCTTTGTTTTCATTGCATTGTGTGGTGCGGGTGATGGAAGTCCAGAATTTTATCGTAGTACGTCGACAGATATTAACACATTCATTTGTTTTTCAGCTGTCTCGAGCAGGTATCTTGAGCGGCTGCCCAAACTGCTGCGCTGGGCTGCTGCGCTGAGTAACTGCCCGTGCTTCTGCGCTGAGCGGGCGCCTAAGCCGCTGTCCCGAGCAGTTGTCTGCTGGAAGTCAAGTCCGGAGTAATCAACACCAAAGAAAACCTTGTGCTGTCATGCAAAGGTGGTATCCCCGTGAGTTTTTGAGATATTCGACAGTTAATCTTCACAAATTGATATCACGCGCTAGTTGTCTTTGGTATGCATTAATAAATAAAAATATCACTAAACTGTGCGAGTGAGATCTTGGTAAAGTATGTAAGGCACGGAATGTTTTTCTTTGTTTTCATTGCATTGTGTGGTGCGGGTGATGGAAGTCCAGAATTTTATCGTAGTACGTCGACAGATATTAACACATTCATTTGTTTTTCAGCTGTGCCGAGCAGGTATCCTGAGCGGCTGCCCAAACTGCTGCGCTGGTCTGCTGCGCTGAGCAACTGCCCGTGCTTCTGCGCTGAGCGGCCGCCCAAGCCGCTGTCCCGAGCAGTTGTCTGCTGGAAGTCAAGTCCGGAGTAATCGACACCAAAGAAAACCTTGTGTGCTGTCATGCAAAGGTAGTATCCGTGAGTTTTTTGAGATATTCGACAGTTAATCTTCACAAATTTATATCACGCGCTAGTTGTCTTTGGTATGCATTAATAAATAAAAATATCACTAAACTGTGCGAGTGAGATCTTGGTAAAGTATGTAAGGCATGGAATGTTTTTCTTTGTTTTCATTGCATTGTGTGGTGCGGGTGATGGAAGTCCAGAATTTTATCGTAGTACGTCGACAGATATTAACACATTCATTTGTTTTTCAGCTGTCTCGAGCAGGTGTCCTGAGCGGCTGCCCAAACTGCTGCGCTGGGCTGCTGCGCTGAGCAACTGCCCGTGCTTCTGCGCTGAGCGGCTGCCCGAGCAGTTGTCTGCTGGAAGTCAAGTCCGAAGTAATCGACACCAAAGATTACCTTGTGTGCTGTCATGCAAAGGTGGTATCCGTGAGTTTTTTTAAGATATTCGACAGTTAATCTTCACAAATTGATATCGCGCGCTAGTTGTCTTTGGTATGCATTAATAAATAAAAATATCACTAAACTGTGCGAGTGAGATCTTGGTAAAGTATGTAAGGAATGGAATGTTTTTTTTGTTTTCATTGCATTGTGTGGTGCGGGTGATGGAAGTCCAGAATTTTATCGTAGTATGTCGACAGATATTAACACATTCATTTGTTTTTCAGCTGTCTCGAGCAGGTATCCTGAGCGGCTGCCCAAACTGCTGCGCTGGGCTGCTGCGCTGAGCAACTGCCCGTGCTTCTGCGCTGAGCGGCCGCCCAAGCCGCTGTCCCGAGCAGTTGTCTGCTGGAAGTCAAGTCCGGAGTAATCGACACCAAAGAAAACCTTGTGTGCTGTCATGCCAAGGTGGTATCGTGAGTTTTTTGAGATATTCGACAGTTAATCTTCACAAATTTATATCACGCGCTAGTTGTCTTTGGTATGCATTAATAAATAAAAATATCACTAAACTGTGCGAGTGAGATCTTGGTAAAGTATGTAAGGCATGGAATGTTCTTTGTTTTCATTGCATTGTGTGATGCGGGTGATGGAAGTCCAGAATTTTATCGTAGAACGTCGACAGATATTAACACATTCATTTGTTTTTCAGCTGTCCCGAGCTGGTATCCTAAGCTGCTGCCCAAACTGCTGCGCAGGGCTGCTGCGCTGAGCAACTGCCCGTGCTTCTGCGCTGAGCGGCCGCCCAAGCCGCTGTCCCGAGCAGTTTTCTGCTGAAAGTCAAGTCCGGAGTAATCGACACCAAAGATTACCTTGTGTGGCGTATGCAAAGGTAGTATCCGCGAGTTTTTGAGATATTCTACAGTTAATCTTCACAAATTTATATCACGCGCTAGTTGTCTTTGGTATGCATTAATAAATAAAAATATCACTAAACTGTGCGAGTGAGATCTTGGTAAAGTATGTAAGGCATGGAATGTTCTTTGTTTTCATTGCATTGTGTGGTGCGGGTGATGCAAGTCCAGAATTTTATCGTAGTACGTCGACAGATATTAACACATTCATTTGTTTTTCAGCTGTCTCGAGCAGGTATCCTGAGCGGCTGCCCAAACTGCTGCGCTGGGCTGCTGCGCTGAGCAACTGCCCGTGCTTCTGCGCTGAGCGGCCGCCCAAGCCGCTGTCCCGAGCAGTTGTCTGCTGGAAGTCAAGTCCGGAGTAATCGACACCAAAGAAAACCTTGTGTGCTGTCATGCCAAGGTGGTATCGTGAGTTTTTTGAGATATTCGACAGTTAATCTTCACAAATTTATATCACGCGCTAGTTGTCTTTGGTATGCATTAATAAATAAAAATATCACTAAACTGTGCGAGTGAGATCTTGGTAAAGTATGTAAGGCATGGAATGTTTTTCTTTGTTTTCATTGCATTGTGTGGTGCGGGTGATGGAAGTCCAGAATTTTATCGTAGTACGTCGACAGATATTAACACATTCATTTGTTTTTCAGCTGTCTCGAGCAGGTGCCCTGAGTGGCTGCCCAAACTGCTGCGCTGGGCTGCTGCGCTGAGCAACTGCCCGTGCTTCTGCGCTGAGCGGCTGCCCGAGCAGTTGTCTGCTGGAAGTCAAGTCCGAAGTAATCGACACCAAAGATTACCTTGTGTGCTGTCATGCAAAGGTGGTATCCGTGAGTTTTTTTAAGATATTCGACAGTTAATCTTCACAAATTGATATCGCGCGCTAGTTGTCTTTGGTATGCATTAATAAATAAAAATATCACTAAACTGTGCGAGTGAGATCTTGGTAAAGTATGTAAGGAATGGAATGTTTTTCTTTGTTTTCATTGCATTGTGTGGTGCGGGTGATGGAAGTCCAGAATTTTATCGTAGTATGTCGACAGATATTAACACATTCATTTGTTTTTCAGCTGTGCCGAGCAGGTATCCTGAGCGGCTGCCCAAACTGCTGCGCTGGTCTGCTGCGCTGAGCAACTGCCCGTGCTTCTGCGCTGAGCGGCCGCCCAAGCCGCTGTCCCGAGCAGTTGTCTGCTGGAAGTCAAGTCCGGAGTAATCGACACCAAAGAAAACCTTGTGTGCTGTCATGCAAAGGTAGTATCCGTGAGTTTTTTGAGACATTCGACAGTTAATCTTCACAAATTGATATCACGCGCTAGTTGTCTTTGGTATGCATTAATAAATATAAATATCACTAAACTGTGCGAGTGAGATCTTGGTAAAGTATATAAAGCATGGAATGTTTTTCTTTGTTTTCATTGCATTGTGTGATGCGGGTGATGGAAGTCCAGAATTTTATCGTAGAACGTCGACAGATATTAACACATTCATTTGTTTTTCAGCTGTCTCGAGCAGGTGTCCTGAGCGGCTGCCCAAACTGCTACGCTGGGCTGCTGCGCTAAACAACTGCCCGTGCTTCTGCGCTGAGCGGCCGCCCAAGCCGCTGTCCCGAGCAGTTGTCTGCTGGAAGTCAAGTCCGGAGTAATCGACACCAAAGATTACCTTGTGTGGTGTATGCAAAGGTGGTATCCGTGAGTTTTTGAGATATTCGACAGTTAATCTTCACAAATTTATATCACGCGCTAGTTGTCTTTGGTATGCATTAATAAATAAAAATATCACTAAACTGTGCGAGTGAGATCTTGGTAAAGTATGTAAGGCATGGAATGTTTTTCTTTGTTTTCATTGCATAGTGTGGTGCGGGTGATGGAAGTCCAGAATTTTATCGTAGTACGTCGACAGATATTAACACATTCATTTGTTTTTCAGCTGTCTCGAGCAGGTGTCCTGAGCGGCTGCCCAAACTGCTGCGCTGGGCTGCTGCGCTGAGCAACTGCCCGTGCTTTTGCGCTGAGCGGCTGCCCGAGCAGTTGTCTGCTGGAAGTCAAGTCCGAAGTAATCGACACCAAAGATTACCTTGTGTGCTGTCATGCAAAGGTGGTATCCGTGAGTTTTTTTAAGATATTCGACAGTTAATCTTCACAAATTGATATCGCGCGCTAGTTGTCTTTGGTATGCATTAATAAATAAAAATATCACTAAACTGTGCGAGTGAGATCTTGGTAAAGTATGTAAGGAATGGAATGTTTTTCTTTGTTTTCATTGCATTGTGTGGTGCGGGTGATGGAAGTCCAGAATTTTATCGTAGTATGTCGACAGATATTAACACATTCATTTGTTTTTCAGCTGTGCCGAGCAGGTATCCTGAGCGGCTGCCCAAACTGCTGCGCTGGTCTGCTGCGCTGAGCAACTGCCCGTGCTTCTGCGCTGAGCGGCCGCCCAAGCCGCTGTCCCGAGCAGTTGTCTGCTGGAAGTCAAGTCCGGAGTAATCGACACCAAAGAAAACCTTGTGTGCTGTCATGCAAAGGTAGTATCCGTGAGTTTTTTGAGACATTCGACAGTTAATCTTCACAAATTGATATCACGCGCTAGTTGTCTTTGGTATGCATTAATAAATATAAATATCACTAAACTGTGCGAGTGAGATCTTGGTAAAGTATATAAAGCATGGAATGTTTTTCTTTGTTTTCATTGCATTGTGTGATGCGGGTGATGGAAGTCCAGAATTTTATCGTAGAACGTCGACAGATATTAACACATTCATTTGTTTTTCAGCTGTCTCGAGCAGGTGTCCTGAGCGGCTGCCCAAACTGCTACGCTGGGCTGCTGCGCTAAACAACTGCCCGTGCTTCTGCGCTGAGCGGCCGCCCAAGCCGCTGTCCCGAGCAGTTGTCTGCTGGAAGTCAAGTCCGGAGTAATCGACACCAAAGATTACCTTGTGTGGTGTATGCAAAGGTGGTATCCGTGAGTTTTTGAGATATTCGACAGTTAATCTTCACAAATTTATATCACGCGCTAGTTGTCTTTGGTATGCATTAATAAATAAAAATATCACTAAACTGTGCGAGTGAGATCTTGGTAAAGTATGTAAGGCATGGAATGTTTTTCTTTGTTTTCATTGCATAGTGTGGTGCGGGTGATGGAAGTCCAGAATTTTATCGTAGTACGTCGACAGATATTAACACATTCATTTGTTTTTCAGCTGTCTCGAGCAGGTGTCCTGAGCGGCTGCCCAAACTGCTGCGCTGGGCTGCTGCGCTGAGCAACTGCCCGTGCTTTTGCGCTGAGCGGCTGCCCGAGCAGTTGTCTGCTGGAAGTCAAGTCCGAAGTAATCGACACCAAAGATTACCTTGTGTGCTGTCATGCAAAGGTGGTATCCGTGAGTTTTTTTAAGATATTCGACAGTTAATCTTCACAAATTGATATCGCGCGCTAGTTGTCTTTGGTATGCATTAATAAATAAAAATATCACTAAACTGTGCGAGTGAGATCTTGGTAAAGTATGTAAGGAATGGAATGTTTTTTTTTGTTTTCATTGCATTGTGTGGTGCGGGTGATGGAAGTCCAGAATTTTATCGTAGTATGTCGACAGATATTAACACATTCATTTGTTTTTCAGCTGTGCCGAGCAGGTATCCTGAGCGGCTGCCCAAACTGCTGCGCTGGTCTGCTGCGCTGAGCAACTGCCCGTGCTTCTGCGCTGAGCGGCCGCCCAAGCCACTGTCCCGAGCAGTTGTCTGCTGGAAGTCAAGTCCGGAGTAATCGACACCAAAGAAAACCTTGTGTGCTGTCATGCAAAGGTAGTATCCGTGAGTTTTTTGAGATATTCGACAGTTAATCTTCACAAATTGATATCACGCGCTAGTTGTCTTTGGTATGCATTAATAAATATAAATATCACTAAACTGTGCGAACGAGATCTTGGTAAAGTATGTAAGGTATGGAATGTTCTTTGTTTTCATTGCATTGTGTGATGCGGGTGATGGAAGTCCAGAATTTTATCGTAGAACGTCGACAGATATTAACACATTCATTTGTTTTTCAGCTGTCCCGAGCTGGTATCCTAAGCGGCTGCCCAAACTGCTGCGCAGGGCTGCTGCGCTGAGCAACTGCCCGTGCTTCTGCGCTGAGCGGCTGCCCGAGCAGTTGTCTGCTGGAAGTCAAGTCCGAAGTAATCGACACCAAAGATTACCTTGTGTGCTGTCATGCAAAGGTGGTATCCGTGAGTTTTTTTAAGATATTCGACAGTTAATCTTCACAAATTGATATCGCGCGCTAGTTGTCTTTGGTATGCATTAATAAATAAAAATATCACTAAACTGTGCGAGTGAGATCTTGGTAAAGTATGTAAGGCATGGAATGTTTTTCTTTGTTTTCATTGCATTGTGTGGTGCGGGTGATGGAAGTCCAGAATTTTATCGTAGTACGTCGACAGATATTAACACATTCATTTGTTTTTCAGCTGTCTCGAGCAGGTGTCCTGAGCGGCTGCCCAAACTGCTGCGCTGGGCTGCTGCGCTGAGCAACTGCCCGTGCTTCTGCGCTGAGCGGCTGCCCGAGCAGTTGTCTGCTGGAAGTCAAGTCCGAAGTAATCGACACCAAAGATTACCTTGTGTGCTGTCATGCAAAGGTGGTATCCGTGAGTTTTTTTAAGATATTCGACAGTTAATCTTCACAAATTGATATCGCGCGCTAGTTGTCTTTGGTATGCATTAATAAATAAAAATATCACTAAACTGTGCGAGTGAGATCTTGGTAAAGTATGTAAGGAATGGAATGTTTTTTTTTGTTTTCATTGCATTGTGTGGTGCGGGTGATGGAAGTCCAGAATTTTATCGTAGTATGTCGACAGATATTAACACATTCATTTGTTTTTCAGCTGTGCCGAGCAGGTATCCTGAGCGGCTGCCCAAACTGCTGCGCTGGTCTGCTGCGCTGAGCAACTGCCCGTGCTTCTGCGCTGAGCGGCCGCCCAAGCCGCTGTCCCGAGCAGTTGTCTGCTGGAAGTCAAGTCCGGAGTAATCGACACCAAAGAAAACCTTGTGTGCTGTCATGCCAAGGTGGTATCGTGAGTTTTTTGAGATATTCGACAGTTAATCTATACAAATTTATATCACGCGCTAGTTGTCTTTGGTATGCATTAATAAATAAAAATATCACTAAACTGTGCGAGTGAGATCTTGGTAAAGTATGTAAGCCATGGAATGTTCTTTGTTTTCATTGCATTGTGTGGTGCGGGTGATGGAAGTCCAGAATTTTATCGTAGTACGTCGACAGATATTAACACATTCATTTGTTTTTCAGCTGTCTCGAGCAGGTGTCCTGAGCGGCTGCCCAAACTGCTGCGCTGGGCTGCTGCGCTGAGCAACTGCCCGTGCTTCTGCGCTGAGCGGCTGCCCGAGCAGTTGTCTGCTGGAAGTCAAGTCCGAAGTAATCGACACCAAAGATTACCTTGTGTGCTGTCATGCAAATGTAGTATCCGTGAGTTTTTTGAGATATTCGACAGTTAATCTTCACAAATTGATATCACGCGCTAGTTGTCTTTGGTATGCATTAATAAATATAAATATCACTAAACTGTGCGAGTGAGATCTTGGTAAAGTATGTAAGGCATGGAATGTTCTTTGTTTTCATTGCATTGTGTGATGCGGGTGATGGAAGTCCAGAATTTTATCGTAGAACGTCGACAGATATTAACACATTCATTTGTTTTTCAGCTGTCCCGAGCTGGTATCCTAAGCGGCTGCCCAAACTGCTGCGCAGGGCTGCTGCGCTGAGCAACTGCCCGTGCTTCTGCGCTGAGCGGCCGCCCAAGCCGCTGTCCCGAGCAGTTTTCTGCTGAAAGTCAAGTCCGGAGTAATCGACACCAAAGATTACCTTGTGTGGCGTATGCAAAGGTAGTATCCGCGAGTTTTTGAGATATTCGACAGTTAATCTTCACAAATTTATATCACGCGCTAGTTGTCTTTGGTATGCATTAATAAATAAAAATATCACTAAACTGTGCGAGTGAGATCTTGGTAAAGTATGTAAGGCATGGAATGTTCTTTGTTTTCATTGCATTGTGTGGTGCGGGTGATGCAAGTCCAGAATTTTATCGTAGTACGTCGACACATATTAACACATTCATTTGTTTTTCAGCTGTCTCGAGCAGGTGTCCTGAGCGGCTGCCCAAACTGCTGCGCTGGGCTGCTGCGCTGAGCAACTGCCCGTGCTTCTGCGCTGAGCGGCTGCCCGAGCAGTTGTCTGCTGGAAGTCAAGTCCGAAGTAATCGACACCAAAGATTACCTTGTGTGCTGTCATGCAAAGGTGGTATCCGTGAGTTTTTTAAAGATATTCGACAGTTAATCTTCACAAATTGATATCGCGCGCTAGTTGTCTTTGGTATGCATTAATAGATAAAAATATCACTAAACTGTGCGAGTGAGATCTTGGTAAAGTATGTAAGGAATGGAATGTTTTTCTTTGTTTTCATTGCATTGTGTGGTGCGGGTGATGGAAGTCCAGAATTTTATCGTAGTATGTCGACAGATATTAACACATTCATTTGTTTTTCAGCTGTGCCGAGCAGGTATCCTGAGCGGCTGCCCAAACTGCTGCGCTGGGCTGCTGCGCTGAGCAACTGCCCGTGCTTCTGCGCTGAGCGGCCGCCCAAGCCGCTGTCCCGAGCAGTTGTCTGCTGGAAGTCAAGTCCGGAGTAATCGACACCAAAGAAAACCTTGTGTGCTGTCATGCCAAGGTGGTATCGTGAGTTTTTTGAGATATTCGACAGTTAATCTATACAAATTTATATCACGCGCTAGTTGTCTTTGGTATGCATTAATAAATAAAAATATCACTAAACTGTGCAAGTGAGATCTTGGTAAAGTATGTAAGCCATGGAATGTTCTTTGTTTTCATTGCATTGTGTGGTGCGGGTGATGGAAGTCCAGAATTTTATCGTAGTACGTCGACAGATATTAACACATTCATTTGTTTTTCAGCTGTCTCGAGCAGGTGTCCTGAGCGGCTGCCCAAACTGCTGCGCTGGGCTGCTGCGCTGAGCAACTGCCCGTGCTTCTGCGCTGAGCGGCTGCCCGAGCAGTTGTCTGCTGGAAGTCAAGTCCGAAGTAATCGACACCAAAGATTACCTTGTGTGCTGTCATGCAAAGGTGGTATCCGTGAGTTTTTTTAAGATATTCGACAGTTAATCTTCACAAATTGATATCGCGCGCTAGTTGTCTTTGGTATGCATTAATAGATAAAAATATCACTAAACTGTGCGAGTGAGATCTTGGTAAAGTATGTAAGGAATGGAATGTTTTTCTTTGTTTTCATTGCATTGTGTGGTGCGGGTGATGGAAGTCCAGAATTTTATCGTAGTATGTCGACAGATATTAACACATTCATTTGTTTTTCAGCTGTGCCGAGCAGGTATCCTGAGCGGCTGCCCAAACTGCTGCGCTGGTCTGCTGCGCTGAGCAACTGCCCGTGCTTCTGCGCTGAGCGGCCGCCCAAGCCGCTGTCCCGAGCAGTTGTCTGCTGGAAGTCAAGTCCGGAGTAATCGACACCAAAGAAAACCTTGTGTGCTGTCATGCAAAGGTAGTATCCGTGAGTTTTTTGAGACATTCGACAGTTAATCTTCACAAATTGATATCACGCGCTAGTTGTCTTTGGTATGCATTAATAAATATAAATATCACTAAACTGTGCGAGTGAGATCTTGGTAAAGTATATAAAGCATGGAATGTTTTTCTTTGTTTTCATTGCATTGTGTGATGCGGGTGATGGAAGTCCAGAATTTTATCGTAGAACGTCGACAGATATTAACACATTCATTTGTTTTTCAGCTGTCTTGAGCAGGTGTCCTGAGCGGCTGCCCAAACTGCTACGCTGGGCTGCTGCGCTAAACAACTGCCCGTGCTTCTGCGCTGAGCGGCCGCCCAAGCCGCTGTCCCGAGCAGTTGTCTGCTGGAAGTCAAGTCCGGAGTAATCGACACCAAAGATTACCTTGTGTGGTGTATGCAAAGGTGGTATCCGTGAGTTTTTGAGATATTCGACAGTTAATCTTCACAAATTGATATCACGCGCTAGTTGTCTTTGGTATGCATTAATAAATAAAAATATCACTAAACTGTGCGAGTGAGATCTTGGTAAAGTATGTAAGGCACGGAATGTTTTTCTTTGTTTTCATTGCATTGTGTGGTGCGGGTGATGGAAGTCCAGAATTTTATCGTAGTACGTCGACAGATATTAACACATTCATTTGTTTTTCAGCTGTCCCGAGCTGGTATCCTAAGCGGCTGCCCAAACTGCTGCGCAGGGCTGCTGCGCTGAGCAACTGCCCGTGCTTCTGCGCTGAGCGGCCGCCCAAGCCGCTGTCCCGAGCAGTTTTCTGCTGAAAGTCAAGTCCGGAGTAATCGACACCAAAGATTACCTTGTGTGGCGTATGCAAAGGTAGTATCCGCGAGTTTTTGAGATATTCGACAGTTAATCTTCACAAATTTATATCACGCGCTAGTTGTCTTTGGTATGCATTAATAAATAAAAATATCACTAAACTGTGCGAGTGAGATCTTGGTAAAGTATGTAAGGCATGGAATGTTCTTTGTTTTCATTGCATTGTGTGGTGCGGGTGATGCAAGTCCAGAATTTTATCGTAGTACGTCGACAGATATTAACACATTCATTTGTTTTTCAGCTGTCTCGAGCAGGTATCCTGAGCGGCTGCCCAAACTGCTGCGCTGGGCTGCTGCGCTGAGCAACTGCCCGTGCTTCTGCGCTGAGCGGCCGCCCAAGCCGCTGTCCCGAGCAGTTGTCTGCTGGAAGTCAAGTCCGGAGTAATCGACACCAAAGAAAACCTTGTGTGCTGTCATGCCAAGGTGGTATCGTGAGTTTTTTGAGATATTCGACAGTTAATCTTCACAAATTTATATCACGCGCTAGTTGTCTTTGGTATGCATTAATAAATAAAAATATCACTAAACTGTGCGAGTGAGATCTTGGTAAAGTATGTAAGGCATGGAATGTTTTTCTTTGTTTTCATTGCATTGTGTGGTGCGGGTGATGGAAGTCCAGAATTTTATC
The DNA here is from genome assembly GCA_917880725.1 of Selenia dentaria. Classification (NCBI taxonomy): domain Eukaryota; kingdom Metazoa; phylum Arthropoda; class Insecta; order Lepidoptera; family Geometridae; genus Selenia; species Selenia dentaria. Next base: position 10,050,073 of record OU862902.1, read on the forward strand.
GTAGTACGTCGACAGATATTAACACATTCATTTGTTTTTCAGCTGTCTCGAGCAGGTGTCCTGAGCGGCTGCCCAAACTGCTGCGCTGGGCTGCTGCGCTGAGCAACTGCCCGTGCTTCTGCGCTGAGCGGCTGCCCGAGCAGTTGTCTGCTGGAAGTCAAGTCCGAAGTAATCGACACCAAAGATTACCTTGTGTGCTGTCATGCAAAGGTGGTATCCGTGAGTTTTTTTAAGATATTCGACAGTTAATCTTCACAAATTGATATCGCGCGCTAGTTGTCTTTGGTATGCATTAATAAATAAAAATATCACTAAACTGTGCGAGTGAGATCTTGGTAAAGTATGTAAGGAATGGAATGTTTTTCTTTGTTTTCATTGCATTGTGTGGTGCGGGTGATGGAAGTCCAGAATTTTATCGTAGTATGTCGACAGATATTAACACATTCATTTGTTTTTCAGCTGTGCCGAGCAGGTATCCTGAGCGGCTGCCCAAACTGCTGCGCTGGTCTGCTGCGCTGAGCAACTGCCCGTGCTTCTGCGCTGAGCGGCCGCCCAAGCCGCTGTCCCGAGCAGTTGTCTGCTGGAAGTCAAGTCCGGAGTAATCGACACCAAAGAAAACCTTGTGTGCTGTCATGCCAAGGTGGTATCGTGAGTTTTTTGAGATATTCGACAGTTAATCTTCACAAATTTATATCACGCGCTAGTTGTCTTTGGTATGCATTAATAAATAAAAATATCACTAAACTGTGCGAGTGAGATCTTGGTAAAGTATGTAAGCCATGGAATGTTCTTTGTTTTCATTGCATTGTGTGGTGCGGGTAATGCAAGTCCGGAATTTTATCGTAGTACGTCGACAGATATTAACACATTCATTTGTTTTTCAGCTGTCCCGAGCAGGTATCCTGAGCAGCTGCCCAAACTGCTGCGCTGGGCTGCTGCGCTGAGCAACTGCCCGTGCTTCTGCGCTGAGCGGCCGCCCAAGCCGCTGTCCCGAGCAGTTGTCTGCTGGAAGTCAAGTCCGGAGTAATCGACACCAAAGATTACCTTGTGTGGTGTATGCAAAGGTGGTATCCGTGAGTTTTTGAGATATTCGACAGTTAATCTTCGCAAATTGATATCACGCGCTAGTTGTCTTTGGTATGCATTTATAAATAAAAGTATCACTAAACTGTGCGAGTGAGATCTTGGTAAAGTATGTAAGGCATGGAATGTTTTTCTTTGTTTTCATTGCATAGTGTGGTGCGGGTGATGGAAGTCCAGAATTTTATCGTAGTACGTCGACAGATATAAACACATTCATTTGTTTTTCAGCTGTCCCGAGCAGGTATCCTGAGCGGCTGCCCAAACTGCTAAGCTGGGCTGCTGCGCTGAGCAACTGCCCGTGCTGTTGCGCTGAGCGGCCGCCCAAGCCGCTGTCCCGAGCAGTTGTCTGCTGGAAGTCCAGTCCGAAGTAATCGACACCTAAGAAAACCTTGTGTGCTGTCATGCAAAGGTGGTATCCGTGAGTTTTTTGAGATATTCGACAGTAAATCTTCACAAATTGATATCACGCGCTAGTTGTCTTTGGTATGCATTAATAAATAAAAATATCACTAAACTGTGCGAGTGAGATCTTGGTAAAGTATGTAAGGCATGGAATGTTTTTCTTTGTTTTCATTGCATTGTGTGGTGCGGGTGATGGAAGTCCAGAATTTTATCGTAGTACGTCGACAGATATTAACACATTCATTTGTTTTTCAGCTGTCTCGAGCAGGTGTCCTGAGCGGCTGCCCAAACTGCTGCGCTGGGCTGCTGCGCTGAGCAACTGCCCGTGCTTCTGCGCTGAGCGGCTGCCCGAGCAGTTGTCTGCTGGAAGTCAAGTCCGAAGTAATCGACACCAAAGATTACCTTGTGTGCTGTCATGCAAAGGTGGTATCCGTGAGTTTTTTTAAGATATTCGACAGTTAATCTTCACAAATTGATATCGCGCGCTAGTTGTCTTTGGTATGCATTAATAAATAAAAATATCACTAAACTGTGCTAGTGAGATCTTGGTAAAGTATGTAAGGCATGGAATGTTTTTCTTTGTTTTCATTGCATAGTGTGGTGCGGGTGATGGAAGTCCAGAATTTTACCGTAGTACGTCGACAGATATTAACACATTCATTTGTTTTTCAGCTGTCCCGAGCAGGTATCCTGAGCGGCTGCCCAAACTGCTGCGCTGGGCTGCTGCGCTGAGCAACTGCCCGTGCTTCTGCGCTGAGCGGCCGCCCAAGCCGCTGTCCCGAGCAGTTGTCTGCTGGAAGTCAAGTCCGGAGTAATCGACACCAAAGAAAACCTTGTGTGCTGTCTGGCAAAGGTGGTATCCGTGAGTTTTTTAAGATATTCGACAGTTAATCTTCACAAATTGATATTACGCGCTAGTTGCCTTTGGTATGCATTAATAAATAAAAATATCACTAAACTGTGCGAGTGAGATCTTGGTAAAGTATGTAAGGCATGGAATGTTTTTCTTTGTTTTCATTGCATAGTGTGGTGCGGGTGATGGAAGTCCAGAATTTTATCGTAGTACGTCGACAGATATTAACACATTCATTTGTTTTCAAGCTGTCCCGAGCAGGTATCCTGAGCAGCTGCCCAAACTGCTGCGCTGGGCTGCTGCGCTGAGCAACTGCCCGTGCTACTGCGCTGAGCGGCCGCCCAAGCCGCTGTCCCGAGCAGTTGTCTGCTGGAAGTCAAGTCCGGAGTAATCGACACCAAAGAAAACCTTGTGTGCTGTCATGCAAAGGTGGTATCCGTGAGTTTTTTGAGATATTCGACAGTTAATCTTCACAAATTGATATCACGCGCTAGTTGTCTTTGATATGCATTAATATATAAAAATATCACTAAACTGTGCGAGTGAGATTTTGGTAAAGTATGTAAGGCATGGAATGTTTTTCTTTGTTTTTATTGCATTGTGTGGTGCGGGTGATGGAAGTCCAGAATTTTATCGTAGTACGTCGACAGATATTAACACATTCATTTGTTTTTCAGCTGTCCCGAGCAGGTATCCTGAGTGGCTGCCCAAACTGCTGTGCTGGGCTGCTGCGCTAAACAACTGCCCGTGCTTCTGCGCTGAGCGGCCGCCCAAGCCGCTGTCCCGAGCAGTTGTCTGCTGGAAGTCAAGTCCGGAGTAATCGACACCAAAGATTACCTTGTGTGGTGTATGCAAAGGTGGTATCCGTGAGTTTTTGAGATATTCGACAGTTAATCTTCACAAATTGATATCACGCGCTAGTTGTCTTTGGTATGCATTAATAAATAAAAATATCACTAAACTGTGCGAGTGAGATCTTGGTAAAGTATGTAAGGCATGGAATGTTTTTCTTTGTTTTCATTGCATTGTGTGGTGCGGGTGATGGAAGTTCAGAATTTTATCGTAGTACGTCGACAGATATTAACACATTCATTTGTTTTTCAGCTGTCTCGAGCAGGTATCTTGAGCGGCTGCCCAAACTGCTGCGCTGGGCTGCTGCGCTGAGTAACTGCCCGTGCTTCTGCGCTGAGCGGGCGCCTAAGCCGCTGTCCCGAGCAGTTGTCTGCTGGAAGTCAAGTCCGGAGTAATCAACACCAAAGAAAACCTTGTGCTGTCATGCAAAGGTGGTATCCCCGTGAGTTTTTGAGATATTCGACAGTTAATCTTCACAAATTTATATCACGCGCTAGTTGTCTTTGGTATGCATTAATAAATAAAAATATCACTAAACTGTGCGAGTGAGATCTTGGTAAAGTATGTAAGGCATGGAATGTTTTTCTTTGTTTTCATTGCATTGTGTGGTGCGGGTGATGGAAGTCCAGAATTTTATCGTAGTACGTCGACAGATATTAACACATTCATTTGTTTTTCAGCTGTCTCGAGCAGGTGTCCTGAGCGGCTGCCCAAACTGCTGCGCTGGGCTGCTGCGCTGAGCAACTGCCCGTGCTTCTGCGCTGAGCGGCTGCCCGAGCAGTTGTCTGCTGGAAGTCAAGTCCGAAGTAATCGACACCAAAGATTACCTTGTGTGCTGTCATGCAAAGGTGGTATCCGTGAGTTTTTTTAAGATATTCGACAGTTAATCTTCACAAATTGATATCGCGCGCTAGTTGTCTTTGGTATGCATTAATAAATAAAAATATCACTAAACTGTGCGAGTGAGATCTTGGTAAAGTATGTAAGGAATGGAATGTTTTTCTTTGTTTTCATTGCATTGTGTGGTGCGGGTGATGGAAGTCCAGAATTTTATCGTAGTATGTCGACAGATATTAACACATTCATTTGTTTTTCAGCTGTGCCGAGCAGGTATCCTGAGCGGCTGCCCAAACTGCTGCGCTGGTCTGCTGCGCTGAGCAACTGCCCGTGCTTCTGCGCTGAGCGGCCGCCCAAGCCGCTGTCCCGAGCAGTTGTCTGCTGGAAGTCAAGTCCGGAGTAATCGACACCAAAGAAAACCTTGTGTGCTGTCATGCCAAGGTGGTATCGTGAGTTTTTTGAGATATTCGACAGTTAATCTTCACAAATTTATATCACGCGCTAGTTGTCTTTGGTATGCATTAATAAATAAAAATATCACTAAACTGTGCGAGTGAGAGCTTGGTAAAGTATGTAAGGCATGGAATGTTCTTTGTTTTCATTGCATTGTGTGGTGCGGGTAATGCAAGTCCGGAATTTTATCGTAGTACGTCGACAGATATTAACACATTCATTTGTTTTTCAGCTGTCCCGAGCAGGTATCCTGAGCAGCTGCCCAAACTGCTGCGCTGGGCTGCTGCGCTGAGCAACTGCCCGGGCTTCTGCGCTGAGCGGCCGCCCAAGCCGCTGTCCCGAGCAGTTGTCTGCTGGAAGTCAAGTCCGGAGTAATCGACACCAAAGATTACCTTGTGTGCTGTCATGCAAAGGTGGTATCCGTGAGTTTTTTGAGATATTCGACAGTAAATCTTCACAAATTGATATCACGCGCTAGTTGTCTTTGGTATGCATTAATAAATAAAAATATCACTAAACTGTGCGAGTGAGATCTTGGTAAAGTATGTAAGGCATGGAATGTTTTTCTTTGTTTTCATTGCATTGTGTGGTGCGGGTGATGGAAATCCAGAATTTTATCGTAGTACGTCGACAGATATTAACACATTCATTTGTTTTTCAGCTGTCTCGAGCAGGTGTCCTGAGCGGCTGCCCAAACTGCTGCGCTGGGCTGCTGCGCTGAGCAACTGCCCGTGCTTCTGCGCTGAGCGGCTGCCCGAGCAGTTGTCTGCTGGAAGTCAAGTCCGAAGTAATCGACACCAAAGATTACCTTGTGTGCTGTCATGCAAAGGTGGTATCCGTGAGTTTTTTTAAGATATTCGACAGTTAATCTTCACAAATTGATATCGCGCGCTAGTTGTCTTTGGTATGCATTAATAAATAAAAATATCACTAAACTGTGCTAGTGAGATCTTGGTAAAGTATGTAAGGCATGGAATGTTTTTCTTTGTTTTCATTGCATAGTGTGGTGCGGGTGATGGAAGTCCAGAATTTTACCGTAGTACGTCGACAGATATTAACACATTCATTTGTTTTTCAGCTGTCCCGAGCAGGTATCCTGAGCGGCTGCCCAAACTGCTGCGCTGGGCTGCTGCGCTGAGCAACTGCCCGTGCTTCTGCGCTGAGCGGCCGCCCAAGCCGCTGTCCCGAGCAGTTGTCTGCTGGAAGTCAAGTCCGGAGTAATCGACACCAAAGAAAACCTTGTGTGCTGTCATGCAAAGGTGGTATCCGTGAGTTTTTTGAGATATTCGACAGTTAATCTTCACAAATTGATATCACGCGCTAGTTGTCTTTGGTATGCATTAATATATAAAAATATCACTAAACTGTGCGAGTGAGATTTTGGTAAAGTATGTAAGGCATGGAATGTTTTTCTTTGTTTTTATTGCATTGTGTGGTGCGGGTGATGGAAGTCCAGAATTTTATCGTAGTACGTCGACAGATATTAACACATTCATTTGTTTTTCAGCTGTCCCGAGCAGGTATCCTGAGTGGCTGCCCAAACTGCTGTGCTGGGCTGCTGCGCTAAACAACTGCCCGTGCTTCTGCGCTGAGCGGCCGCCCAGCCGCTGTCCCGAGCAGTTGTCTGCTGGAAGTCAAGTCCGGAGTAATCGACACCAAAGATTACCTTGTGTGGTGTATGCAAAGGTGGTATCCGTGAGTTTTTGAGATATTCGACAGTTAATCTTCACAAATTGATATCACGCGCTAGTTGTCTTTGGTATGCATTAATAAATAAAAATATCACTAAACTGTGCGAGTGAGATCTTGGTAAAGTATGTAAGGCATGGAATGTTTTTCTTTGTTTTCATTGCATTGTGTGGTGCGGGTGATGGAAGTCCAGAATTTTATCGTAGTACGTCGACAGATATTAACACATTCATTTGTTTTTCAGCTGTCTCGAGCAGGTATCTTGAGCGGCTGCCCAAACTGCTGCGCTGGGCTGCTGCGCTGAGTAACTGCCCGTGCTTCTGCGCTGAGCGGGCGCCTAAGCCGCTGTCCCGAGCAGTTGTCTGCTGGAAGTCAAGTCCGGAGTAATCAACACCAAAGAAAACCTTGTGCTGTCATGCAAAGGTGGTATCCCCGTGAGTTTTTGAGATATTCGACAGTTAATCTTCACAAATTGATATCACGCGCTAGTTGTCTTTGGTATGCATTAATAAATAAAAATATCACTAAACTGTGCGAGTGAGATCTTGGTAAAGTATGTAAGGCACGGAATGTTTTTCTTTGTTTTCATTGCATTGTGTGGTGCGGGTGATGGAAGTCCAGAATTTTATCGTAGTACGTCGACAGATATTAACACATTCATTTGTTTTTCAGCTGTCCCGAGCTGGTATCCTAAGCGGCTGCCCAAACTGCTGCGCAGGGCTGCTGCGCTGAGCAACTGCCCGTGCTTCTGCGCTGAGCGGCCGCCCAAGCCGCTGTCCCGAGCAGTTTTCTGCTGAAAGTCAAGTCCGGAGTAATCGACACCAAAGATTACCTTGTGTGGCGTATGCAAAGGTAGTATCCGCGAGTTTTTGAGATATTCGACAGTTAATCTTCACAAATTTATATCACGCGCTAGTTGTCTTTGGTATGCATTAATAAATAAAAATATCACTAAACTGTGCGAGTGAGATCTTGGTAAAGTATGTAAGGCATGGAATGTTCTTTGTTTTCATTGCATTGTGTGGTGCGGGTGATGCAAGTCCAGAATTTTATCGTAGTACGTCGACAGATATTAACACATTCATTTGTTTTTCAGCTGTCTCGAGCAGGTATCCTGAGCGGCTGCCCAAACTGCTGCGCTGGGCTGCTGCGCTGAGCAACTGCCCGTGCTTCTGCGCTGAGCGGCCGCCCAAGCCGCTGTCCCGAGCAGTTGTCTGCTGGAAGTCAAGTCCGGAGTAATCGACACCAAAGAAAACCTTGTGTGCTGTCATGCCAAGGTGGTATCGTGAGTTTTTTGAGATATTCGACAGTTAATCTTCACAAATTTATATCACGCGCTAGTTGTCTTTGGTATGCATTAATAAATAAAAATATCACTAAACTGTGCGAGTGAGATCTTGGTAAAGTATGTAAGGAATGGAATGTTTTTCTTTGTTTTCATTGCATTATGTGGTGCGGGTGATGGAAGTCCAGAATTTTATCGTAGTATGTCGACAGATATTAACACATTCATTTGTTTTTCAGCTGTGCCGAGCAGGTATCCTGAGCGGCTGCCCAAACTGCTGCGCTGGTCTGCTGCGCTGAGCAACTGCCCGTGCTTCTGCGCTGAGCGGCCGCCCAAGCCGCTGTCCCGAGCAGTTGTCTGCTGGAAGTCAAGTCCGGAGTAATCGACACCAAAGAAAACCTTGTGTGCTGTCATGCAAAGGTAGTATCCGTGAGTTTTTTGAGATATTCGACAGTTAATCTTCACAAATTGATATCACGCGCTAGTTGTCTTTGGTATGCATTAATAAATAAAAATATCACTAAACTGTGCGAGTGAGATCTTGGTAAAGTATGTAAGGCATGGAATGTTTTTCTTTGTTTTCATTGCATTGTGTGGTGCGGGTGATGCAAGTCCAGAATTTTATCGTAGTACGTCGACAGATATTAACACATTCATTTGTTTTTCAGCTGTCTCGAGCAGGTGTCCTGAGCGGCTGCCCAAACTGCTGCGCTGGGCTGCTGCGCTGAGCAACTGCCCGTGCTTCTGCGCTGAGCGGCTGCCCGAGCAGTTGTCTGCTGGAAGTCAAGTCCGGAGTAATCGACACCAAAGAAAACCTTGTGTGCTGTCATGCAAAGGTGGTATCCGTGAGTTTTTTTAAGATATTCGACAGTTAATCTTCACAAATTGATATCGCGCGCTAGTTGTCTTTGGTATGCATTAATAAATAAAAATATCACTAAACTGTGCTAGTGAGATCTTGGTAAAGTATGTAAGGCATGGAATGTTTTTCTTTGTTTTCATTGCATAGTGTGGTGCGGGTGATGGAAGTCCAGAATTTTACCGTAGTACGTCGACAGATATTAACACATTCATTTGTTTTTCAGCTGTCCCGAGCAGGTATCCTGAGCGGCTGCCCAAACTGCTGCGCTGGGCTGCTGCGCTGAGCAACTGCCCGTGCTTCTGCGCTGAGCGGCCGCCCAAGCCGCTGTCCCGAGCAGTTGTCTGCTGGAAGTCCAGTCCGGAGTAATCGACACCAAAGAAAACCTTGTGTGCTGTCTGGCAAAGGTGGTATCCGTGAGTTTTTTAAGATATTCGACAGTTAATCTTCACAAATTGATATTACGCGCTAGTTGCCTTTGGTATGCATTAATAAATAAAAATATCACTAAACTGTGCGAGTGAGATCTTGGTAAAGTATGTAAGGCATGGAATGTTTTTCTTTGTTTTCATTGCATAGTGTGGTGCGGGTGATGGAAGTCCAGAATTTTATCGTAGTACGTCGACAGATATTAACACATTCATTTGTTTTTCAGCTGTCCCGAGCAGGTATCCTGAGCAGCTGCCCAAACTGCTGCGCTGGGCTGCTGCGCTGAGCAACTGCCCGTGCTTCTGCGCTGAGCGGCCGCCCAAGCCGCTGTCCCGAGCAGTTGTCTGCTGGAAGTCAAGTCCGGAGTAATCGACACCAAAGAAAACCTTGTGTGCTGTCATGCCAAGGTGGTATCGTGAGTTTTTTGAGATATTCGACAGTTAATCTTCACAAATTTATATTACGCGCTAGTTGTCTTTGGTATGCATTAATAAATAAAAATATCACTAAACTGTGCGAGTGAGATCTTGGTAAAGTATGTAAGGCATGGAATGTTTTTCTTTGTTTTTATTGCATTGTGTGGTGCGGGTGATGGAAGTCCAGAATTTTATCGTAGTACGTCGACAGATATTAACACATTCATTTGTTTTTCAGCTGTCCCGAGCAGGTATCCTGAGTGGCTGCCCAAACTGCTGTGCTGGGCTGCTGCGCTAAACAACTGCCCGTGCTTCTGCGCTGAGCGGCCGCCCAAGCCGCTGTCCCGAGCAGTTGTCTGCTGGAAGTCAAGTCCGGAGTAATCGACACCAAAGAAAACCTTGTGTGCTGTCATGCCAAGGTGGTATCGTGAGTTTTTTGAGATATTCGACAGTTAATCTTCACAAATTTATATCACGCGCTAGTTGTCTTTGGTATGCATTAATAAATAAAAATATCACTAAACTGTGCGAGTGAGATCTTGGTAAAGTATGTAAGGCATGGAATGTTTTTCTTTGTTTTCATTGCATTGTGTGGTGCGGGTGATGGAAGTCCAGAATTTTATCGTAGTACGTCGACAGATATTAACACATTCATTTGTTTTTCAGCTGTCTCGAGCAGGTGTCCTGAGCGGCTGCCCAAACTGCTGCGCTGGGCTGCTGCGCTGAGCAACTGCCCGTGCTTCTGCGCTGAGCGGCTGCCCGAGCAGTTGTCTGCTGGAAGTCAAGTCCGAAGTAATCGACACCAAAGATTACCTTGTGTGCTGTCATGCAAAGGTGGTATCCGTGAGTTTTTTTAAGATATTCGACAGTTAATCTTCACAAATTGATATCGCGCGCTAGTTGTCTTTGGTATGCATTAATAAATAAAAATATCACTAAACTGTGCTAGTGAGATCTTGGTAAAGTATGTAAGGAATGGAATGTTTTTCTTTGTTTTCATTGCATTGTGTGGTGCGGGTGATGGAAGTCCAGAATTTTATCGTAGTATGTCGACAGATATTAACACATTCATTTGTTTTTCAGCTGTGCCGAGCAGGTATCCTGAGCGGCTGCCCAAACTGCTGCGCTGGTCTGCTGCGCTGAGCAACTGCCCGTGCTTCTGCGCTGAGCGGCCGCCCAAGCCGCTGTCCCGAGCAGTTGTCTGCTGGAAGTCAAGTCCGGAGTAATCGACACCAAAGAAAACCTTGTGTGCTGTCATGCAAAGGTAGTATCCGTGAGTTTTTTGAGATATTCGACAGTTAATCTTCACAAATTGATATCACGCGCTAGTTGTCTTTGGTATGCATTAATAAATATAAATATCACTAAACTGTGCGAGTGAGATCTTGGTAAAGTATATAAAGCATGGAATGTTTTTCTTTGTTTTCATTGCATTGTGTGATGCAGGTGATGGAAGTCCAGAATTTTATCGTAGAACGTCGACAGATATTAACACATTCATTTGTTTTTCAGCTGTCTCGAGCAGGTGTCCTGAGCGGCTGCCCAAACTGCTACGCTGGGCTGCTGCGCTAAACAACTGCCCGTGCTTCTGCGCTGAGCGGCCGCCCAAGCCGCTGTCCCGAGCAGTTGTCTGCTGGAAGTCAAGTCCGGAGTAATCGACACCAAAGATTACCTTGTGTGGTGTATGCAAAGGTGGTATCCGTGAGTTTTTGAGATATTCGACAGTTAATCTTCGCAAATTGATATCACGCGCTAGTTGTCTTTGGTATGCATTTATAAATAAAAGTATCACTAAACTGTGCGAGTGAGATGTTGGTAAAGTATGTAAGGCATGGAATGTTTTTCTTTGTTTTCATTGCATAGTGTGGTGCGGGTGATGGAAGTCCAGAATTTTATCGTAGTACGTCGACAGATATAAACACATTCATTTGTTTTTCAGCTGTCCCGAGCAGGTATCCTGAGCGGCTGCCCAAACTGCTAAGCTGGGCTGCTGCGCTGAGCAACTGCCCGTGCTGTTGCGCTGAGCGGCCGCCCAAGCCGCTGTCCCGAGCAGTTGTCTGCTGGAAGTCCAGTCCGAAGTAATCGACACCAAAGAAAACCTTGTGTGCTGTCATGCAAAGGTGGTATCCGTGAGTTTTTTGAGATATTCGACAGTTAATCTTCACAAATTGATATCACGCGCTAGTTGTCTTTGGTATGCATTAATAAATAAAAATATCACTAAACTGTGCGAGTGAGATCTTGGTAAAGTATGTAAGGCATGGAATGTTTTTCTTTGTTTTCATTGCATTGTGTGGTGCGGGTGATGGAAGTCCAGAATTTTATCGTTGTACGTCGACAGATATTAACACATTCATTTGTTTTTCAGCTGTCTCGAGCAGGTGTCCTGAGCGGCTGCCCAAACTGCTGCGCTGGGCTGCTGCGCTGAGCAACTGCCCGTGCTTCTGCGCTGAGCGGCTGCCCGAGCAGTTGTCTGCTGGAAGTCAAGTCCGAAGTAATCGACACCAAAGATTACCTTGTGTGCTGTCATGCAAAGGTGGTATCCGTGAGTTTTTTTAAGATATTCGACAGTTAATCTTCACAAATTGATATCGCGCGCTAGTTGTCTTTGGTATGCATTAATAAATAAAAATATCACTAAACTGTGCTAGTGAGATCTTGGTGTAAGGCATGGAATGTTTTTCTTTGTTTTTATTGCATAGTGTGGTGCGGGTGATGGAAGTCCAGAATTTTATCGTAGTACGTCGACAGATATTAACACATTCATTTGTTTTTCAGCTGTCCTGAGCAGGTATCCTGAGCGGCTGCCCAAACTGCTGCGCTGGGCTGCTGCGCTGAGCAACTGCCCGTGCTTCTGCGCTGAGCGGCCGCCCAAGCCGCTGTCCCGAGCAGTTGTCTGCTGGAAGTCAAGTCCGGAGTAATCAACACCAAAGAAAACCTTGTGTGCTGTCATGCAAAGGTGGTATCCCCGTGAGTTTTTTGAGATATTTGACAGTTAATCTTTACAAATTGATATCACGCGCTAGTTGTCTTTGGTATGCATTAATAAATAAAAATATCACTTAACTGTGCGAGTGAGATCTTGGTAAAGTATGTAAGGCATGGAATGTTTTTCTTTGTTTTCATTGCATTGTGTGGTGCGGGTGATGGAAGTCCAGAATTTTATCGTAGTACGTCGACAGATATTAACACATTCATTTGTTTTTCAGCTGTCTCGAGCAGGTATCCTGAGCGGCTGCCCAAACTGCTGCGCAGGGCTGCTGCGCTGAGCAACTGCCCGTGCTTCTGCGCTGAGCGGCCGCCCAAGCCGCTGTCCCGAGCAGTTTTCTGCTGGAAGTCAAGTCCGGAGTAATCGACACCAAAGAAAACCTTGTGTGCTGTCATGCCAAGGTGGTATCGTGAGTTTTTTGAGATATTCGACAGTTAATCTTCACAAATTTATATCACGCGCTAGTTGTCTTTGGTATGCATTAATAAATAAAAATATCACTAAACTGTGCGAGTGAGATCTTGGTAAAGTATGTAAGGCATGGAATGTTCTTTGTTTTCATTGCATTGTGTGGTGCGGGTGATGCAAGTCCAGAATTTTATCGTAGTACGTCGACAGATATTAACACATTCATTTGTTTTTCAGCTGTCTCGAGCAGGTATCCTGAGCGGCTGCCCAAACTGCTGCGCTTGGCTGCTGCGCTGAGCAATTGCCCGTGCTTCTGCGCTGAGCGGCCGCCCAAGCCGCTGTCCCGAGCAGTTGTCTGCTGGAAGTCAAGTCCGGAGTAATCGACACCAAAGAAAACCTTGTGTGCTGTCATGCCAAGGTGGTATCGTGAGTTTTTTGAGATATTCGACAGTTAATCTTCACAAATTTATATTACGCGCTAGTTGTCTTTGGTATGCATTAATAAATAAAAATATCACTAAACTGTGCGAGTGAGATCTTGGTAAAGTATGTAAGGCATGGAATGTTTTTCTTTGTTTTCATTGCATAGTGTGGTGCGGGTGATGGAAGTCCAGAATTTTATCGTAGTACGTCGACAGATATTAACACATTCATTTGTTTTTCAGCTGTCCCGAGCAGGTATCCTGAGCTGCTGCGCTGGGCTGCTGCGCTGAGCAACTGCCCGTGCTTCTGCGCTGAGCGGCCGCCCAAGCCGCTGTCCCGAGCAGTTGTCTGCTGGAAGTCAAGTCCGGAGTAATCAACACCAAAGAAAACCTTGTGTGCTGTCATGCAAAGGTGGTATCCCCGTGAGTTTTTTGAGATATTTGACAGTTAATCTTCACAAATTGATATCACGCGCTAGTTGTCTTTGGTATGCATTAATAAATAAAAATATCACTAAACTGTGCGAGTGAGATCTTGGTAAAGTATGTAAGGCATGGAATGTTTTTCTTCGTTTTCATTGCATAGTGTGGTGCGAGTGATGGAAGTCCAGAATTTTATCGTAGTACGTCGACAGATATTAACACATTCATTTGTTTTTCAGCTGTCCCGAGCAGGTATCCTGAGCGGCTGCCCAAACTGCTGCGCTGGGCTGCTGCGCTAAGCAACTGCCCGTGCTTCTGCGCTGAGCGGCCGCCCAAGCCGCTGTCCCGAGCAGTTTTCTGCTGAAAGTCAAGTCCGGAGTAATCGACACCAAAGATTACCTTGTGTGGCGTATGCAAAGGTAGTATCCGCGAGTTTTTGAGATATTCGACAGTTAATCTTCACAAATTTATATCACGCGCTAGTTGTCTTTGGTATGCATTAATAAATAAAAATATCACTAAACTGTGCGAGTGAGATCTTGGTAAAGTATGTAAGGCATGGAATGTTCTTTGTTTTCATTGCATTGTGTGGTGCGGGTGATGCAAGTCCAGAATTTTATCGTAGTACGTCGACAGATATTAACACATTCATTTGTTTTTCAGCTGTCTCGAGCAGGTATCCTGAGCGGCTGCCCAAACTGCTGCGCTGGGCTGCTGCGCTGAGCAACTGCCCGTGCTTCTGCGCTGAGCGGCCGCCCAAGCCGCTGTCCCGAGCAGTTGTCTGCTGGAAGTCCAGTCCGGAGTAATCGACACCAAAGAAAACCTTGTGTGCTGTCATGCAAAGGTGGTATCCGTGAGTTTTTTGAGATATTCGACAGTTAATCTTCACAAATTGATATCACGCGCTAGTTGCCTTTGGTATGCATTAATAAATAAATATATCACTAAACTGTGCGAGTGAGATCTTGGTAAAGTATGTAAGGCATGGAATGTTTTTCTTTGTTTTCATTGCATAGTGTGGTGCGGGTGATGGAAGTCCAGAATTTTATCGTAGTACGTCGACAGATATTACCACATTCATTTGTTTTTCAGCTGTCCCGAGCAGGTATCCTGAGCGGCTGCCCAAACTGCTGCGCTGGGCTGCTGCGCTGAGCAACTGCCCGTGCTTCTGCGCTGAGCGGCCGCCCAAGCCGCTGTCCCGAGCAGTTGTCTGCTGGAAGTCCAGTCCGGAGTAATCGACACCAAAGGAAACCTTGTGTGCTGTCTGGCAAAGGTGGTATCCGTGAGTTTTTTAAGATATTCGACAGTTAATCTTCACAAATTGATATTACGCGCTAGTTGCCTTTGGTATGCATTAATAAATAAAAATATCACTAAACTGTGCGAGTGAGATCTTGGTAAAGTATGTAAGGCATGGAATGTTTTTCTTTGTTTTCATTGCATAGTGTGGTGCGGGTGATGGAAGTCCAGAATTTTATCATAGTACGTCGACAGATATTAACACATTCATTTGTTTTTCAGCTGTCCCGAGCAGGTATCCTGAGCGGCTGCCCAAACTGCTGCGCTGGGCTGCTGCGCTGAGCAACTGCCCGTGCTTCTGCGCTGAGCGGCCGCCCAAGCCGCTGTCCCGAGCAGTTGTCTGCTGGAAGTCCAGTCCGGAGTAATCGACACCAAAGAAAACCTTGTGTGCTGTCGTGCAAAGGTGGTATCCGTGAGTTTTTTGAGATATTCGACAGTTAATCTTTACAAATTGATATCACGCGCTAGTTGCCTTTGGTATGCATTAATAAATAAAAATATCACTAAACTGTGCGAGTGAGATCTTGGTAAAGTATGTAAGGAATGGAATGTTTTTCGTTGTTTTCATTGCATTGTGTGGTGCGAGTGATGGAAGTCCAGAATTTTATCGTAGTACATCGACAGATATTAACACATTCATTTGTTTTTCAGCTGTCTCGAGCAGGTATCCTGAGTGGCTGCCCAAACTGCTGCGCTGGGCTGCTGCGCTGAGCAACTGCCCGTGCTTCTGCGCTGAGCGGCCGCCCAAGCCGCTGTCCCGAGCAGATGTCTGCTGGAAGTCAAGTCCGGAGTAATCGACACCAAAGATTACCTTGTGTGGTGTATGCAAAGGTGGTATCGTAAGTTTGTTGAGACATTCGACAGTTAATCTTCACAAATTGATATCACGCGCTAGTTGTCTTTGGTATGCATTAATAAATAAAAATATCACTAAACTGTGCGAGTGAGATCTTGGTAAAGTATGTAAGGCATGGAATGTTTTTCTTTGTTTTCATTGCATAGTGTGGTGCGGGTGATGGAAGTCCAGAATTTTATCGTTGTACGTCGACAGATATTAACACATTCATTTGTTTTTCAGCTGTCCCGAGCAGGTATCCTGAGTGGCTGCCCAAACTGCTGCGCTGGGCTGCTGCGCTGAGCAACTGCCCGTGCTTCTGCGCTGAGCGGCCGCCCAAGCCGCTGTCCCGAGCAGTTGTCTGCTGGAAGTCAAGTCCGGAGTAATCGACACCAAAGAAAACCTTGTGTGCTGTCATGCCAAGGTGGTATCGTGAGTTTTTTGAGATATTCGACAGTTAATTTTCACAAATTTATATCACGCGCTAGTTGTCTTTGGTATGCATTAATAAATAAAAATATCACTAAACTGTGCGAGTGAGATCTTGGTAAAGTATGTAAGGCATGGAATGTTCTTTGTTTTCATTGCATTGTGTGGTGCGGGTAATGGAAGTCCAGAATTTTATCGTAGTACGTCGACAGATATAAACACATTCATTTGTTTTTCAGCTGTCCCGAGCAGGTATCCTGAGCGGCTGCCCAAACTGCTGCGCTGGGCTGCTGCGCTGAGCAACTGCCCGTGCTTCTGCGCTGAGCGGCCGCCCAAGCCGCTGTCCCGAGCAGTTGTCTGCTGGAAGTCCAGTCTGGAGTAATCGACACCAAAGAAAACCTTCTGTGCTGTCATGCAAAGGTGGTATCCGTGAGTTTTTTGAGATATTCGACAGTTAATCTTCACAAATTGATATCACGCGCTAGTTGTCTTTGGTATGCATTAATAAATAAAAATATCAATAAACTGTGCGAGTGAGATCTTGGTAAAGTATGTAAGGAATGGAATGTTTTTCGTTGTTTTCATTGCATAGTGTGGTGCGGGTGATGGAAGTCCAGAATTTTATCGTAGTACGTCGACAGATATTAACACATTCATTTGTTTTTTAGCTGTCCCGAGCAGGTATCCTGAGCGGCTGCCCAAACTGCTGCGCTGGGCTGCTGCGCTGAGCAACTGCCCGTGCTTCTGCGCTGAGCGGCCGCCCAAGCCGCTGTCCCGAGCAGTTGTCTGCTGGAAGTCCAGTCCGGAGTAATCGACACCAAAGAAAACCTTGTGTGCTGTCTGGCAAAGGTGGTATCCGTGAGTTTTTTAAGATATTCGACAGTTAATCTTCACAAATTGATATTACGCGCTAGTTGCCTTTGGTATGCATTAATAAATAAAAATATCACTAAACTGTGCGAGTGAGATCTTGGTAAAGTATGTAAGGCATGGAATGTTTTTCTTTGTTTTCATTGCATAGTGTGGTGCGGGTGATGGAAGTCCAGAATTTTATCGTAGTACGTCGACAGATATTAACACATTCATTTGTTTTTCAGCTGTCCCGAGCAGGTATCCTGAGCGGCTGCCCAAACTGCTGCGCTGGGCTGCTGCGCTGAGCAACTGCCCGTGCTTCTGCGCTGAGCGGCCGCCCAAGCCGCTGTCCCGAGCAGTTGTCTGCTGGAAGTCCAGTCCGGAGTAATCGACACCAAAGAAAACCTTGTGTGCTGTCATGCAAAGGTGGTATCCGTGAGTTTTTTGAGATATTCGACAGTTAATCTTCACAAATTGATATCACGCGCTAGTTGCCTTTGGTATGCATTAATAAATAAATATATCACTAAACTGTGCGAGTGAGATCTTGGTAAAGTATGTAAAGCATGGAATGTTTTTCTTTGTTTTCATTGCATTGTGTGGTGCGGGTGATGGAAGTCCAGAATTTTATTGTAGAACGTCGACAGATATTAACACATTCATTTGTTTTTCAGCTGTCTCGAGCAGGTGTCCTGAGCAACTGCCCGTGCTTCTGCGCTGAGCGGCCGCCCAAGCCGCTGTCCCGAGCAGTTGTCTGCTGGAAGTCCAGTCCGGAGTAATCGACACCAAAGAAAACCTTGTGTGCTGTCATGCAAAGGTGGTATCCGTGAGTTTTTTGAGATATTCGACAGTTAATCTTCACAAATTGATATCACGCGCTAGTTGCCTTTGGTATGCATTAATAAATAAATATATCACTAAACTGTGCGAGTGAGATCTTGGTAAAGTATGTAAAGCATGGAATGTTTTTCTTTGTTTTCATTGCATTGTGTGGTGCGGGTGATGGAAGTCCAGAATTTTATCGTAGAACGTCGACAGATATTAACACATTCATTTGTTTTTCAGCTGTCTCGAGCAGGTGTCCTGAGCGGCTGCCCAAACTGCTGTGCTGGGCTGCTGCGCTGAGCAACTGCCCGTGCTTCTGCGCTAAGCGGCCGCCCAAGCCGCTGTCCCGAGCAGTTGTCTGCTGGAAGTAAAGTCCGGAGTAATCGACACCAAAGATTACCTTGTGTGGTGTATGCAAAGGTGGTATCCGTGAGTTTTTGAGATATTCGACAGTTAATCTTCGCAAATTGATATCACGCGCTAGTTGTCTTTGGTATGAATTAATAAATAAAAATATCACTAAACTGTGCGAGTGAGATCTTGGTAAAGTATGTAAGGCATGGAATGTTTTTCTTTGTTTTCATTGCATAGTGTGGTGCGGGTGATGGAAGTCCAGAATTTTATCGTAGTACGTCGACAGATATTAACACATTCATTTGTTTTTCAGCTGTCCCGAGCAGGTGTCCTGAGCGGCTGCCCAAACTGCTGCGCTGGGCCGCTGCGCTGAGCAACTGCCCGTGCTTCTGCGCTGAGCGGCCGCCCAAGCCGCTGTCCCGAGCAGTTGTCTGCTGGAAGTCAAGTCCGGAGTAATCGACACCAAAGAAAACCTTGTGTGCTGTCTGGCAAAGGTGGTATCCGTGAGTTTTTTGAGATATTCGACAGTTAATCTTCACAAATTGATATCACGCGCTAGTTGTCTTTGGTATGCATTAATAAATAAAAATATCACTAAACTGTGCGAGTGAGATCTTGGTAAAGTATGTAAGGCATGGAATGTTTTTCTTTGTTTTCATTGCATAGTGTGGTGCGGGTGATGGAAGTCCAGAATTTTATCGTAGTACGTCGACAGATATTAACACATTCATTTGTTTTTCAGCTGTCTCGAGCAGGTGTCCTGAGCGGCTGCCCAAACTGCTGCGCTGGGCTGCTGCGCTGAGCAACTGCCCGTGCTTCTGCGCTGAGCGGCTGCTCGAGCAGTTGTCTGCTGGAAGTCAAGTCCGGAGTAATCGACACCAAAGAAAACCTTGTGTGCTGTCTGGCAAAGGTGGTATCCGTGAGTTTTTTAAGATATTCGACAGTTAATCTTCACAAATTGATATTACGCGCTAGTTGCCTTTGGTATGCATTAATAAATAAAAATATCACTAAACTGTGCGAGTGAGATCTTGGTAAAGTATGTAAGGCATGGAATGTTTTTCTTTGTTTTCATTGCATAGTGTGGTGCGGGTGATGGAAGTCCAGAATTTTATCGTAGTACGTCGACAGATATTAACACATTCATTTGTTTTTCAGCTGTCCCGAGCAGGTATCCTGAGCGGCTGCCCAAACTGCTGCGCTGGGCTGCTGCGCTGAGCAACTGCCCGTGCTTCTGCGCTGAGCGGCCGCCCAAGCCGCTGTCCCGAGCAGTTGTCTGCTGGAAGTCCAGTCCGGAGTAATCGACACCAAAGAAAACCTTGTGTGCTGTCATGCAAAGGTGGTATCCGTGAGTTTTTTGAGATATTCGACAGTTAATCTTCGCAAATTGATATCACGCGCTAGTTGTCTTTGGTATGAATTAATAAATAAAAATATCACTAAACTGTGCGAGTGAGATCTTGGTAAAATATGTAAGGCATGGAATGTTTTTCTTTGTTTTCATTGCATAGTGTGGTGCGGGTGATGGAAGTCCAGAATTTTATCATAGTACGTCGACAGATATTAACACATTCATTTGTTTTTCAGCTGTCCCGAGCAGGTGTCCTGAGCGGCTGCCCAAACTGCTGCGCTGGGCCGCTGCGCTGAGCAACTGCCCGTGCTTCTGCGCTGAGCGGCCGCCCAAGCCGCTGTCCCGAGCAGTTGTCTGCTGGAAGTCAAGTCCGGAGTAATCGACACCAAAGAAAACCTTGTGTGCTGTCATGCCAAGGTGGTATCGTGAGTTTTTTGAGATATTCGACAGTTAATCTTCACAAATTGATATCACGCGCTAGTTGTCTTTGGTATGAATTAATAAATAAAAATATCACTAAACTGTGCGAGTGAGATCTTGGTAAAGTATGTAAGGCATGGAATGTTTTTCTTTGTTTTCATTGCATTGTGTGGTGCGGGTGATGGAAGTCCAGAATTTTATCGTAGTACGTCGACAGATATTAACACATTTATTTGTTTTTCAGCTGTCTCGAGCAGGTGTCCTGAGCGGCTGCCCAAACTGCTGCGCTGGGCTGCTGCGCTGAGCAACTGCCCGTGCTTCTGCACTGAGCGGCTGCCCGAGCAGTTGTCTGCTGGAAGTCAAGTCCGGAGTAATCGACACCAAAGAAAACCTTGTGTGCTGTCTGGCAAAGGTGGTATCCGTGAGTTTTTTAAGATATTCGACAGTTAATCTTCACAAATTGATATTACGCGCTAGTTGCCTTTGGTATGCATTAATAAATAAAAATATCACTAAACTGTGCGAGTGAGATCTTGGTAAAGTATGTAAGGCATGGAATGTTTTTCTTTGTTTTCATTGCATAGTGTGGTGCGGGTGATGGAAGTCCAGAATTTTATCGTAGTACGTCGACAGATATTAACACATTCATTGGTTTTTCAGCTGTCCCGAGCAGGTATCCTGAGCGGCTGCCCAAACTGCTGCGCTGGGCTGCTGCGCTGAGCAACTGCCCGTGCTTCTGCGCTGAGCGGCCGCCCAAGCCGCTGTCCCGAGCAGTTGTCTGCTGGAAGTCCAGTCCGGAGTAATCGACACCAAAGAAAACCTTGTGTGCTGTCATGCAAAGGTGGTATCCGTGAGTTTTTTGAGATATTCGACAGTTAATCTTCACAAATTGATATCACGCGCTAGTTGCCTTTGGTATGCATTAATAAATAAAAATATCACTAAACTGTGCGAGTGAGATCTTGGTAAAGTATGTAAAGCATGGAATGTTTTTCTTTGTTTTCATTGCATTGTGTGGTGCGGGTGATGGAAGTCCAGAATTTTATCGTAGAACGTCGACAGATATTAACACATTCATTTGTTTTTCAGCTGTCTCGAGCAGGTGTCCTGAGCGGCTGCCCAAACTGCTGCGCTGGGCTGCTGCGCTGAGCAACTGCCCGTGCTTCTGCGCTAAGCGGCCGCCCAAGCCGCTGTCCCGAGCAGTTGTCTGCTGGAAGTAAAGTCCGGAGTAATCGACACCAAAGATTACCTTGTGTGGTGTATGCAAAGGTGGTATCCGTGAGTTTTTGAGATATTCGACAGTTAATCTTCGCAAATTGATATCACGCGCTAGTTGTCTTTGGTATGAATTAATAAATAAAAATATCACTAAACTGTGCGAGTGAGATCTTGGTAAAATATGTAAGGCATGGAATGTTTTTCTTTGTTTTCATTGCATAGTGTGGTGCGGGTGATGGAAGTCCAGAATTTTATCGTAGTACGTCGACAGATATTAACACATTCATTTGTTTTTCAGCTGTCCCGAGCAGGTATCCTGAGCGGCTGCCCAAACTGCTGCGCTGGGCTGCTGCGCTGAGCAACTGCCCGTGCTTCTGCGCTGAGCGGCCGCCCAAGCCGCTGTCCCGAGCAGTTGTCTGCTGGAAGTCCAGTCCGGAGTAATCGACACCAAAGAAAACCTTGTGTGCTGTCATGCCAAGGTGGTATCGTGAGTATTTTGAGATATTCGACAGTTAATCTTCACAAATTGATATTACGCGCTAGTTGCCTTTGGTATGCATTAATAAATAAAAATATCACTAAACTGTGCGAGTGAGATCTTGGTAAAGTATGTAAGGCATGGAATGTTTTTCTTTGTTTTCATTGCTTAGTGTGGTGCGGGTGATGGAAGTCCAGAATTTTATCGTAGAACGTCGACAGATATTAACACATTCATTTGTTTTTCAGCTGTCCCGAGCAGGTGTCCTGAGCGGCTGCCCAAACTGCTGCGCTGGGCCGCTGCACTGAGCAACTGCCCGTGCTTCTGCGCTGAGCGGCCGCCCAAGCCGCTGTCCCGAGCAGTTGTCTGCTGGAAGTCAAGTCCGGAGTAATCGACACCAAAGAAAACCTTGTGTGCTGTCATGCCAAGGTGGTATCGTGAGTTTTTTGAGATATTCGACAGTTAATCTTCACAAATTGATATCACGCGCTAGTTGTCTTTGGTATGAATTAATAAATAAAAATATCACTAAACTGTGCGAGTGAGATCTTGGTAAAGTATGTAAGGCATGGAATGTTTTTCTTTGTTTTCATTGCATTGTGTGGTGCGGGTGATGGAAGTCCAGAATTTTATCGTAGTACGTCGAAAGATATTAACACATTCATTTGTTTTTCAGCTGTCTCGAGCAGGTGTCCTGAGCGGCTGCCCAAACTGCTGCGCTGGGCTGCTGCGCTGAGCAACTGCCCGTGCTTCTGCGCTGAGCGGCTGCCCGAGCAGTTGTCTGCTGGAAGTCAAGTCCGGAGTAATCGACACCAAAGAAAACCTGGTGTGCTGTCTGGCAAAGGTGGTATCCGTGAGTTTTTTAAGATATTCGACAGTTAATCTTCACAAATTGATATTACGCGCTAGTTGCCTTTGGTATGCATTAATAAATAAAAATATCACTAAACTGTGCGAGTGAGATCTTGGTAAAGTATGTAAGGCATGGAATGTTTTTCTTTGTTTTCATTGCATAGTGTGGTGCGGGTGATGGAAGTCCAGAATTTTATCGTAGTACGTCGACAGATATTAACACATTCATTTGTTTTTCAGCTGTCCCGAGCAGGTATCCTGAGCGGCTGCCCAAACTGCTGCGCTGGGCTGCTGCGCTGAGCAACTGCCCGTGCTTCTGCGCTGAGCGGCCGCCCAAGCCGCTGTCCCGAGCAGTTGTCTGCTGGAAGTCCAGTCCGGAGTAATCGACACCAAAGAAAACCTTGTGTGCTGTCATGCAAAGGTGGTATCCGTGAGTTTTTTGAGATATTCGACAGTTAATCTTCACAAATTGATATCACGCGCTAGTTGCCTTTGGTATGCATTAATAAATAAAAATATCACTAAACTGTGCGAGTGAGATCTTGGTAAAGTATGTAAAGCATGGAATGTTTTTCTTTGTTTTCATTGCATTGTGTGGTGCGGGTGATGGAAGTCCAGAATTTTATCGTAGAACGTCGACAGATATTAACACATTCATTTGTTTTTCAGCTGTCTCGAGCAGGTGTCCTGAGCGGCTGCCCAAACTGCTGCGCTGGGCTGCTGCGCTGAGCAACTGCCCGTGCTTCTGCGCTAAGCGGCCGCCCAAGCCGCTGTCCCGAGCAGTTGTCTGCTGGAAGTAAAGTCCGGAGTAATCGACACCAAAGATTACCTTGTGTGGTGTATGCAAAGGTGGTATCCGTGAGTTTTTGAGATATTCGACAGTTAATCTTCGCAAATTGATATCACGCGCTAGTTGTCTTTGGTATGAATTAATAAATAAAAATATCACTAAACTGTGCGAGTGAGATCTTGGTAAAATATGTAAGGCATGGAATGTTTTTCTTTGTTTTCATTGCATAGTGTGGTGCGGGTGATGGAAGTCCAGAATTTTATCGTAGTACGTCGACAGATATTAACACATTCATTTGTTTTTCAGCTGTCCCGAGCAGGTATCCTGAGCGGCTGCCCAAACTGCTGCGCTGGGCTGCTGCGCTGAGCAACTGCCCGTGCTTCTGCGCTGAGCGGCCGCCCAAGCCGCTGTCCCGAGCAGTTGTCTGCTGGAAGTCCAGTCCGGAGTAATCGACACCAAAGAAAACCTTGTGTGCTGTCATGCCAAGGTGGTATCGTGAGTTTTTTGAGATATTCGACAGTTACACTTCACAAATTGATATCACGCGCTAGTTGTCTTTGGTATGCATTTATAAATAAAAGTATCACTAAACTGTGCGAGTGAGATCTTGGTAAAGTATGTAAGGCATGGAATGTTTTTCTTTGTTTTCATTGCATAGTGTGGTGCGGGTGATGGAAGTCCAGAAATTTATCGTAGTACGTCGACAGATATTAACACATACATTTGTTTTTCAGCTGTCCCGAGCAGGTGTCCTGAGCGGCTGCCCAAACTGCTACGCTGGGCTGCTGCGCTAAACAACTGCCCGTGCTTCTGCGCTGAGCGGCCGCCCAAGCCGCTGTCCCGAGCAGATGTCTGCTGGAAGTCAAGTCCGGAGTAATCGACACCAAAGATTACCTTGTGTGGTGTATGCAAAGGTGGTATCGTAAGTTTGTTGAGACATTCGACAGTTAATCTTCACAAATTGATATCACGCGCTAGTTGTCTTTGGTATGCATTAATAAATAAAAATATCACTAAACTGTGCGAGTGAGATCTTGGTAAAGTATGTAAGGCATGGAATGTTTTTCTTTGTTTTCATTGCATAGTGTGGTGCGGGTGATGGAAGTCCAGAATTTTATCGTTGTACGTCGACAGATATTAACACATTCATTTGTTTTTCAGCTGTCCCGAGCAGGTATCCTGAGTGGCTGCCCAAACTGCTGCGCTGGGCTGCTGCGCTGAGCAACTGCCCGTGCTTCTGCGCTGAGCGGCCGCCCAAGCCGCTGTCCCGAGCAGTTGTCTGCTGGAAGTCAAGTCCGGAGTAATCGACACCAAAGAAAACCTTGTGTGCTGTCATGCCAAGGTGGTATCGTGAGTTTTTTGAGATATTCGACAGTTAATTTTCACAAATTTATATCACGCGCTAGTTGTCTTTGGTATGCATTAATAAATAAAACATAAATTGTATAATAAACAAAATATTTCATAGAAATGTGCAAAAGCTACTGATAATATATTTGATTCAAAAGTTGCCTCGAACGAGAGAGAAGATATACTATCACAAAACTTTCTTATGTTAACTTCACTATAGTCACGTCTACGTTCAAACCAAGTAATGAATGCTTTTGGTTTATTTGATTTAATAGTCAAGGTTTGTGCCTTTTCGTGATCTGAAAGTCCTAGTACGTGAACATTAGATTGTACAATTTTAATGTTGCTTGCAAATTGATCTAGGCAAGAGTTTAGTCGTGTGGGACATTTAATATGGGCTTGAAAGTTGTAACTCTGTAGTAAATTTAGGAGATCTTTGGCAGCTAAATTATCTTTTAAAATATTGTCACCTTCCTACCTACTCAGGGTAGAAGGGAGCATAAGAGAAAGAAGAGAGATGAGAATATAAGTATAATAAATAGAAAGGGTCGTGGATCTCAAACAGGTATGGCAATTTGGCAAGCTTCCTTGTTTAAGGACTTAGCTCCGGTCCGCTAGTATTTGGTCGATGCTCAGCAGCAGGTCTGCCGTGCAGGGTCGGCTCCACACCGCCGCGCCGGTAGAAATTCCCAGCAATCGCTGTAGAGAAAGGTGGCCGCGGTCGGTGCTGGAGATCAGAGGACGGCCGGAGTTCAGAGGTCGTGTACTGCTAGTAGTTCAGACTTCAGCCTCGTACTTGGAGAATTCCGCCTCGTACTGGAAGAGTTCCGCCTCGTACTTGAAGAATTCCGCCTCGTACTGGGAGAGTTCCGCCTCGTACTTGAAAATTCCGCCTCGTACTGGAACCCTGGAAAGCACATGTGCTCCGGTCACAATGGGTCCAGTAAAGTGTTGAGCTGGTGGGTCCACTGTCCCTCTGCTACTGGGCATATAGTGACTCGCAGAGGGCCTTTAGGGATGTGGCCCGCCAGCAAACAAGAGATGCCATAAGGGCCAAGGAAGTAATGCTGCTGGTGAAGAATTCGCATCCGCTAAGGCTTCCGCTACCGAGCATAAAGGGACTAGCTAGGCCCTTCGCGGATGCAAACCACCAGCCGCTCAGAATGCTAGAAGGGCGCAAATAGGTATGTTGCTGGTAAAAGTGCGCACAATTCACGAGGTCCGTTCACTACCGAGCAATTAGGGACTAGCCTAGGTACCTCGTGAATTGCGAGCTACCAACAACACCCTTTCAAGTTTGCCAGAAGGGCGTAAAATAGAGACAAGAAGAAAGTTGAGAAGCAACAGAAAACACAGAAAAACACATAAATTAAACAACAGAGTTAGCATGTAAGACACATAAAAAAATACAGTAAATAAGTTGAGAGTACATACCAAAGGTTACAAATTGTAGGTTATAATTTATGGTGGTCAAGTACACTTTCACTTCAAAACTCAAACTTACCCAATGTATGGGGGTTCTGAAGATTGATGTTAGAATTTAATAAAGTTTCTGTAGCACTAGACGTAGTAATTTATTAGCAGTTGCACAGTCGATGGCCGGTGACAAAGTGATGGCGATTTCTATTGTTGAAAAAACGAGAAGTTGGGCGGATGTCGGAGGCGCATTTCGCTACCATATATGGTAATGAAAAAGGTCTCAAAACCGTCGTAGTCGTCAGTCCAATCACTACACTGCATTTTGAACTTTTTCAAAATATCAACGTTCGTTCACCGGAACTCACAACTCGTGGCATTATTTTCTCTAAACTCGATTGACATTTTGTTTAAACTGTCACTGTCAACATTTTTGATTGTTATATGCGACCTCTATCGGTGAATCGCTGAACTACCTCAGCGCGCAGCAAGGGTAGTTTTCTCGATTTAAAGGTTGCTTTAATCTTCAAACGGAATTTAGGTAGTCGTTTGTGAGATTGCCTACAGATGTCGCTTATTTAAACTAGTTTTTAAGAGAACCGATAATCTAGTAATCTAGATCGGTTACAATATCTATATTCCAGTCGCCACAAATAACAATCTTTTTACGTATATATTCATCGGTTAAATAATTTAGTAAACAATCTAGCTTATGTAGAAATATACCAATCTGTGTTTTTGTCTGCTCCGGTGTTCTGTATATACATAAGATAATGATGTTAAGGCCTATCAATTCTATTCCACAACACTCAAAATAAAATTTTACGGCAAGCTTTGATGGAATCGTTACTGGTTTGACATTAAAAAACTTTCTGATGAAGATGCACGTACCTCCTCTACATTTGTTTCTACAATATGCGGCAGCCAATTTAAAATCATTAAGTTTTATATTACTTTCTGTTCCTTGTTTAATAAAAGTTTCACTAAAACACAGTACATCAACCAAACTGCCATTGTCTGCTAATTCAGCTAAGCATATCTCTAAGACTTCGAGTTTGCTACGAAGTCCCGCAATATTTTGATGCATGATTGTAGGATTTCCTAAATCTTTGATTGCTCCTATCTCGCCGTACATCGAATTTTCACCAGATTTATCTACACGAGGGACGAAAAAACAAATTTGACTTTGAGAATCATGGGAGACACTACACTCGACGTGGTTAGAATTTTCATTACATACGTTTTGTCCATACATTGAGTCAGATTTCCAAAGGCTACCGGCCCATTTCGGTACTAGCAGTTATGTCAAAAATTTTCGAAAAAGTAATATACTCACGCCTTGATCGATACCTACTTAACGTCTATACATTTTTTATTTAAATACCAGTATGGATTTAGGTCGCACTCTAATACATTATCGGCAATAGCAGACTTAATTACACAAATGAAAACTAGTATTGATGGTAAAAAAATTGCTCTGGGCGTCTTTATTGACCTGAAAAAAGCATTCGACACAGTGAGTCACCCAATTCTTCTCCAAGAACTTAATAGAATAGGTATAAAGGAAACCGCACTTAAAATGTTTGAATCGTACCTGAATAATAGATCACAAATAGTTAAGATAGGTGATTACCAGAGCAGACCACAAAACATATCATTTGGAGTTCCACAGGGGTCATTGCTAGGCCTACTGCTGTTTCTCATCCATATCAATTCTATACATAAGGTACCACTTCATGGAAACATAACCTTGGATGCTGATGATACTTGTCTCTTTTATTTTGGTGTCTCAATCAATGAAATAATTGTCCAAGCCCAAGAAGACCTTAACAAACTAGTCTACTGGTTTCAAGATAATTTGCTCACGATTAATGCATCCAAAACCTGCTACGTCATTTTTAAGGCCAAAAACAAAAAAGTTCCTTCTCATCTACAGTTCTCAGTTATCAGTTTGTCAAGAAATACTACATGAAAAACAATATGAAAAATATCTTGGTTTACGATTAGATTGTCACCTAAATTGGGACGCACATATTGAGCACATTCGTACAAAACTTATCTCACTACTAGGCTCACTACGTGGAATAGTTCGGTGCCTACCTCGGCCCATTCGTCATACTGTATATAACTCCTTAGTCAAACCACATCTCTTGTACTTAATTGAAATCTGGGGTAGTGCTCCAAAAACTTAGACTAAAAGATTTACAGATTGCCCAGAATAAATTAATTAAATTGTTATTTGACCACGACTACATGACCATCTACAGTTAAAATATATAAAGATACTAAATGCATGAATATAAAACAACTATACCATTATTGTACCTGCATATTTATTAGAAAAATTCTGAATAAAACAATACATATAAAAAATATCAAATTTACGAAAATAAATCAAATACATAGCCGAACTAGCCGACGGAAAGATCATATCGTACTTCCACAAGTCCGAACAGTTCACGTGCAAAGATCCATCACTTTTGCAGGAGTACAAATTTACAATAAACTGCCGAAAGAGGTGAAGAATGCAAGCTCATTTAATACCTTTAAAAACAAATTGAAGGCTCACGTAATAAATGACATGACACTATTAAAACAAAACTAGACTAACTGTCTACAAATGCACACTCAAGGTGCGCACCCGCGCCCTCGCGTTCCCCCACCGCTGTCCTGCAGCTGTCAGGCGACAAGCAAGCAGCAAAAGGAAGCGGAAATAGTCACCCTTTTATATTCGCAACCGGCGGACGTGTACCGCTGCGCTCCGCATAGCGACCGCATGGCACCGCCATTATGACCACGAGTCACCGCGTCTGACTTCGCCCCGAGTGACCTTCAGGGTATGTTCGGCCCGGCCACACACCAACTACTTAATCAGCCCGTGTGTACACACGCATTCAGCCCACCGCGTAAAGAGTCACCGCGATTGACTTTCGCCGCGAGTGACTTTCAGTGTGTGCAGGCACGGCCGCACACATCATCAGCTCAAATCAGCCCCGCGTTTACGCGTCAGCCCAGTGTACCTACGCGACTGCGCGATAAACTTAGTGCACAAACATTATAACCAAGTGAACAACAGTACTTCAGCACGCCGTCGACAGCAAGACGCCTCCACCTAGGGCTCACGGTCACCAGCCCTCATCAGACCCAGAGACTCTCGACACCCCCCACGTAAACCAGGTATTTATCCTCTTATTCCCTACCTATTCTCTGGTTGCAGGAAACTGCTGAACCACATTTACCCCCCCCCCCCCCTATCATCGAGCGTATAGTGGCAGGAAACTGCGAAACTAGAGGTCAATCGTCGAATCCAACTCTGGCAGCGTTCCGGAAACTTCGCGAAGTCTTCTCGTCAAAAATACCTCAGTGTCTCAAGACAAGAGTCTTCGACCAATGTGTGTTACCAGTGATGACTTATGGCACTGAAACGTGGTCTTTTACTATGGGCCTCATACTCGTTGATAAGCTCAAAGTCGCACAACGAGCTATGGAGAGGGCTATGCTCTGGGTTTCTCTACGTGATCAAATCAGAAATGGGGAGATACGTAGAAGAACGAATGTCACCGACATAGCCCAGAAGATTAGCCAGTTGAAGTGGCAGTGGGCAGGGCACATAGCACGCGGAACAGATGGCCGATGGGGCCGAAAGGTTTTGGAGTGGACACCACGGACCGGGAAGCGCAGCGTAGGTCGTCCACCGACACGGTGGATAGACGATCTGATGAAGGTCGCAGGACAACGTTGGATGCAGGCCGCTTCCAACCGGTCCTTTTGGAAAATCATGGGGGAGGCATATGTTCAGCAGTGGACGTCTTACGGCTGAGATGATGATGATGATGAACATTGAACTAATGGTGGTATATATTATGCACTGGATATCTGAACAGCTTTATGTATGCTTATTTAATGGAGTAACGTAGTTGTAGCAAAAGTAACGGCAACAGAGCCAAAATCAAAGATATGATCGCTATTAATTCGAAAGAAAAAGGCGGTAAATCACAGAAAGAATACTACGTATTGGCAAATATTGACTTGACAGTGAAACTACTAAGAAACTACATTAAAAAAGTAAAATTTTGACAGAAACTTTTGATGACATAGACATTTGTATAATTCAACTCTTTAGTTCTGTTAGGTACGGATAGGTGGCAGCAGCTGCTGAGCGTTCCGTATAAAACGTTCTAAAATAGCATAGCATGTAATAATTACGATGTAGAGTATTCCACAATAACTGAGAATGTTGGTACAGTTCGGTGAGGGTCATTACATTCTCGTTGGACCACACTACTGCCATTTCGGAAACAAAGCGACACATGTCCTCACTATTCAAAACATGTCGGGCGACAGTCGAGGGACACGAGGTCGCGCGTTTCGACGCTCGCAGAACGTCGACTTGCGTCAAGTCCTGCAACCCGTAGATGTCGCAAGCGACGTCACGGGACTAATTTCCTCTAGTGAAAACGCGGCTTTACAGGACATTTTTAATCGGATAAGCTGAAAGTGAATATAATCATTTTTACTCCGCTACCACAACTTCTTCGACCGAAATTGAGTCGGAAAAGGTATAAGTAAGCCCATCAGAACCTGGACCCTTAGCTTAGAAACTCAAAGCAATTAAAGGAAAAGTAAGCTATTATAGGCGTTTCGACAAATAACGAGTCAATTGCAGTGGCACTATCAACACAGAAAGAGTTTTTACTTTAGAGGGACGTTACTAGGGAAGTGGTCTCGAAACTTGGAATCAATGCACAAAGCATTGCTTTCAGTTAAGCCTACTTCAACTGAAAATGAAAGAATATGTGTCTAATAAGGAACCGTCTGTTTGATAAAGCTATAAATGCTTGATTTTTCCTAAACGCATATTTTATCACAGACAGAGCAAGCCCACCTAATTGTTTTTTTATGTATAATTAGATGTTGTTTTATTAATTATGCAAAATGTTATGTTGTTTTTTCCTTATTAACCTACCAAAAATAGTGATTTGATTCTAATTAGAAGTCAACATAGTATTCACGTTTTAATGTTTAATTTTTATTGTTTAGTTTGAGATGCTAATATTATTGAAAATGTCAATGAGAGTTTTATGACTATTTTGATCCCTTTTGGAGAGTAAACTTAACCCACTTATTTTATTGATATAATATTATTTTTTATGATACATAATATTTTGAATTTTGTGAGGACTTTTTTAATTGTTTTTGTTTTTAAAAGTTCTTTATTTAACATAATATAACTGTTACAATATACACTAGACACGGTCAAGTACATATTAAGATTAGCTTAAATAAAATGACTTGTCAGACTACACGCGCCTCTTTAAGCCTTTTAAATAAATAATATATTTATATTAATCTACACACTTTATAAAACTCAAATTATATTATTAATCAACCCTAATTCTATAAGCCTTATCTTAGACTTGACAGTATGCACTATTTATAAATGCGCATTTTTTGCGATGTAACTTAAACACACTAGGTACATACGAGAATGAACTCGTTCTGTAAAATGATAACAAATGACTTACCTACTTATGAAATACGTAGCATCGTCATTGCATATAATCGATAATAATGTTAACTAAAATTACATTAAAACATACCTACATAATCAATAGTTATTTACATAAAATTTGCATTTGAAGAAGGCATTCGCGAAAGTACCCTATAATTCCTCATTTAATTCCATAACAAAACAAGCAATAGAGTACTTTGCTAACGCAGTTGTATCACACCTACCCGTAATTATAACTTGTGCACAGCTAGATAGATCCTACATTTCACTCGTTATCATCGTCGGTATCGTCGAGAACGCAGTGATGCGGTAAGCGATATTTTTTGTAAGTATCGACGTATGAAAGTTTAGAAATACGCGATTGGCCTATCGATGAAATAAGGTTATTTATACTAGTTTTGTTCGTGTACAAGTAAAATTTCCTTGTTTGTTTTAATATATACTGCTTTATACTGGGAAAATTAATTTTATCGTGAAGGTTATAAAGATTTGTCCGAAATTTAGTATTATAAGCTATTTTAAATGCTTTGTTCTGTACAATTTGAAGTTTTCTAT
Organism: Selenia dentaria; assembly: GCA_917880725.1. Lineage (NCBI taxonomy): Eukaryota > Metazoa > Arthropoda > Insecta > Lepidoptera > Geometridae > Selenia > Selenia dentaria. Next base: position 10,082,009 of record OU862902.1, read on the forward strand.
AATTACTTTCGCATGTGCTGCTCCAAACGGGTGCAGCGTAAGTAATGCAGGGCCGTAGTAAAGTTGAATAAATTTTTATCTTCGTTTTATAACTAAGGTTGCTTTTTCGGCACATAATTGGGCTAATTGCTCCAAAAGCCCTGAGGCCTTTAGACCGGATATAGTCAATGTGTGAAGACCAGTTTAGTTTCGTGTCGAGTTTAACGCCGAGATATTTCACCGAGTTGCTCCAGGGGATGTTATGTCCATTGATTATTAAATTTTTATCCGGTGGCTTACGTTTCCTAGAGAACATTATGGCCTCAGTCTTAGACTCATTTAACTTGAGCTTCCATTGTCTGAAGTATCCAGATAATAGGTTGATCGAGTATTGAAGTCTCTTGATAATTAACTCTTCATCATTAGATGACGAATACGATGCAGTATCATCAGCGAAGCATGCTAAATGTGTCCTAGGTTGTTTTGGTATATCATTAAGGTAGACCAAAAACAGTAGTGGTCCTAAAACTGATCCCTGTGGTACCCCAGCTGGGACAGAAAATAGCTCAGAGGAAGTGCCGCTAATGAATACCTTAAATTTACGGTGTTCAAGATATGATTGTATAATTTTTACTAAGTTTTTGGGTACTTGAGACACCAGAAGCTTGTGTAATAGGCCATAATGCCATACGGTATCAAATGCTTTCTCAATATCCAAAAGAACCATGCCCGTAGATTGCCTTAAATTTAAATTATGGGATACGTGCTCACTAACTCTTGCCAGTTGCTGTATAGTGGAGTGTGAACGTCGAAAACCAAATTGTTCATTTATAAAACGACTACTGAGTGAACGTAGTAAACGTTCATAGATTATTCGTTCGAAAATCTTACCTATATTAGGTAGTAAACTAATAGGACGATAATTGACAGGTTGCTTGTGGTCTTTGCCAACTTTAGGAATTGCAATATTTTTAGCTGTCTTCCAGGCTACAGGAAAATAATTTAATCTTAAACAAGAGTTAAATATCTTTGTGATTAATACCAAACATTTCTGGGGTATGTTTTTTAATATAATGTTATGTACATCGTCCCCACCCGGAGATTTCCTATTTTTTAGGGATCGTATATGACCACTGACTTCCTCTGGACGAGTCAAAATAATTGAAGAAGTATCAAAAGTAGTATCAAGAGATTTCAAAGAGGAAGAAACATAATCATCAACTTTATCATCTTGCCAATCAGCTGTAAGATTCATGTTATTAAAGAACGCAGAAGCAAGTTCATGGCACCGGTCAATAACTGATGTAGTTAAACTTTTATCTGATTTCTCAAGTGGTGGTATGACTGTGGACTGTCTTTTTATGGATCGAGCTATACGCCAAAGATCAGATTGAACATTGTCAACTTTAGACGATTTATTATCCCAAGTTTTATCATTGTGAACTTGGATTAAATTTCTAATTTTACTTTGAAGATAATTTATTTCACTCCTTATTATTTTACGAGATATTTGGTCCGTTTTGCAGTTTTCACGATTTCGTAGACTATTTTAGTTCTTATAAGTTTTCTGATAAATTTTGGTAATGGTTTTGGTGTTATATCTGATTTTACTTCAGGAACTGAATGATTTCTAGCTGCCAAAAGTGACTGAGTCAATGATTGCACCTCTTGATCAATTGATTCTATGGAGTCAAACACTTGGTTGGTAAGAGCAGTATGCTCATTCAAGTAAGTGCGATACTTAACCCAGTTTGCTTTTTTATAATTGAAATAACTATCCAATTGACGATCAAGTCTACCTCCCAAACTAACCAACACTGGTAAATGATTGGAAGATAGAGCCGACAGGGCAGTTATACTAGTTATAGAATTAAAATTGGATGCTAACAAAATATCAGGTGTGTTAGGTTTATGTTCCGTATGATAATGAACTAACGTTGGTTCAGCGGGCGCATGAATTGAGTACTCACGGGATAACATATGTTGAAATAAAAAATTACCATTACGGTTCATCCTACTAAAACTGCACCAGTGAGGGTGTCGTGCATTAAAATCCCCGGCTAATAGTACATGTTTTGCAGTGCCTAGTAACGCATCTATGTCACTATGTAGAAGCTCTAAATTTGGCGATTGGTAGATAGAGAAAATAGTTAATTTCTGAGCAGAAAGAGTGACTTCGACGCCGATAGCTTCCATATGAGCCGTGTGAGGAGTAGTCACGCAAGAATGCGGAATATTACTTTTTATGAGAATAGCAACCCCCTGTCCACGACTGTTGAGCTTATCTTGACGATAGCAGTTATAGCCCGGGACACGAATAGATACTTGCGATCCTATCCTTGTTTCACAAATGGCTATAATATCTGAAGATAACTCACAGATTGCAAGATCTGTAAGTTCAGAAATCCTTTCACGAATGCCGTCCGCATTCCAGTATAATAATTTAAGACCTTTGGTTGTATTAAACATAATGACCTAGGTGTGTTAAAATCAGGATGACTTTGTCCATCATAGTGCTACAAGACCTAAACTCGTTTTTTACAGATTTGATTGCATTAAGAATTTCAAGCATTTCAGTTGTAGTAGCATCGACGCAATTCTCATCCAGTTTTGAGATGCTCTTAGATACAGGCTTAGATGCAGGCTTGGATGCAGGTTCCGATATAACATTGGCCCACGTACGTTCTGCAAGTTGAGGCTGTGGAGGTGCAACTGATCTATTTTCAGGTTTCCTCTGAGTAATCGGCGGCTGCTTCTTTTCTTGAAGGCGTCAAAGATAATTAACTCTCGCAGGGCATTGACGAAAGTTTGCTGGATGGTTTTCCTTGCAGTTGCAACAAGTTGCGGGCCAAGTTCGATCCTTTTTAGAGCAATCCTTGGTAGCGTGGGATCCAACACACTTTACGCATCGCTCAGGAAGGTTACAATTCTTCGAAGCATGTCCAAAGCGTTGACAGCGATAGCATTGAGTCCCAGAACTGGTATTTGGCTTGAATCTTTCCATTTTAACTACGCAATTAGAGAGGTACTTTATACGCTTAAATTTTGCTATATCGGTACCAGATGGCAGCTGAATAAGGAGTGGAGCGCACGATGTGTCATGGGCCGGCAAGCTCTTCAGTTTAGTTATTGAAGTATCTTTAAACCCCATTGTAAGTAGTTCATCGCGGACTGTTTCGATAGCATCCGATGGTATGCCCCGTACAAAGACTTTGTATTTCCTATCTTCCTTAAGGGTAAATGTATGGAAAAAGATATTTTTATTCCGGAGTCCTTCAACAACCAGTTTGTGACTATCGTTGGTATAACAATTTATTGCTATCTTACCTTTTTGTCTGTACTGGAGGTGAAAATTCTTCGTGATACCAGAAACAAATTCTGTAATGGTCTGATGAGACCAATCCTCTTTGTCTTCAATTACAATTGGCGGCACTCGACTTGAGGTACTTCTTGGTTTTGGAATTGTATAGAAAGAATTCTCACCTTGACCGCAGTCGGAGTCGTGCGGCAGGTCTTTGAATCGATTTGCTGAATTAAAAGAGACTTGGCCAGGCACGCCTTTGGCCCTTTTTTCATTGTTTGAACCGAAAAGATATGCAAAAACCAACGTAAATGTAAATTCACGACAACCCGAGAATTTAGACTCGAGAATTCTCGAGACCCGAGAAATATAAGCTCGAGAAATCATGAACCCTGCTATATATCATGGGGTGGTGTAGGAATGGCAAGACTTCTGCTTCAAAAACGGTAACTGATATTTGCACAGTCTTACATAAATTTAGTGATGGATAACATAACGATTTTTTTTCCTCCCAACACTCCCGCAGTTTGATGTAAGAATACATTTGACTTTCTATATCATGTGTTTGTAAGCATGATTGACATTTAGCACACGGACGGGATTTTAACTTATATGCTAAATAACCAGCAAGGTAAACTGTAGGTTGGCCTTCGATGTTGATTAAATTGTTTTCAATTCTTTCATCATCACATTCTGGAAAATATGGTATATTTAAATTCGATAGTTTAAAACAAGTTAGATCCTGATTAAGAGTATCATTATTTTCGGCTTCATTGATTTCTTCCAGTTCATCTTTCTGTAGATCTATATAATGGTTAAGATCAGTTAGTAGCTTGTTGGCGTCTCTTTGGCAGTTAGAGTTACGGCTGTTGGAGTTTGTAATTCCAGAGATGATTGAAGTCCGTAAAGCTGTTACAAAAGATGCACAAGTGGGATTCCTATCTGTGGGATTGTGCTGGCGGATAGCTTCGAATAGGTTTTCAAAACTGTCTTGGTTTAACTGTCTTAAATTTAAATATTTGAATCCCAACTTGTGCACCTCATTCCAAATGTCTTGTAAGCAGCTAAGTGTCATGCAATAACCTTCAATGCATTTAACATTTTTTGCTTTTTCATGCTTGCGGATGCTTTTACAAACTTTACTGTTCTTAATTTTTTTCTAAATTCAGTCCATGTTTTCAGATGATTTGTCTTTGACGTGACATTTTCCCTATTATTTTTTTTAATGTCTTGTGGGCCAGATGGACCATTTGAGGCATCAAATAGCCTGTCCAGGTCAAGGACTACTTCACCAGTTTCCATCATTTCTTTAGATTTTTCCTCATTTTTTCCGCCTCAGCCATCAGTTTTAAAACAGCAAAAACAGTACGGCTCAACATTTGCGCCGCATACTTAACTAGCATTTTTGATTTAAATTTGGGTTGTATGTGTATAGCGGATATCTTACTTAGATATAACAGCGAGTTGTTTTTTGCTTCTACTTGTTGAAGGTGTTCCCATTTTGCCTTTTTCCCGTCCATCACCATCGTCCCATTATTAAAAAAGTTGTTTCTTATTGATTTAAAGAGGTGTGGCACGTCATATAGGGTGTAGGTACACTTTCTGTTTGCCTACCCAAAAAGTATTCATGGCGTTTTCTGCCTTTTTAGGGTCGGATTTTAAAATCTTCAATGCAATATGTACCTGTGTGTTTTGAAAAACAATTGTTTAAAAAATTATCACACTCACAAGAACTTTGGTCCTAATTGAAATCCTAGGTGCACATATGTGTAGGTCATTTTGTTTTAACTTCCAGTGAAATAAAAAAAATACTAAAATTTATGTGTTTAATTTTAACCCAAATGAACGCAGAAATAGCATAATATATACACTTACGTGTTTTATTTAAGCCCAGATCTTAAGAGGTTAAAGACCTCGAGGTGGCGCGTGCGGTGTTTCCGCGTGCCCCTCATTGATGCTGAGGTGGAGTGACTCCTGCTCCATCCCACCGGGATGGGGTTCTCATGAGACGACCAACGTCGCCGGGACCGCGGACGATTGCAAAAGCTTGCCCGTAGTCCCGACATTAAGGCGCCCGGAGAAACACCGTGTGGTGGTTTAGTCGGTATGGTCTGCTTGCTGCTATGGGTGCAGTTGGCGATACAAGACGAGTCCAACATATCCCGTTGAATCTCCTCGGATTTGGCGGGGATGTGTAAGTGCATTGCCCACACGATAATTAAAAAAAAAAAAAAAAGGTGGTGGTTTATGGTTGCTGCCAATATATAAGGACTGCATGCAACCCCAAATGGTACTCGAGCATGTTGATATGTGAGAATTTCCTCCTTTTTATTAGGGTTCTCCCACCACAGTACTTTCAAGTACTTCCGGTCTTCTGGTGATACTGATATCTGAAGGAATGCCTTTTTAATATCTCTTATTACTCCGTACATGCCAGCTCTGAACATAATTATCAGCTTGGGAATTATCTCAATAAGGTTCACACCTTTCTCAATGCACATATTCAGCGATAATCCGTTTTTATCTTTTGATGATGCGTCCATGACTGGTCTGATTTTTGTGGTCAAACTGTCCAGCTTGACAACCGCGTAATGCGGTAGATAATGTCCATCATGTTCAATGTTCAACTCCACTAATTCTAAGATACCTTCTCTTTCCCATTCTTTAAAAATGCTATGGTAGTCTTCGAGTTGTCCAGTATTAGTCAATTTCGCTGTCGTACTATATAACCTTCGTTGTGCTGCTTCAACGTTTGACTCGATCTTGGGGTATCCCTCCTTCCACAATAGTGGCACCTCATAGCGTCCATCCTTATTTACTGAAATGTCAAGACCATGATCGTTTACTTCTTTGTTGTATGGATCTTTAATACCCAATGTCTCCAAGTTCCATAGAAATTCTAGTGAGTCATCCAATTCTGGTATTGCTGTTGTGAAACCAGTGTGTACTACATTACTGCATACACCAGACTGAACCGGTCCCTGCAACGTCCATCCCAGCTTGGTTTTGATAGCTACTAAACTTTCAGTGATACCTACTATACTATTTTCTAGGATCGAACCTAGTTGGTCCGAGCTAATCAGTATCCCTATCTCTTTGATTTCAGTAGTTTCAGCATCAGACATATGTATTTGCTATTGTTGCAGTTTCATTATGAGCCCATTATCCTGGACTTTAGGTATGTTGCCACAGAGTATTTCTTGTTCCAGACCTGTCATCGTAATAAATGTGTTGTCAAGGTTACTTACTTGAAATTTGAAATTTTGGTGTTATTGTGTTGCTTTCTTGACCCTACCAAATAGCGAGTGGCTGAGACATTCCTCTCATATTTCAGATATGTCCTCTGCTACCCTGAGTCAAGAAGCGCTCGCACACATCTCTCTTGTTTATTGCCTGAAATTTTTACAACTGTTTGTAACAATGTTGTACTCGAAACATCATTACTGGAGTGATTGTTAGTGACCTCCTTCTTTGGAGACGCAGAGTTTGTATGAAGCATTGGACATAAGACAATCAAATGTCTTTTGCTACAGCTCATACATTTAATAAATGCTTTACAATTTTTGGCTAGATGTCCTTTCTTTAAACAAATGTAACATCCACCTTTCTTCTTGATTGCAGCCCTCTTTTCTTCTAAGCTAAAGCTGTCAGCCTTGCCACATTCTAAAGTGGCATGGGTTTTGTCACAAAAAAGGCAACTTTGCTTACCTTGAATATTTTCTTTATCTTTTACCCTTATTTCATTCACCAGGCATGCTGCAGTTGCAGGTGAATTTGGCGGTGACTTACACAAAAAATCACATTTTGCTATCTGCACTCGGCATTCAGCTTCGACTTCCATCTGTAAAAATTCTAGCAATTTTGAAAGTTTAGAGCCTCCCCCCCCCCCCCCCCCCCCTCTACATAGTGTTTTGCTCCAGAGCAATAGGGTGCTTTCCGGTAGTGCAGATTCTATCATAGGTAGTAAAATACACGTATACTTGTCTTTAGTAATTCCTAACGATTCTAAAATTTGTAAACTAGTAGTTATTTTGTCATATAACATACATATCGCAAAACAGTTTTTGTTAGTCACTAATTTCAAAAGTTAACGCACAAAGTCAAAGTCAAAGTCAAAATCATTTATTCAATTTAGGCATCAAAGACGCACTTATGAACGTCAACTTTTCATTATAATGTACTTTAAAGACTCTACCGCCGCGTTCCAAAATATATAGAACCCACCGAGAAGCGGCAAGAAACTCGGGGCCATTCTTTTTATATGGATGTTTAAAATGTTTCTACTTAGGTACTACAAATATTACATTTTATAGGTGGCAGAGAGACAGCTTGCCAGAAGTGGAGTATTCCAAGCATCATTATCTTCTATATAATGTCGAACTTTATAGTAAGCTTTTTTTTATTAAAACGTTTTTTACATTATATTTTCAAATACATATAAGGAAGGCAACGTTAATATATTGATTTCTTTAAATAAATCTCTGAAAGATTCACGGGGACCCATTTCGTATATAGCTCTAATAGCACGTTTCTGAAGGATATATATGGTCTCTATATCAGCCGCTGAACCCCATAGCAATATCCCATATGACATTACGCTGTGGAAATATGCAAAATACACTAACCGCGCCGTCGAAGCATCTGTTAGCTCTCTTATTTTACGTACTGCAGATGCAGCAGAACTGAGTCTCCCAGACAGGGCATTTATATGAGTACCCCATTGTAATTTTGCGTCAATTTTAATGCCTAGGAAGACTTTTTTCTTGTCCATTACGAGTTTAACTCTATCAAGCGTAACGTTGGACTCCAAATATGGAACAGTAGGCAAAGAAAACTTCAAACATTTTGTCTTTTTTGAATTCAGAAGTAAATTAATAGTTGAGAACCATTTAGAGATACTAGATAGAGCGTTGTTTACTTGAATTAGTGTGCTATCTTTCCTATCTACTTTAAAAATCAGAGATGTGTCATCCGCAAATAAAACAATATCACAAAGATCCTTGGCCATAAGTGGCAAGTCGTTAATGTAAACTAAGAACAAATAGGCCCTAAAGTGGACCCTTGTGGAACACCCATTTTAATTATAGATCCTGAAGATGTTACACCATTTATGCCAACCTTTTGCATCCTGTCAGATAAATATGACTCAATGACATCAAGCGCAGCTCCACGAATACCATAATGGAAAAGCTTTCGAATCAGTATACGGTGTTCCATACAATCAAATGCTTTAGAGAGATCACAAAAAACACCAATAGCATCATGTGAGCTCTCCCAAGCCTTTAAGACATACGTCATTAACTTCACACCGGCATCCTTAGTTGATCTTGTTTTCGTGAAGCCGAACTGATTTTCGTGCAGTATTGAATGCTCGTTGAAGTGCGCCAAAAGTTGTTTGAGCATAATTTTTTCAAAGATCTTACTCAAAATTGGTAGTATAGATACTGGTCTATAATTTGAGGGGTCTGTATTCTCTCCAGCCTTAAAAATTGGAGTGATTCTACTATATTTCATTAAATTAGGAAAGCTACCTCTATCTATACAAAGATTAAAAAAGCGGGCCAAAATAGGACCCATAAAACTAATAATTGGCTTTACAATTTTACTGACATTCCCCATAAAGTCTTCAGTAGTCTTTATATTTAAGCTTTTGAATGTTTTTATGATTTCGACAGTTGAAGTAGGTATATTCAAAAGAAAAACTAGGTACATCGTTCGTGAAATTAGCTTTAAGAATAGCTTCTGCTGCATTGGGGCAAGAATTCAGTGACTTGGTGACCTCTAGAGGTAAATTAGAGAAGAAATTATCAAAAGTATTTGCTACATTTATTGGTTCTGAGACAGTCTGATTGTTAATTACAAGGACACATGCAGTGTCTTTTGGTTTATTTTTGCCGGTCTCAGTATTTATAGTCTTCCAAACTGTTTTTATTTTGTTATTCGATTTCCGAATTTTATCTCTAATAAACAAAGCTTTAGCACGCATACAAACAGTCTTAAATAATTTTGAATAAGTTTTGACATAGTTATGGAAAACTTTATCAGATGTCATAGTTTTTTTATGATATAACTCATATATGGTATCTCTACTTTTTTGAATACCTCGGGTAGCCCAGTCACCAAAAACTAACTTCCCAGTTGTACACATTTTAACCAGGGACTGATTTGGTTACCCATTTTTAGGGTTTAACCCAGGGTATTTTAACAGGGTTAATAAAAAAACCTAAGCTATAAGTGTTACCCTTTAAAACGGTAACTTATTTTATTGAATAACCCTATTAAAACCTCTTCAATTGGCTTACCCTTTGGTAGGGTTGTTGTCGCCGTTGGTTTATAGGGTTAGTAAAAACCCTATCGCTGTGGGTTTTTACTCTCAGCAGTAAGCCATGCCTATGGGTTACCCTTTGAACTGCATTAGCACGGTAACACAAGGGTTACGTCCTTCCTGCCCTAACCCATATTGTTAATCATTCTTTAGCCTCAGGGCAGTTTCCTGATCAATGGCGTAAATTTCATGTCATCCCCCTACCTAAAGTTTCCAATCCTTTACTTCCTAATCATTTTCGACCAATTTCGATTCTACCATTCCTCTCCAATGTTATTGAAACTATTGTTCATAAACAGACCACTGATTATCTTTCCAAATTTGCTCTCCTTAACCCATTCCAGTCAGGATTCAGACTAGGGCACAGTACCACAACTGCATTGCTCAAAGTTACTGAAGACATAGGAAGAGTATGGAAAACTCCCAAGTTAACATACTCGTACTAATTGACTTTAGTAATGCGTTCAATGCAGTAAATCATGACTTGTTGACAACTGACAACTTGAACGCCAACAGGCGATTCGAACAGGAGGGAGTGTCTCTGACTGGTGTGAACTGGAAGCTGGTGTCCCTCAAGGTGGAATACTGTCACTCTTAGGTACTGTTTTCTATATTTATCAACATTTTTTCCCGTTATCTAAGAAACAGCTATCACTTCTACGCAGATGACTTGCAAATATACTGTCATGCCAGTGTTGACAATCTATCTGCTGCAATATCTTCCATTAATAATGATCTTTCACACCTGCTTTCTTGGTCGAAACGGTATGGAATACTGGTGAACCCCAGTAAATGCCAAGCTATAATCATTGGAAGCAGGCAGCAACTCATCAAAATAGACCATTCTAATTTGCCTCCTTTACGCTTCAATGATTGTACTATCCCTTTTACCGAAACCGTAAAGAACCTTGGTATTTTAATGGACGCTAATCTTAACTGGACTCCTCATGTTACAGAAGTCTCAAGGAAATTTTTTGAGAGAATGATCACATTTCCCAGTACAGATCGAAACTTAAATGGCTTCCCATTAGGGAAAGGAGGTATTGCAGGGTTCTAGGTCTCTTATACAATATTTTAAATGATCCTTCTTCTCCCTGGTACATGAAAGAAGAGTTCCACTTCCTGGCAGAGACACATAGCCTGAACCTGCGATCTAAAAAATCTCTAGTACTTGCAACTCCGCTCCACAGAACATCGTTTGTAGATAACTCCTTTGTAGTTACTGCGGTACGTTTGTGGAACGAGCTTCCATCTAACATTAAAAGAGCCATGGGGCTCTAAGTTCGCTTTCAAAAAATTATTCCGTACCTTTTATCTTCAAAAAATTGCTAAGCCGTTAACATGAGGGTCACGTAAACATATTGCATTATAGTTTATTATTTAGGACATTTGAATATTTATTGGTATCTTTTATATATATTGTATATCATGATATTTATATATATTTTTTTGAAGAGTGCCGGCCGACTATATCGTCATTGGGCTATTAATGATTTAGTCAGGCGGGCACTCTCCACTGCTTCCGTGCCCTCGACACTGGAACCGAACGGTATGACTAGAGACGATGGCAAGAGACCAGACGGAGCCAGTCTAGTACCTTGGTGTCTTGGCCGAGCCTTGGTTTGGGATGCCACCTGCGTGGACACCCTGGCTCCTTCTCATATCGCCAGTTCTGCTCGCAGTGCCGGGGCTACGGCCGAACAGGCCCAACTGAACAAACACAGGAAGTACTCACAGCTCAGCGCACATTATGAGTTTGTGGCGCTAGCTGTAGAGACACTGGGCCCGTGGTCGTCCGACAAAAAAAAATTCTGCAAGGATATTTCGACTAGGCTATATAGAAAATAAGATATTATTATACATGTTTTAACAATGTATAAAATATACAAACATGTATCTACTACAAAACAAAAACGCCGTCGAGATCACCACCGTGCGGCAGGGTTCCCAGAACACTGGCAGAGTTGCCCCGCTGTATAGCAATACTTAACTTTTGAGAAAAGTATGTGCCAGCTCTAGGAATTGAAGTTAATAATTTAATATGAATTAGTACCATTATTTGAATGTTTTAATACTGAGTATTTTTTTTTTATGTGTAATGTATATCTATATATATAATTATGTATAGTATACAACGTATTAGTTTTATTACGACGGTTTTTTTTTTGTTATGTATATTTCATACCTCCCTAATATTACCCCTCATTGATGCACACAACCATTTTCTTTTCCGCTGCTGGATGACTGGTAGATAATGACCTAGCATTAAGTCCTCCTTTTGTACATTTTACTGTGCAATAAAGAATTAAATAAATATAAAAGAGCAAGTACATTGCCTTTTCGAAGACGTCTGTCTTGAGTCCCTCCTATGAAATGGATCTCAAAATACAAGTACATAGCTTTACTACTTTTTCTTCAACCCAAGCTGTAAACTGTACATGCTGTTCAATCAGCCGCACTAACTGTGTAAAATATTTGGGTGTAACAATTGACGAAACTATGTCATATAAGCAACATATAGAAGATGTATCCGGTCGAACGCGTAAGTTAATACACGTGATGAGAAACCTTCGCGACTGTGCTCCGTTGCCTTTATTGCGACAAACATACATAGGATTGTGTCAATCTATTATCCAATATTGTATTTGCGTGTGGGGTAGTTCTGGATCAAGCTACTTCTTAACTATTGAAAGAGCACAGAGAGCTCTAATCAAAGTTATTCTACGGAAACCTTTCCGCTTTCGTACTGATACCCTTTACGCCGAATTCAAAGTATTAAGAGTTCGACAGCTCTTTGTATATAATGCTACCCTAAGAGTTCACAAAACCGTGAAACTTCGTAAAGACTACGATATGATCATGAATAGACGTGCGTTCAGAATACTGCTTCCCAGTGCTAAGTGTCTCCTTGCAAGACGTAGTCCAAATTACTCACTGCCATGTACTTACAACAAAGTTATTATAAAATGTGATTTTGATATTAAAAACCAATCGGTGTTTTCCTGCAAAAAGGCCTTAAAGGAATGGTTGTCTCAACTCTCTTACATTGATACCGATAACTTAATCTGATTACATCACTGCACTTACAAATACACACACACACTCGCACAAACACACTGTCACACTCACACAAACTCACCTACACACATATACACACATTCACATCACATTTACACACATGATGCGAATAAACGCATAAATTCGCACCATAGCAAACTGTTTTTCGGCATTAAGTTTATCATAACTATAATTACCTACGCTTATAATGTAAGTGTCACTTCTTAGACACAACGATAAAAGCCATAAGCTAGATACTCGTATTGTTTTTACTGCCATTTTACTATGATGAGTTTTGTATTTAATTGATTTATGCTGTTTAGTTAACATTGCACTCGGGCCCCAAGATACAGGCCTAGTGCTTAGTTTGGGGTCCGCCGGTAATATATTTAGTTTGTACATACAATAAATACTAGTTACTACTCGTTATTTAATAATAATAATAATAATAATAATAATAATAATAAAACCGCAGGGGCGGCTTTGTGGCAACCGCAGGGGCGGCTTTGTGGCAACCGCAGGGGCGGCTTTGTGGCGAGCCGTCGGTGAGTGGCGACACCGTGGACTCTGATTCTCCCTGGGGCTAAATGAGACCCCTGACCCCCGGCTTGCCTTAATTGGCCGTCTGGGGGTGGAGACGCAAGAGCAAGTAACAAAAAGCTCCAAGGGTGGAAGTGTTAAAGGGCATAACGCCGGTAGTAGCGCTTCAGTGAAACCGCAGCACACCTCTCGACACCCTTTAGTCAGCCACACCAACGTTGCCCTTTCTGTCACCATTCATGGTGGCCTTTATGGGGGGCCCGTTTAGTGGGTGGCAAGTCACCACCTGCCCAAAAAATTTTAAAATGAGACTGAATTTGGCAGGTGCCGTAGTCTCTTCCATAGCCCACTATCTTTTTATCACTAATAAAATCATTTCAATAGCCTTGTCATTTTACCCATTTTTATAATAGATATACCATGTGACCATCCATCCAAAAGTTTCTGGTTTTTTTTATACTACTTTGTATTTTTTATACCAAACAGGCCTCTAAGTGTTGGCTACAGCCCCACTTATGCCTTTGTAAAGGACCGGATGAAATCCGTGATTTATTTTGAATAAAAGGAATAATAATAATAATAATGTTTATTTGCCAATCTCAATACATCTTCTTAAGGTATATACAGTATAACTTAAATACTAGCTTAAATACTTAATATGAACCCTAACTGACTTTCCCTGAGGGCCCCAAACTAGGCTAAGCCTGTATCTTGGGAGCCCGACACAAGAACCAATTATACAAGGATAAGTATGTGGCGCGCGAGTTCGTGCATGACAAGGCATATTTATACGAGTACATGTGTGCGTTAATTACCTATCGAATGGATTAATAATTATAACGTTATTATAGAGTCAGTGTGTGTGACATATCTAATTAATACTGAGAAATGGTTAAATAATGGCTAATTGTAGTACAAATTAGTATTTTGATAGTATTAGTAGTTATTTAATATATTTTAACACTAAGTTCCAATATCTAGGCTATGCTGTGCTGCTGTGTAATCTAATACATTTTATTCTTAAGTGCTTAATTCAAAATGGTTAGGGAGCTCATGAGTTTGTGCGGGGGTAAGTGTGAGTGTGTGTTTGTGTGGATGTGTTTGTGTATTTGTGTGTGAGTGCATGTGTGGACTCGTAAGTACGTATGAGTGAAGTTATGCATAAATCTTTTATGGGTATGTAGGGAAGGTATGTGATGAGGCGGTGAGAAGTTTGTAGCTTAGTCAAGACAAACAGATCAATGCTTGATTACTCGTATTATATAATAACGTGTGTCCTGAAATACTGTAACTGCTATTATGAGTTTACGTTTGATATTAATGACGGACCGTGTTTTATTGTCAACTCTTGTTAAAAGCTGTTTCCTTATTTGTATTTAAGTGTCGGTAGAGTAAAATTGAACTATTTAAATTTAAATTGGAAATTTGGGCTTTATATAAGTTTATTATATTACAAGTAATTGTACTTAGGATGCGGTTGCTAGTGAAGTTTAAAAAGTACTTAGATCAGTTTTTTTTTCTTCTTATACGATTATTTTAGTATAACGTACCCATGTATAATAAAATAATTAACCGTCATATACTGTGACGAGAGCTTCCGTTTTGTCATATGTGAGTGATACGAGCCAGTCTTTCACTTTTGCACGAGCCTTCCTGTGAGAGCACTCTTTAAGGTCGCATGATCTGCATAGAGCGTTGTAAGTGAATGCATGTATGTATGGTGGTAGCCGACGTGCAAATACTGTTCTCGCCCTTGGCAGAGTTACCCTTTTCGCTCGTATTTGGCGCCTTCGAGTTGGCGTGGGCTCTACTGTATTGGTGTGAGTTTTTTGTACCGCACGCTGCACGAATAGTTTCCTTACACTTAATAGCTGCGATTCCTTATAGATTTTTTCCGTAGGATATCGACGTGGTTTCCCTAGCATCACTTTTATAATAGCTCGTTGCGAGCGCTCAAGTTCTATCATATATGATTTGGCAGCACCTCCCCACACACTAATACAGTACTGTAATAATGATTGACATAGGCTTGTATAGACCAGTTTTTTTACTTCGGCAGTAGCGGCTGTTCTGAGGTTCTTCATGACGAATGTCAGTTTACGTAGTCTTTTAGCTAAGTAAGAGATATGAGTTTTGAAGGTCATTTTTTCATCTAGATGTATTCCGAGGTACTTTGTCGACCCCACTCGATTGATTTTACTGCACAGGCAGTCCTTTTTGTCCGAAGAGAGTGTTGATAAATCATTACAACTTTTGGAGTAGAGTTGAATGTGGTTGACGTTTGGTTCAGTGGACAGTGTGATGTGAAAACCGATAAAATTTGTTTTGACAACATTAAGAGTTAGTAGATTTGAGTCCAGCCAATGTGCAATTAATGTCATTCCTTTCTCTGCTGCCAACTTAGCCTCCTGCCAGTCCCTGCCGTGGAAGACTGCTACCGTGTCATCCGTGTAACAAATCAAGTCAGCGTTAGGAACTTCCAATCTGAGGAGATCATCCATGTATATGGTGAAAAGAGTTGGAGAGAGAGAACCGCCTTGGGGAACGCCAAATGAGATGCCCATCTCTCCACTTAGATGTTCTCCCACTCTGACCTGCTGACGCCTGTTGTTCAGGTAGCTCGTGAACCACGCCAGGGCAGTTCCTCGAACCCCAAAGCATTCCAGTTTTTTAAGTAAGATGGGAATCGAAACTGTGTCGAATGCTTTGGCTAGATCGAGGAATACTCCTACAGTCCTGAACCCGCTATCCATATAAGACGACAGTGTTTCCGTCAGCTGTTGAACAGCATCCTCAGTAGACTTACCCGGTCTAAAGCCAAATTGGCGGTCTGATAACATCTTATAATTTTCGAGAAACTTAATCAAGCGCTTGTTAACTAACTTTTCGAGTATTTTGGATAGAATACAAAGCAAGGAAATGGGA
This sequence comes from Selenia dentaria, assembly GCA_917880725.1. Taxonomy (NCBI): domain Eukaryota; kingdom Metazoa; phylum Arthropoda; class Insecta; order Lepidoptera; family Geometridae; genus Selenia; species Selenia dentaria. The sequence continues at coordinate 10,098,136 of OU862902.1, forward strand.
CGATAGTTCTCTACTTTGTCTTTTGATCCATTTTTATAGATAGGACAGACTATAGCTGACTTCCATCCATCTGGAAACACACCAGTAGTCATACTAAGATTATAAATATGCGTTAAAGGTTCAAGAATGTAATTTTTAATGTTTTTTAGAAGTGTTGGTGAAAAGTTGTCAATTCCCGGTGCGCTGTCTAGTTTGAGATCAGTTATGAGTCCCTCTACTTCATATATATTTGTAGCATATAGGAACAGGGAGTTAGGGCAGCTTCTTTGTATGTTTAAGTCATTGCATATGGATTCTTGTGTTGCAGAGAGTTTAAGAAGATTTTTTGATGCTAGACTTGACCCCACCGTGTGAAAATGTTTATTACAAAGATCAACCACTTCCTGGGGGTTAGTTTTATTTAAAAGTAGCTCATGGGTGTCGCTTCTTGGTTGTTGAATATCACACACTTCCTTTATGGTCCTCCATAACTTTTTAGGATTCCGGTGATTATTTGTTAGTTGATCGTTGTCGTGTTGTGACTTTATTTTGTGTAACAGATTGTTGCAAAAATTTCTATACCTGTTGTATGTAGTTTTTAAGTGTGTGTTCTTCGGTTGTATTCTCACTCGCAAATGCAGGTTGTCCCGATGTCGCATGCATCGAAGCAACCCAGGTGTTATCCACGATTTAAGTTGGTGCTTTGTTCGACTCGTTTTGGTCTTACGTGAATATTTCTTAACTATGTCCGTGATAATCTTAGTTAAGGTATTCATTGCATCATTACAGTTATTTGTTAGCATAACCTGAGTCCAGTCTACAGTCTTGAGTTCTTTAGTGACAGCTAGAAAGTCCGTTCTAATCACTGACCTGCTCTTACGGGGTGTTTTTGCGGTTGTCGTTGCGTTGAGACCTATCATTGTAAGGCAGTGGTCAGTTATTGAATTTGTACAGATCAGTCCATTGGTCGAGTATTTTGTTTTCACAAAGACACCATGTCTTTGTGAAAACAAAATAACAAACGAGAACAAGAAAAAAGTGACAGGTTTTGAGCCTAGTTGGCTGAGTAATGGCTGGAAGTAGACCATGTTCTGCCATCATACATTGGTAAGTGGTACTGGGGCTGTCCGGAGTTTCGTCTAGTATGTTTATATTTATATCTCCGGCAATTATTACATTATTTTGAATTTTTTGAAGCTCTAATATCGAATCTAACGAGTTTATGAACCTATCTACATTATCAAAAGATGGAGAGCGGTAGATCCCTATCACTTTATAACTGTTAGCTACGTTGACTACCAAACAATTAGCATCGTCGAACATGGGCTCTTGTGCGCTAGCGTTCCAGCAATCTTTTATATAAATTGCGACTCCACCGCATTTATTTATGATTTTTGTTGTGTGGAAAACATTGTATCCTGGTATTTGGGGAATATGCGAATTTTCAGTAATCCAGCACTCCGAGAAGACTAGTACATCATACTGGATATCTAGTCGCTTTAAAACAATAAGCAGATTTAAATAATTATGTTGCAAACTTCTAATGTTTAGTGAAAGTAATTTGAAGCTATGGTTTGATAAGGTGTTTTTGCATAACTCTAATTTTTCTACGGTGCGACATCTAATTTTAAAAGTATCATCAATATCAGTGTAAACATCGTCCTCATCCATTGTTTATAAAGATATAAAATAGTTTAACTAGGTTCCAGATAGAGTTCGATGTCGCACTATAAATAAAATTAGGTATAATGTTTGTATGAGAATGACTCCAGTTAATAAAAGCCAAATATAGAGTGTGAGTGTATAGGTGTGTAGTGTGTGGGTAATAGTGATTTTTCGAAACATACTCATGATATTTTTTATCAATTTTGCAGCATTTGAATATTTTGTAATAACATAATATGAACCTCAGAAAACTGTCACTGTACTCACTATATACACATAGATCACTAGGAGCGGGATAATCTCGACAAGACTCTGTACCACATAATTTTATTTTATAATGTTTAGGGGGCCAACAGCTATTATTACAATATAATTTACAACATATGTAAAGAAAAGCCAATTATAAGCCTCCACAAATAGCATTTTAAAGTAAACTAGGACTAACTAGGTACAAGGTCAAATAGAACATTTACAGAATGTATAATACTTGATATCTATGCTATGACAATGGCTGTATTCACTGCTGTCAGACTGCTTGTGAACAGGTCAATGTGTGCATGCTCCGTTTTTAATACTTTTTTAAAGGTAGCGGGTGCGCGTAAGAAATAAGAGCTCTTACGGTAAGTAGTGCGCGCGAAGGGTACATGTAGTAAGTTTCTACACCTGGAGTGTCGAGATGGAACACTTAGCGATATTTTGTAAACAAGTTCTGGACAGTCTATTTTTGATTGTGCTATCCTCATCAAAAGACGTAGATCAGAAATGTCTCTACGTGTAGCAAGATATAGCAAATGGACGGTTTTTACGGACCTGTAAATTTTCATGTCATCCGCAAAAAGTAGAAAGTTAGAATATTTAAAACAGGAACCAATGTCATTGATGAATACTACAAAAAGCAAAGGTCCTAACAAGGATCCTTGGGGAACTCTAGAGGGGATTGTATACCAAGATGAAGATGATGTGAAGCAATTAAGAACTACTGCTTGGGATCTATTCATAACATAAGATGAGAACCATCGAAACAAATCACCTCCGATTCCAAGAGCTAAAAGATTATTTAATAATATATTATGATTGATTCTGTCAAATGCCTTGCTATAGTCTGTGTATATAGCATCAACCTGACAACCACCATCCATCTGTTGAGTAATGTAATCAGTAAATAATAAGAGATTGGATACTGTCAATCTCCCACGAAGAAAACCATGCTGCTGGGGACTGATACTGGTGAGTAAAGTGTTATAAAGCTGTTAATAGACAATACGCTCGAGAACTTTGGCCAACAAACATAGTTTAGAAATTGGTCTGTAGTTTTCAACGCTCTCCTTAGAACCTTTTTTGTGTATCGGCGAAATAAAAGCTGATTTCCAAAGGAGAGGTACAACACCTTCACTAAGAGAAATATTTAATAATATTGAATAGGTTCAGTTAGTTCATGAGCACACTGAACTATAAACAAAGCTGAAATACCATCAGGCCCGGTAGACTTGCTTAAATCGAGAGATTTAAGATGTGTTTGAACTTCGACATTATTAAGCTCTACCGAGCTCAAGTCACAATTCTAAATCATATTATGTGACAAGTCAGGGTTAACGTTAGCCAAAGAAGGGCAGTCTAAAAATGTTGCATGAAAGTATTCTGCAAACAGTTTGCAAATACCTTGGCCACACTCACTAGAACTTCCGCTAAAGGACATGCTAGAAGAAAAGTTATTATTAATTTGTTTGCCTTTAATGTATGACCAAAAAAATTTTGGATTAGTACTAATAGAAGACTCAATTTTAACCATATAAGATGTATAGCAGTTCTGCTCGATTACATCAGCACGATTACCAAGTAATTTAAACGTTGAGAGATCACCGATATTACCATATATATTATATTTTGTAAGGTATTTTGATTTCTCTTTTTTAATTTTTACAAGGGCTGGACTATACCAAGACGGGTATTTATTATTTCTTAAAAAGCGTTGCGGAATAAACTGTTCTCTAAGATCATAAATAACTGAATAAAAGCGACCTACAGCTTAATTACGTTAGCTGCAGCCGAAGGACTTAAAAAAAACCAAAACTGTTGGCAACTAATTTATTTAAAAATATAATTATTACAATTTAATTAATTAACTATTGCTAAGTTATGCTATGTACTCTGGTCGAGGTGTGTACCATGAGTGACGCAAACGCCGCTCCGCTCGTCCGGTGTCGGCTTCGACACGTGTGCTGAGTCGGCGCCTCGTGTTGCACTTTGTGCCGCTTGTGCGCAAGTAGGTCGCAGCTACGCTGCATATCTAATAATATTGCAATATGTGATTCCTCCACCCGCAGATCAGCAACTATTTTCCAACGTTTAGTGAAAATGTTGCTGGAAAAGCCGCAGGTTTTTCAGGATCTTCATATACATGCTTTGGAGATGTTTGGTCATCTTGATGTTGAGGTTTGCTGCGTTTCCACAGGTTGAGATGTCGTAGAATCATGGTGAGTCCAAGTGCGAATACACCGAATAGTACCACATAAAAAGGTAGGGTGGTATGGTAGAGTGCGTCATCTGCCGTCGTGTCTCGTTCTAAGTTCGGTTGCATCATGGCATGGTTATAGGCTTTATGTAGTTTTCTTAAATCGATAGATTGCAGGGATATCCTATGTGATCGTACAGATTTCTCCTTGAAATTATATGAGATATCCGTGATCAGAAGAGGATGGCCGGATATTTGGTCGTTTTCGTTAGCTATTGTAAATTCTGACGTCATCAGGCTGCAGTTAATAGGAACGGTGATTAATTAGCTCCCTTGAAGTTGCTTGTACTCTTCTCTTCCGCATCGCAGGTGGGTTCTTGTAGTGCGAGGAAATGTAACGACGTAGTCCTTGTCGTCCAGTTGCTCCATTGCTTCCTTCTCCAGGATGACAGTGGTGAGGTTGCAGGCTGCTCCCAACGCATGATTGATGACGAGTTCTCGGGTACAGTCATGCTGGTTCTTGATTTGGTTTATGGTGTCTTCTTCGCAGAGGTACTGCTTGTCTACCTTCGGGCATTCTGCCTCCATGTACGCATACGTTTCCTTATTGGTTGCAAGGAATGGAAAGGGAGGAATAAGGACTTGACTATACCTATTCGGGGCTATTGAAAGTTTGTATAAATCAAATATGTCGTTGCTAACAATATGTACTTTGAAAACTATGACTATTTGTCTGTCAGCATAGTATGACCCAGGCTTTATAATACTATAATAATCGCGTAAATCTAAATTTAATATTCTACTATCTCCATAGATTATATGGACTCTTTCTATCTTATTTCTTAAAGTATTTACGTCTACCATAGAATGGTGCATGCTCGATGCTCGCACTAAAGCTAAAATATTTTCTATCCTAAGTAATTCCTTAAATAAATCATCAACATTTTCCGTTAAAATAGTCAATAACTGAGCAAATGGAGGATATTTTAAGAGGCTAGTATCTTTATAAGCATTGCTGTTCAAAAGAAGCTCAAGTGTAGCATTTATAAATTGTTGGTTCTTTACTAATTGGTCTATGACGTCGTTGTGTTGCGTCATCCATTCTTTACCAAGGCTTATATGGGAGTTGAACTCGGCAATAATTTTATTCTCATTGGTTTTCAAATTTTTAATCGCGTTATCAAAATTAATTGCATCCTGATAATCCAAATTACCAGTGAGACTTTTAATTACGGACCCTAGACCATCAATTAGACCTCTCTTTATCCGGCTAGGCTCTAAGATTTTCAAATGATTTAAGACCTTCTCAATTTTCTGCGATAAATAATTAATTTGTAGCTCATATAAAGCGTGCGTATCATTATTTAATTTAAATTTAAAATCCATTAGCTGTTTCCTAACCGCGAGAGCCTTATTCTCTATGTCATTAATCTGAAGGTACTGTAAGAAACTATGATAATGAGTTATAAGACGAGTTTGTCCGAGTTTATACAGTAGAAGTCCTGGTCCGTTGTTAAGACTTTCAAGTCTTATCTCCTGCGTTCGAACAAGATGCGCCATGATCATCAGCAGAATTCTGAAACAATTTATTACTATTAGGTACTCGCTTAAGGCGAGATTTAGCTACCGGGCCACGTTTTCGCGACGTATATATATGTATGGGCAAATTGGCGAGAACTTTGTCCTTAGTGTATCTCGGCGCTAACTTTTGTCTACTAGCTAACGGGTTTTTTATGAAGACTTGCTGTTCAGGATCGTATTGAATTTCAGGTTTCCTATCCTTATTCCTATTTTCGATTAAAACAGTCCGATTATGCAGGGCTGATTCGTTTATGATATCATAAACTAATTTCATCTGATCTCTATGACTTTGAGTACATTATTGTAGTAAATGCTGCGTCAAATCTATTGCTACGGGATCCCTAGGGTCGAAATGTCCAGTAATTATGTCGAATGGCCTGCATTTAGTGAAACTGTGAACTGAGCTATTGTAAGCGATTATCGCGTATGGTACAAGATTTACCACTGGTTCGTCTTTACGTTGTAATTTTAAAAGTCTCAGATGTTCAAGTAAAGTCGAGTGAAAACGCTCTATGTTGCCGTTATCGTTAGGTGAGTGTGGGAGAACTTTATGATGGTTCACATTGTGTGTTCGTAAAAATTCCGAGAACAATTGGTTGCTAAATTCAGTTCCATTGTCTGTAACAATAGTTAGTGGTAAACCATGGTGTGTACAATATTTTAATAATGCCTGAAGAACGCTGATGGCGGTTCCATCACGAAGATGATATGCTTGCCCGTACTTAGAAAACACATCTACAAACGTAACGTACTTTTCGCTGTCTACAGTGAACAAGTCCATATGAACTATTTCTAAAGGCTTTTTAGGTGGTGGAACGATATTGAACCGCGGTTGTAGTACGGGATTACGATCGTATTTCCCTTGACCACATACAGTGCATTCGTTAATGAATTTCGTTATATGGTCCTTCATTTTTGGCCAGAAATGTTTCCTTGAGAGGGACAAGTAGCACTCATTGATACCTCTGTGATTAGTTTTTCCTTTGTGGTAGTGCTTAATTGTTTCCTGCTGTCTGAGATAAGGTTTGACATTCTCGAGTTCAATCTTAGTTAACACAAGATTCATAGATGAACTCTTAAAGTGATTCTGTATGATTGGGATTATGGAGTAAAAACCTAATGGAGGGTCAATTAGAAGTCCTGTTTTAACTTTTGGGCTAACAAATTCTTTTATGGCATTAATGACGTCATGTTCTAAGTTAGATTCGGTAACTTGTACAGATACGCGAGTATGTGTATCAAACGGTTTCGATACCACTGGTCGCCTTTTGACATCACTAACAATCGTAAAGACTAACTGACGATGAAATCTATTTAGCGGGTCGTCGGTAATAGGAACTTCCAATATTGAATTTTCGTGACTGGTATGAGCTGTCACAGTCGCAGACTCGTCATCTGGGTCGGGTTGCTCCGAGCGATTTACCATGAGGGAGTTGGTTTCCTCTTTATAAATCTCTACACGAGATAACGCGTCGGCGTTAGTATTGGATTTTCCTTTTTTATACGACACAGTGAAATCGTATTCGCTGAGTTTGAGACGCCATCGCGTGAGTCTCGAATTGGGCTCTTTCAAGCTCATAACCCACTGCAACGGTTTGTGGTCTGTAAGTATTTTAAATTTCCTGCCAAAAAGATAGGGTCTAAAATACTTAGTGGCCCAAACTATTGCTAAAAGCTCCTTCTCAATGGTGCTATAATTTAGTTCGCTGTCATTGAGTGTACGGGAGGCGTAGGCAATCGGCTTGTCGGAACCTATGGGACCTTGAGATAGAATGGCCCCTATAGCGACATTAGAAGCGTCTGTTGTGAGGACGAATTCCTTATCAAAATCAGGGTACTTAAGTATCGGGTCATTTGTTAACAAGGTTTTACATTTTTCAAAACTCTTGACGTAATCAGGGTCAAAGGTAACTTTCTTGCCCTTCTTTAGACATTGAGTCAATGGTTTTGTAACTCGTGCAAAATCCGGTATAAATTTCCGATAGTACCCTAATAAGCCCAGAAATTGTTTTATCTCTCTAGGCGTTTTAGGAATAGGATATTTTTCTATCGCCGCTATTTTTTCAGGATTGGGTTTCACTCCTTCACTGCTAATAACATGACCTAGGTAAGCTGTTTCCAGCTTCAAGAACTCGGACTTATCCATCTGTACCTTGAAGTTGGATTCTCTAAGTCTTTGGAACACCTTTTCAAGATTGGTCATGTAGGTATATTATCCATCACCCTCTGAAAGGTAGAAGGTGAGTTCTTTAAACCCATGGGCATCCGAAGGAACTCAAAATGCCCATGTTCAACATTAAATGCGGTCTTCTGGATGTCAGAGGGTTCCATCTCTACCTGGTAAAACCCACTGGCCAGGTCTAGGTTTGTGAAGTACTGGCACTTCCCTAACTTGTCCAGAACATCCGCTATGTTCGGGATGGGGTATTTGTCGTCTATGGTTTTTTCATTGACCTAACGAAAATCAACCACTAGACGCCACTTTTGTATACCCGAGGCATCCGCCTTCTTTGGAACAATCCAAATTGGTGAGCTCCACGCGGACTCAGAAGGGCGTATGATACCTTGAGTCAACATTTTGTTAATTTGGTCGCTATTCTCTTGTCGATGAACAAAAGGGTAACGATAACTCTTTGTATGTACCGGGATATCATCGGTAAATCGGATACGATGTTTTATTTGATTTGTGAAAGTTAAATTTTCACCATCAATATAAAAAACATCTGCATACTTTGAGCAAAGAGCCATCAAGTTAGCCTTTTCTTCCTCGTTCAGATGATCCGTGCTAAGTCGCGATAAGACTTCATTAACACGCGCGGGCCGTTTTTCAGTGCGCGCGTACTCAACATTAAACAACTCTGCGTGAGCAGGTTGATCTAATGAAAATACAACGTCGTTGTTGTTTGGATTTTCTATTTCTAATATACCTCTGTTCTGAACTACGCTAGTAATGCATTCGTGAATAATACAGTTACATATGAATTGTTCCGGAACGTAAACTTCACTATCTTGGGTGTCTATTGGTATTCTGACTAACTTCGTACTGTTTGCCGGAATGATATCTTCGTATAAATTTACGTTTCGTGAGTTATACAATAAGATGGGATTTACTGCTGACTTAGAACTTAAACATAGTCTCTTTTAGTCAATTTTAGCTTCCCATTTAGTGAGCAGATCAAGACCAACTAATCCATCAAAATGATCGTGAAACTTGTACACGAAGAGTTTGATCGGTTCAGGGTCATTTATTTCTGAAAAACAGGGAACTGTAACAGAAAAATCATTCTGACTGACAGCATGAACATTTGTGACTTCAAATGGATCATAATCTAACTTTACATGCGAGTAAAATTTCTCTACAGCATCCGGGCTGAGAAATGACTGGTTCGCGCCGAAGTCTATGAGGAGTTTTAAGGGTGGATTACAAATCTGAACAAAGGGTAGCTGTTGTTGAGTTTGCAGATTGACCTCTATTTTGACTTGTCTGATATTGAGGCCTTCTGAAAAAAAAAATCCTGACTCGTGGAAGGCTGCGGCTCTTCAACCGTGTCATGGACATTATAGTGTTCGTATACTTGAGCCGTTTCCGCCCCGTAGTTCTCGTGGTCAACGTACTCGTACGCATAAGTCGGGTATTCATTGTAATCAGGACAGTAGTTAAAGTCAGGCTCATAGTGATAATCATAACCATCATTTGTACATTCATTGAAGTTCATTTCACGGCTTCTAAAATAATTTGTAGGTGGTGGGTTGCCGTGCTTACTCCAGTCGTGTCTAGTTAGTCCAGTCGGGGGTAAAGCTCTAGGGGTGAAATGTTGTATACCGCTCATAGGCTTAGGGGTAAAATTTTGGGGTTGATTATGAGGTTGAATTCGAAACGCGTTACTCCTAGCATTATAGTTTGGTGGTGGTGCACTAAACATCTGCTGTGTTCGAGTCGGCATGCGGTATTGAGGCTGGTTTTGTGGTCCTGCATTAAATTTAAATTGGTTCTGTGGCGGACTAAATTTAAATGGTTGAGGCGACATGAACGTAGGCCTCTGACTAATAGGTGCTAACATCATATGTGGTTGATAACCGTGCCTTGGTGCAGGAGGCATTTGAGTAAGAGGTTGAGTTATCTGCTGATGCTGAGCTCTAGGATGTATTTCATTATTTCGCTGTTGCAAGTAAAGTATGTTCACTTCTTCCTGCACGAATTGTAATGCCTGCTCTATCGTTGAAGGTCTCATACAACGAATTCGAGAACCTAAGGGTTCCTGTAGACCTCGTACAAAAGCTTGCATAGAGAGTTTACTATATAATAAACGCTTTGATTCAATCGTTGTGGCGATAGTTTCGTGCAATGAAACGTATGTCATAATCGTGCTAAATAACGTTTGACAATGGTCATAAAATTCCTGTGTGGTCCTGTGACCTTGCGTGGCTAAGGAGAGGTCATTATACAATGCGGTCTCATCTCTTTGGTCAGCGAAGTTATTTATTAATGACTCGCGGATCCCTAACCAATTATCAGGAACGCCATTTGAGTTTATGATTGTGGCTGCGGGCCCAGTTATTTTATTTAATATTCCATTTAATAGACACAAGTTACCTAATTCATTGCCGGCCTCAGCACTCATATAACATGAAACAAGTTGATCACATATTTTTATAAATCGTGTGAGCACGTTCGGATTTCCATCGAAATCTGGCACTGGGCGTAAGGCCTTAAAAATAACATCAGGGTCATAAGGCATTTTTAATGAATGTATATCTAAATCTATTTCCCTAATACTATCTAATTCCCTATGACGGTGAGACTGGCGAGATACAGTCTCCCGATCACCCCGATTCTTAGGATAAAAAATCTTGAAAAATTACAAGGATAAGTAAGGACTAAAAGGAGCAACACAAAAAGAAAGTTTTTGCGTACTTACAGTTGCATTCTGGTTTCCTCTGCGTATCAATTGTCGGATACTGGTCCCCGGAGCTACGGCCACGTAGATTCGGATATTAGATGAAGACTTAGGAGCCTGCCAGCGACTATCGGAGTCAAGCCGTGCAACGATTTTTGGAGCTTTTCAAGCTTTAGACCGCGCGCGCTGACTCTAATATCCTACCGACTGCGCCAATTACGTTAGCTGCAGCCGAAAGACTTAAAAAAACCAAAACTGTTGGCAACTAATTTATTTTAAAATATAATTATTACAATTTAATTAATTAACTATTGCTAAACTATGCTATGTACTCCGGTCGAGGTGTGTACCAAGAGTGACGCAAACGCCGCTCCGCTCGTCCGGTGTCGGCTTCGACACGTGTGCTGAGTCGGCGCCTCGTGTTGCACTTTGTGCCGCTTGTGCGCAAGTAGGTCGCAGCTACGCTGCATTTCGTATAATATTGCAATATGTAATTAGTCCTAATATACAGAATTCAAAAACTATTTTTCAAAACATTGGTTTGCTTTTAAAGTTTACAATAAAAAAGTATAAATATGGAACTTGTATGTGTTGTTTGTCGGTAATATGTAATAGCTATGTGAATTTTAACCATGTTTAAAATACTTTTGCATTCCATACTAACGAGCTACAAGTAAACGGAAACAGTTAACTAGATAAGACCTTTTCCAACATTTAGACAAAAATATTTTTTGTTGCCTCATGGTCTTGTTTTTGAATTAACTAGAAACAGAGATAGCGAACCTTTATCGTTCAACGTGCCATTTTTTCTAATTAAATGTTTAACAAGACCATAGACGTGTCTACAAATAATTTGACTATTTTGACTATTCGTTTACTAGATACCAAATATACATTTTGCACTTTGTATTAATGAATGTCCCTAGGTACCTACAGTAAAATCCAATGTAGGTAAAAGATCTATTGATGGATCTTCTTGCACCTTTATGTCCACTTTATTCCATCATCGAGGATTTTAACAAAGTGGATTTTTTAGAAGTAACATGTGTTAAAAATCCGACTTCCGAATCTTATTTCATGAACACATCTACCTCTCACATGAAATCTTTTTCGTAGTAGCGTAGTTGTTTTCAGTAGTAGGTCGCTATCGTTCGTAAATTTCGTAATACTCCACAGTGAATTTTATTACCGACAGTGAACTAAAATGCAAACCGTGCCCAAAATATTATGTCGCGTGCCATCAATGGCTCGCGTGTCATTGGTTCGCCATCCCTGAGCTAGGATATCTCAGCTATGAGCACTTCCTTCTACTTGCCTTCTAAGCAAAGTTCTATCTCTGGTTGAACCGAATGATTGTGAAATATATGAACACGGATGTTTGTGATATCCTAATGATAGTGTCCATGCCTCCACAGCAACACAGGGAATAAATGCAGGGCTATGAATGTCTGAACGTTATTATGTGATTATTACCGGCACCCAGTCTCATTCTGATCCATGACACTTCTATCATGTCTTTCTTGATTAAAAGTAAGGTAAACATTTAGAATCGTAGCGCCTGAATTCGGGGGGGAGGGGGAAGGGGGGGGGTCCGGGTAGTGCCCCCCCGCAAACCCCACCCGCCGGAGACCATTAGTTTTCGAGTTATGTTTGTTTAAGTATTTTGAGGTTAAGTACTGCATTTCGATTTACTACCACCCCCGCGTCGGCTCTGCAATCCGACAAGACTGCTTGAAATCGGGGTGCTATGAGTCGGTTCTGTCACTGACTTCGACCTATTCTAACTATAACTAACCTATAGGTATGTCACAGACAAGTGACTTTGCCAATTCATTAGATAGCTACTGTTATACTATTGTGCACAAATTTGGAACAAAAGTAGTTTGATGAAGCGCTCGATGGCCGCTGCCGCGTCACGCTCGCTACGCTCGCTCGGCTCGCGCCTGGTGGGTCACAGTTCAAACCTAACCTAACCTATAGGTTTGTCACAGACAAGTGACATTGCCAATTCATTAGGTACTAATATACTATTGTGCACACATTCCTACTAGTATGGGTCTGATAATTAAAATTGAAAAACAATTTGTTATTTTTAGAACTTATATTTTATAGACATAATTTATAATTTATAGTTTCTATGAATGGGTCTTTTTTATTTTTAGTCACATTTCTTCTCCATAAATACTCTATGATGGAGTTAGTGAAATTTTCAGTATTATTATAATTGTCTTTTTTTAAATAATGCTTCACTGCTCTCCATTGGGACTCGATGCGTTGAGTATGAGTCCCATCACTACTTACAAAAGGATTGTCCGGGTCAGAGTGATTCACCTTTTTATGGATGTAACCATTTTCTGCCAGACAATCATATGCTCTCCAGCAGTCAGTGTGGATAGTGGTGCCTTCTTCCACATATTTTTTAATTAAAGGCACCAGCACTTCAGCAGAGCGTACATTGTCTGGGTACACTTCTAATCGAAGATCCTCTGACCCGTCTTCAATCATTCCAAGGACCCAATGTCCCTCTATGTGGAGTCCTCGGTTAAACTTCCTCTTTCCAAATTTTGATTCATCTATTTGTACAGTTCTTCCAGGTCCTCCGATCTTGCCCACATATTCATTTCTTTCAAGTTGGTAAATAACTACACACTCTCGACAGTAGTTGTACCAATCACTTAATGTTGAAGTACTCAGGCACTGTTGTTTCTCTTCTTTAAGAGGGTCTTCGTTTCTTGCCGAGTCAAAAGTCCATTTGTGGGCAAATGCATATATGAGATAAAATACATGTCTTATGTCGAGCTTGCCATTTTCAAAAAATGTCCCAGTGTTTCGGCATATTTTCCCTTTTTGTTTGCACTGGCCTTTGGTGCACACCCAAGCCCCAAACGATTTGTTTGTTTTCGATAAACGCATAGGGGTGCGATGCGTGCGGCACATTTTTTGGCGTTGCACCATGTTGTTTTCTTCAGCGAATTTTAGACACTGGTCAATGGTTCCCAATTCGCGCACAACTTTGGGTAGGCTCCACATTTGTACAACTTCCTCCGTGTACAAATGCCGGTCCGAAACGGGTCCGTCATCTACAAAGTCCGCCCTTGATGAAGGTCCAGGCACAGGAGACGCCATCGCGATGACTAATGAGCACGTCGAGCTGGTACCAGTTATCAAATCTTCCAAAAGCAATCGCAGTGTCCAGTGAGCAAGCAGGTGTCGTACAGTAAAGCAGCAAAATTGGAGACAAAATCGTAGCAAAGTCGTTGAGATATCAAAAGAAAGCGCAGAAAAACAGGAGAAAACATTTGCCGTGGTCCGTTTTGCGATAATTTTGCTCACAGTGCTATCGTCTACCAAAGCTGGACCGAGACAAATATCTTGATTTTGACAGCTCGTGGCACTGTAAGCGTGGGTTGGGGTGTAGCCTTGGGGGCGCTGAGGAAAAAAAATTTTTTTTTTTGGAGTCAATGACCTCAGGGGAGCGGTCAGTGACCTTGCCCGAGGTCACTGACCTTGAGGTCAAGGTCAAAAAAAAATATAAATTTTCTACCAAAAAAAAAATATTTCTCCTGGGTTACTGGCCTCGCAGGAGAGGTCAATAACCTTGACCGTTGTTAATTGCGTGTAAAGCGTGTTGTTAATTCGGACCAGAATTGTAGCATTAACGAACCATTTGCGCGCGAAAAACAAATTCATAAAAATATCGTGCATAGTGTGAAGGTTAACTATGTGGTGTGCGGATTAAAAAGAAATAATGGAATGGATGGACCGACTTTTACAACTTTTACATCAAAAAGAAGGGACACCAGTAAAGACGTAGAAATAAACAAACACCTGTCACTTTTGACAGAACGCTCACGATGATTATGGTGTAGAGCATGGTTCATGTAATCGTCAATATGGCGGCAGTTAAGACGTCATCGATGACGTAGCGTGGGCCATCGTAATCACGCTCACGGTGAAAGGGACCGACTTTTATCGCGCTAATATCGATTATGGCCAATTGGGACCGTAGTGATTCACGTACACTCGCATAGACTAAAATATATACTAGGAAATAGACTGGTATCTTCTACCTTTTATATACGTGGTATATATACATTTAAAGCTTTTCCATACCAAGGATAGATGGCGCTGGCGATGACTATATATATATAGTCATAAAAGAAATACTGAGCCCACGTATGTAACGTATGCAACGCATTATTACATCTAGACTCTGGAATTTGAATGAAAACAGTTTGATCAGAAACATACTAATCATATACAACGTTGTTTTACTGTTTTCATACAAAATTAAGAGTCTAGATGTTATAATGCATTACGTACGTTGCATACGTGGGCTCAGTTTACTATCGCTACTATAGAATTATACACTAGGCTGTGTTTTGACATGGTAACAATAAATTTGGTACATTTGCTGGAATACATTAACCAGTCAAATCGATATTCCAGGAAATGGACTGCCCATGGAACAACCGATTACCTGGAATTAGTGGTCAAGATATTATTGTACCTACTTTACATTGACATGTACACGAAAAATTGCTTTAAGCGTGAAAAGAGAGTTCTGTCAAAACACAGTTAATAAAAGATATTTTCTATTTTATTGCATTATAATAACGACCATTAAAGAAAAGGACAATAAATTGGACAACAATTATTTATTACAAATTTATTGATTATACATTTAAAACGCTTAAGGCCATAAAACAAAATTGTAGTTCCTTCTAGAATAAAAATTAAAGCTTTTGAAACAACTATGAAATCAGAATATAACATTAACATCAAGATTTTCAGACACATTTGTAATATCATATAATAAGAACATATTCAATGGCGTTTACAGTATATCTCTACACATGATCCCATGTAATAACATGATTCCATCTCTCTCATACTATGTGGGGAGCACCGTTGCGATACCAGGTATTCTGCCTCTATTTAGTAGCATGCAAACACAGTGAGTATTTAGATTTATAGGATATCGTAGCAGACAAAATCATCAAAAATCACTGCGGTGACTAAAAAAAATTTGGTGACAAATGTAGTGTAATATCGTGCAGAGCTTTAGAGATTTGAGACATACAGCAATTGTTATGGGTCTGTCACTTAATATCAGGCAATGGAATGATAGTATTCATACACTTTTGTTCATATATATATATTAGGTCCTTACATATGAAATTGGCGTTTTGTATGGGAGGAACAAAAAGTCGAATATTTTTTAATATAATATATTTAATTAATCAAAGTATGAACCATTATTTTCTATGCACTTTTGCCATCTCATAGGTAGTTCATTGATCCCTTTACTAAAAAAACCAGTCGGACGGGAATCAATAAAATCTTTGAAGGCGATTTGGACTGCCCCAATGGAGTTGAATTTTTTCCCTTGCAAGAAGTTATCCAAATTTTGAAAAAAATGGTAATCTGTTGGAGCAAGGTCCGGTGAGTACGGAGGATGTCTTAGACTTTCCAATTGAAGCTCTTCTAATTTAGTAGCCGTCTGTTGCGCAGTGTGTGGTCTAGCGTTGTCGTGAAGCAGCAGTGGCGTGGAGCGATTGACCAACCTAGGTTGTTTAGCTGCTAGCTTTTCCATCATGGTTTGCAATTGCTGACAATAGACATCAGCCGTAATAGTCTGGCCAGATTTGAGAAAACTGTAATGAACAATACCGGCACTAGTCCACCAAACGCTTACAAGTAACTTTTTTGGGGTTAATTTTCGCATGGGGCAGGATTTGGCTGGCTGGCCAGGATCCAACCATTGCGCTGAGCGCTTCCGATTATCGTAAAGAACCCATTTTTCATCACAGGTAATGATTCGGTTTAAAATACCTTCATTATTGTGCCGGTTTAGTAATGTAACGCAGCAGTCGACGCGCATTTGCCGATTTGCTTCAGTCAATTCGAGAGGGACCCACCTTTCAAGCTTTTTAATCTTCCCAATTTGCTTCAAGTGAATTAAAACAGTTTTATCACTAACATCGAAGCCTGCAGCTAACTCGGACGTGGTTTGCGATGGATCCGCTTCCACAATAGCCCTCAACTCTTCATTATCAACTTGAGTCTCAGGCCGTCCACGGGGCTTGTTCTGCAGGTCGAAATTTCCAGAACGAAAACGTTGGAACCAAAAACGAACTGTGTTTTCTTTTGCAACACGACCGCCATACACATCATTCACCCTTCGAGTTGTTTCCGCAGCACTAGTGCCACGGCGGAACTCGTACTCGTAAATAATGCGATATTTTTAAGTTTTCCATTTTGTAAAATGAGTGACGCAAACAGAAAAAAACAGAAGAAAAAAAACAAATGAATGACGATCATCGAAGCACAAATACATGAGTCTATAGCTGTACAAATTTGAATTTGGAATTCCTTACCAAAGAGGAGAAATTCGTGATTAAAGTGGCCAGTACGAAAAACGCCAATTTCATATGTAAGGACCTTATATATAGGTATATATATGTACGTATGTATCATACATTAGAACATTATTGAGCATCAATGCTATACTGCATAGATATAACAATATTATCTTACAAACTTGTTTACGTAATGTTACCAAAATTGGAATGTAACACAGTTAGGCTTTTAGCTTTATGATTGATGTAGGTACTTCAATTTCATTTCATGTTTAGTAATCTCATTTCTACCTGAAAAAAAAAGGTAACTGTTTATGAAGGGCAGTATAAAATATCCATTAAATTTATAATTAGCAGAACATTACATACAATAATTATATATAATGTTATGTTATGGAACAGTTCGTGCACGAGTCCGACTCGCACTTGAGATTATAATCTTTGCTTGAGCATTGTTTATATACTATTCTCAGTTGAACTAGTTTCAAACCGATACACAATCAACGATTTGTTTTTTTCTACGGAACAATCTGTTTTCGCTTAAATTTGATTACATTGACAATATTGGTGCCTTTCTACACAGAATTTGATAACGAACCAGTTGACTCAACAGCAGCTTCGCTCGCTTGGTCTTGGTGTAGTGATGGAAGCACCTTTTTGGAATTTCAGGGTCCTGGATTGTCCATTTATACTAAAACAGGATAATTACGTATTTATCGTTCTCTAGATTTTGATTGTTTTAGTGCACCTGACTAGTAGGTAACGAGAAAAATTACCAATGTGTTACGTTATAATACTACACTTAAATAACGTGTTACATTTGACTCTCATCGCTGACGACTGATGCTAGTTTCATCTCTCATCCATGCTGCCTTAATGCGGCACATCGTGCGTGATTTAAGAACATTTTATAGAATACCTGGCTTAGTTAGGTTAGGATTGGATGGACGACGGGCTTTGTTTTTTCATAACCCACATTCATAATCATTATAATAATAATAGAATAAAGGGATCTATAATAATATAAGAGATTGTCACTCACTATTAATGTGTCCGAATCAGCAAGACCCATTAGAGGCAAGTTTCATTCATAAATCTATTGTTATTTTTTGTCCTGATGCGGACGGGTTAATCAAATAACTATGATGGTTATATCGTAACAAAATGTTTGATTGGCCGCTTGGCGCAGTTGGTAGTGACCCTGCCTCCTGAGCCGCTGGTCCCAGGTTCAATCCCTAAACAGATCAAATATTTATGTGCATGTACATTGTACTGTTTGAGATGCGTCTGGGTAAGTCTATAAAAAAAGTATAAAAGCATTAGCACTAAACATGAAGCTTGAATTTCATTGTCATAACATTATATAAGACATACATACTGGTCAGAGATGGACCCGGGGGCCCCGCGCTTCGATGGCAGGGTATCTACCAACTGAGCTAACGGAGCTGACATAAGTCCTCATGTCTCAGAGTGATGAGTGCAGTGCAGTATTACATATAATGATGACATTGCGGTGGGCCTAACACGAATAACTGCGTTAGTGTTACACATTCACGTGAAACATTTATCTTCTTATCATTTATCATCACAACTGTCATTTATCTAGGGCAACTGTGACACAGATAACTCATAGTTTGTACGCCGCTTTGACGCTTACGATACGAATACTTTTTCGCAAATTGTTTGTATTTATTGATATATGAAAACACCGGTCAAGTGCGAGTTGGAGTCACGCAGTGATGGGGATAATCCTTACATTAAGAAAACGTTAAAGATTATTACTCTAACTCTGTGGAAGGCCTAACATAACTTTCCTGGTCCATCCTAGAATTAGTTATTGCATCAACAGTAAATAATAACTTTGTAATGGTCAATTCGCTTTTTGTTATCAGCAGTCCTATATTAAATTGTGTTGATTTGCAATGAGTTTGAGTTTGGCATAGCTTTACTTTGTCGTCCATCAAGTTGGGGGTTGACAATTTTTTATACAATAAAAATACATTATTATAAGCACACATGCAAAGTTTTAACATATTGCGGAGTCGCATATTTTTGGAGCAAAATATTGAAAGTCAATTATTTTTGGAACATTTATGTCACCCATCATCATCATCCCTACCAGAGAATTATATATATTCTACATATTGTAAGTAGTAAAGAAAAGGGGGAAGGGTGGATTCTCCTTTTACTTATTTCCCCGATAGCTTGCATAGTTTCATGTATTTTATAGAGTTTTAATTTTTCACTGCTTCGACAATAATTGTATCCCAACACTGCTGCGTTATATTTCCTTATCAAGGTGTAGGTTACCCTAATTATTGTGTTGCGTTGTTTAACCCTTGTGCAACCCTTTAACCTAACGCTCCTCCTCGCTTCGCACGTCGTCGCACTTATCGTGACTTTGATCTGACTAAATACTCTGCTACGTTCTGTAGGAGTAACTTTTGTCGAATATATTATGTTCTGTCGAAGCAATGAACAAAATGAAGGCTTAACGTTTCTATCCACGCACTTTGACACTGCATTTGTCAAAGTCTACAAGAAATCAAAGATAATTACGTTTCATTTCATGAATTCGTAATTGTTTACGGCTTAGCTTTCCGTGGACTTCTGTCATTTTTTTTAACGGAAAGGATACATTAATAGAAGCACACACAAAGTTTCAACGCGTAGTTTATGAGAAAAAAATTATTGATGATCAATTATTTTATACAATATATGTATATGCCAATTCCTACCACACATTATATATAATTCTTGTCATGCAACGTTTCGTTTTACCTATTGTTAAGTTGTCATACGTTCGGTAACATTTTATTTTATATAAGTAAATTTATGGAATGAATTATATTTTGTACTCATTTCAATAGTTATCAAGCAGCACACGTTGTAACCGGTGGGTTTGGGTTTAGGCCTCCAGATGACGTAAGGTAGAAGAATTTAAACACGAGGAAACTTTATCACGTTACTTTAATGGAAATTATTACTCATACTAGCACCATTTAGATAGGTACTTAACTATAATAACTATATCTAAATACTAGGCACTTATAAATTAAGTCGGGGCGGAGCCCTACGGTTACGCTCGGGAAGGCGTCGCGGCGCACGAGTTCGGTCTAGGTTACGGTCGTCGGCAGACTGGGGCGAAGAGAGCGCGGGAGGCGCGCACGCGGTGCCTATAATGGCGGCATCGTTGTTGACGCCTGATTGGTCGTCACACGCATTGCTGCCAACCTTACTATTCTCCGCGTTGTTGATTAAGGGTTGCCCTGTCACATACTCCCCCTCTAGACCATGATTACGACCTCGATCGTGGTCTAGCTCTACAATAGGTTCACCCTGAACCTGCTTCAAACGAGGGCGGCCTCGTTTCTGTTTTGGAGCAAGCGGTTGAGCACACTCATCGTCACGTGCTTGAAACGGAGTAAGCTCACTCACGTGGAACTTGCCCAATACATCATCCGGATTATGAGCTGTCGCGATAAGGTACGTTGTAGGTGACAACTTCTTCTTTACAACGTACGGCCCATCTCGCTTGGGAAAAAACTTTGCAGTCTTCTGCTTATTAGCGTCGCTCAACTGGTGGGTAGCTAATAATACTTTATCCCCTTCTTTGAACACTTCTCCCACTCTTCTAGATTTATCTCCATATGACTTCCTTTTATCCTGCTGCCTTTCTACTTTTTCA
Source organism: Selenia dentaria (assembly GCA_917880725.1). NCBI lineage: Eukaryota > Metazoa > Arthropoda > Insecta > Lepidoptera > Geometridae > Selenia > Selenia dentaria. The sequence continues at coordinate 10,118,761 of OU862902.1, forward strand.
CGTATTTCACTCAAAGAATTTAAAAACTTAGTCAAGTAAGGTGTGATTTGTGGAACAAAATTGTCCTTACTGAGAACTGCCTTTGGATCATTATACACTTCCAACGGTGACCTTAACTCACGGGCCAACGTCAGGTATGCTGGAGTAGTACCTGTAGCTTCACTGACTGAACTGTTCATGCTAAAACGCACCATCGGCAGCTGTTTAGGCCATGATGGATGATCCAAACCAACTAATAAAGCTAACTGTGTCTTCATATCTCTGTTTTTTCTCTCTGCTGGGTTAGCTTCCGGGTGGTAGTAAGGTATCAGGTCCTGTGTTATGCCTAAGATGTACATGCACTTTTGCATAACTGCGGATACAAATTGTGGACCTGAATCGGAAATGACTCTTCGTGGCAAACCAAAACGGAGAAAGTATTCCTCAATCAGAACTTTCGCGCAAGCAACTGATGTAGCATCTCTGAGAGCGTAGATCTCAATCCATCTCGTTGCGGTGTCTTCTACTAGGAGTATCCATTTCTCTCCATTTTCACCTTCTGGTAATGGTCCAAAAAGGTCAATTGCTAAGACCTCATTGCGCTGGTTCAAGACCGGCGTTTGAATGAGACCCGCTGGTTTCCGGTTCGTTATTTTATAGCGTTGACATGTAGCACACGATTTAACATAATCTGTAATGACTCGTCTCATACCAGGAAAGAAATAATTTTGCGATATTTTATGGTATGTCCTTTCAATTCCAGGGTGACCTGCTATAGACGCATCGTGACATTCACGTAATACTTCTTCTCGCATACTAGCAGGTATTACCAATTGTGGTGACTCGTTGTCAGTATCAGGGTTATACCGGTACAGAACACCACGTTCAATGATGTAACCACGCTCAGTCCAACGACGAGTCGCCACTTCTTCACTGTCTTCTAGCTCCTTGATAATTTTGTTGATATCAGGGTCAGCTTGTTGTTCTGCACGCAACTCTGTAAGATCTCGTGTTGGTAAATCTACTATGACTGTACATATTTCGCATGCGTCACGAGACTCTTCTGTACAGACGGGGCGGCTTAAGCTGTCAGCCACGACATTAATTTTACCAGGGGTATATTCGAATTTAATATCATATGCCTGTAACTTCAGTGCCCAACGCACTAGGCGACCAGACGGCGACTTCAGAGATAAAAGCCACTTTAAGGGTTGGTGGTCGCTTCCAATGACCACAGGATGACCATCAATGTATCCCCGAAAACGGTCTACTGCCCATATAACTGATAGAGCTTCCCGCTCTGTGGTTGAATAATTTCGCTCAGCTGCTGATAATAGACGGCTAGCATACTCAATTGGCCTTTCTTCGTTTTTCTCACCTTGGAGTAACACTGCGCCTAAAGCGTAGCTGCTCGCATCCGTACGTAGAATAAATGGCTGTGAGTAATCTGCTTGTATGAGGATCGGTGCTGACGTTAGTAGATTCTTTAAGCTATTAAAAGCTTCTACCTGCTGAGGTCCCCACATCCACGATTGATTCTTTCTTGTCAATCTAGTGAGCGGCTCAGCCACTTGAGAAAATCCTGGAATAAATTTTCGAAACCATGAACAAGTCTGGATAAACGTCCTGAGATGTTTTAACGATGTAGGTGGCTTCATTTCAAGAATGGCGCGGATCTTCTCCTCATCAGCGGATACACCATCTTGAGAAACAATATGGCCTAAATATTTGACCGATTTTCTAACAAAAACGCACTTTTCTCGACTTGCGCGCAACTTGTACTCTGCGAGTTTTTGGAGAACGACGCGCAGGTCTTCCAGGTGCTTCTGGAACCCTCCTTCCGTTATTATCAGGATATCATCCATATACCCTAGAATGGTTATATTCTTAAACGCAGAGCTAGAGCGCATTCTATCTATAAGGCGCTGAAAAGTAGCTGGTCCGTTTTTTAATCCAAAAGGCATTCTTTTAAAACGATACGTTCCGAACGGTGTAACGAATGCCGTTTTGTCCCTATCCTCTTTATTTACAGCGACTTGCCAGTACCCAGATCGCAAATCGATTGTAGACATGTGACACTGTCCTCGCTTTGTGGATTGTAACAGCTCATCAATGCGAGGCATTGGATAAGCGTCAGTTTTGGTGATAGAATTTAATTTTCTATAATCGACGCAAAAACGGAAGCTTCCATCTCGCTTTGGTACTAAAAGAGCTGGAGCACCCCAAGCAGATTCACACTCTTCTACTATATCTTCAGCTAACATCTTGTTGAGCTCTTGTTGCATAATCTCCTTCTTTGCAGGTGTCAGGCGATAGGGAGGCGTCGCTATCGGCGCGCTGTTCCCTGTATCTATGTGATGCACCACGTATGGTGTAGGCTCCCCAACTGTATCAAACACATCACTAAAATCCGTCAGTAATTGGGCAAGCTCATCACGCTCCTCCTGCTGCAAACATGTTCCCTCATCTTCACGTAAAACACTAATTGCCGCGTAAGAAGTTCGACGAGATGTAACAGGCTCTAAAAGGAGTTCATATTTCTGTTCATTACTCTCAGAAAAATGCCACAAGCAACGGTTAAAATCGATAACCATACTAGCTTTCTTTATGAAATCTATACCTAATAGTGATTCGTTATTTCGCGCGTCGGGGAATATTATGAATTCGGTAGGCACAATTTTATGAAAAAGAGTCACATGTACTTCCGCCACCAGTACATCCATTAAACGCGTGCACCCATCCGCTAGTCGGATGTTGCGTGTGCACCTCTTCATGGGGTGACCTTCATCTACCAGGACGCGATGGAGTGAGTGACCGGCGACACAACCCTTTGCCCCCGTATCTAATAATGCGGTTCCAATTCGCCCCAATATCCCGATTTGCACTAAAGGTCGACTATTTACGAACTCCCCCTGGATCCGACCCTGTGCGCGCGCGATACCTTCATTACAACTGTTATAATAATTTACATCACTATACCCCTCACTATTATGCAAAACATACATATCCATACTACTACATTTATTATCCGAAATGTTAGACAAATCATTATTATGCGAAACATCATTATGTACCACACCACCATACCTACAATTATACAAAACATTAGGTACATCACTATTATGCGTAACATCACTACACATAACCCCCTCATACACACCATCATGCAAAATATTGTTAGTACAAGCGTTAGTCGGCGAACCATTATTCGACAAAAAGTTAGTATGAGAACCGTTATTCGACATAAAGCTATTACACAAACCATTATTCACCATTAGGTTATTACAAGAACCGATATTCGGCGAACTGTTATTCGACGTAAGGCTATTACACAAACCATTATTCACCATCCGGTTATTACAAGAACCGATATTCGGCGAACCGTTATTCGACGACTGGTTATTACAGGAACCGATATTTGGCGAACCGTTATTCGCCAGTTTGTTATTACAGAAACTGTTATTAGGAACAACACCATTATTAACTGTGTTATTTTCAACCAAACTTAAACGTAAACATTCATGGTCATGTGAGAAAACACTAGCCTGCTGTTGGATTAGATCTCCGTTCATACTGTCACAGCTGTTGCCAAGAGTCAGCGAAGTAGCTTTGTTAGAACTACAATTTTGGCTATAACTGTTATTTTTACATACCGATACTGAACAAACGTTATTAACATTCTGAACAATTTGACAGTCATTTTTCACATGCAAACGTTTTTGTTGTTTGTTTACATTCATAGCACAACCCAACATTTTAGTACCTACACAAGATTGAACTGTTTGTTTTTGCGGTTCCAAAACACAGTAAGCACATTCACAGCAAAGTTCAACTGAGTGATTCCTCGCAATGTTACTTGCGAGGTTACCTGACTGTCCATCAAGAAGCTCGGGTTGCGTTCCCATCCTTGGGGAGCCCGAAGCGGCGAGTGGTACGACGTCTCGATTTCGGTCGCAAGCGGGTGCTCGCGGACTGCGTTCCCGCCCTTTGCGGCCGCGCGCTCCCAGCGAAATCAGCTGGGGCGCCGCGGGCCGTGATGACGCGGACGGAGTTTCGCCCGACTCGAACGCGCGCGAACGCGGGCTGTCAGTGACCTGGCCGCTCAGCTGATGCTTATCCGATTTGATAACACGGCCGTTAGACCCGCGAACATTTGAACGAGATGTATTGTCACTACTCATTAACGTTACCGAATAGAATGCACTTTGTTGCGAATTCACTTTGCACTTTTCACATTTAGATTTGATAACGTTGGGGGCGCCACAACCGTAACACTGAATGTTTTTAGTAGGAACTTTTACACTTTTATTGTCGCTATCACTACGCGCATTGTTGATTTTTTTACAACTTTGTTTGTCGTGCCCCCATTTTTTGCAATATGTGCAGGAAACTCGGCGACTGTCATTGTCGCGAGTCGATGCCGACGATGAGGACGCAACTGCGGCTCCGGCGGCGGAACGAAGACTGGCGGCCGGACTCGACGTACAAGCGTCTCCGGTGGCTCCGCTTCTCGCTGACGGCGGCAGCTTCTTGTCGCTGTCCTCTAGCGACTCTTCAATCGCTCTGGCACGCTGCAGAAGATTGTCGAATGATGAGATAGAATTACGATCTAGGCGCTTCCGGATTCTTCTATCGAGCAGGCCATAGATCATGTCCAGCTGGACCTTCTCATTCAGATCTTCCTTAGGTAGCTTTGACAATAGTGCGCGACATTTTGAAATAAACAAGTCCGTAGGCTCCGTGCCTTGCTTGTATGTAAATAAATCTTGATAAATTCGAAATGGCGGGCGGCGTTCTCCAAATGCACTTCTCAATTTATTGATAGCGTCTTCCCATGACGTAGTACTACCTTTAATGCCCATCCACCAAATCGATGCCGAGTCTGTTAACAACATTTAAAGTCCCTTGACCGCGTTGTCATCCGATATTTGGAGGCAATTTTTATAAACTTCAACGGCGTCGATGAATCCATCCACCTCGGCAGTTTTTCCACTGAATCTTGCTGTGCATTTCGAAAAATTTGCGGCTGGTGTCATGATTGACGGTTCTACCGCGGCTGGCGTCGACGTTCGAACTTCGTTGAGCAGCCGCGCGAAAATTTCCGCTTGGCTTTCTTGTAAGGAATGCATCAAGGTCGCGAATTGGTTAGGTCCCATTGCGATTGTAGGCTCGTCTCCACGATCTCCGTCTTCAGGTTGTCCTTGAGTCCTTGTTCGTCGCATGGTAGCGATATAACGAACAGATTACAGCGAATATATCAAAATGCGTCCGAGTGGCGTCGTTGGTGATGTTTCGGTTTTCGTACCTCTATCAAGATGGCGACCGCGAACTCGTAAAAAAAAAATGTTCTTCTACACGTCTCTGAGGCTCCTACTGTTGGGCGCCATTGTAACCGGTGGGTTTGGGTTTAGGCCTCCAGATGACGTAAGGTAGAAGAATTTAAACACGAGGAAACTTTATCACGTTACTTTAATGGAAATTATTACTCATACTAGCACCATTTAGATAGGTACTTAACTATAATAACTATATCTAAATACTAGGCACTTATAAATTAAGTCGGGGCGGAGCCCTACGGTTACGCTCGGGAAGGCGTCGCGGCGCACGAGTTCGGTCTAGGTTACGGTCGTCGGCAGACTGGGGCGAAGAGAGCGCGGGAGGCGCGCACGCGGTGCCTATAATGGCGGCATCGTTGTTGACGCCTGATTGGTCGTCACACGCATTGCTGCCAACCTTACTATTCTCCGCGTTGTTGATTAAGGGTTGCCCTGTCACAACGTATATTTGACAGTTTGTATATATTAAATTACAGCATTATCAGTACGAGATTTAAAATTAAAATGTGTAGTGTTTACAGTATTTCCCCGGTTTGTGGAACGAAACTAAAAACTGACGCCGTTTTGTATTGCCATACCACACTATTGTCAGTTATAGTTTGTGTCGTGATGTTCTGTAGGGATAGTAATAAAGGAAACTTCACAGACTGGCACATCGAATATTCTTGGAGGAGAAAAATAAAAATAGTGCAAGATAATAAAACAATACTATTGTATTGATTTGATTTATTTTTTGAAAACATCAATTTAATAAATTTTAATCACATATTTGTGTATAAAATAAAATGGGTTAGGTTCAACTTACTCGTATATCACAGAACCCAATTGATTGACCCCGACTCTACCTGGTACTAGTATGTCGTACCCCTAGAGTGTTGAGTGGTGCGTTGGGAGAGCAACTTGCGCCCGCTGTAATCATCTTCTCCGCAGCTTCAGCTTGTGGGACCAGCCACAGCTGCTCCGGCTCATCCGATGCCTGTGGTTTGTAATGCAAGGGCGTAGTGGCTGCTCTTCCCGCAGCGCCGGAGACGTTGCAATCTAATAATAAATACAGAAATCTTTCTGAATCAGTCCCCTATTTTTTAATGATGAAGAGAGTCGCCCTCCTTGGCCTTCAAAGGGCCTCCGTGTTTATTACACTTATATGGTTTTTTTATCATTAAAATGAGGAAAATTTCTTCAGAATTAAAAATGAAATAATCTGAAAAGGAGGGGGTCCGCAACTTTTCCTTAAAAGGGGGCGGGTGTATTGTACACTTACCCCTTCCACTCCCCATCACCCTTCCCCACTCAATTCTACGGACGTCGATGGAAAGTTGTACCAATTTTTCTTAAGAATTCATGTATTTTCGAGAAATTATTTCACATATTTCAACGCATCTCCGGCAGCGAATATTGCTGCAAGGCCCTTGGTACGAACCCCCTTGACTACCCCAAATTTCCAGTTTACTCAAATTTGAAGACTTAATATAAGATATCAAACCCAATTTTGATGAAATCTTTTTATTTAAATCTTATAAGTTAATTAAGTACGAGTACCTAAGTAATAGCGTGATTTACACAAATTAGATGTGTGTACTCACACGCATGCAGTTTTCGCCCACATAGAATTTATATATAGGTAGCTATAAATAATATGCTGGTACATGCCAAGGAATACATATAAAATACGTTTACTTTTTACCATCTTTATGTCCTTGCATTCTGGTACACGATTTGCTATGAGGACAATCACTGAATCTGGTCTCCAGCAAAACAAATCACCACAAGTTCTTTGCAACAGTTACCACATGGAGCCAACCTCGGTTCTTAAAAGGAATAATATACTCTGAGCAGCCGTACCGTACAATACAACTATAACAATTATTAACACATGGATTAATTGGACGTAAATAAAATTTGTGATTTTATTTATTTTAGATAATCATATATAAACGTCAAAAATTTTCTGAAATCTCTCTGGTAAAGTAAGGTTGTCCTCAGACAGCCGGAATGCCTCTCTGGTGTAGGGGGTGTAAGTCCCTACACTGGAGTTGATATACCGGGGAAAGTAATGATTTGATGTCGAGCTGCATAAATGAAACCACCCGTGTTCATGGTCAAATGCTAACTGATTTATTTTATAATAATAATGTACAAAAGCTGTCGCACGCGGATTCGCGGGCGTCAGCACAATCTCACAATACATGTACTTACTTCGTACATCTTGCCCACTCAAATAGGCCTAAGATGATTTCATGCTAAACATAAAAGAAATGAAGACTTACTTCTAAATGATATAATGCATAAAGAGTAGATGATACAATGGTGATAACAATGTGGGGTGTTAGTATACACAAAAAATATAGAAAAATAAATAGAGTCAAATTCTCTTATTACTTATTAAATTATATAATAATATATAATTAATACTTATCGAAACGAGCTCTGATAGGCATAGGCGACGTGCCTCTATTGACATTTTCTACACTTCGCGCACCTTGCACACATTCACTAACACTGACACGTGAGTCGGCAGTCGAGCCTGGTGGCTGCGGCCTGGCACTTGCCTGCTCCGGCAGTGCCACGGGCGCAGCCTTGCCCTTCAGCTTGCGGTAAGCGACGATAGCTGCCCCGACGAGCAGCAACCCGATGATGAAATATGACGTAGTGTAATGGTGAACGTCATGTATGCTGAGATTCCCTGAAGACTTTTCCTTAGCATTTGCGATTTCGGCTTTCAGTTTGTTCCAAGCTGACTCTTGGATAGGCTCGAACTCTGTCTCGGAGAGCTGAGCGTTAACCATTTTATTAAGAATCGATATCTCTGGGAATGTAACAATCTGGGGCTTGGTGTCCATTTTATTCTGTAATTTATTGTGTGCGTAAATAGAGTAACTTTCTCCCATTGGGGTACATCCATCATTTAATGTTATGATTCCAGTGTCGTTTATATCTTCTATCGTCATCCCAGCTGGACAATGAATGCGGACGTGGCATTCCGCACAGCACGCGTATAGCCACTGGTTGTCGGAATGTAATTTGATCCATTGATCCCGGCAGGTTGTTATGGTTGTAGAGCAAGCCTTATCAGCGGCGGCGTCTACTAATTGAATGTAACACATTGATTGTTTTATTTTTATATTGTATAATGGTATGTCTAATTGGCATAATATTTTGCTGTAGGAGATATGGGTGCATGTTATTCGGTCGTTTTCGGTCATCAATGAAGCGACATCTTTTTTAAGGTTTAGTAGGCATTATATGATAGGTTTTGTTGTCCTTCTGTTGTGGTAGAGATATTATTTTGCTAAGTTCGAATACATCATTGCTAAGAAGTGGAATCTTGACCTCGATGATAAGATAATCATTGATTACCTTCGCTGACACTTTGAGAAGTTTGTATAGATCCGTAATGTCAGTGTGTATGGGTAGCATAAGAAGTCCGTGTAGTTGGCCTGATATAATGTTCATCTGCTGTTCCAGTTGCTCCGGAAGTAATAAATGCGTGTCAATGTGTCCATGATATATGTCTGTGATAGTATCCATTAGAGTTTGTTGTATGTGTCGCAGGTTAGATATAATGATACTGGCAGCTAGCGCCGATGATGTGATATACAACGAGTTTTCATTGTCAATTTGCACACGATTAATTATCAGATACATTTCTTAACTGCTCATTCATAAACTGAAATTGCTTAGTCATTATGACTTCATGTCTTTTTAAAATATTGTATTGTGATTCAATGATTGACGTTTGATTTCTTAATAATTCTTGTAGATGATTTTCATTCTGCTCTATTTTTTGTATATCTTCCTTGTAGTTCTCTGCAAAACTGCTGTCTAATATTCCAAATAACGAATTTGCAATGTTACCCACTCCGTTGATAAATCCTCTCTTTTGTCTTTTTGATTTATGTCCTTTTAGCAGAATGTTGTAATGCTCAATTTCATTCAGTTCTTGTCTTAGTTGCAACGTGATACTTTTAATATGCGGGATTTGTTTTGATGATATGTTTTGGAGATGGTCAACATAGCTTTCGATAGCTGTCATTCCTTGCCAATATGTCGACAAGTTGTAATACACAACGAGTTTCCAATTATCCTTGACGTAATAGAGGTCAGCTACCTTGTCGAAAAATAGACCTTGCGATTTGTTGATAACTGTTTTATTGTAATGCAAGTGATCAGTGTTTTGTGAACTGGGTGATATTACAGTCATCATCATGATAATCATGAAAAAACTCTTGATGTTTCTGACGTTAAAAACTCCTAATCTCGGTCTTCGCGGTAAGGTGGTCGTATTTTGATGTGATGCTGAAGGACCTGGATTATCAGATTGATCTGCTGCATGCTGATTAACATTATTATGATCTTCTCGGACGGGTAGGAGGATCAATTTGGAGACTGGTCGTTTTAGGATGTTGTTTCTTGTCTTTAAGGACACGACGCGCACAATTCCGTCTTGTCCAGGGAAAGTGTCTTGGACCTTGCCTAGTGCCCATTTTCCCGGTGGCAAGTTGTCCTCTTTAACGATGACTATATCGTTGACTTCCAAATTTTTCTTCTGAGTCCTCCACTTAGACCTAGTCTGAAGTTGTTGTAGATATTCAGACGACCATTTCTTCCAAAAGTTTTTATTCATTTCCTGAACTAGTTGCCAACGTCCTGATAAAGTGAGTGATTCAGGATCTATTTGTGGCCTAGTAATCAGTGGACCACCGACTAGAAAGTGTCCTGGTGATAGATAGCTGACAGCATTGTCTTCGGCTATCTCTGTGAGTTGACAAACTGGCCTGGAGTTCATGCATGCCTCAATTTGATGAAGTAGGGTAGAGAACTCCTCGTATGTTAGTTTCTGATCACCCAATACCCTCTTCAAGTGATATTTCATTCCCTTTACAGCTGCTTCGACCAAGCCAGCTGCACTGGGCCATACTGGAGCGTTGAAATGCCATTCGATATGATACTCTTGGATGTCATTAAAGAATTCAGTATTCATAGTCTGCACAATTTCCTTGTATTCTTGTTGCAGAAGATGGTTTCCACCACAAAAGTTGGTGCCATTGTCACTGTAACATGCGCGTGGTATTGACCTACGTGCACAAAATCGTTTGAATGCTGCTAAAAAAGTTGGTGTGCTTAAATCCGACACCAACTCCAAGTGAACTGCCTTAGTTGATAGGCAAACAAATACTGCTACGTATCCCTTGCATGTTCTGACTCCTCGCCCTTTATTGATTTTCAATTCCACGAACCCCGTGAAATCTATCCCGGTAAATGTGAAGGGGCGAGAGGGGGTAACTCTTGGTTGTGGGAGGTCCCTCATTATATTTTGCATGCTTTCGTTACTGAATCTTCGACAGCGGACACACCGCCTCAGCTGTCGTTTTACAGTGCGCATTCCACTAATAATCCAGAATTTGTATCTGAGATATGAGAGTGTTAACCGAGCTCCACCGTGGAGTGTCGTCATATGTGCTTGATTAATAACAAGGTTTGTGAGCCGTCCGTGGGCTGACAAGATGATAGGATATTTCTCTGAGTTTGAGATATCTGCTTGTCTCAATCTTCCACCGACTCTTAGCAAACCCCGTTTGTCCATGTATGGATCCAATGATGCGATTTTGCTCTTGGGACTGACATGTCCTTGCTTTTTGATGTGGTGTAAATCGTCCTTAAAGTCCTGTTGCTGACATTCCTTAATAATTATATTGTAAGACTCATTTAGTTCCGGTGACGTCAGCGTTTCGCTTCTCGATGCACCCTGCTTATAGCGTGCACAGCTGATGAAACGTAACATCCAGCCGAGTATCCTTGTAGCACGTGTGAGCGAGCTATATTGCATAAGTAATTCGCTAACAAGTGACGTTTTGTTTATTTGTAAAGTGGCGTGTACACAGCGGTTAAAAAGAAGGAGGGACGATGACTTGATGGTGGATTTCTGTAATTTCAAGGAAGAGATGAAATCTATGTTTCAATCGTTTATAACCTCAAAACAAAATGAGCTCGAAAATATTACAACGAACCTAAAAGAAATTCAGCAATCGAATCTTGATATAAATAATGCTGTCGGCCTACTTACAAGTCAGAACGAAGAATTCAGGATGAAAATTGATCAACTGGAAGGACAATTAAAAAAAGATAATGCGCAAATTTGTTTACTTGAAGACAAGATTGAAGATATGCAGAGAAAAAGCCGAAAAACAAACATTGAAATTAAGAACGGACCGAAGAAGAAGAATGAAAATAAAGAAGACCTAATAGAAATGGTTCTGAGCCTATCTAAAACGATATGTTGCAAAGTTGATAGGACAGATATAAGGGATATTTACAGGATAAATTCAAGAAAAAATGCCGAAAAGAACACGCCTATAATTGTTGAGATGGGTTCCACTATATTGAAGGCAGATCTACTAAAGATGTGCAAATCACATAATGTAAGAAATAGTAAAAATAAGCTTCAAGCCAAACATTTAGGATTTACTACTAATGAACACGATCCTATTTATGTAAGCGAGCACTTGACTGCTAAAGCGGCGCGACTATATTTTTTGGCAAGAGACCTAACTAAATCGAAGCAGTACAAGTTTTGGTGGACAACGTTTGGCAGAGTCTATGTAAGATTAAATGAAACGTCGCCTATTATACAAATAAGAAATGAAGCGCAAGTACAACATCTATTACAAGCCGCACCAGACACGTCATGACTATCCATAGTATCAGAGATGTTGTTAGGGGTATCACAAGTAATATCTCGAAGGGCATTGTTAATCTGCTCTGCTTTATTTTTTATTAATGTGCTCTTATTAATACTTTGTTTTTTGTAACTCTGACACAATTATACTCAACACTCGAAACACTAAACTTTCTTAACATATGGTCACAGTCAAAGTGTATTCCTCATATTTTATGTTCAATACACACATACACAAAACATAAACTTCATCTAACACAAACCGACAACACTATTTATAACACACCACTACATAAAACACCGAAAGAACCTAATAAACCCCAATATGTATTAGCTTATTCTAAAATTAGCCTATTTAACAATTGCTATTATACCTTCAATTCATATAAAAACTTCAAACGTGAATTTCACAAACGATGCGTTTTAACAAGAATCATACCTAATATTAACCCGCAATTTAATTTAAATCTCTTTAAATATGGATGACACTATGCACACTCTGAATGAAATAGACAATGTAGAAATAGCACACGCTTTTGAATGCAATACTGGCAATCTTTCAAATAATTTAAAAGTTAAAAAACATGACCTTACTATAATCACACAAAATATAAGGAGCATATACCGTAACTTTGATGATTTCGTCCTTAATTTATCACAGCTAAATTTTGATACTGATGTTATAATTTTAACAGAATGTAGATTAAGTAAAGAGAAACCTATTCCCCAACTAAACAATTATGTTTCTTATGTCTCTACTTCTCAATTGAACCAAAACGATGGAGTTACTGTGTACGTCAAAAGAACATTGAAACATAAAGTTAAAGAGATCAAACTTGTGCATGCATCTTGTTTACAATTGGATACCCTGAACAATACAGTTTTATGTGTATATCGCTCACCATCAAATTCAAATGCAGAACCTTTTATCAATAGTCTCAATGTTCACCTAGCGTCACTCAACTCGCAAAATAGTATTGTTATTACTGGGGACATTAACATTAATATAAAACCGAAAGAAATAGAGTTGCCTAATGAATATAAAAATAGGATTAGCTATCTTAATGTGCTATCGGTTTATGGTATACTTCCCGGGCACACATTCACCACCAGAGACAAAAATTGTTTAGACCATTTTATGCTAAAAATAAACAGATTGAAAGTCTCTGCATCTATTGCCGTTCTGCATACTACTATTACCGACCACTATACGATACTATTATGTTTATCCAAATTCAAGAACATACCAACGATAAATAAGATCAGTAAGACTGTGGACTTTGAATAGGCCCTAAATTATCTAAAAGAGAAAAAGTTGTCGGATTTACTTTATTGTGAAGACCCCAATATTTTGATTGAACAACTTATTAAAAAACTGACAGATGCGATCGAAATTAGTACCACAGTTACAGCAATTCCTAGAAGTAAGCGAATAATAAAACCGTGGATTACTACTGGTATTCTTCGCTGTATTAATCACAGAAATAAACTGCAAAAAAAATTTCGAGATGACACTTATAATGACATTCTGAAAATAACGTATACAAGATATAGGAATTACTGTAATAATCTGCTAAAGAAACTAAAAAGAAAATATGAAAGAGAATTACTTGAGAAATCTGTTAAAGACAATAAACTACTCTGGAAAAACATAAAACATATTACATACACAAACAAGAATATTAATCAAAATACGGAATTATTGAGCATGAAATCATCCCCTAAAGAGTCTGTAAATTTTATCAATGATTACTTTTCGAATATTGGAAAATCTCTAGCCCTAAAAATTAGACCAACTATATGTACAAATACAATTAATCAGCAGTGTAACTCTTTTGTACAAAATGATACGAATACAAATGAAGTGGATAGAATCCTGATGACTCTGAAATCTGATAGCTCACCTGGTTGGGACAATATATCAACTAGATTCTTAAAATTAATTAGAAGTGAAGTTGTTCCTATCATAACCCATCTTGCTAATATATGTTTTCAAAAGGGATTATTTCCAGCTCTTTTAAAACAGGCAATAATTATTCCGGTTTACAAGGGTGGAGAAAGCAGTGACATAAATAATTATAGTCCTATAGCCTTATTGCCAGCAATATCAAAAATCATAGAAAAGTTACTTAATTTTCGGTTACTTAATTATATAAATTAATTTAATATATTTTCTCCTATGCAATTCGGCTTTAGAAAAGGTCAATCTACGGAAGATGCAATAACTGCTTTAACCTCACTTGTAATAGATCAATTAGACAAAGGAAACAGATGCTTAGCGGTATTCCTGGATCTTAAAAAAGCGTTTGATACAGTCTCTGTCCCGATTCTTATAAGGAAGCTGGAAAGTATTGGAATCAGGGAGACACCGTTAAGACTTCTTATAGATTACTTATCTAACAGAAAGCAGAGGGTTAGGGTGGGGCAAACTATTAGTGATGACATGGATGTAACATATGGAGTACCACAGGGTAGTGTATTGGGCCCTACCCTATTTTTAATTTATATTAACGACTTGTACAATTTAGGAATCAAAGATGCCAAACTATTTTCTTACGCCGATGACACTGCTATTGTTTTCTCCGGAAAGTCTTGGCTTACAGTCAAAAACAATGCTGAGGCAGGTATGGCACAGGTGGCTGCTTGGCTTAAATCTAATTTACTTACACTAAATACTTCCAAGACCAACTACATATGTTTCAGTATTAGTAACCGTACTCAACCACCACGGGAGTTTGACTTAAGAGTTCATGATTGTGACATTAGGAACGTTACAAACTGTGGATGTCCCAATATTCATAAGATATCTTATACGAAGTATCTGGGCGTTATTATAGACTATAGATTATCTTGGCATGCTCATTTGGAGCAAGTGTCCAACAGAATAAGGAAATTAATATGGATTTTTAGGTCTCTTAGGCATGTTGTTCCTAAAAAAAGTAACAATTTTCCTCATAACCTACTAAATAATATTTATGCGTCGTTGGCACAATCCATCTTAATATATTGTATTCCAATCTGGGGAGGGGTCATCAAAAACTAAACTTATAGCAGTTGAGCGGGCTCAACGGGCATTGATTAAAATTATGTATTTCAAAAATATCAGATACCCCACCGAAGATGTTTATTTGATCAGCAACTTGCTTTCGGTTAGAAAACTTTATCTCGTTTACTCAGTTCTCAAAAAACATAAAACACTTCCGTTTGATGCAAGCGCCCAGAATCCATCAAAAAGAAAAAAGACCTCGGTAGCGCAAATACCAAAATGTAAATCACAATTTGCTTTAAAGCAATATAGTGCACGATCAGCATATATATACAATAAAGCTAACAAAGACCTAGATATATATGCTAAATCGTTCTATGAATGTAAAAAATGTATCATTAAGTGGATAATACCGCTTACCTACAACGAAACTGAATTTCTAATTCAGGTTTAATAAGGTTCAATAAGTTACACAATTCAACACTTACACACAGACACACGTTCACACCCCCTTACAAAAACACAAACATTCCCATTCACCATCTTTCACACTCACCACACATACACTTTAAATTGTTTTTTTTTTTTCTATGTTATGGAAGAGCAGGGACTCCTAATACAGGCATTCTTTGCTTAAAAGGAAACCCTGGTCGCTTAAGATTGAAAATTGTATTCTTTGGTTACTGAAATAAATATTATTATTATTATTATTATTCACATTATTTATTTCTTTTTCTTAAAATTACATTTTTTACAATATTTCTATATAAAATAAAAACATTATAAAAAACCTAATCCTAGATTGCCATCGGCAGTGGAGCATGACCCAAACTACCGGTGGTTAGGGCTGCAGACTGAGGAACCTCCTGACAATACGTGCCGTGTCAAGGAGTACTGCCTTCTATATCTGGCTCTTGATCCAACCGTCTAGCGAGAGCCTCTTAAGATGTTGGTCGAGGCTTTTTGCTATAAGGCCGTTTGCTGAAACCACTATCGGAACAATGATCGTCTCGTCAACATCCCACATGGCGGTCACCTCGTGAGCTAAGTCAAGGTACTTCCTGAGCTTGTCCTTCTCGGCCTTCACGAGATTCTCATCATGAGGAATGGTGACGTCAACAAGCATTACCCGGCGCTGAGATCGATCGATCACCACGATGTCAGGCTTATTAGCAACAACAGTCCTGTCCGTGATTATAGATCGATCCCAATAGAGCGTAGCACGACCGTTTTCAAGAACAGGCGTAGGTGCGTACTTATAGTACGGCACCTCAGACTCAATAAGGCCGTATTGAAGTGCAAGTTGCTGGTGAATAATCCTGGCTACTTGGTTATGTCTGTGCAAGTACTCTCCATTAGCAAGATGTGAACAACCGGAAATAATATGTCTGAGTGACTCTCCAGGACGGCGGCATGCCCGACAAATGTCGACCGTACCGTATTTCAGAATATATTTCCGGTAGTTATTCGTCTTGATAACTTCGTCAGCAATTGCACAGACAAAACCCTCGGTTTCACCAAACAGATCACCGAAACGTAGCCAGTTCACTGACGCGAGCTGGTCTACATCAGGTCCTGTTAGGGCCTTGTAGAATCATCCGTGCAGCTCTTTGCCCTTCCATACGTCTCTTCGGTCTTCGATGCTTAGCACAACTGGTTTACGCCAGTTCTCGTTTGCCAAGGAGAGAGGCGTGAGGCTCCTATCAACTGCTATGACATCGCGATGTATCCCACACTCGGTGTTACGGAAATACTCTCTGAGACTGGACACCTCACAGTTATGGAGGTTCTTGGCATTGAGGAAGCCACGACCTCCCCCTTTCCGTGGGATGTACAGCCTCATAACAGACGAGCGTGGATGTAGCATGCGATGTTTTGTAAGCATTTGACGGACCCTCCTATCCAGGGCGTCAAGTTCGGTCTGAGTCCATCTTAGTATGCCAAAGGAGTATATGAGTAGGGGCATCACCCAACCATTAAAGGCGCGCGTCTTGTTTCCGCCCGACAAAAGACTATTAAGAACTTTTGTTAAGCGGTAGAAGAAACGCTCCTTCACTGTCTGCTTAATGTCTCTATCCATGATACCCAATGACTGTGACATACCAAGATACTTATAGGTTTCAACTTCAGATAGACATCTGAGAGTAATTGTCTCAGAAAGTTGTAAATTTGAAGAATTTACAACCTTCCGCCGTTGCACATGCATGACCGCACACTTATCTACCCCGAACTCCATCCTGATGGCACTACTGAAAGTTTCAGTAATTTTCAGAAGGTTCATCAGGTCTTGGTGCTTCGGTGCAAACAGCTTGAGATCATCCATATACAGCAGATGAGAAATTATCTCACCATCTTTACGAAGTCGGTAGCCCAGTCTTGAATCCACCAACAAAGTGCTGAGAGGATTCAACGCTAGGCAAAACCACAAAGGACTGAGACTGTCGCCCTGGAATATGCCTCGTTCAATCCTTATGTAGTCCTGTGAACTAGGGACGCTCCCTCGACCTACCGGTTGACAAAGGACTGTGATCCAATGTCTCATGCATGTGCTTAAGAATGATCTCAGAGTTGCATTGATTTTATACAACTCTAATACCCTCTCTAGCCATGAATGAGGCACTGAATCATAGGCCTTCTTATAGTCAATCCAGGCAGTCGATAGAACCCCCCTTTTTCGCCGGACTTGTTGACATATGGTCATGTCTGTGAGGAGGAGCTCTTTAGTACCACGGGACCCAACCCGACATCCATTCTGAGCAGGAGCCAAAATGTTGTTCGCAACAATGTGCGAATTAATTTTTGTTCGCAGAATAGATGTAAGGAGCTTGTATAGCGTTGGCAAGCACGTGATGGGTCTGTAGTTCTTCGCTTCCGCGGTACTACCGGACTTATAGAGCAAAAAGGTGACACCAGTTGTCAAGAAACTGGGGAGGGAACCATGTTGAAGGGCTTCTTGGTACTGTATTGCCAAGCACTCATGTGAGCATCGAATCCATTTTATCCAAAAGTTGTGCAATCCGTCTGGTCCAGGGCTTTTCCAGTTCGGGGCCTTACGAATAGCACAACTTACGTCTATGGGGCTGATGTTCACAGCCTCCATGGGTTCGATGGATTCACATGAGCGTTCGACAACCGTCATCCAATTGTCCTCCGTGTGTTCAATGGGTAGTGACCAGATGCCACGCCAGAAGCTTGTCATGGTGTCAGCATCCGGCAGCCGTCCATCACTCACACATTGGTCTTTTCCTTCCCATTTTCTGTATACCTTTCTTTGGTCGCTTTGGAAAAGGCGATTTTGTAGGTATCTATCCACACGTTCTCTGTAGCGGCGAATGCGGTTTGCCCACGCATAGATTTTCTGTTTCAAAAAATCTATGCGCTCCGTGACACAAGACATATATTCCTGGGGTCTAATGCTAGTCCCAGCAAAAGCTTGGTTCACAAAGCGCATGATTCGAGGGCGATTGTTGCCCCTGCTGAAGCAGATTAGCTTTGCAATGAGAGTCCTAAATGTAGTGATACGTCTCTCGATCCGTATTTGCCACGCAGGAACACTTGAAGCAGTTCGCGGTGTTCGGTCAGTGTCCGGAAATTTGACACGAGCAACGCGACATGCCGCAATTGCCCCACAATACAGGATCGAGTGAGTATCAGTTAAATCTTTGCTATCGCGTAAATACGGCGCTAGCAAAGCATTTAAGGCTCCCATTAACGCTAGGTTACGTCTATTCGTGGGTAGACGAGGTAATCGCGGCCTAGAGCTAAGTGTGAATCTATGTGTAAAAATCGCGTCATCCAAAGCCCTCCTCAGTTGCTCATTCGCCTGGGTACTTACGGTCATATTCAGGCAATCTTCCTCGTCGACTACAGTATCCGGTCGTATAGTCGTCGATACCGGAACCGATATCGACCCTATGACAGACGGGTCCCGTGTCGAGGACGAGCTTGCATGAATAGGTAGTGTCTCCAGGCGCAGCCGATCAAGTACAGGCTGGTCCAACATTTTACATCGATGAATAGCCCGTACCTGATCCGATAGTCGTTGTGCAGATACAGCCAAAGTCGGTTCAAGGGTCTGAAACAGAGACAACATACGATCACGATACGCAGTCAGGTTGCTTCCTCCATTTGTAGCCCCATAGTAGGCGCGCATGCAGTTCTCATTTATTGACGGAGTCCATCGCATGCGGCGCACTACACCACCGGTAGCGGGGGCCGGGCGCAGAACAGGTTGTCCCGCAGGCCCCAAGCGTGCCGGCAGCGGTGGTCGCCCACGTCGCGCAGTTGGTAGTGGCGGCGATGGTGACTGAGGCCCGCTCTCGTCGCTCGATGCACTCGTGTCACGGGGGGTTCGATACTCCTCATCTGACGACGAGCACGATGTTGACGGGGAAGGCGGTGATGGTGGTCGTGCGCAATTCGTTCCCGCTTTACTTCTTGTGATCATTAGTTCATAGCATTAGTTATTGTAAATTGTTGTAAATATTGAATGTGATCTTGAGCTAATTTTGACATTGTCATTTGGTTGGAAAAAATTTGTTGTTCATGGATTTTTGTCTATATCTGATGAATTTTTTATGCTTATTGTAACGGAGGCGGTCTTTTTGTAAAATCCAGAGATAAAACTGTACAAAATAGTAAAATTGAGAAAAAAAACTGTATTTATAAAATATAGAAAATCATTATTATTATTATTATATATTAAAACTATTATTATTATTATTATGCTTTTTTCACTTCTAATTCCGGACTTTTATAGGTGATATTCTTGTCGCTTGATTTGAATGAAGTTAACCATTTAGGCCCCTCCCACCATAACTTGTGCTCTATTAATTGTTTCTTTGTCAAACCACGTGTCGCACAATCTGCGCTATTCTCTTCGCTAATGACGTGCCCCCAACACGAGGCAGGAATTACGTCATTTATTTGCTGCACTCGGTTTGCAACAAACTGCTTCCAGCGAGATATGTCTCCGTTGAGCCAACCTAAAACGATCATTGAGTCTGTCCATGCATGTATTTTGATATCTATCCCGTGAAATGATTCTAGGACCTTCTTCACAAGTTGAGAAAGAAGGAGAGCTCCACAGAGTTCTTTTCTGGCCAGGGATACCGTTTTACCCAATGGAGCCAATCTTGTTTTTGCTGCTATGAGCTTTGATGTAAATTCACCTTTATTGCTTGTTACCATGTACAAGGCGCACGCAAAGGAATTTTCGCTAGCGTCACTAAATGCATGTAGGTGACATTCCTTATCGGTATCACCGATGTGTCATGGTATTTTAATGTCACCGATCTCCTTCAGGTCGGTGCTAAGTTTAACCCAATCTTTCTGAATTTCTTCTGATACTATGTCATCCCATGACATGTCTTTGCTCCATGACCTTTGAAAAAGTAGCTTTGCTCTGATTGATAAAGGAGATAACCAGCCTACTGGATCGAATAACTTCGATATCTCTGATAACAACTGCCGTTTCGTTATTTGTTTATCACTGTCAGCTGTGATTTGATTCTGATAGGTGAAACAGTCAGTTGTGGGTTCCCACTTTAGTCCGAGTGTCTTTCGTGATTCCGCACACTTAAACTCAAAGTTGTCATTGAGTTGATCAGGTTTTAGGTTGCTTAATAACTGCGGGTTATTACTACTCCACTTTCGTAGATTCATCTGCGCTGATTTGAATATTTGTACTAACTCTTGTTGTAATTCCTTAGCCTTTTCTAATATATTATGTCCTGTTAGCAAGTCATCCATATAAAACGAAGATTTAATGGATTCCGCTGCAAGTGGGAAGTTCTTGGCTTCATCCTTGGCTAGCATCTGTAAAGTCCTCATAGCCAAAAATGGACTGGCCTTCATCCCGTATGTAAGAGTTGATAATTGGTACTCTTGTAGAGGGTTACACGGCGATAGTTGCGGGTAGGCGTCCTGTTTACATCGAAAATATTGAGCTCTGTGAATTTTATGTTTTATACTTATACTGAAAGTAATTTAATGCTACAATAGTGCAAAATCGTGACAAGGGTTCCCTGCTGCACCCTTTATAATAATCATTTCTCCTATCAACTTACCATAAAACCTTTCTTTGTGATTTTTCATAATGGATTTGTATGGCAAGATTGCATCTAGTATGGAGGACATGACAAGTATGTTTTCAACAAGAATGAATCAATTTGACGCTGATATGAAGCATCTAGCGTCTGATGAAGTGCCGCACAAGGATGTTGCAAGTTTATCTCGCGAGTTCTGTGATTTTAAGACTCTGATTTGGAAATCAGTTACCATGCTAAAAGTGCAAACGGAGCTTCTCTTTTTGGGCCTAGATCGTCTTGAAACCGCATCACGAAGAAAGGTACTGCTATTCCATGGTATCACTGTTGCTGGTGAGGCTGATGTAAGTAAAACTATAACTAATATATTATCCAACCAGTTAAATATGACAAACATTACATCAGAGGACTTATTAGCCTGTCATCGCTTGGGATCTGATTCTAGTAGACTTCGCCCTATTCTTGTGCGTTTTATGCACTATAAGCACCGTGAGGCAGCCTGGAATGCTAAAACTTTACTGAAGAGTACTAAGATTACTGTCTCTGAGTTCCTTACTAAGTCGAGACATATTGTATTTATGGCAGCTCGCAATCACTTTGGTATTAGACATTGCTGGAGCTCTGAGGGCAAAATAGTAATTTTGCTTCCTGACAACAAACGTCGTAAAGTTGAAATGATGTCTGAGCTGCGTGCACTCATTGCGGAGCTGCCCCCGCAGAAAAGAAATGATGGATTGCCGATGCAGGGGAAGGACCAGCATTCGTCCACTGTGCCAGCGAAGGCAGCTAAACATGAGGCTAAGTCTTCGAGGCGTGCAGCCAAGTGATCTGTATTGTTACTTTTAATCTTGGATATGTAATTTGTTATTGCTTGTAGTTTGATAATGTACGCTTATCATTACATGTATCCTAATCAGCTATGCTACATGATACAGATACTTATAACTATATTACTCTGGTTGGTCACATGTAATACCTAGTTATACCAGTTATACGAGTACCTACTGTTCTCTAGATGAAATAGTTACTACGTTTCTTTTGTAATTTCTTTTTATTAATTTGCTCTTGTCTTACTATTGTATTACTATCTACCTATCTTCAGTACTAGCCAATGGATAGTGCTATTGTCACTATTAACATAACATGCTGGCTCTGTAATATTATTTTTTGTTTTCTTTTAGTTAAATAATAAAAGAACAGGTAGTTATGTAGGTATTTTAAGAGTATGGTGTAAATTTATTTAAAAGTAATAGATGTTTTTTCATGTACAAATGTATATAATATATGAATGTTTTTTGAACGGCTTATGCAGGACTTTTTTTTTTTAGGATGTCTCAGTAGGTACTTATATTATTTTCGATGTGTGTGACGTAGCCTAAAATTATACATAGTTTACTATATATGTAGGCATACATGTTATATACTTTTATGTTTTTTAATTTTTAGTAAGAAGGTATTTCTTTTTTCACTCTATTTAGTTTAAGTAACATAATATACCTTGCAAAGCATTATGTAATAGCAGTTCAAATAGAAGTTTAGTATCTTGTTAGTATTATTTTTTTGTATTTACATAGAACTTTAACGATTTTCCTTCCACTTACTTATGAGCAGAGGACTTTTGTGCAGTAGTATAGATTACTTTTTAGTAAAACATTTTGTTTTCTTAATCTTTAATATTAGGTATTTAATATAAGTTAATTTTTTTTATATTTTATTATATAATTTATATATTTTATTAGTGATATATATATATATTTAAATATGTCAGATATTGATTTTGAAGATAGTTTTTTCTCTTGCTCTTCTACTAGTGGGTCCGATAGGGATTATGCTAGTGCTTTTAGTGATAATTCAACGCATCTACACGAGCAACTTGTAGCTGAATTCTGTAGTTTGAGTAAGAACCTTAATGTAGTCCACATAAACGCGCAGAGCATCCATGCTCATTATGCTGATATCCTGTCCTCTTTTGACTGTAAATTCGTTGACGCTATTCTTGTTTCCGAAACATTTCTAAAACCAGCTATGCCTTCTACACAATATGCCTTGCCAGGATTTGAGCTCATACGCAACGATAGAGTTGGAAAGGGGTATGGCGGTGTTGCAGTATATCTGCGTTCTGATATTCCTTATAAAATAGTCGATCAGTCTCCTGCGTTGTATTCTAACTTTGCTGAACACATGATACAGATACTTATAACTATATTACTCTGGTTGGTCACATGTAATACCTAGTTATACCAGTTATACGAGTACCTACTGTTCTCTAGATGAAATAGTTACTACGTTTCTTTTGTAATTTCTTTTTATTAATTTGCTCTTGTCTTACTATTGTATTACTATCTACCTATCTTCAGTACTAGCCAATGGATAGTGCTATTGTCACTATTAACATAACATGCTGGCTCTGTAATATTATTTTTTGTTTTCTTTTAGTTAAATAATAAAAGAACAGGTAGTTATGTAGGTATTTTAAGAGTATGGTGTAAATTTATTTAAAAGTAATAGATGTTTTTTCATGTACAAATGTATATAATATATGAATGTTTTTTGAACGGCTTATGCAGGACTTTTTTTTTTTAGGATGTCTCAGTAGGTACTTATATTATTTTCGATGTGTGTGACGTAGCCTAAAATTATACATAGTTTACTATATATGTAGGCATACATGTTATATACTTTTATGTTTTTTAATTTTTAGTAAGAAGGTATTTCTTTTTTCACTCTATTTAGTTTAAGTAACATAATATACCTTGCAAAGCATTATGTAATAGCAGTTCAAATAGAAGTTTAGTATCTTGTTAGTATTATTTTTTTGTATTTACATAGAACTTTAACGATTTTCCTTCCACTTACTTATGAGCAGAGGACTTTTGTGCAGTAGTATAGATTACTTTTTAGTAAAACATTTTGTTTTCTTAATCTTTAATATTAGGTATTTAATATAAGTTAATTTTTTTTATATTTTATTATATAATTTATATATTTTATTAGTGATATATATATATA
Organism: Selenia dentaria; assembly: GCA_917880725.1. Taxonomy (NCBI): domain Eukaryota; kingdom Metazoa; phylum Arthropoda; class Insecta; order Lepidoptera; family Geometridae; genus Selenia; species Selenia dentaria. The sequence continues at coordinate 10,142,794 of OU862902.1, forward strand.
TTTAAATATGTCAGATATTGATTTTGAAGATAGTTTTTTCTCTTGCTCTTCTACTAGTGGGTCCGATAGGGATTATGCTAGTGCTTTTAGTGATAATTCAACGCATCTACACGAGCAACTTGTAGCTGAATTCTGTAGTTTGAGTAAGAACCTTAATGTAGTCCACATAAACGCGCAGAGCATCCATGCTCATTATGCTGATATCCTGTCCTCTTTTGACTGTAAATTCGTTGACGCTATTCTTGTTTCCGAAACATTTCTAAAACCAGCTATGCCTTCTACACAATATGCCTTGCCAGGATTTGAGCTCATACGCAACGATAGAGTTGGAAAGGGGTATGGCGGTGTTGCAGTATATCTGCGTTCTGATATTCCTTATAAAATAGTCGATCAGTCTCCTGCGTTGTATTCTAACTTTGCTGAACACATGTTCATTGAAATTACTCTTAATTATTCTAAGATTCTACTTGGTGTTTATTATCCTCCTTCCTGTAATGTTGACTACTTCGAATCTCTGGAAACTAAACTTGAAAATTTAACTCCAATTTATGACCATACCATTATCCTTGGCGACTTTAACACTTGTCTATTAAAAAATGATATCCGCACTAATAAACTTCAATCTCTTGTTTCTTCAGTAAATCTACACATACTTCCCCTCAACGCCACTCACCACTCTCCAAACTGTAAGCCTTCCCTTCTCGACCTTATCTTAGTCTCTGACTTAGACCGTGTTGCATCTCATGGCCAACTCTCAGCATCTTTTTCTTATCACGACTTAATTTTTCTCTCCTATAAAGTTCAACGACCTAAGCGGAAACCTAAATTTATCCAACTTCGAAGCTATAAAAATATTGACATGGAGCGCTTAAGAGCTGATGCGAGGGACATTGACTGGTCTACTATACTTTGTGTAGAAAATATGGATGACAAGGTTGCTGCTTTTAATAAAATAATAATTAATTTATTTGATATGCATGCTCCTCTGAAACTAGTTAAGATCAAACATTATCCTGCACCCTGGCTCACACAGTATATAAAAACACTAATGTCTAAACGTGACAAAGCTAAAAGACGTTATAAAAAACACCCTACTGATGAAAATATTGCTACTTTTAAGAAACTTCGTAATCGCTGCAGTAGACTGTGTCGAGATGCCAAGAGGCGGCACATACACAACTCCATTGAAAACTCAAGCCCCACACAAATGTGGAAATTTCTTAAAACGCTCGGAGTTGGGTCTTCGGCTTCGGATGTACGTGTGGTATTTGACTTAAATGCACTCAACAGTTATTTTTCCTTATCACCTACTACATTAAATAACTCTGCGAAACTCTCCTCTCTTACTCTCCTCGCTAACAGCCCTAAGCCCCAGTGTTCTCCTTTTGTTTTTAAGGCAGTTACTGAAGATGAAATTAAAAAATCTCTACTTTCGATTTCAACGACGGCTGCTGGCTCTGATAATATCTGTCTGCAAATGCTGAAACCTATTTCTGCTGAACTTGTCCCCATAATCACTCATCTTATTAATCACTCTTTAGAATCTAGCTCTTTTCCTTCTGACTGGAAAAAAGCCTTCGTTATCCCATTACCCAAAACTAATAATCCCTCTTCATTATCTCATTTTCGGCCCATCTCTATTTTACCTATCTTGTCCAAAGTTTTGGAAAATGTAGTGCAAAAGCAACTTTCTTTTTTCCTTGCTTCTTACAATCTGCTGAGTCCATTTCAATCAGGGTTTCGTCCTGGCCATAGCACAGTTAGCGCATTGATTAAAGTATCCGATGATATTCGCTGGGCCATTGATAACAAACAACTTACTGTTCTGACTTTGCTGGATTTCAGCAGTGCATTCAATTCGGTCGACTATGACATACTCCTTGGTATCTTGTCCTCTCTAAATTTTTCTCCCTCAGTTATCTCTTGGTTCGACTCTTACTTGAGAGGACGTTCTCAATGCGTCCGCTATGACGGGAACCTCTCTGGTTGGTGTGACCTCTCAGCTGGCGTTCCTCAAGGGGGAGTCCTGTCCCCACTTCTCTTTTCAGTTTTTATTAATACTGTAACATTTGTACTCTCCTCTCAGTTTCACCTTTACGCTGATGACTTACAATTGTATCGACATTTCAAGGCTGATGAGGTTCATGAAGCCATTGAAATGCTCAATTTGGACTTGGAAAAGATTAATAACTGGGCTAAATCATTTGGTCTACTAGTCAACCCTTCTAAATCACAAGTTTTGGTAATAGGTAGCACGTATATGCTTAATAAATTAGATCATTCAAATCTTCCGATAGTTATGTACGATAACGTCCCGATTCCGTACACTAAAACTGCCAAAAACTTGGGTGTAATGTTTGACAGCCAATTGTCGTAGGCTACTCACGTCAACGCCGTGAGTAAACGGGTTAACTTTTCTTTTCAATCCCTTAAACGTCTTCAGATATTTTTGCCTTTCAAAACTAAAGTAACATTAGCTCAAACCCTTCTCCTCCCTCTTCTGGACTATGCGGATGTATGTTTTTTAGACGCCACGGAAGAACTTTTGAACAAACTGGAGCGTCTTCAAAATTTATGTATACGATTCGTTTTTGGGTTGCGTAAGTACGACCATGTGTCAGAGTATAGATCTCAATTAAAATGGCTTCCGATCCGCAAGCGCAGAGACTTGCATATTCTTTCTTTTCTTTACACAATATTGTCTAGCCCTCGTGCTCCTTCTTACCTGCGTGAGCGCTTTGACTACCTTGTGCCACGCGATGTTGCATGCAGGAGTACAAAATCCCTTATTCTCAAAACACCCCCTCATACGACTGCTTTATATGGTGGCTCGTTTACTGTGACTTCTGTGAGGTTGTGGAATTCACTTCCTCAGAATATCCGTGCTAGCCGTTCTCTGGATGATTTTAAAGCGAGAGTAAAAGAGTATTACCTCTCCAACTAATTCTTAATTGGCGTATGTTTGTATTGCTTATATATTTATTATAGACTAATATGTATTTTATACTAATATGTATTTGAAACTCATATGTATTTTACACTAATATGTATTTTATAATGATTTGTATGTATATATTTTGGTTAGTATTATATTTTTATAGTAATATATTATGTTTGTATATATAGGGTCTTCATATTATTTTGTAGTAGTAGTAGTATCATCATTATTTTATATCTTATTGATTGATGTACACAGAAACCTACTTACTTATACTTAGTTCTCTGTCCTTAAGGTTTGCTGGAAGAAAACTCTCTTTAGGGTTAAGCTCGCCTATGTACATGCTTTTATCTAATACCTCTACTGTATCTGTGTTTTGTGTACAATAAAGAATATGAGAATATGAGATTCTCGCCATACCACCATTTGTAAATGCTGATCGACATTTCTGATAAGGATTTGACGGAACATTTTCTCGATGTCGGCTGTAAATACAAATTTATGCGTTCTCCATTTCAGAATTAGAGCTTGAAGATCTTACTGAAGGTTAGCTCCGCGATACATTAACTCATTAAGACTTTTACCTGAGTTTGCAGTTTTTGATGATGCGTTGAATACCACACGGATTTTTAGTTTTGTTGGCTCTTGCGAATCTATTTTTACTACTCCGTGATGCGGTAAAAAATGCTGTTGATGGTCCGATAGTTCTGCCGGACGCATGTGATTTAAAGTGATGTATTCACGCATGAATTGTTTATAACCTTCTGAAAACGCTGAGTTTTTAGTAAGTTTATTTTCAAGCTGTCTAAATTGAGCAACAGCTTTTGCCTTTGATGGTCCTAAATATTCCTGATAAGCTGGTTTCATCGGTAGAGCGACCTCGTACCTTCCATTTTCCAATCGTTTTGTTGTCTGTTGATATAAATCCTCGCAGTGCTTCTCGTCTTCAGTCAAATCACTCGAAGTACTACTGATGTCTTCTATTTCCCAGAACTTTGATAAATCTGTATTATCCATATTCTTGATATTATGGCTTGTTGATAGTACTTTACCCTCAAGGTTACGCTTCGTTACATTAAAACAGTTCATTGTCTTAACACTCCCTGATATGATCCATCCCAAGGTTGTTTCTTGTGCAATTGGTGACCCCAAAGGGCCCCTTATAAGACCTTTTCTAATGACTTCCGCATAGACATCACTGTGCAATAGCAGGTCTATATTTTGTGATATATTAAACTGAGGATCTGCTAGCGGCAAATCCTTCAAGTATTCTAATGATTCGGGTTCAAACGAAACTTGAGGTAAATTATGAGCAACCTTGGACACGACATATGCATCAGAGTCAAATGTATAATCGTCATAAAGTGACCTTCCCCTAAGTTGCACGGTACCCTTGCATTTTTTCTCACATAAATCGATACCAGATACCGATACGGCTATTAAAGGGTAATGACGTTTTAAACCTAAACGTTGAGCGAGATTTTCAGAAATTAACTAAATTTGCGCGGCTTGGTCTAAGATGCCACGAGCTGTCACAAAGGTACCATCCGCTGCTTGAATTTGGATAACGACAGTTGGTAAAAGTGTTTCTCTGTTTTCGGTGGCAACATGAAATACATTTCGCTGATTGCTATGCTGTTGAGGGACCGTGGATGGGCCTGGTTTTATTTGAATGTGGTTTTGTTGTAGTTTGTTTTGCTGTTTAGGTACCATAGTTGATAATGATGATGATAAATTGGGCTTAGTAGCAATATAATGTTCACACGCTTCGTGCATAATTGTATTATGATACCCATTACACGTTTTACACCGTTTCGTCGAAGAGCATTGTTTAGTCTTGTGATCGTATAAACAATTCAAAAAAATGCGAAGTTTCTCAACAGTATTATATTTAATCTCCGGTGTCATTTCAAGAAACCTTACACATTGGTATAAATCGTGTTCTGATTTGCATAATGGACACCTTTTTGTAAGCGATACCGTGACTTGATAGTTAGTTTTCTTGTTTGCTTGATAATAATGTCGATAATTTCTTGTAGGTGGAATATTTGTACTGCTTGATGATAAGGTACGAGTAGAAGGTGACGGTATTTCCTTATACCGTCTAGTAACAGGCTCTAACGCCATAAATTTGCTTTCTAAGAATGCTAAAACTCATCCAGATTGGCCAATTGTCTAGGCGATTTCCGGGACTCTTTATAATCAGCGTATGTCTGTGCGTCCAACTTTTTACACAGTAGGTGGACCAGAAGCGGATCCCATGAGGATGAATCAACCCCAAGGTTATGAACGGCATGAATGCATTCTGTTGTCGTGTCGTACAGTTTTCTTAACTCGTACGCTGTCTGCTTGTGAATGTTGGTCTGATTTAAAAATAGCTCGATTTGTTTAGAAAAGAGAACATTTTTATTGTCATATCTATGCGTCAGAATGTCCCAAGCTGTGTCATAGTTTTCGTTCGATATATGAAGATGCTGTATGAGACGTTCAGCGTCCCCTTTGATTTTACTTTTTAAGTATTGCAGTTTTTGACATTTTGTAAGCGAGTTATTTTGGTGAATTATCTCGCAAAATAAATCAAAAAATGTAGGCCATTGATTGTATTTACCTGTAAAAACTGGAATTTCCAATTGGACTGTCGAATTTTGTAGGTGAATTTTTGATGACAAATGTCTATTTAATAAACGTTTCATTTCGTCAAAACTTTTTTCAAAATCATCATATTCATCGTCATACGTGACGTCACCGCCACGCAAAATGTTATCGATTTTAATATGTAATTCTTCTATTAACTTCCACTTATTTTGTATTATTTTTAATTTATCTTCTATCTCCCACTTTTCTGTCAAGTCTTCTATTCTTATGCGTCTCAATGTTCTATCAAATGCCCTAAAATGTGTTCGTTGTAGTCGTAGTAGATGGTCTACCTCACCATCATGTTGAGTAGATGTGTCTGTTCTACCATACGTTAACAATACATTTCGCAACCCATCATATAAGTCTTTTGTCTTTTGATATGTATTGTCTTTAAAATACTCGTGATCATGATTAGGCACACCTCCATCTCCCACAAAGATTTTGGTGTGGTTACTGTTAAACTCTCCCCAGAGATTGTCAATGCTGTCTAACCGTTTCTTAATGTAATCAGATGTTTTACGGACAGCCGAATCCTTTCCGAAATTCGTCCTAATATTACTGATGATAGAAACGATCTCATTTTGCCGTTAAAGAAGCACCTCCATTATTGAAAAAATAAGGAACAGTCTTACTTGGCTTGATGATGTGTCGAGAGGGTTTACTCGCCCGAACTGTTGATGCTTCGGGGATCCCCTCCAAATTGATAAAATGTAAGTCTTGGATCTCCAGGTTTAAGACACTTGATAAAGATATGCGCGTTTGAGCCTCTTAGCCCACGACGCTTGCTATGATAATCTGATAATGTCCACTGTAATGTCCACTGTAATGTCACTGTAATGTCACTGTATTTCGATAACTCACTGCACTGATTTGTTAACTTCACAGTGTGAACTACACAAGTTTGATAATATGACCCTCACGCGCACGGCGAAGGTCAGTAAAAATGCGTAGTCCCGCACCAGAAGTGCCGAAGGACCAAAACAATGTAGGCGGTGTTAGTCCCTACACTGGAGTTGATATACCGGGGAAAGTAATGATTTGATGTCGAGCTGCATAAATGAAACCACCCGTGTTCATGGTCAAATGCTAACTGATTTATTTTATAATAATAATGTACAAAAGCTGTCGCACGCGGATTCGCGGGCGTCAGCACAATCTCACAATACATGTACTTACTTCGTACAGGATTCATAATCTTAATTCACATTAATAATTCAGAAAGCCCAGAATATTATACAAACAAAATCAGTATACTCCACACACATTCTGATTTTTTCAGATTATTATATTTTCAGATCGATCTGTAAGAATGATACTGAGATATCGGGTCGGAATATTTAAGATTATGAATTCATAACGCGCGTATTCTCTTATTATACATTTTGCGTATTATACATTTTAATAGAGTGGCACACAAATACTGAAATCAGATTATGAATAGGGTAAAACCGGGCTATCCCGCAGTAGTAATGTAAAACGCTGCTGAATAACTATTTGACTGACTTTTAAATAAATATGACACTGTATGAAGGTCAATTCAAACAAAAATAAAACCGTACATATTGAATAAAATTTTCCCACCTACTTTAGTGTTTATGCTTTTTTTGTAAGTCTTTCTTCAGTGGAAATGGCTCTTCTCATGTGTGTGTCTTCTTTTGGATTTTGTTCCGCAGAAAACATAGTAATCTAACTAATATTATAAATGTGAAAGTTTAGATGGATGGATGCATGCAGGGATGTTTGTTACTCAATTACAGTAGAACGGCTGAGCGGATCTGGCTGAAATTTGGCACAGTGATAGATTATAGTCTGGAGTAGCACATAGGCTACTTTTCATCATCATAATCATCATTATCATCATCTATCACCAGGCATTGTGCACAGCATAGATAAAATAACAAGATCGTAATTTTATTTACGACTTATTTTCTGTCAATAGAGTTCTGTCAAAGAGTTTCTGATAGCTTAGTCAAAACCACGCTTTTTGAAAGCTCGAAACGCTGGACGAGCTCGGCGATAGAGGTGGCATGTCATCCATCCTTGTTGTTTAGCCGACTGTAGTCAAGTCTAGAGTGAATCACCCGCAATACTTACATGTTATTTTTAAACACATCATAACAAATAGTTTCACCTATAAATATCCTCCAAGGGATATGCAGCGGCGCGGTAATATCAGTCTAGCGGTCTTGAATGAATTGATACTTTTGCCCTTGGGTATATCCTCGAAGGGTTAATCAGCGGTATTTTCATCGCCTACGTTTCGCCATTATATGTTTTGGTCACGTGACCATGTAACAGGGGGCGAGCCTATTGCCATCTACGGGGCACTGTTCTAGTAACCGGACTGTTATTGAGAATATCTTTCTTCCTCAGAAAAACACAATAACTGTCCAACCCGGGGATCGAACCTTTGACCTCGAGGTTCCGAAACGGCATTTCTACCACTACACCAAGACCAAGCGAGCGAAGCCGCTGGCGGGTCAGCCAGTTTATCGTATGATGCCACTGCACTGACGAAGAATATGTCAGGGTACTGTTGTAATTTTCTCGCCGTAATGTGTTACTGACTCTCCTTTACTCTGTTCACATATAAGAATGAATCCAGTATTTGTTTTGCATTTCTTTTTTTTTATTAAGTACCTAGAGCCAAAAGTAATGCGATTAGTGTTCATTCCTCTTCCATAAAGACGGGTGCATGTGCCGGGAACCACGAGCACGAAACTACTGATCAATCAGATTTTTTAAGATATGTGTGAGGTAAGACGCCGGAATTAAGATTATGAATTCTAGATTATGTATCCAGAGAGCTATTCCGGCTGTCTGAGACCAGCTTAAATAGTAAAACGAAGTGTTTTTATTCTCTTTGGTAAATATAATTTTTCTTTACAATAATTGCATTGCACTCGTACGTTTCTCTATTTGCCATTCCTCAAGTTTATCGGTGTTACCCTATGTGGAAACACATTTTTTATAATTGTTTTTCCTGTGGCTACATTGACGAGCAAATAGTTTTCCGCACCAAATGTAGATAGCAGTAGTTTCCATACAAAAAGTCTGAGCAAGTCCAAATATTCTAAGAGAGCCCGGCAATATTTTAGTCTATGGACGAGAGTATTCCGACAGTGACATTACGCTATCTTCGATGTTTGCGTTCCGTTTCAAGAACTTACATACAACGTACATGTCAAAAAAGACTAAAAGTTACCTAGAAACGTTTCGTTTTACGCATTAATGTCATTTATGTCACCTGTCACTATCAAAATGACGGTGTTTTATTGAAACTTTAAAAAACTATTTAGACTATTTTGGCGTGTCTCCGGCAGCTAAAATGTTGTAAATACGCTTTATACAAACCCCTTCAACCCACCCACAGTTTTTGTTTCACCAAATTCAGGGGTCACGATTCTAAAGCCAACCCAAAAGTAAAATATATTTATTCCTCTAGAAATCCTAACAATGGCTCCGGGTTGCAAAGACAGCGTCCTCTTTGCAAGTGATGGATACACACTACTAGATGAAGCAAACAAGGAGACACAGGAAAAGGATGACCACTCACAGGAAGTAGATATTGATGTCGCGCGCAGCGCGAGTTTCCGTTAACGAATTGGCGAGTGTAACTGTATCCTTATTGTCAATCTATTTTTGCACTATGGCAACTCTGCCTTTTGTAAGTGATTTGACGCAGGTACTCTGTGGCACAGACGAGCAGATGCTAACGCATCTCTGGGGCAGACTACGAATGGCGTGCCGGCAGGAAGGCGGGTACGGAGAAAAATTGCGGATGGGTAAGCACGTGTGAGGCACTGGCTGAGGTCTCGATGGAAAACAACCAGCAGAGGTCCTGGTAAGTGCTTTTAGCTCATGATTCCTAGTTCTACAAGAACCGTGTGATGTGATAATGAGACAACCGTTAACGAGTCACGTTTTACGGTTAGGCATAGTCCAATGATTGCGTACAATGTACATTAACTGGTAGTAAAGGAAATTGGACTGAAGAGCTAGCGAGTTGACCCCCTGAGCATCCATATCCGGGTGTAACCAACAGGGGGTAGCAAAATGATCGGCTATGTTGTTGGAGCATATTGGGCAGGACTATGGGGATGGTGGAGGTCCTCGTGGGGAACACCCCATGTCCAGCTGGTGTCATTCCTGGGGTAAACTGTACTGACCAGGAACCCAATGAGAGAGATAACTTGTATAAATATACGCAATATCTAAGTAAAGGGAAGACCCGGGCGCATAAACACGGTCAGACCTCCGTTACTCCATGTACTTGCGCGCTATAAGTGCCTACCGCCCAGCCGAGCGGTCTCGGCCCGCCGGCGGAACAAATTCAGTGCGGTTTTCGCAAGCGAAGCGCGCGCACGCCGTTCAATTTTAATAGTGCTGTTCGTTCGTACGCGTATTACGATGCCGTGTGGTGCCTTATGTGCTGTAGATGGGTGTAAATCAAGAATAAGAAGGGATAAACACCTAGCATTTTTCCATTTACCTGTCAATGAAGAAAGTTAAGTGATAAATTATTACTAGTTTTTGTCGTTTACATTTTTTTCCATTCACATACCGTCATTAGAGACATAATTAAAAGACAGTACCTAGGTGTGCGGACACCGGTATCCACTTAGAATTTGACAGTTTAATAGGATATACTAAGCATTAGCTTGCCTTTCAGACACAGATTTACATAATTTTCTTACATAGAAACGTTATACCACAGAATAATTAATAGTACAAGGTACAGAAGATGCACTCTTCGAAAGAAAACATTCGAATATAAACTGCTAAACTAACAACTGCAATAATGTTCATAAAACATTGCAAAGCACGGACGTGGCCTTAAAAAAATGTGCCTACAAGTCCTTGACGCGCTCGTAACGAATCAAAATGCGCTTTAAGTCTGTGTAGCGAGAGTTCTTTTTCTTACGCCCGATGAAAACCTTTGAACAAGCCGCGTCTGTTGTAAGGTTACTTGTTGCGAGAAAACGAATCAAATTTATTAATCTTAATAAATTTGATTCGGGATAATTGGTAGTAGTACAATACACCTAGATATGTACAACTAGTAACTAGATATATTTTTTTATTTTGAAGGCCATCGACTTTTCGCGTGAAAACTTTCGAAAACTGCAGTGTTTATGTATTTTTGTGTGAGAGTGTTACACTCGTTAATAAAATAACTTACGGCTTAGTGCTTTATTTGAAGTCGGTTCTCTTTTTTTAAGGCTTTTTTTTTCATTTCTAGTGAACATCTCCGAAGATCATCATCAAACTAAGAAGTATTATACTTATTTTAAAACGTTCTCCTAAATTTAACAAATCCTTTTCTGAAAACCGCATCGATATCGGTTTAGCCAAACGCGAGATTATCGCGCACAAACATACATACCTACAAACCATACAAGTCAAACATCTCAGTTTGGCCTGTATGTCTGATCACCTCCTTTTTTTTAAGTTGGTTAAATATTTTATAAATGATAAAAATTTTAACTGCCACATAAAAGTCAGAACATATTCACAGTTCTCAATAACATAGATAAAAAGTTATGTTAATTTAATTTTATCGAAGAGGCAGCCCTGCGATTACTGTGGAATCGCGCGGTGCGAAGCAATCCCTGCTGTACGCTTGAGCATTTAGGCGCATTTTAGCATACAGTGGTTGTTGACGCGAGGGAGTAGGCTATTATCGTAATAGGTATTGGAAATTTTCTACTGAGTGAAGTATCTGTTCTTATTCAGTAATCTGTGACACGGTACTGCGCTCTGACTGGAGCCATAGTCGATCAGAGGGTAACTGAACGGACCCTTGTATGAGGCAAAGCCTCCTAGCACCAAATGTTGCCTAAATTGCGTGCGTTGGTGGTCGACTCATTGTTTAATCCACGTGTTCTTCTTTATATTCTTTGTCGTGTGTTTATTTTAGTATGATTATTTACCGGGCACACACAGTCATCTTGCTATGACAGGAAGCGCGACAAAATGGTGGAGATGCTGGGATCTGATTTTGAAATCAGTAATAATATATATTTTGTTGTGACGGAACGCCAGATTCGTCAGGCTTTTCCGAGTAAAATTAAATAAATTAACAAAAAATGTATTGAATACCAGATTCAGTCTGGCCTTTCCAGTAAAGAAGGCAATAAACATAATTATTTCATGTACTTAACCATTATGGTTTATTAATAATGTCTTTTACATTAGAAAACATTTTACCCATAAGATATTGTAAGGTTTACCTTTTAATCGGAACATTGCTTGTCAACATTTTAAGATATACATATATCGTACAAGTTTATTGTCTATTTACATATAGTGTGAACCACTGGCTTCGTGCAAACGATGTTCTCGTTAATTTAAGTACGTGAGCATAATATGGTACACTTCGGTTGTGTATTACGTACGAGTAACATAATGTACTGTACTCAATGCACCTATTTCAATTTTCCCGCTGTTTTCGAAAGTTACCGGGTTTATTTTGTAACACGTGTGTACATCATTTAATTTAAACAATGCATACATAGCATCTTATAAACATGTATACTAATAATACGGTAAATACTAGCTGTTATGTAATGCGGAGAGGAACGAAGAACAATAGACATAATGATAAAAAAAAATATTCAAATGTGCTGCTGATGTGCAAAGTCTAGGACGGCGCTGCGTGTGAGATGTGAAAATAAGAATACTCCGTTATGTTGTGTGCACCCCTTTCCTTTGTTGCCGGCTGGCGTTTCCCACTGTGTCTTTCGATTTGTTTCATGGTTAGTGTGAAGTAATATTTACATATTAGCAGTCTATAACTGTGTATGTAGATGGAATACGTGCTTGGTAATAATGGTATAGAGTGTGTAATTAGCGTCTTTGCAAAAGTAAATTAATGAAAGGAAAGCAAGAATATAATTGAAAATATGCTATTTCTGGCGCGTTTCAGACAGCGTCCCAAAAACGAATCATATATATTGCAAAAGCGGCTCTTGTTTTTTGCTATATAAATAATCGAAGACGACCTTATTTAGTTTAATTAGGTACTATTGTATTATCTGTTTACAACAACCAACTGAAAAACCAATCCGATGAAATAATAGACTAGTTTTTTACTAAATATTTCATGAATTTTTCAGCCAAAAACATCATGTAAACAGACCCTTTGCGTACCATTGACGTAAATTTGCGTGCGTGTCATTCATAAATCTTTTGTTTCAATTATCACGGTATAGGAAGGGTTAACGTGTACTAAAGTGAATGCCTCACATACAACCAGTTGCAGAAAGTTCTTCATTATCAGTTCATTAGTTAATCCAGCTTGAGTGATAATAAAATCATTATTTTAGTAACGTTGCACAAAAGTCGATTATTTTATAAGTTGACATCATAATGATCCTTTAGCTAAAGCCGGCATTTAAACAACGTTGCGTAAAATATTTTAAAAGAGAATGAACGATAAACAGATACAACCTTCTTGGGACTGAACATTTGGCGTTTTTTTTATTTTGCTATTTATTAAACAAATATTTATTGAATTATAAAAAAAAAAACGCAAACAGCGTTTAGCTTGTCATTATCAAATAGGTGTCAAAAAGGGAATGTTTTTTTTCTTTGTACTTGGACTCGTTGACATGACTATAGTTTTGTACGTGGAAAAAAAATACAAAACAAAATAATTAAAATATTGTTAAATTAAACGAAAACGAGAAGCAAGTAAAACATATACGATACATTACTATAGATATAATGTAAATAGGGCGAATTCTGTGACACTACTAAACTTTCAATGAAATTTAAACATTTTACTGAACTTATGAAAATGCTATATTGACATCTGTCACAAGGTCTGATCGCACAGAGTATTAGAAACATTATGCAGCACTATAACCTAAAAACGGTTGGTGTTTTGTATAAATAAAAAACTTGATATTTTTCGTAATTTTATTTTTCCCTGTTTTTTGACATAGGTTATATAGACATGGCTTCACTTTGCCAGTTCGTGACTTACTTTCTGTACAATTGTAGAAACTGTTGATGGAAAGATCGCGTCGCGAAGTATAAGGTATATGACGCTCAGACAGATCAATAACTGTGTGTTTATTAATCATCAATGACTTTATTTCTTTTGGTCGTTGGTTCCAAAACAATAATATATTTGATTTGCAGAACTACACCTTTGGAAATCTGCTACTATACACGAAACTCTTCACTGTTGTTAGTTAAATAAAATGTACTTTACTTTGTCCGAGATTTGACGGCGGGAACGTAATCTTCTGCATGAGACAATGAAAAAAAAAAATCGTAAATTCTACTAAAGTCGGTATAATGGATTATTGTTGACTAATTAAGTTTTAATTCCTGATCTGTCAATTTAACGTCTCAATAAACACTAATTATGTTCTAAAGGCGCTTTGTGCAACGCAAAATACACGATTAATGACATATTGACGTTCCATTAGATACATTTAATGGAACTTTAAAATCTGATGAAATTTTCGTATGTGCATCGACTTAATGTCAAATTAAGATTCAATTACGTCTATAAAAGTTAAAGATCATTTCTGCAACTGTCTGATAGATGAGAAAATATCTGTTAACAAAAACCACTGTTAAATTGAGGTAAATTATTTATACTTATTTTGTTAATTATTGTTTGAAAGGGGGACATTGGGTTTGGTTTCAAAACTTTTATTGGTATGCATTACAAGCAATATCTGCTAAACCACATACGAATTTGAACAAATCTCATTATGGAGTCAATCTTTAAAAGATTTTAATTACAGCATCAAAGGCTAAACTAAGCCTTTCAGACCGCCTAACGCCTAACTAAGCCTTTAAGTAACCGAGCTTCCTTATAAATATCGAGTCGGAGCATTCGAAGAATATTTTACTTTATGTCATGTGAAACCTAAACAAAGAAATGAAGTCTTTTGAGGAGGAGCTATACCAGTTTCTTATCTACATCTATATTATGCAGTCAAAGTAAAGGTCTAGACCTCATGACGCAAGACCAGTTGAAGGTTGAAGATCTTTTAACAGAGTTGGAAGCTACAATAACCCTATCTAGGCTGACACAGACAACAACAACTAAACTCCCAAAGCTCACTATACCAACAGACAAACTAGACAAACTTAAATGAAAGAAGTTTTGAGATAGTTTTAAGGTGAATATTCACCATCATTCTACAGCAGAGGTGGACAAGATGAGCGATGTGGCCTTGGATACCGTATCTGAACTTTTAACAACGGATTCAAAGTACAGTAGAAGCGTAAAGGAAAGATTTGGTTGCAAGGATTCAGTAGTTGATGCACACTACACTGCGTTAAATGCCATGCCCACTGATACTGCAAATTAAACTTCTTTTTAACTATTTGCAAAGAGATGTTAAAGTGCAATGTTGCCAAGGAATTTCTTGGATCACTAAATTTAATTCTAAATAAATTAACAGCTGTGACCAAGATAGAACTACCTAGATATATGGGAACTAACATGACAAATGTTGATTTGCATTAATCCTATAAGCTTCATACAAAGATTACTTAAATACTGCCTTAGCCTCCGTTGTACATTTGAGAATAGAAGGAGACAAGGAAACATTAGTATTCTTAGTGATGACAAAATCTTGTGTATCGCTGATCCAAGACAAAGACGACTTTAACATACCGAAACTAGAACTACTGGGATTTCTGATAGGAAACAGACTTCTGAAATATGTCAAAGTTAACTTAGACCTGCCTGTACAAAAGGAACACATTTGAACGGACAGCCTAGTTATTATCGGATGGATGAGATCAAACAAACTGTTATCACTATTTGTAGCAAACATAGTTAATGTGATCAAACGAGACCATCCAAATACTGAATTTTTTTACATCAATACAATGTCCAATCCAGCAGACATCGCCACGAGACCTGAACCTGAACTCGGGAATCACAGGAAAGAACTTTGGTACAATGGCCCAGCATTCTTGAAAGAAGAAGAGTCATACTGGCCTGTGAGTCGCCATTATGAGACACAAAAGACTTTCCTTTCAGTTGGGAAGCCCCTGGGCCCCGAGGTCCAGGAGAGCCGACAGAAACTTGTGAATCCCCAGAGGAAATGGAAGTACCATATAATGGTCTAAATTAACCAATGGACCTCTCTGAGTTAACTGACTTTCTGAGCCAACATTTGCCAGATAGGAGAGAGCCATAAAGCGAAATTGTTACTCAAACCAGTGCCAGTTCTGAATCTACGATTGAAATTAAAAAAAATAGTTGTCTGTAAAGTCGGTTTACGGACGATAGTTTTACGTGATAAGGTCATTGGAAAAGCCGATCGCTTTCGCTGATCGTGCCTCTCTATCGCTTGTTCCACGTTCTCGCTTCCACGCGGAACCTGACAATGAGTTTTATGGGTGAGTTTCATGCGTGCAGCCAACGTTCATCGATTTATATGATGTTATCACGTCATAGGTTACAAGGACAGCATTTTTCTGAAGAGTTCAAGTAAAATAGGTATTCCGTAGATGTCCACAGTATATAAAGCATGGGGGAGGTCCATACAAGTTGCCCCAGACACCAGCATTGCCACAGGAGAGTAAATTACAACGAGCCGTATACATTCACTGGTGCACAGCTACAGGTAAGGAGAAGAGATGGGTAGACTTATTTACATGTTTGACTGTAAGGGCAGTACATCTAGACATAGTAAAGGACATATCGGTTGAAGAAAGTCTTCTGGTTAGAGTGGCTTATGGAGATTTGAAGCAACAAGAGGCACCCGCAAAGGTTTTAATTCTAATAATGTAAATAATTTCACATTACTAGCGGAACTACTTAAAAACCCGTACTGTATCAAAAAGAAAATCTAAGTTAGCTAAGAATTGCCTCAGTAGAACCTAGAGGAAACATCTAGTAATCCACGAGTATAAATTGCTGACGGTGATAAAGTAAGTAGAAGCAATACTTAATTCAACACTTTTAGCAAGAGTTGGCATAGAACTTGAACATGTCTTAAGACCAGCAGACTTTCTTAGCGCAGATAGCAAATGCAGAGTTGCGAAAGTCAAAGTTGACAACTCCCTGTTCACGCGTTCTATAGGACATCTATACCCTCTTGCAGACGATGTCGATGACACTCTGCCTGTGATGAACAGAGGATTGAGAAGTAACAATACTCCAGTGGAGTAGGAGTGGGCACATCGCTTCTGGATATAGAAGCTTTATCCACAGAACATATCACGGATAGTGAGGTACAACCACAAATCGACACGAGCACCTGTTTGCCTGAAAACACATGCTTAATGGAGATAGTCTGGCTATAACAGACTTGAGTGGGAAAAAGGCGGTGATGAAGTAACTGTAACTGAGCATGATATATCCGCTAGCGCATCGGCACCATGTATGGGAACTGCAAGTGAAAATAATCTGCAGCCCAGCGATATAAGGACCAGGAGCAAAAGACGTCTCTTTTGCTAAGTGCTAAGTAAGCTGTCATTCGGGAAAGGAGAAAATCCTTGTGTGGACTTGTCAACTGCTAGCCCTCTTGAAGTAGACCTCTCTGCCGTTGTGAGTGTCGCGCGCAGCGCGAGTTTCCGTTAACGAATTGGTGAGTGTAACTGTATCCTTATTGTCAATCTATTTTTGCACTATGGCAACTCTGCCTTTTGTAAGTGATTTGACGCAGGTACTCTGTGGCACAGACGAGCAGATGCTAACGCATCTCTGGGGCAGACTACGAATGGCGTGCCGGCAGGAAGGCGGGTACGGAGAAAAATGGCGGATGGGTAAGCACGTGTGAGGCACTGGCTGAGGTCTCGATGGAAAACAACCAGCAGAGGTCCTGGTAAGTGCTTTTAGCTCATGATTCCTAGTTCTACAAGAACCGTGTGATGTGATAATGAGACGACCGTTAACGAGTCACGTTTTACGGTTAGGCATAGTCCAATGATTGCATACAATGTACATTAACTGGTAGTAAAGGAAATTGGACTGAAGAGCTAGCGAGTTGACCCCATGAGCATCCATATCCGGGTGTAACCAACAGGGGGTAGCAAAATGATCGGCTATGTTGTTGGAGCATATTGGGCAGGACTATGGGGATGGTGGAGGTCCTCGTGGGGATAACCCCATGTCCAGCTGGTGTCATTCCTGGGGTAAACTGTACTGACCAGGAACCCAATGAGAGAGATAACTTGTATAAATATACGCAATATCTAAGTAAAGGGAAGACCCGGGCGCAGTAAACACGGTACTGCGCTCTGACTGGAGCCATAGTCGATCAGAGGGTAACTGAACGGACCCTTGTATGAGGCAAAGCCTCCTAGCACCAAATGTTGCCTAAATTGCGTGCGTTGGTGGTCGACTCATTGTTTAATCCACGTGTTCTTCTTTATATTCTTTGTCGTGTGTTTATTTTAGTATGATTATTTACCGGGCACACACAGTCATCTTGCTATGACAGGAAGCGCGACAATTGATATCAAGATCAATTTGGAAGAGGTGGTTGATAATAATGCACATTTATTAGGTAATTGATTATGCTTTACTAAAATTACACTTTTAATGCTACCTAGCGACTGCCCGCGACTTTGTTCGCGTAATAGGCTTGGCCTTCGACGTCGCCATAACCCCCCATCTTTTCTTGGTTTTACTTTCATAAGAACCTGCTCATGACAATAATTAAAACAAAAAAGAATTAGCGAGATTGTTCTGTCCGTTCTCAAGTTATAGCGTGACTTGGTGAAATTGGGGTTAATTTTAATATAAATAGATAAATATAAACATGAAAAGTGAATCAAAATATTCTTTAGAACAGAAAACTTAGTTTTTGATGTGATTAGTTTACAGAACAAGCATGAGGTGAACACCTGGTGGTAAAACGGTGACCTGTTCCTATATAAGATGCATTTTATCAAACTCACTGTGCTCTCACTTAGAGTAAATATAATTGCATCTCATCTCAGCCGTAGGACGTCCACTGCTGAACATAGGCCTAAGGTTAATAATTACTTATAAATCATCTAAGCATCTTCCTACTAAGCAGTTTGTGCGGGAGGGAGGGTGGTGCACACCCCCAAATAGGCCAAAATCATTGTTTTTTTCAGCGGAAGTATCACTATATATATTTTTTAATATCGTTTTTTGATAATGGATTTCCGCAAAGTAACGCCTGAATCAATAAATTAGGTGAAACACTGTTAAGTTATTGAAGTATAACTCAAAAACTGCTGGACCGAATTTGTTGAAATTTATATGGGACCGCCAAGGAAGTTTACTCTATCAAAAAAACAATCATCAGAAAAGGTTTATAAACGACTTGGTTTTTTTCACAAGTCTTATTTTTGATGGCATAAAATTTTACGCGATTTAATCCGTTTTGAATTTGTTCAAAACTGATTAAATCTAAACACTACCTCCGCAATCATCACCTGTATTTACCCATGTGTTTTAACTTCTATTTTGTGTGTTCCATAGATCGATCTACACATCGCCAATCAAAGCTCTATCCAACCAAAAGTACAATGATTTCAACAAGATGTTCGGCGAAGTTGGCCTTCTGACCGGGGACTTGCAAATCAACGCATCGGCATCCTGCCTTGTGATGACAACAGAGATCCTACGATCGATGTTGTACTGTGGCTCTGACGTCACCAGAGACTTGGTGTTTGTGATTTTTGATGAGGTGCATTATATCAACAATGCTGAGGTAAGTTGCTGTACCTGTAAGGCTGAATTTCTTATTGAAATAACTCAAATCAATCCATATACCATCATATTGATGATATTCGTTATTTATTTTATATTTTTAAGCTGTCGAGTTTTGTTTAACCTCTCATAGTCGATGTCATTATAACAATGAAATTTCTATTCTGTCTGGATGTTTGACTCTTGGTGGATTAAGAGTTATGATCGTAATTGCTCTCAACATTTTAGAAAACCAATTTCAATCAAATTTCGGTTCCATGTGAGGCAAAAATGCCAGAACCACAAATAAAAAAAAGCGAATGGAGTGGACCATCCCTATATAATCTATAATTCATAGATTCATTGGCAGAACAGTAATAAAAAATATTTTATAAAAGCTCTTTTGTTAATAAAAACAACACATACAAATATTTTTGAATATATCAAGGTAGAAATAACCATTAGGCCCATACCTAGTCTAGTATGTATTAGAATGGTATGGGTACCGCGAAATTATAGGCACTTGAGACTTAACATCTTAATGTCTCAGGGTTTCGAGAGCAGTGCAGTTCGTCACGTACGTGATCATTAAATCATGAACTTATCGTGGCGAAATGTATCCGGTATACGCAAAGCTAACTGCTTAATACCAGTTAAGCCTCGCACTTTTACTGTCTCCTAATCACATAAAAAAAAGTTAATTAAACTATTTTCCCACTCTAAGTCCATAAAAATAACTCTGTAGGTACCCTATGTTCTTTCCACCCTGGAGCAATGCAGCTAGTAAATAGTAAACCCACAGAGCAGGATATATGAAAAGGGGGCGGGGCCAGTGTCGCAATATGAGCAAAAACCGAACACATTTCTCGAGGCGGTTCGCAACTTTTGTATTATGTGACTGAATGCCGTTCGCGATATTGCATGTAACATGTAAACAGTTTACAATGCTTGCTCTATACTTACGAATATTCAAACGTTGAGTCTTAATACCGCAGTGGATAATTAACTTATTGAAGCTACCATTACGTTGAATAGCGGAATACAGCCGCTGCTTGCGACACGAGGTTTTGTACTCAGCGCACGGATTGGCATCTCTCTAGATCTCTATAAGTAAACCCAAATCACAGCACTATCCTAAAGGTTTCGTTAATTAGTTAGCCAAACAAACTTACTAGTACTTTTTAATTCTCTCTATCGCTAGTATTAATAATTAGTTTCACTAGTCTAACAATATAGCCTAATAGATGATGCCATACTATAATTCTTTTGTATTCCAGCGAGGTTATGTATGGGAAGAAGTACTTATACTGCTGCCAGCTCACGTCAGTATAGTGATGTTAAGTGCAACTGTACCTAATACGCTCCAGTTTGCGGACTGGGTCGGGCGCACAAAGAAACGGAAAGTGTACGTCGTGTCTACAGCGAAACGACCCGTACCGCTGTGTCATTATCTTTACACAGGTATATATACAGCGTGTAACTAACAGATGTAGTGATACTGAAATGTGTCCATATATTATGTACCTAGTCAGGATTCACATGGCAAAGTAACAACATTTAAATCGCTTATAATTTTATCCATATAATGTTTTAAAAACTAGTACCTGAACATTTTTTGGACGACCCTATTGGACATGGCCGTACGAGCTACGCGTTGCGCAGGCTCGCTAGTACAGCGTCCCGAACTGTGGTGCGATCTTGTTACTTCGCGACCGTCCACAGCGCCCTCACATATGGTGTGGAGCTGTGGGGCCGCGCTGCCGATACTAACAGAGCATTCATAATGCAAAAGCGAGCGGTGCGTGCAATAGTTGGAGTCCCGGACGACTTCTCTTGCAGAAACATCTTTAAGGAGCTAGGAATCCTCCCCCTACCGTGCGAACTTATCTACCAAGTAGCTCTGTACACTCACACGCACATAAATAAATTTCGTCGTAGGGGTGTAAATCCAATGCTAGCATTGAGAAGTGATAAATATAAAGACCGTTTGGTGACACCTTCACATAGGCTGAGGAAATCTGAGCGGTCTGTCTTTGTAATGGGACCTTCGGTGTACAATAGACTACCTGCGATTGTACGCGATGCAGCCTCCATTAGGGTGTTTAAAAATAGATTAAAAAAGTGGTTAATAGAACACGTTTTTACAGCATCAACGAATTTTATAAATTACCCGAAGTAATGTAATTATAGAACTATTTATATTTAATAGAACCTCCGATCATATATAAGGTCCTCATATAAGGTCCTTATATATGATCGAAGAATAGAACAATATAATTAATTATTATGATAAATTTTACGCATTTTTTTTGTTTGACTTGTAGCAATGGGTTATGAATAAATAATTTGTATTTGTATTTGCATGTCTCTTGGAGTTTGTTGGGGTCAATGCGCTCTGCAATTCCTACGCAACCTATTCATTCACCTATGTCCCTCTGCCCTGCCTGCATGCGCCTTCTCTCCGCGCCGCACCCTAGCCCAGGCCCCGCTCAGGCCACTTGTTTACCTTGTCTACGTTCTGGAGATTTTTGGTTACTCATACTCAGATTTGTACTACTTTCTGGGACGCAGTAGCTAGCTCCCAATTATATGCAAGCTTCTGTATGTGTGGTTTTGCTATTACTATTCCTTATCGTTACTCGCTAGATATGATTTATAAATCACTAGCGATCCGCCCCGGCTTAACATGGGTGTAATTTAAAAAAACTTTTTGAAATGTGGAGATTCTTGTTCTTATGTTAATAGGAGATATTGTACCGTCTCCCAAGCAAACAAGCCTATCTGGTGCTGTAATTTCCTTTGTGTCTTCATCTGACGACTTTTAGTTTCCAGTAACCGACACCGAACATTTTTTGATCGTCAATGAGTATGTGTTAAGCGGACGCAACTGGACACAAAAAATGTTTACGTATGCGCAGGGATTGGATGATTACATACTGTTTGTATAGAAAAATTCATTGGTGGCTTGTATCCGACACATGACACAAAAGTGTCCACGTTTGCGCTTTGCCTAAGACCCCAGGCTTGCTTTAAAATCCGCAAAGTGCTTTAAAAAAGTGCGTAAAAGCCACTTGCTTGGAATACATTTTTTCATAATACATATAATTAATTACGTACGCTTCGCGGTTTCGCCCGCGTGGTGATGGATGATGATGTTAAAAGTATCCTATGTCCTTCACAGGGATATAATCAATCTCCTTGCCAAATTTAATCGCAATCGGTAAAGTAGTTATGGAGGAACCAAGAGAAATAGGGATTTATTTTTATATACATAGATGTATTTCAGATAATGATAGATAGATAGATAGATAGATAGATAACACTTTATTGAGACACCACATTTATGACTTAATATTAGACAATAAAATAAAAAAACAATGCTTAAAAACTAGGTGCAACAATGGGCGGTCTTATCGCTCAGAGCGATCTCTTCCAGACAACCCACTCGCAGAGGAATAGGTATACAATAAAAGATGGACGGTGTACAAAAAAAAAAAAAAAAAAAACAACAATAAACACACTATAAATACATAAATGCTATATTAAATATACTAATAAAAATTATATATATATACACATAAACACTAAAGCATCTTGACAGTATTTTAATAGTCTAGGAAGTGTTTATTACATGTAAACACAAATAAAAATTTAAAAGAAATATAAAAAATAACAAATACCTAAATAAACGATTAGGAATACAAAATCATGAAAGTTAGATAACAATTAGTGAGTAAGAGTTAGAGTGAAAGATATAATTTATTAACCTGATCTTTGAAAGTTTGAAGTGACGTAGCACGCTGTATTTCCAGTGGAAGAGAATTCCACAAACGGACGGCTTTAACAGCAAATGAGGAGTAATAAAAACTGGTTCTGTGTTCAGGCGTTTTTAGCTGAAGATACTCTGATGACCGTAGTGATAACATATGAGAAGTGTGCAAGAATTCGAAACGCTCCTTAAGGTAGAGTGGGGAAAAGGGATTGAAGAGAATTGTATAAAGAAGAGACAACATGTGAGCATTCCGACGATAGCGTATGGGAAGCCACTTGAGCTTAGTACGAAATTCTGAAACATGGTCATATTTGCGCAAGCCGAATACGAACCTAATACAAAAATTTTGAAGACGCTCAAGTTTATTTAGCTGATCCTCCGAGATATCAAGATAGCTGACGTCTGCATAATCGAGCACAGGTAGTAAAAGAGATTGTGCGAGCGCTATCTTAGTGGTAGTAGGAAGAAAATTACGTAGTCTACGTAAGGCACCTGCAGATGCAAACATCTTCCGGCTGGTCAGAGTTAGATGAGGACCCCATGTAAAACATTGATCTATAGTTACGCCAAGATTTTTTACCGTTTGACTATAAGGAATAGTGACCCCGTCGAAAACCACTCGCGGCAATGTGTCCCAGTTAACTCTGCAAATCATTCGGGAACTGCCTACGACTATTACTTGGGTTTTAAGGGGGTTGACTATCAGGCCATAAACTTTACTCCATTGTAATACCTGATGCATGTTTTCATTTACATGATCAACTGCTTCACTCAGTTTAAGTAGTGGAGCCTGTGAGTATAACTGAAAATCATCCGCATATAGGTGGTAGGAACAAGAAATATTTTGGGAAATTGAATTAATAAAAACAGCAAAAAGTAAAGGAGATAACACGCCACCCTGAGGCACACCAGCTGTTGTGTTACACCATGAAGAATAAGAATCATCGAGGCGAATCCGCTGTCGACGACCGTAAAGGTAAGATTGAAACCAATCAATAACTGTTGGAGATATATTATTAGAGCGAAGGATTGCTAACAGGATATCCAAATCCACAACGTTAAAAGCATTGCTAAAGTCTAAGAGAGCCAGCACAGTTAGCTGACCATTTTCCATACCTAAACGAATATCGTCAGTTATTTTAACAAGTGCAGTAACCGTACTGTGCCCCAGACGAAAACCAGATTGAAGAGGGTTTAGCAAGTTATTTTGTGCAAGGAAAGTGTTCATCTGATTGTGAACTAGCCGTTCAAGTACTTTGGATAGGAAAGGAAGGATAGATATTGGACGGTATTCAGAAAAACATTTAGGATTAGTTTTTTTAGGGAGAGGGATAATTTGAGCGTCCTTCCACAAAGCAGGAAAATCGCCACTAGAAATAGAAAAATTAAAAATATGGCACAGGACAGGGAGAATTATATCAAGAATGGGTATCAGCATGTTACGACTGATCCCATCCACGCCAACGGCATTAGAAGTAATGGAAAGTATGCTTTTTTGAACATCACAAATGGAAAATTTAGTAAGAACAAAAGGAGAACAATTTGGAGTTATAGTGTTAGAAAGAAAATGTAAAGTATGGGCTTTTGTCGGAATATTATTAGGTGGTGAAGAAAAGTGCTGATTTAGGGAATTTATATCTAAGTTATTGGGAATTGATTCTTGACGAGATTTTCCAACTCCTAATGCTCTGAGGAACTTCCAAACTTTCGCCGGATCCTCATCTTGAACAGATTCATAGATATGGCGACGTTGGGCATCCCTGCATACCACATTGCAACGATTACGAAGCTTGATATATTTGGACTTGCTCACCTCATTTGGACGAATTTTATACTTAGTTTTGGCAGCAGCTTTTTTATTTTTAAGGGTTTTGATGTCATCGGTTAACCAAGGCGCAGGTACATGTTTAATTTTTATAGACCTAAAAGGGGCATGCACATCATAAAGTTGTGTTAAGACAGTATTAAAAATAGCTAATTGCTCATCTACATACTCAGCACCTATAACCAGAGACCAATCAATATTTTTTGCGTCATTAATAAATGCATCTCGGTTCATACCACTAAAATTACGCTGCAGGATAACTGTAGGTTTAGCTTTAGGAGGACGGATCTTGTATGATAAGAAAACTAAATCATGATAGGAAAAGGCATCAGCCGAACACTGGCCATGCTTAGCAACACGATCTAACGATGAAACCAAAATGAGGTCAAGTAGAGATGGAGTTGAATTTGGGAAATTGTGAGTAGCACAAAGGGGGAGAATATGCATGTTGCAAGATTTAACAAGGGTTTCGAAAGAGAGGGACCGATAATCACGTTTTATGAGACAAGTATTGAAGTCACCCATAATTATGGTGTGACTATAGGAAGGACTGAGGTCTACTATGATATTTTCAAATGAAGAGAAGTAGTTGTTGTGTGGAGAATTGCTGTAGTAGACTCCGAGTAGAATTTTAGAGTGTGAGAGAAGGACTTCAATAAAAAGGTGTTCACCAGCGTTTGGGGATGTTGGTTGGGCGGACGTGCTAATAACGGAAAAGGGAATATGTGCACGAAGATAAATAGCGACTCCTCCACCAATACTACCCGTCCGGTCATTGCGAATGAGATTAAAGCCAGGTAAAGTATAGGATATGGAGGGAAGAGACGGGTTTAGCCAAGATTCGGAGACTAGAATAGCATGTATGTTTGTGTTGTTGAGAGACGTCAGCATGTCAGAAAAATGAGCCGGAATACTTTGCGCATTAATATGAACAATATTTAAATTCTTAGGTACATCAGAGAATTTCGATGCCAATGTTTCTGAGAGTGAGGGGATACTTAAAAAACTATCTTCACTACCACTACTACTACTACTGTTACGAGAAGAAGAAACAGATAAGTAGTCATCACTGTCATTGCTTTCATTCCATAAGTTTAACATTATCTAAATAAATAATATAATAAATTATATATAAATATGCTTAGATATAAATATATACTTAAACTAATCTTAGATTTATATATAACTATGCGCTAGTTATATTAATATATGCTTTACTTGCCGGACTTCAGTACGAAAATATAAAGGTAAAGCAACACAACACACCTTAGACAACGGATCTTTTCTACATCGAGTTCATTTATTGCCCTGAGTATTACTTTATTTAAACTACAGTACAGTTTAGGACATACATAAATAAAAAATAAAAAAATAAATAAAAAACATGACTGCAAAACAAGATTAAATTAAATAATTTTGCGTTGAAACGAATAAGATCAATCTATATCACCCGCGTACAAAGAGTAAACAGAGTCATACGTAGTATCCTGTTTGGATTGTGACATAGTCATGTGACATGACTAGTCTGTGACGTTAGAGATTATGAGTCTGTGATTATTTATTATCTTTGGTTTCATTAGACCCTAAAACAAAGAGTACCATACCATACCATACGTTAAAATTTCAAAGAAGAAGAAGAAAGAGTACCAATAATGTAAACATTGATATTTTTTTATCACAAATCGCGAGTAATCAAAATAAGTGGGTACCTAGGCAGTTTGAAATAAAGAAAAATAATTATTCTACACATAACTAACTGTACAAAACACACCGGGGGAAGGAATGGATACAAAAAATGCACATCACTTTCTGTGTCCGCTGGCTGCGCGCCTGGCTTTTGTTGTGGCGCCCGCGGGCTCTTTGATAATTACTGCAACTGCTGGCTGTTTCGACGCGTCGACAGAAGCCTTGCCACTGGGTCTGACGGGCTCACTGAGCTTTTCGACTTCCGCAACACAGCTAACGCGATGCCTGACTTCATCGGCCCCCAACACAAAAATAGACCCCTGGTGGGTCCAACACTTAGAGATGCCAAATCTATCTCGCGCCAACATAAATGCGTCGTGTCGTGGCTTCGTTAGAAATTCAGACAATGTGATACCTGAACTTTTGAGATTTTTCTTTGCTGCCCAGATTTTGCTCCGCATTGAGAAATCACTGATTTTAAACAATAATGGCCGGGCTTTGTGTGACGCTGAGGATCGGCCCATTCTGTAGCAGTGACTTATATGTTCTGGCTTGAATTCATTCACCTTCAGTTTCTGAACTATTGTCTCTGTGATGTCTGCTGCAATATTGGTCTTGTTTTCGGGGACTCCATGGAGCAAGAGAACTTTACGCCGGTTGTGCATCTCCAAGTTGTCGTTGCTGCGTGCCATGATCTCCACCTGAGCTTGCAATGTGCGAAGAGCACTAAGGACAAAAGCCTTGAAGGCAGAAAACTCTGCAGCAAGACCTGCAGTATCAGGAGAAGGCGAAGAGATTTTCAGTTGCCTTTCCTCAAATTCTGCTAACTTTAAGTTAAAAGTTTTATTCATTTGATGAATGCTTTCTTTGATGGCCTCCATTTTGTTTGGTAATGTAGGTTCAAAACAAAAATGTGTGATATAAATGTGATTTGTTGTGTGTTTGTAAGGAAAACACTATCCGGCAGGTATTGTAATGCACACTTTAATAATACATGAGAATTAAACTTATTTACACTGTATTACTATTTTTATACTCTTAATATAGTTTCACAACTTAGAGTTGTTGTTTGTTAGGTGACTACCCGCCCAAGGTAGTCTTAATAAGTCTAATCTAATGATATGTTGACTCTAACCCTAAAACTAATTTGTCCATGTTTCGGGTCAAAAATTGATTTTGTAATGATCCCAGGTGTATTTTTGCTTTACTCAATATGGTCTAAACACTATGCGTGCAGGCGGGACAATACGGAAGTACGTCTGTTTGTATGGATTGGTGTTTGTTACTCACATGAGCTACTTTTATTCTGTGAAACAATCATGTCGTTGCTGACGGAGCCGCAAGGCGCTGGTAGTTTATAAAATAAGTGTGTAATGTGTTAATTATTGTCACTTTTGTCATAGGATCCGGTGGTAAATCCAAGCATGAACGGTTCCTGGTGATAGACCAAGAAGGTAACTTTCAACCAAGAGGATATAACGAAGCAACAGCCGCTAAAAAGGCGAGAGAAAACGATTTCAAGAAGAATTTTGGGCCCAAAGGTAAAAACTAGTACGGTAAGACACACTGTATATGAATGTACTCATATTTGATACCGTCAAGATGGCCCGCATTGATATAGTTAAATGTTTTAAATTCTACCCTTGTACACAAAACCGTTTATTCGAAGTAGGACTTGACCCGCCCTGTCTAAACACACGTGTAATTTAGAAAAAAAGAGGTGAAAAATGTGAACTTTTTTCTTTTACATAAAAACTTAATAAGGTTTTAATAGTATATATTTATAACCTTCCCTGAAAAATTATCTATTATACTGAAGGTGAAACCGCATCAAAATCCGTTGCGAGGTTCAGGAGGAATTAGCGGATGGATTTAGAGACTATTTTTATTTTAGATTTATTTTATACCATGTAAGAAAGAAAGGAATAATAAGGATTTATAAGCGCTTCACTCAGGCCAGTAAATCTCGGCCTAGGTAATCCTTTCGTCATAATATCTGCGAGCTGGATTACAGTACTGACTCTCTTTACTTGAATCTCATTTTCAAGTACAAGCTCTCTTACGAAGAAGTGCCTGATTCGAATGTGTTTCGAGCGCTTATGAAACTCCGGGTTGTGAGCGAAACAAACTGCTGCTTCATTGTCAACACTAAGTGTAGGGCAGTATAATTACAATTTGAAAAATTTAATACCGACTTCTATTCTATTCAGTTATCGGAGTGTAACTCAAAAACTACTGGGCCGTATTTGATGAAATTAAATGGAATGGGACCACACGGGAAGCACCAGCTTTCAAACAAAAAAAATTATATCGCTTCACCCTATCGAAAGTTATGAAGAAACAAACATAAAAAATTTAATAAAAAATACAGTACCTCTTCCTTTTTTTTGGCAGTCGGTAGAAAATTGTGTTGGCGGTTTGTGTTGATGTAAATCCTTGATCCTGTGATCTAAAATCCTTTTTCTTTGAGGTACCGAATACACGTCACTGTATTTAAGGTACATTTTAACTACGTTTCGACCGTTCTTGGTGGAAAAGGCTTCATGAATCCAAAAGCTGAACAAACTATGTGGGTTGCCTTCATTGACCATTTGAGACAAAAGGACAAACTTCCTGTAGTGGCTTTTACGTTGTCACGTAATAGGTAAGCAATACATCTATTTGTGGGAAAGTTATAGCCTTGCTGAGTAATAATAATATAATAAATAGTAGATTAGTAGCCAATCGAGATGTAAAGCAGAGTAGTTAGCTCGGCTGTAAGGCATCAATTGCAGCGAGATATTTAGGCGCACGAGCGCAGCGAGGGTTTCGTCTAAGAGTTCGCAGACACCGCTGCGCACTCGCCCTGAAGATGAGCATCGGATATGCTTGAAACCCGGGTCGACGTATTCGATCCCTAACGTGATTGTTTTGCCGCTTAATAGTAATAGTTTAATATGTGTCAAACTCACGAGAATTTCAATAAAAACCGTATGTATTCATTGAAAAAGCTGTTATTTTGACAGCACATCTAATTATATTTATCTGTAAAGATAAGGTACCCGTAAATCCTATGAGTGAACCTTTTTATGGTCGCGGCTTGGACTGTGGATATTGTATTGTATCCTTTATACTAAATCTCTTACGTTGCAATCTCTACTCGCAGGTGTGATCAAAACGCAGAGAATCTCATGTCCGTGGACTTAACCACTGCCAAAGAAAAAAGCCATATAAAATCCTTCTTCCAAAGGTGCCTCCAAAGACTGAAAGAACCTGACCGAAGATTACCTCAAGTAAGTTCTACGTAAAACTAAATTTCAGTACCACTCTCTATTAATAAATATTTTGAAGCTAATGAACCATGAATATATAAAAAAATAAGGGAGTAAAATTACATATTTGTACCGCATTCGCACGCGCGTCTTTCGACAATCTGTCTGACGCTATGACTACCAGGCCATCGAAGTTTCATTTTGACCATCTTTATCTCTATTTGATCTAACTGTCGTCATATGGGGAAAGAATGAAATCTATCGTATAGGTTGACAAGCTTTATACGGGTGAAATAAGAGTTCTTTAAAACACAACTTTCGGATAGATAAAGCAACCCTTCATAATTATTATCTATACTATAAAATCTATATATAAAAATGGACTCCTATTTCTCCTGGTCACGCTATAACTTCAGAACGGCTTGACCGATTTCATTCATCTTTTTTAATAAGGGTTCTAATACTTCGTGGAAGGTTCTTACATTAAAAAGAAAAGAAAAGAAGGATGGTTAGAAGAGAGGTTATGGCGAGGCTGAAGGCCGTGCCAACTATGCGAACGAAATCGCGGGCAGACGCTAGTAATATTATAAAGAGGAAAGATTTGTTTGTTTGAAATAAATAGGCTCCGAAACTATTGGACCGATTTGGAAAATTGTTTCTCTATTAGAATCCTACATCATCCCTGATGAACATATGCTATATATTTTGATTCATCGTCTTCCATCACCACGCGGGTGAAACAGCGGAGAGCAGCTAGTATACATATATGATATGTGCATGCAGTCTGGGGATAACTAATTAATATCTCTAAAGAAACTGAATTTGATTCACTAAGCCTAAGAGAAGCTTCTCTGAACTAAAATTGTTTTGCTGCTATTTTACAGGTATTAAGAATGCAAAGAGTACTCGAAAATGGAATCGGTATTCACCACAGCGGTATACTGCCGCTGCTCAAAGAAATCGTGGAAATTCTGTTTCATTCTGGTTTTGTAAGTATCTGTAGGGCTTTCTTGTCTTATAACAAATGCAGTCCCTTGGGACTCCTTGGGTGCAGATTAAATAATAATTAGTACTAATATTTTAAATTTCATTTGTGGTCATTATCTGTGCTTTCTCTCACCTACATTCAAATTACAAACAAGTAGAAACTTTGTAAAAATCTATATTAAACGAATGACCCCGAGTTTCTTGCCGCTTCTTCTCGGTAGGCTCTATATATTTTAGGACGCGGCGGTAAAGTTATTATAATGAATAAGTTACGTTCATAAGTGCGTCTTTGATGCCTAAATTGAATAATGTCATGTTGATTTTTTTTGACTGTGTTACAAAATTATTAGTTGTATTGATAATAATATATGTTTTAGTTTGTTTGATATAATGAGCGTCTTTGATGCCTAAATTGAATAAATTGATGTTGATTTTGTTTTGACTGAGTTACAAATTATTAGTTGTATTGATAATAATATATGTTTTAGTTAGTTCAAACAACAATACTAAGTTATTATCCAACAGTACTAATACACGTTATTGAATAGTAAACATTTGCACGCCTACAAATGCACATAAATAAAAAATAAAATATATTTTGTTATTTATTGTTATTAATAGTAATTATTATTAATTATGATTTGATTTTAGTATACCAGCCTGAGTCATTGGTAGCGATTCTCTTGTTCAAAAAAACTAAACTAAACTACCGAACTAAAAATGTATTATGGTGGTCCCTATCCTGTTAACAATAAAATCCAAAATCATTTAACACTTAAAATTACACTTCTAAAAATAGGATTATTCTATTCAATTTTTGGTTATTTTAGGTTAGTTTAGCGAGTACCAAGTTATGTGACGACTAAACTGTCTAAAATATGCCCACAATTGAATAGAAATATCTAAATTTAGTGCTGTCAATCGAAAGAGTTATACGAATTTGGATTTTATCCCAAACAAAATAAGTACTCCCATAATTTAGAGAATGCTTACAGAATCGACACCATTTGATTGACACTCCTGAATTTTATCATAGAAATTAATAATTGCAAATTCTGCGATTGCCAATCTATCTGATATCTGAGTGTTCTAACAATGTTGCTTTATAAATCTTTTTAGTTAGGTGTCTGTATGAGCATAATGTATTCCCTATATTAATATAATTATTTATTTACTGTAATAATTATCAATAAGGCCTAGCGCGCCCTGCGTTGCGTTTTTATAACGCATATTCTGTGAATTACGGACATTCGTGGAAGTGCGCGCACAGCGGTGAAATAAACACAAGGGCATGCGGTAACGTCACCGCTGCAAATTTGCGGTGAGTACCGCACAAAATTTTGTATCGCATAGATGTATGTAGAAGGGATGCGCAATGCCGTTTAAATACCCTTTTTACGTAATAATTAATATATTCAGATAGCGACTCTTGTATGGTAATTATATATTAATAATAAGCGAGCCTATAACTATGTGGTATGTTATACATAAACGTGCGTTTTTTCGCCGCAAGGCGCGGACCCGTGACTGCGTTTATTCTACCCGGTAGAATCAACCTACTTTTTCAGGAACTGCAACGTGCGTGTGGTTAAAGTTATTAAATTTCAATAAATAGGAATCGCGAAAGCCTAAGAAATCTCTATTTGACTTTAACCGTCGTACAGGAAAGGAGCGACAACTATTAACCCACCCACACACATACCTACACACGTGCGCGCACACACATCACTTGTTTCATTGTTAACGGAAAAAGTTATTGTACTAAGTAAATGTGCGTTCGTTTAGCTTTTGGGGCATTGGTGGCGTTGTCATTGATGGCTCTTTTGTTAAAGCGTTCGTAAAACTCAAAAACGTTATTTTTGCCACTTTTCGAACGCTCAACTGAGCATAAGACCTAGAATCGCATGATTATGCTGTCAAATACATAGCTGTCAAAAAACGATCACAGACAACCATGTTGCGGACGTTGGTCAAAAATGCACTTTTTGGTGGCAAAAATACCTCTTTTTAGCTTTCCGAACGCTGAACAAAAAAGACATGAACGACATTTTCACCCACAGATTCCCAATTCGAACGCCCCTTGTGAGCGTTTTTAGCGTTATTTTCTTTAAAAACGCTCACAAGGTGTCTATTCGAACGCACTATAAGTTTAATTCAGATTTTTATATTAATGTAGAGTAGAATTAGTTTTCAGGGAACGTTCAGCATAACGACGATTGCGTTTACCCGATGGGAGAGCCCAGTGGCTTCTCCCATGCGGTAAACGCTATCGTTAGTATCGTTCGGTGCTAAAACACAATTTTTTTACTAATGTTCAAGTAAATATTTGTACAAGAAGTTATTTTTTACTTAAAACAGCTTGACAGCATTATCCAACCGATAGATCAAGCCCGAGGATGTGATTTTTTCTCTGTAAAATTCCGAAGTTTGGTCTCGCTAAGCAGCCGTTAGTGGGTAATAAATCATATAATTAAAAAAACATATGTTTGGTTTGAGTGGAATTGTAATTAATATTGATTAATTAAGATTTCAGTTATTATTGCTCACTTTCGCAAGAGATAACTTTAGAATTTGATATCTCGGCACTGTTGCAAGCGCCATGATCACAGTTCACACTCGTGATCATGGGTCTTGCAACAGTGCCGAAATATCGGGAATTCAAACAAAAAGTATTACACGGTAACCCGTTTCTAATATTACAGCTTATACTTGATTCATCGAGGCGAGCTTGTGCTTAGATAATGTTCTGTCAAGTTATTTCATAAAGATAATACCGTACGAACAAGTCGCAGATGCAATACACAAAGAATCTAGTCTAATCTAATACCGTACGGCGATAGTTACGTTGAAAAACAGAATTTAGTTTGTGGTTATTTTATTAAAATACGCAAACTAACTCATATTTAAAATTATAGAATGAGCTAAGATTATTCGACTTTGCGATGTTATGTTATCTCCACAACTGAGTTTGATTGAGACCAATTACGTAGGCCACAGCCGAAGGATCTAAAAAAAAACCAAAAACTTTTATACTAACTTTAATTAAAATAAAAGATTTTACAATATAATTTCCTATTCTAAGTACACGTATGAATGCTACAGATATTAGGTTAACAATGCATAAATTAATTCTTAGGTAAAAAATGAAGGTTCCACGAGTAAGCTGACTCCGCGCTTCATGTTGCCGGTGGCCTACGTGACCGGTGCCATGTAAGTTCGAGAATGCTGACTCCGCGCCTCGTGTTGCAACCGTGTGATAGTTGCGATGCACGATGTAGGTAGCCATGTGGTTCTTAGTCAGCGATTTTGTATATGGGTTACTATGTAACACCTCCCCCTTCAGAACGGCAACTATTTTAGAACTTTGAGAGAAAATGTTGCCTGTACTCTCGGTGGTGGTGCAGGTTTCTCAGCATCTTCATAGTGTGTTTCTTTGATTTCAGGTTTTTCTGTCCTCTTATGGTGAATGTACCAGCGCCGAATAAGTAGAGCTGCTCCCAGTGCAAATGCACTAAATATAATGGTATACATTGGTATCGTAGTGTGGTATACGACGTCAGGTGTAGTATGGTCCAAATGTAGGGTTGGTTGCAGCATCAGTTTGTCTTGGTATTGGTGAAGATCTCTCAGATTTATTGAATTGAGTTTGATGTGTGATGGTGGTGAGATATTCGATGTTTCGGTGTTCATGATAATTTTCATAATTTTCAGTGGTTGTCTTGCGATCCTGTCGTAGTTGTTACTGATGGTGATTTCATCGGTGCTCAATGAACAGGCGATTGGGATTGTGACCAGGAAGCTTCCTTGTACTGTGTTGTAGCTCTCATGTTCGCAGATAGTGTGAATCTTCGTCGGGTGTGGGAATGAGATAGCGTAGTGTCTTTCATCTAGGCGATCCACGGCTGCTTTGGTTAACTTGATTGTAGTCATCTCACATGTTGCATCCAGAGATTGATTGGTGATGAGGGTTTGTATGCAGTCTGCTTGTGATTGAAGTTGGTGGCTAAGGCTTTCTTCGCAAAGGAACCGATTACCGTACTTCGGACATTCTGTCTCTATGTACATGAACGCGTGCCTGTTAATTGCTATGAGAGGATATGGGGGTACAATGGATTGGTTGTTCTTATTAGGAAGGATAGCTAGTCTATATAAGTCATAGTTTATAGGGGATATAATGGGGAACTTTAGTGTTATAACTATACGTCTGCCTGAGAAATAGTAACCTGGTTTGATTACGTCATAATACTCCCTCAGGTCTAATTTTATTAAGTGACCCTTAGGATAAATTAATTCTAACTTACTTAGCATCTTACTTAATACATCTATGCCTAATATAGAGTGGTGAGTGCTCGATGCACGCACGAAACTTAAAATATTCTCTAGCCTAGAGAGTTCCGTCATAATATCATCCGCGTTTTCAGAAATGATAACTAATAGTTGAGCAAACTTAGCATATTTAATAAGGCTCGTATCTCGGTATGCCTCGCTATCTAGCAGTAAGTTTAGAGTGGAGTTTATTTTCTCCTGATTAAGGACTATTTCAGTAATGATTTTACTGTGATGAGCCATCCAATCTTTGCTGATACTAATATGATTATTAAATTCGTTTATTGATTTAAATTGGTTATTTTCCAGAACTTTGATTGCATCATTAAATTTTACAGCGTCGGAATAATCTAGATTGCCAGTAATACTTTTAATAACGGAACCTAAGCCGTCTACAAGACCTCTTTTACTGCGATTGGGTTCTAGACTCTGAAGGTGGCTAAGTATTTTACGCACTTTTACGTTTAGATATTCGATTTGAAGTTCGTAGAGCGCGTAAGTATCGTTTCCTAGTCGAGTTTTAAAGTCTGATAACTGGGTTTGTAAGTTATTGATTTGGTCCTCGATGTTGTCAAGTTCTACATATTGTAAGAATGTATGATAGTGAGGCGTGAGTGACGTCTGTCCTAGTTTAAAAGGTAATAGTCCGGGTCCGTCATCCAAGCTTTCCAGTATTATTTCCTGTGCTTCCAGCATTGTCGTCATGGTCAGGGTCAGAAGGGACATATATATCATTTTCGGTTCCTCTTGTGAATCGATGTCTAGATTCTCCTCCAGCCGTGAGCCCAGGTTCTTTCAGGAATCTTGGAAGACGCGACGCGAAGCAGGTTGCACACGACGCACAGCGGTCAGGACGATTCGATATTAGAACACGACCCTGGCTACTATTTCCAAGAATCCTACCGACTGCGCCAATTACGTAGGCCACAGCCGAAGGATCTAAAAAAAACCAAAAACTTTTATACTAACTTTAATTAAAATAAAAGATTTTACAATATAATTTCCTATTCTAAGTACACGTATGAATGCTACCGATATTAGGTTAACAATGCATAAATTAATTCTTAGGTAAAAAATGAAGGTTCCACGAGTAAGCTGACTCCGCGCTTCATGTTGCCGGTGGCCTACGTGACCGGTGCCATGTAAGTTCGAGAATGCTGACTCCGCGCCTCGTGTTGCAACCGTGTGATAGTTGCGATGCACGATGTAGGTAGCCATGTGGTTCTTAGTCAGCGATTTTGTATATGGGTTACTATGTAACAGACCTTATTACATGGTTTGAACATCTACTTACCTACTACCACTACTACCTATATGACTAAGTAGATTTTTTATTTTACTTACAAGAGTCGAGTC
Organism: Selenia dentaria; assembly: GCA_917880725.1. Lineage (NCBI taxonomy): Eukaryota > Metazoa > Arthropoda > Insecta > Lepidoptera > Geometridae > Selenia > Selenia dentaria. Next base: position 10,179,223 of record OU862902.1, read on the forward strand.
GCTATGCCTAGCCATGACAGCTACAATGCCACCCAATGCTCAAAAGTGAAGCTTTGCATCGCACTGCACTCATCACCCAGAGACATGGTTTTTAGGATTCCGTACCCAAAGGGTAAAACAGGACCCTATTACTAAGACTCCGTTGTCCGTACGTCCGTCTGTCTGTCCGTCTGTCACGAGGCTGTATCTCATGAACCGTGACAGTTAAAATTTTCACAGATGATGTGTTGTTGTTGCCGCTTTAACAAAAAATACTAAAAAACCGGCCAAGTGGGAGTCGATTTGCGCACGAAGGGTTCCGTACCTTTATCTATATAAACGGCAAAAAAATCACGTCTGTTGTATTGGAGAATTATAGAAAATGGTACAGAACCCTTCGTACTTGGCCGGTTTGTTCAGTTTCATTTGCCTAGTAATTTCATTTGGTGTAGTGCCTTTTACACAACACAGTAACGCTTCCGCGCGTCCATATCCTGCATTAGATTATGAAACATCTGTGATGATGAATAAGTTGTTACTTCCAGGTTTGGACGACACGGGTACCGTTATTGTCATGTGCAAAGATGGCGTACCGGACTTGGTCACTCTCAAGGGCATGATGATGGGAATACCGCAGAAACTTTCGTCGCAGTTCCGGCTCACGTACGCTATGATCTTGAGCTTGTTACGGTAAGAAATTATTGCCATCTTTATGTCTTTAGGCTATAAGACCCTGTTTCTGATAGCGAGGGAAGTACCAAGATTAGTGCAATATACAAGTAGGTACTATTTGAAAAATTTTACACCGACTTCCATTCTATTCAATTATTGGAGTGTATCTCAAAAACTACTGGTCCGAATTTAATTAAATTTATTGGGACCGCACGGGAAGCACCAGCTGTCAAAAAAAAAAAAATTTTGAGAATCGGTTCTCCCAGTCGAAAGGTATGAGGTAAAGAACATAAAAAAAATACAGTTGAATTGAGTACCTCCTCCTTTTTTTGGAAGTCGGTAGAAAAATAAACGTAAGAAAGAACTAATTAAAACACTATAAATTATGTATATGTCCCAATACGCCATATATCGGAATGGATCTAACGTTCCGCTGTGGTTGGTAATGCGGCCTAAACGCTGCAAGAAAAAATATTTTATCAAAATGCGTAATACAAAATAAACAGAAGCGAAACAGTATAAAATGTTGTGCTGGCTTACGGATATATCGTGAGTCGTGACGTAATGCCGTCATGGTATCTAAACTGTAGTAAACAATTTGCGAAAAAGTATTCATATCGCAAACGTCAACGCGTCAAGCTTCGGTGTTCAAACTATTAGTTGTCTGTGTCACAGTTGCCCTAGATAAATGACAGTTGTCCTGTGCACGTGAACGACACGTTACGTTACACTTACGCAGTTATTCGTGCTAGGCCCACAGATTCAATAGCTAGTTCAGTGTACATAACATATAATAACGTTTACACACTCATACCCCTGTGTAGTCCCTGTGTCGCGAAAGACATGGACCCACATATAACACATTACAACACCCAAGACTAGTACGGCTATTATGTATCTCAGTTGCTAACAAATATTAATTGAAATCTAAAAAAGTGGCGGCTCTATGTCACTTTTGTCAGCTCCATTCATCAACTTACTAACATTTATGCTTACTGCAGTTATCAAAACTGACAGAGCCGCCATTTTCAAGATTTCAATCAACATTTTGTTAGCAACTGAGATACATAATAGCCCTGCCGAGCAAACATTTCTATTCACAATATTTACCCTGGGGTAGTGCAGGGTGCACTTCGAAGGAGAGCTAAAGAGGTTTTGATTTAGGTAGTAAGACGCTTCCGTAAGTATTCGTATTGGTTGGGCTAACCTCAGTGCCATATGCTTCCTCGAAGCTGTAATGTGAAAGCAATGGAAAATAGTACTGCCGAAGATTTGCCGTGCTAGCATGGATTTCACGATAAACTTGTCACGTCTCAAAACTTCTCAGGTCCCTTGTCTCTAGTATGGAGCTAGCCGCGATAGCTATATCGCAGACCGTCTTTTACCGTTATTTTCATCCTGTCGGCAATCTATGCTCCCAGTGCTTTCGCGTTGTTCGCCAGGGTTGCAACCCAGTATGGTATGGTAAGCTCAAAAGAAGTGTGTGAGAGCAATTTGCAAACTCAAACCACGAGATTCGTGTAAACCCTCATTTACTGCCTTAAAACTTTTAACATTGCCATGTATTTATGTGTATGAGATATCTGTGTTTGTATACCCAAATATATCCATGTTTGAGCATCAAAAAAGCAAACGTCATAAGACAAAAATTTGTTATCCGCGTAACACTACAGCACAATTAAATAAAAGCATTTTTTGCATGGCTCCTCGAGTGTACAACCATTTGCCCGAGGACATTCGAAGTTGCTCAAACATTGAATTATTTAAATTTAATCTAAGGAAACTTTTGACGCAAAAAGCCTATTATAATGTCAACGAATATTTGAGTGACCTTTTTAATTGATTCCTATTTACTTTATTTATTTTGACATTTGAAATTAATTTGATTATTGATTTGACGATTTATTGTGGTTAGTTTGTTGACATTATTAGTTTTGTGGTTACTGTATTATAATTTTATATAATTAATTCTGAATATTATAAATACGAATATGGTAAAATAATTATAATTAAGGATTATAATATTATTATGTAATAGGTATAATTAATTGCATGCTAATCGGCAGAATATAGTGATACTATAAAATAGATGTAAGTATGTAACAGCCACTAAACCTATATTCGCAATAAACGCTTGATTGATTGATTGATTGATTGATTGATTAATTGTCTTTGTTCTTTTAAAAAAATAGTTTAACGTATTTGTATATTTTGTCCTCAGAGCCGAAACAGTATCAGTAGAAGGTATGATGCAGCGCTCATTCCGCGAATTCAGCCAAATACTCCAAGCAGATAACTACAAGAAACAACTTCTAGCGGCGGAAAAGGAATATACCGAGAAGTGCAGTACCCCTCTCGCGTCCCACCTCGCCCCGCTAGCCACCTTCTACGACACGGCGGCCACTTACATAGACGTGTTGAACGATATCATGCCGATATTATTGACCCAGTCGAAGGTAGCCAAAGAGTTGGTCCCCGGAAAGGTTCTCATCATATCTTCGGGACCTTATATAAATCAACTTGCTGTTTATTTGAATGGAAGTGGTGAGTGATTGGAGATAACATTATCAAGGTTTTTAAGGTCTAAAATCCAACAAAGTCATCCACCACTAGGGAAGGCAAGCCAGTGAGCTATATTGCGCCTTATTATTGTACTGATAGAGTAGCTTATGTGACTGTTTTCACACAGAGCGCCTTATATGCTACTATTTTTTTATTCTGTGACCTAACAGCTATGAGATTGTTCGGATATATTTATGGCATCTAATTATAAAAGTACAAATATAATTGAATGGTCAAGTTTAAACAAACTCACGCACAAGATTGTTAGTGTTTCCAACGTCAGCCCACATTCGTTCTTTGTTGGCTATCCGTAGTCTCGGTCTTCATCTCTCTATATCAGCCGCCTTCTGCAGGTAGTCCTTGCAAACGTATCCTACGACACGTTTTTCGTATCGTAGCATGCGCTGGTAAGACTGAATTCGGTATTGCTATTATGTATCTCAGTTGCAATCAAATGTTGATTGAAATCTCTATGTTCGGCTATATTAGGCGGCTCTATGTCAGTTTTGACAACTCCAGTAAGTAAAAATCTTATTAAGAGATTAAATTATAAATTTTCACTGTCTTCAGGACCCCGACAAACTCCATACAAAGTTCTAGTCCTGAACACAGCCGAAAAGGACATTAAGAAGCACAACTTCGATATAGACGAGAACTGGTACAGAATGTTGGGATTCTCCGCTGCGTACGATTACATTGGAACCGACGAGAGCACCATGGACCATACGATAATATGCATAGCCCCTAAACATATAACTGCTATTACGAAAATGTATCTGAAGTTTGATGAGAAAATTATTATACAGGACTGGGAGAAGAGACAAATGCCGCGGTAAGCAACTTATTCTTATTCTGATTGGGGGCGCTAAGTCCTGCACTGACGTCCCGCTTGGGGTGTATTGGGCGTTTCCCCCGCCAGCCATCCCAACTATTTAATGTACCGGAGTCCTGCTCTAGGTCGCTGGCACAATTTATCTAGTTGTAATGTATGGTGTTCTGAGTCACTCCCATTTGGTTGCGTTCGGTCCTCATGCAGTGTTATATTTCGCGTAATTCCTTCTGTAGCCTTGCATCGCAGTAGCACATGCTCTACAGTCTCGTCTTATAGCATACATCCTCGCCACTGACGGCTATCTGTAGCTCCAATCTTGTGCATGTGGTCATTTAAATTGTATTGCCCCGTTATTAAACCAACCATAAGTCGTAGGTCTTGGCTTGGTAGTTTTAATAATTTGTTTGATATTAAGTAAGCATCTGTAGAGACTATGCAATATAGAGAACCGTCTCGTTTTTACGATGAACTAACATTCAGATGTTTATATGACAGCCCAATCCAGCTATTATCTGTCCCGTCAAACAACTGTCAAGTGTGAACTTCGACACGATTATACTATGGAACAGTATATTTTATTCAGCTTTTTTATTTACTGGTATTATAACAATAATTTAAGACTACCTTGATTCGTAGGACACTAGTTTAGGTGGGCTTCGTCCTTGTCTGCTAATAACAGAAAAAGTATTACTCATTATGTATGTGGCGCCAAACTTAAAATGAGTAATAACAATCAATTTTGAACAGTGATTTACCCATAACTAACCTACTTTTATGCAAAATTTCATACAGCTACGTTTAACTGTACAAGTGGTTATTATTATGTTTTAAAAGCATCAAGACTATTAGGACTGATAAAGAGTGTTTTTAGAGATATATACACTTCAAAAATTAATTAAAACAATGGTAATGTGTATGATATTCGTTATATTAAAAAGGTAATTTTATGTTATTATTGTTTAATAATGATTTCGGGCATATGAGCTCCACGGCTAGGTCGAATTAAGCGCAATCGTGAAGTCTAATATTCGTCAACGTTATCAAGCAACTGACAGGTCGTATATCTGCAATAACACGCGCAAATTTAGACTTCCAAATAGTCCAACATCTCAGGTGTACATCAGCATAGACACATTTCCCCCGAAGAAAGTTTTCTAAAGGTGATCACACAATTGTGGAGGCCAGTTCACAGGTCCATTACGCGAAATTATGCACCCACCAAATGTTTCCCGCATAAAATTGATGGTGCCGCCCGCTGTGTAGCATGTTTCCCCATCCTGTTGAAACTAAAGCTCTGACTCATCAATGCCATTTAACCGAGGTACGAAGAACTCGGCAATCATTTTTCTGTAGCGCTCGCCAGTTACGGGTATATTACGATCGGTACCGTTTAAAAAAAATGGGCCAATGATTGCACCTGCTCATAAAGGATTATGAAATGGACAAACGCACTGACCACAAATCAACTGTCAAATTGACAGTCTGTTGAGTCTGTAGAAACAATAAGGCCAGTTTAAAAACCAAACTTTACAACCAACTGGTTGGTGGTTTTTATTTGAGGGTTTAAATAAAAACAAGTGCAATTTGAAAAAAATTATATCGACTTCCATTGTATTACTTTGGTAAAACTCAGTTATTGGAGTGTAACTCAAAAACTACTGGACCGAATTTGATGAAATTTAAATGGGACCGCACGGGAAGCACTAGCTTTCTAAAAAAAAAGAATTTGAGAATCAGTTCACCCTATCGAAAGTTATGAGGTAACAAACATAAAAAAAAACATACAGTCGAATTGAGTACCTCCTCCTCTTTGGAAGTCGGTAGAAAATGTAAACTCACTTCACGCTTTCACGCAAAAAGATATTGGCTCAACATATTATCGCAGATGAATCTTGAGGTAAATCTAATGCGTGAAATGAGTACCATAAACGATGTATTATTTGTGAACCTTTTTTGTATTGGGCAAAATAGGTACATACAATATTTGCAATATTTGTTTTCTAATTATGTCCATATTTTGCGACAACGAACATAAATTGAATACCTAAATTATGTTACCTCGTAAATGACATTTTGTCTTTGATGGTAATGAAGTTCTTTAATCTAAAAAACCTCTAAACAAACACCATTACCCCATGTAAAGGGCGTTTTTGTAGAGGCTTAGTTCCTTGCAGAGCTACGCAACTCTAAAAAGGTGGTGCCTTGTGTGATTTTACATTATGACTCGCAGTGCTATGCTACCCTGAAAAGGTGGTGCCATATATGGTTTTTATATTCTGACTCAAATATGTATATCCCCCTGGAAATTACAGGTCACATCTATCTATCAAATTATGCTTGTTTGTTGTAGATTCAAAGACGCACCGGTGGGATCTAGTTGCGCAGGCGCAGTACAAGAGCTCTCTCGGCTATCGCACGCGGTTCGCACCGGCGCGACAACGTTGGAGAGAGTCAGCCTGACACAGTCTCTCTCTATCACCACCGGCGAAATATTGCAGTCTTTGGACGTGATAAAACGATGTGTGGTAAGTACAACAAGCACAAAAATCAAAGGATCAAATATACGCAACAAGCAGGAGACCACAGATATATACGTACAATAGATAACGCAAATGCGTGTACTTCCTTTGTCCGAACCCCGACCAAGCGTCAAGGTTGGCTGTTGCTATTTACAGTCCGCGCGCGTCTGTTGCAGCCGAACGGCCACGAAAACTAAATTGCGTGATAATTAACTGCAATAGCCAAAATTTTCGAGCCCCCCTAAGGCAAGGACATAATATATTTCCTATCTAGCTAAGTTTTAAATTACATTATGCGTAAATACAAGTTATTCAATTCATTAAAAGTCGGCACGCTTGGTTTCAATACAAATCGGGATACTTGCGTTATCTATTGTAAATATATCTGTAAACGAGTTCAATTTGGTGTTAAGTAAGCGGTAACCTCTGCCTATAACAGATGCATTCCGTCATAAATGACGAACCTACACTGCGCCCTAAGATAATATGTTGTTAAATCTCATGTGCCTGTAATTTCACCGGCAACCATACTCATCAAACCGGAACACAGTACTGCGAACATTACTGCACCATAGTAGAAATAATTATGCTGGCAGCACTTCTCCGGACGAACTCGTTCGCCAAGATTTCTACTGCTCTTATTGGAAGCTGAGTCACTATTGGCTAGGCACAAGTAAGACTACGTTTGAAGTTTTCTTTTTATATTCGAGTGAATATGCCAACATTGACTTCCCGCATTAACCCTTCATATACCGTGATAATTAAAACAAAAGATTTATGAATGAAACGCACGTACATTTACGTCAATGGTACTCAAAGGATTAATGAGCGGATTAATTGTTATAAAGATTTAGCGACCGATGCATTTGACATGACTACTGTTTTTGAACACTTTATATAGGATTCATGTCATAGATGTAGATAAAGCTGTGTATACAACTGGACGTATTTGTTAAAACTTTCGCTTTGACTCGTTCTATAAACTTATACCACGCCTAAAGCAGTCCGCACTGTAGTTAGGAAACTGCAAGTGCATACTTCTTTTTTCGCCATTTCTACCATTCCGAAAGAATTAGATTACAAAGAAGAAAAGTAATTCAGAAAGAGTTATGCGATATAAAGAGAGGCGATTTGGGGGTGAATATAAACTTTAGGCTTTCACTGATGTGTGCGCTTAATTGTACATTATTGCGTCGTCGCCAGATGGCTGTTTGTTAAAATGTTTTTACGAAGCTAATTTTATTATGTACTTGTATTTTAAAAATATATGTTGAGTGAGTGATCCGTGTGGTAAACCACGCATAGTGTATATCCGTGCGTGACGTCACCTGCCGTTCCCAACGGAAGACCAGCGTTGGCTGTTTACTACCAACATTATGATGAGTTGAGTCGGCTTGGGTCAAAGACAACCTACTGATAATTTTTATATATGTTTTTTGTAACTTTTTTTAGGACAAAAAATGTGTCTATTTCTATTAAGTATTCTGTGTCCCGTAATTTAATGCTCATTATGCAGCAGTTGCTAAATACCTAATATTATATCGGTGATTGGTATAACAGAATTGGGGTTGCCATAAAGATATAAATGTGATATTTTGTGACACTGTCACACAATGTGTTGCTTATTCTGTAGAAAACCTGCATTAAGCTGCATGCAGAAAGGAGGGCTGGGGTGCACACTGCAGGTCTGCTAAAATTAAATTCTGCCTTATATATATTTTTACAGAGTGAACTAGAAAGCCAAAGAAAATCCACCGACATTGCAAATTTCAAGTCAGAGTTCGCAATAGTATACGAACGCAAGCAGACAGAGAGAAAGCGCGACAAGTACAAGCGGTTGCTTTCGTTCGAGAACCTCGCGTTGTATCCTGATTACTAGCGGAGGCGATTGGTGCTAAGGGAGCTAAACTACATTGACGATAAAGACAGCGTTATCTTGAAAGGTATTTCATTTACTCTCATGTAAACAAAGGGTATTATGCAAGCATTTTAGGTAAGCACTATGCTTGCTTATGACGTCTGTATCATCTCTGTCAGATTCTGTCTGTATCATCATCTGTTCAGGCTTGCCCTGAACAAAGATGAATTTAGAAGGATGACGACCAACCTCCAGTAGTGGAGAGGCATCCAAAGAAGAAGAAGATCATCTCCGTGGCCCGAGCACGAACATTTGCTAAAGTGTAACGTTTTCGTACCGTTGACGTATACAGTACAAACTATCATGTATCTAGGGCAACAACTGGGGCACAGATAACTCATCGGGCTCGGCCCTTTGTACCCAGAGCACTGTACTGAGTTTGTTACCGTGAGACATTGTGTTTTGGTGTCTCTTTCACTCAGCAATTTTACTTGAAGGGCAGTGTACTGCCCTTCACACCCTAACAGCAATGCGCAATATTGCTTCGCGGCAGAATATCTGGCAGTGTGGTGGTACCGACCAAGACGCTCTCAAAACTAGAATCCTACCACCTAGTAAAGATGGTTCAACTGTGTATATCGATAAAAATGTTTACCGGTGATTAGTTTGAATCATACCGCAGCAGATACCGTAATACACAGCATGGCCGCGCCTGCGCTATCAACCTATAATTTACAAGTACAATTTGAATTTAATACAGACTTCCATTATATTCAACAGTCGAATTGAGTACCTCCTCCTTTTTGGAAATCGGTAAAAAAGCTGTCGCCATTCATCTAACGGCGTGTTTTAGCAGTTGTCGTAGAGAGCTCTTTGCCACTCTAGCTCTAGTGTGGTAATCACTGATCACCGGTGGTCAAATAAAATTGGGTCATAGGTTAAATAGCCCTATTGATCATATAAAAAGCTATCTGTCATAAGTCTTAATTATAGTCCCTGGATGGATAACTATGTATTTATTTATTTATGATATTATTTCGTGCCAGGCTGGCTAAATAAATAACTAATCCAGTAGCCAGATTACAAATATGTATTCTGGAGAAGAACTCTCTGTCGAATTTCTCAAAGAGAATGAAACGTTAAAAACTACAAGTAAGTATATGAATTACAAAAGATATTTCTATAAACTTATACAAGGAAGTTTTCGTCTGACTCAGATCATCGTAAATATGGAGTGCATTCATTATATTGAACTAGCGATCTGAAATGTTGGACCTAGTGTATAAAGGAGTAACAGTAAAAATATTTTGCTCCTCAATTTTTTTCTCTATCTTCGTCTGATCATACATTTTATTATTGCTTACAAAATCTTCAGTGCTTATCAAAGCCTTGTAACGGTTAACTTAGACAAGTAACTTAACATAATAAGTCCAGTAGCCCTAGCCATGAGTTGGCAACATAAATGTCATCTATAGTCGATACTCGATCTCGTCTACCTATTAAGCTTGTGATTGGCGTTCCCTCTGTCAATTTTAGTTCTACAATTGACCGCGAGGTGGCACTGTTCTTTTTTCATACATTTTTTTGCGGCAGTCGATATCGAACATCGATTGGTCTCAATGTTGTAAACTCGTGGTAGACCTACAGATAGTTACAGTTAAAAGGCTATTCCTATAGTGTTTTATTGCTTTCTTAGCTATATAATAATTATTTGTATTTGCCTTGCCTCTAGGGAATGCGAGAATGCATTAATATGAACATTAAACATTCCAAGCATTTATACATCTTATATCAAATAGGTCTTAGTATCGTTCTTCTCTCGACTTCGTTTTGGACACAATCTATCTATACATGGAGATACCAACTCAACTACTCTGCACTCACCACAATTTAGTAAATCATTCTTCCTTATTAGATATAAATCTATTTAGTGGATTGAGATAGAAAACTACCGCGAGTTCATAATTATGCTTTACAAGTACAATTTGAAAAATGTAATACCGACTTCTATTCTATTCAGATGTTGGAGTGTTACTTAAAAACTACTACACCAAGTTTGATTAAATTTAAATGGGACAACACGTAAAGCACCAGCTTTCATATTAAAAAGAATTTTGAGAATCGGTGCACCCAGTCGAAATTTATTAGGTAACAACAGTCGAATTGAGTACCTCCTCCTTTTTGGAAGTCGGTAGAAAACCGGCTAGACTCGCGTAATATTTACTGGAAATAGTCTCGGACCAGTTTCGAACTTTTTTGAATTTCTTCTTCTAGGAGTCATTCTTGTGCACAGCGGCGAGCGCGGGCCACAGCACGTAACAATCCACTATTTATTTAGTGGATTGTGTCCAGATCGAACCCAAGCCGAAGTCAGTGACATTCTCAGATGTATGTGTTTCCGTGTAGGTTAATCACGGCGAACAGGTTAAACAAACTTGGGTAGTCCTGTACCAAACGCCCTATTTCAATCACCACTCATTGAAATACTCCTTCCATTCACGATTCCGGCACTAAAAATACCATTTACTGATGATATATACATTATGCTTGCGAGATGATCGCCTTATTTTTAGACGAACGTGTTTTTGTTTTACCTCACCATGAATCTTGTTACAGGCAGAGTGGCGTGCGGAATGGGTACGAACGAGCTAATACTAGCTGAGCTTGTGTTCAGAAATGTGTTCACTGACAAGAACCCAGCGGAAATAGCGGCATTGCTCAGCTGCTTCGTATTCCAAGCCAAGACTAATATCGATAACCCGCTGACCGATAAACTTGCCGAAGGCGTTAAGGCAATAGAGCTGATTGATAATGAGCTTACCACTATTGAAGCTAAGTATATGGTGAGTATGGTTAATCTTTTCGTGTACTTTTTAAAGAACATGAATATTTTTTGGAAACTTATTCGTTTTACGGTTTTAGATACGTACTATCATTTACCTATATAGGACAATAAGCTTGGTACAGACAGCTCAAAGTTTGTACAACGAAGCATAGATAGTTATTCAATTGTTTACACTATGTGCTACGGCTACTGTGGGCCGAGCACAAAAATCTGCTTAAGTGTTTACGTATATCATCGTATCGTTTACGTATTCAGTACAAACTATGAGTTATCTGTGCCACTATTCTACTAGACACATGACAGTTTGCACCAAATACGTAAGCGATGCTATTACGTTATATACACTTATGCAGATTTTCGTGCTCGGCCCACTGCTTTATTTTAGTCCACTCTGGGTATGAGTGGATTATACCACATACATACCATTTACATTACTGAATAGACAACAGGGGAATCTAATTTAATTATAGGGGTGAATCATTGCCATCTAATCCCTGAGGCGGTTTTAACGCAGTACAATTCGGGAGTCTGTATAAAATCTACACATAAGAATAAGGGGCCACGTTTACTTCGAAATGGTTTGGCAACTAATTAATCAAGTTAAGTTAACCTTGACTACTAATATGGTGTTTTTAGAGGTATAAACATGTTTTACTATGTTTCGAATATTCCGATTTAGCTATCCACGTCCACGGGTAATATTCACTGTGTATAATTTATAGATGGAATCATTTCGCAGATTGATCTTTAGGTAGCCAATTAAACCATAATCAAAGTTAATTAAAAAAGTAAAGTAATGTTTGATTCACAATAAAAAATGTACCCAGCACAATATCATTCATGTGCAAATAATTGATAGTTTGTACCATGGAGTCTCTTTCGATAACGTATTAGTATATTCGTAGTCGTCTACGTTAATTGATTATATTTTAACCATTTCACGCAAACTACTATTCTCACCGATTAATGTTTTTATTTTTGCAGGTTAGCCAATTTGAAGGCCAACAAGAAAGGCTAAACTTCGGGCTAGTCCGCGTGGTATACGAGTGGGCGTTAGAGAAACCCTTTGCAGAAATCATGGACCTTACGGACGTGCAGGAAGGCATCATTGTTAGATGCATCCAGCAATTGCACGAGGTAATATTAGCAACTTTTGATGTTATATACTAGCTGCGCCCCGCGGTTCCACCCGCGTGGTGATGGATGATGATGACGATGAAAAATATCATATGTGCTTTCCCGGGATATAATCTATAATCATGCCAAACTTGATTACGATCTGTTCAGCCGTTTGGGCGTGATAAGGTAACAGATAGATAACTTATTTGTTTTTTATAAAACAAACGTAGCCTAGATTACTCCTTATAACATCAGCTATTTGACAGTGAAACTTCCGTTAAAATCGGTCCGGCCGTTTCAGTCTTCGTTATTCTTCTTCGATTAGTCGGAACAAACAGACAGACATACATTTTCAAAAGTATATTTTTTTATTGTTTCGTATATACGTTCATATGCATTTAGTGAAACGCTGATTATTTAGAATTACAAACTGACCCTTTAATTCTATTTATCTGTATATATAGATTATATTTTGAAGCATTAACTGGTGCTTAACGCCATCAAGTTTTAGTCAATTTAGAGAGAAAAATTAGATAAATGATATAAGTTTAATATATTCTAGTTGTAAGCAGTAAAGGCAGGTATATAAAAGTACTATGTTAAAGATTGAAGAGCATAGATAGATAGATACGAGGGTCATTTGAAAAGTTCTTAGCCTAACATGGTTAAAGTCATTGGTTTTTTTATAAGTACCCTCATTTTGTAGTTACATTATTTAGCAACAAGTATGCACTGTTTAGTTTATTCACAATAATTCATTGTTCGTTTACACGTGATACCGTAAGTCAAGTCAGAGCTATTTAGGAAAATGGATAAAATTGAACATCGTGCAGTGATAAAATACCTGAGTTTGAAAGGTTTAACTCCAAAAGCTATACATGAAGACATGTCTGCTACTTTGGGTGAGTCCGCTCCTTCGTATGCGACTGTTAAAAACTGGGTGGCAGCCCCGTAGTGGCCAGCCTTCGACTGCTTCCACTGATCAAAACTAAGAAAAAATCTGTGATTTAATTTTATCTGATCGAAGATTGACTGTCGAGGAGATAGCTAAGACTGTAGGCATCTCATCTGAGCGAACACATCATATAATTACTACTGAACTTGGATTCTCTAAGGTGTCTGCGCGGTGGGACAGTTCAGTGGAACAAAAGCGCAACCCACTCACAACTTCTCGCGACTGTTTAGAGTTATATGAAGCTGACCCAATAGAATTTGTTGAAAGATTTATTACCATGGATGAAACCTGGGTTCACCACAATAGACAAAAGAACAGTCGAAACAATGGAAAAGAGCGGGATCGCCCACCCCAAAGAAGGCAAAGGTGGTTTTATCGGCGGGCAAAGTCATGGGCAAAGGGCAAAGGGTATAATTCTCGTGGATTATTTAAAAAAGGGTGGAACAATAAACTCCGATTATTATTACAACCTTTTGCGTCGTTTGAGAGAAGAAATCAAAGGAAAACGTCCAGGTTTATTGAGAAGAAAAGTCTTGTTTCATCAGGACAATGCGCGCGTTCACACCTCTGTGCAATTCATAGCAGAAATCCATCAATGTGGCTTCGAATTGTTACTTCATCCCCCATATTCACCGGATTTAACACCGTCCGACTTTTATCTGTTCCCAAAGCTGAAAAAATTTTTAGGTGGTAAACATTTTTTTACAAATGAAGAGGTCATAGCCGCCATGGACGCTTATTTTGAGTAGTTAGACGAAGATTTTTTTAAAACGGGTATCGAAGCCTTACCGGGTCGATGGAAAAAGTGTTTAGAGCTCGGAGGAGAGTATGTTGAAAAATAAAAATAAACTCAAAATCGTGTGGTTGCATTAAGTATGTTAGGCTAAGAACTTTTCAAATGACCCTCGTAGATACCACTTTATTGAGACACCACATTAATCAGTTAATATTAAAAAAAACAATTGTAAAACCTAAGTGTAAGAATGGGCGGTCTTATCACTCAGAGAGATCTCTTCCAGACAACCCATTCGCAGATGAGTATCAAATATAACATGGACGGTAAAAATACAAAATCACTAAATAGGTACTCTACAAATATCTACATATATACTTATTATAAAAAATAAACTAATAAAAATATATTAATACATAAATGATATACTTGTTTAATAAATACGTATAACAATTATATATAAATACAAATCAAATGTATAAACGTAAACAATAAAGCATCTGACAGGTATATAGTTTAGGACATGTTCGTCGTTCATGCATTCTATGTAGCAAGAGAAATGTTTCAGGGTACCCAGTGAGTAGTAGTAGTAGTAGAAGTACTTAAAGCTATAGGCATTGCAACTTTCACGTTGCCAGTCTCATTAATATAAAAATACAGTTGTACAACTACAAACCCCTAAATGGGGCTTGTAGGTGACCAATTAGCGCTCTAGGGTAATAATGTAGCTAGAAAAGCCCTAGGGCGGTTTACATCTCTCATATTCGATAAGTAGGTCCTTATTACCTCCAAATGGGGCATGTACGTGACCAATTAGCGCTTAGGGTAATAATTTAGCTAGAAAAGCCCTAAGGCGGTAAGTAATTAAAAAAAAACACTTCACTCTTTCAAAAAGTTTGCGTACATCTAACCATCATACTGGCAATAGCATCATGCATTCATCCCAATGACAAAAGAGGTCGCTTCGCTATTCAGTCTTGTCTTCGTATGATTATAATAGTCATCAATTTTATTTTTATAATGACGGTTTTTTTCTACTTACCTCATAATCGAGATCTAAAGCAGAGTAATTAGCTCGGGTGTAAGCATCAATTGCACCCTCGAACTATAGGCGCCCTCGCCTAATCTACTATTTATATTAATGAGACAATCGAAATATTTACTGACCTCCGCTCAGAAAATGATTATGCCACAGGATATTTTTTCCGGCATAAAAAGTAGACAGTGTGTTATTTCAGTTCATCATCCGCCTAAGTTACAAATTTCAGTGAAATCAGTGAAGTTCAGTATTTTTAGCGTTAAAGAGTAACAAACATATCCTGTCATAACAGAAATGTCCATCCGAACCAACATACTTTAACATTCACGAGTACAAACTATATCAGTAATGGTCATTTGACATTTTCTGCAGTTGCTAATAGATGTGAAAGACGCAGCAGTAGCCATCGGTGACCCCAAACTCCAAGCGAAGATGATGGAAGCTTCCACTGCCATCAAGCGAGACATCGTCTTCGCGGCCAGCCTTTACACTTCTAACAAAGAACCTGTGGTTATCTAAAACACGAAGCACGAAATGATAATAATATCATACTATCATGCGCTATAACCTTCGAAAAAATAAGGCTATAACGAAATCAATTATTGATTTAGTTATAGCCTTATTTCTTCGAAGGTTATAGCTTATGATAGAGATCCTCAATTATTGAGAATCTCATTAATGTTCTGTCTACTTAAGTAGTAGGTACTTACTTACATTATTACCTAAAATTAGCAAAGAAAACTACCTATCCTATAATCACAGCTATATTTAAATTACTTGGCCGATTTTTTAGTATTTGTTGTTTTAGCGGCAACAGAAATATTTCATCTGTGAAAATTTCAACTGTCTAACTAACTAGCGCAGTTCATGAGATACAGCCTGGTGACAGACGAACAGCAGAGTCTTAGCATTTGGGTTCCGGGAACCGGATCGGCTTTGGTTATGGAACGGAAGTATGTTACTGTAAATCTCTCAACTAGTTTGATGCTAGTAGATAGTTTAGGTGTTTTAGGTGTAGCGAGAGCTCGATTCCTACCTAGGTCTTGAGCTTTGGGCAAAAGGATAAGATGAAATAGTGAAGAACAACAAGATCGTAGGGGTATTTTCTAGTCTTCGTCTAGCCTACGACACTACCCTCAAAATACAAAATTTGCCGTTGAACCAAAGGGCAGCTGTCCTTGTCAGTCAGCCATTCAAGAACTACAACCTTCAAACATACACTGAACAAAAATAAAGGGAAAAAATAAAATTTAATGAAATGAAATGAAACCACATTTATGCATATACACCCAACATTACATTACATAATCTGGGACGTAAAACCAGAATGCATGTAGGTACCTAACGTAAGTTGCAAGTCGCGGTTTTATTTGTTGATTTATTTTTACTTTAGCGTACTTTGAAAAGTATTTATCTAATGACAGGTAATGAATAGGTATTTACTAATCCATATTTAATCATTTCTACTCATTGCAATCATTATCCAAAAAATGTCTAAAAGTTAAAGCCTTATTATATTAGTGCCTCAATAATTCAAGCAATACAATAATATTTATGTAAAAAAATACTCTTATGTACTTGCTTTCAAGTATTTTTTTAAATGTTAATGTATTTATTCCGTTTTATATGTAAGTGAATGTACTAGAATATTTTTATTTCCTTAGTTTAAGTGAGTACCAATTTAATTAAGATTAAGTAATTTACAGATTAAAACACTGGTTTTGCATCCATACCTTTAGTATTATTTCAAAGTAACATGCCTAACCATCACCTAATACAATAAATGCCGAGGTTTGTGAGTGAAGAGTGTGTAGACATAAACATTATATCTGTTGTTTCTCAGTTTATCTATAAAAATCTAATGTATGTAAAGATAAAAAATTAGCAGTTTTGATAAAAGGAGTGATACTCATTCCATCGACACACGAAATAAGCACAAGCTATGCGTACATGTAACGCGTCTCCACAGAATAATTCATTCTTTTATGGGACAATGTATACGATTCTATAATAAAGTTCCCAATGTTATCCGACATTTGCCTAATAATAAGTTTAAAATTACTATTAAAACTAAAGTCTGTCAAAAAGGTTATTACAAAATTTCGTATTACTTGGAGGATAAAACAGCTTGAGACTGATCACTCCAGGATCTATCTACTCGTGTACAAAGATGTCAAAGTGTAGCGTGTCTTGCCCTACTGATACTATTATTATGTTCTCTTTTGTAAGGCAACACACTGGAGCTAATATTTGTAGTACCTAAGTAAAAACATCTATTTAAAAAGAATGGCCCCGGGTTTCTTGCCGCTTCTTCTCGGTAGGCTCTACATATTTTGGAACACGGCGGTAGTCTTAGATTACACTAAGTACATTATAATTAAAAATTAACGTTCATAAGTGCGTCTTTGATGCCTAAATTGAATAAATGATTCTGACTTTGACTTTGTAGCTTTAGTAGTCAAATAGTTGTAAACATACAATATAATCAACGGATATAGAAAAGTTTTGGAATGGAGATAGCCCATAATTATTCCTAGTCTAGGGGATTACAACGCTGGCTGCTTTTTATCTCGATTCCAACCTGGTTCCGCTAGGACGAAGAAGCTGGTAAATACCAGGTTCCTACTTTATTACATTTATTCTACAATATTAGTATTTTAATGGTTTATAATAATAATTAGGTTCGGTTAAATATCGTAAGAGAAACCACGGTACCTATTACTGTTAAGAGGATTCAATAGGCAGTACATGTCCATACTAAAAGAGAAAACTCTTTTCTATCTCTTAACATTGTCCGATTTCAGTGATTTTTTTCATGTAATCAACACATTGTTTACTATGCCTGTACGTTTTGATTTTTTCAGTATTTCAAAGTACTATAAAGTTACACCCATCTAAACCAGCCATGATTTGCGCTAAATCTATGACTATTAAAAATATTTAAAGAACTTTTCTCAAAATAATAAAACGTACGAGCATAGAATACATTCTATTGGAGCAATTGACATCAAACACAACATATTTTGATACCATTTAGGGGGTGAAAAATGACTTGCTTCGAAACGTAGATTCTATCAAAATATTTACCTACACTTCTCATGAAGAGTAGCTCTCTCTATCGGGCGCATAGGGGGTCGGGGGGATCCCAAATTACACAGACAAGCAATAGGGATGTTTACTGTTATATCGACAATAGAGATGGGAAAATATCGACAACTTTATAACTTTATAATTCTATAAGTATGTTTTTGAATTAAAATAAATATTTCAAATTAATCTCCATACATAATCTTCAATGAAATTCATTCTACATAACTTCGTAAGTAGCTAGTATACCATGTACCTATATTACGAGTATACATAGAACCTTGTTATGAAGGACGTTTAGAGAGTGAGGAGGAATATAAAGGATTTATATTGGTACCTACCTATATATTATTTGTAGAAGTATTAAGTTGATCTACTGTTTTTATTTTGGAACAAGTAAATGTTTGCAATAAAACTAATTTTCGAACTGATCTGAACGCGTTTTGGTAGTTTTAAAGCTTAGTTTTTTATCTGAGGTTTCTAACAAAGCGGGTGGTGAAGCATCAATGCCTTTTTTAAATTATAATAAACATTTAATATTATTCTCTGTATTGCTTAGAGATCTATGAGTCTGTAATTATATAATTTTCGCATTCATTACATACTAGTTGTTGATAAACCCTCAAATTAAGACAGGTATATATATCGCAGTGCCCACGCATCTTGTCAGCTGTTTTAGTTTACCGACAGTCTGAAGAGATGGCGTTAGCAGTATCGCAAGGATAGAAATACGCTCTAATAACCGAGGCACTGATTGGCCAGAGGGCTCGCCTTTTAACGTATGATATCAGATGGAGGGTGGTTTGAAATTATTTACATCCACCTCCAATATTATTATAACACGCATGAGAATGGAAGATTTACGCAAGACAAGTGCCACGGCTCGTTAATATTTTTCGCTATTTATGATGTATATTCTCCTGAAATAACTTTAAGTATATCGGATAACATATACCTACGTGCAGTGTACAATATAGTGTAGCATTCATCAAGGGAACGACGACACAAAATTATATTTCTACGGATTTTATAACGGTGTCGCCGGCCGGCCACCATCACAGGCAGAGCATACCGAAGAAACGCGAATCTGCTGTAAATCCCGTGTTGAAGGATTTGTGGGTGAACTTGGATGGTCTACAGGTACGTGGGCATATTTATCACTGCAGTGTTGATATATCTGTGTTTTCAGGGGGTTTATCAAACGCCACGGTCAGCCATACTTTTTTAGGTATTGATCTCTTTTAAAATAATCGTACGCAAGTACACACGGTGTAGGCTATTTACACGCCTCACCAGCGGGAATGATAGTTCCAGTTTATCTAGAACTACCTAGTTGCGCTAGTAGTATATTACTCAGGCATAATGTAGCTTAATACTCGTGAAAGAATTGTTTGAATCAGTTAAGTAGTTTTACGTGTAAATTCAAATCAAATTCAAATCAATTTATTTGCCTGAATGTAGTTTACAAATGTGGTCACAAATGTATGATGTTAGAATAATATACATGGTTCAAGTACATTCTACCACATAAAATGGTGTGCAAATATCATCTCTCCTCACTCTATGTCACCATTATTTGATATATTGGAAGCAATTACAATAACATTACATTAAATCATTAAAAATTTAATATATAATTAATTAAAAATAATGTCAAAAAAAGAAATACATAATTTGAAAGACAATAAAATTCCGTTAAGGTCGTACACGATTAAATAAAAAAAATAATCATAAATTCTAATTTTTAACATATTCGGTCCTAACATAATTATTTCAGCTCATTTTACCATTAATGTCACAATACTTTGTCAATAACTTAATCTATCTTAATCTTCAGTTACCTACACGCTTTAAATTCCATATAATCTTTTACACTATAAAAGCAATTATCGCTTAGCCATTTGTAAAGTTTTGTTTTGAATATAGGTAAAGGTAAGTCTTTTAATGTATTTGGCAGCTTATTATACACCTTAATAGCATTTACAAAAGAATTTCTTTTAAAAACTTGTAGATTACATTGTGGTATGTACAATTTGAGTTTGTTTCTGACAGTTGCATTTCTTGTCACAACATCTGCATGTTTCTTAAAATGTTGTGGATGTTGTCGAACAAAGAGACATAACTCCTTTATGTACATGCATGCTAAAGGCAAAATTTTAAACTTTTTAAATAAAGGTTTACAACTGTCCATGAACCAGGCTCCACAGATGGAACGTACACATTTTTTTTGAATTAAAAAAGCTTTTTCGACAGTTACCGCATTACCCCATAACAAAAGACCATACGAGAGCACTGAAGAGACGTACCCATGATATGCACTGAGAGCTGCCTCTGTGGATACTGTTAGTCTCAATCTCCTTATCGCATAAACAAATCTATCCAACCTGTCACAAACGTTAACTATATGTGCCTTCCAGTCACAGTGCTGATCTAGCATAATGCCGAGAAACTTGGTTCTTGGTACTTCTTCTATAACACTGTTTTGGTAACTGATATGTAATTTTAATGGTGTTCTTTGAGGTGTTCGAAACTGAATCATCTTTGTTTTGTCTACGTTTATCTGTAAATTATTATTTTGTAACCAGTCTATGACGCTATAGATTGCTTCATTTATAACCTTTTCATAGGAGATTTCATCATTACATTTTATAATTAATGTGGTATCGTCTGCAAACAAAACTGTATCATGATTGGTGCAGTTGGGTAAGTCATTTATATACATGAGAAACAAAAATGGACCCAAAACACTGCCCTCCACAGGGCAGTGTTTTGGGTAACTCCGAAGTTGTTTTGTTGTAACCTACTTCTATACGTTGTTTTTTCATTTTTATAATTTTTTGCAATTTCTACACATTGCTTTCTACCACTTAGATAGCTTTTTAGCCAGTCATTTGCCTTTCCTCGTATACCATACCTTTCCAGCTTATATAACAGCAACCTATGGTCCACGAAATCAAATGCCTTGCTCATATCAAGGAAGATACCAGTCACAGACGTCTTCTCATTGATAGCTTCGGTAATGAGCTTCATCACATTAAAACATGCCAATGAGGTAGAGCTGTTTTTCCGAAACCCAAATTGTTCATCTTTGAGTATTTTATTTTTTGTCGTGAACTCTTGTAGTCTCTTTAACATGACTTTTTCAAAGATTTTAGAAATTATCGGTATTAATGTAACTGGTCTGTAGTTATTCATGTTAGACGGTTCCCCTTTCTTAAATAAGGGTTTGATAATAGAGTTTTTTAATATATCTGGAAATAGTCCATATTCAAAAGATATATTTATTAGATAACACAATGGTTCACATATGTGTAACGCGCAAGATTTGACAATGTTTGTAGTTATATCAACCATACCTGCTGAATTAGTATTGTTCAAACTTACGATTGTTTTTGATATTTCTGTGGGATCTGTTGGTTTAAGAAATATTGTAAACAAACTATTAGTATTCATAGTTTTGTTTATTTCGTCAATGTTAAAATTAAAATTACCGTTGTTTGTCAATTGAATATAATAATCATTAAATATGTCACTTATTTCATTAGGGCTTGAAAATATTGTCAATTTGATTCTTTGTGATTTGGTCCCCTATAATGTCATTAATCACTGTCCATATAGCCTTGCATTTATTTTTATTGTTATCTATATATTTTTTATTTTGTAGCTGTTTGGATTTGAGTATACATTTTTTTAGCAGATAACTATATGATTTATATTGTTTATTAAGCAGATTTTTGTTAGTATTTTTATGTTGTAGCTTTAAATACAGATATCTCTTTCGCACAGAGCATTTTTTTATACCCTTTGTCAGCCAATTAGTATTGTATTTTTTGGTTGACCTTTTAATAGTGTTTATTGGAAAACATAGGTCAAAAAAAAGTTTGAATAAGGAATGAAATTCCAAGAATGCTTCTTGAAATTTCGTTTGCTGGTATACATTTGAGAAAGATAGAGCGGACATGCACTTACAAAATTTATCCATATTGTCTTTACTATAATCTCTGACGTGTTCATACCAGCTGAGCAATTCACAAACCTTATTAACTTTAACAGCCAACGTTTGTCCTGTCTCGTGATCAGACAAAGCGAGATGGTGTTCTTCTGCACGCACCTGCCTAATATTGCTCGCGAACTGACCAAGGCATGAAAACTTTCTTGTAGGCGTTTTTATGTGCATTTCCATTTTAAAATTTTTAAGAAAACTCTGTAGTTCTTTACAGTTCTTGTTTGGTTTTAAAATATTTAAATTCCAATCTCCACAGATCACAACTTTCATCCGATTTGCTGCACATCTTAAGAGTAATTGTTCCAGCCTTTTAATAAATATTTCATGTATAGCTTTTGGTTTTTTATATATACAAATAATTTAAATTTTTGAAAGTTCGATGCCACATTCAAAATTAAATGTGCATGTCAAATCGTTAATATTTTTCATGGTTTTATATTTTAAATTATTTTTCACCAAAATACAAGATCCTCCTTGCTTAGAATCTCTCGAGCAATATGTAGCCATCTTGTACCCAGGTATTTTAAGAAGCATCTCTGTGCCTTTTTTAATAAGCGTCTCTGTTAGGCATATCACATCTATTTTATGACCATTTTGCGACAATTGATTAATTGCAAATACCAGATCTTCTGTTTTGGCGATTGCTCCTGCGATATTTTGATGAAAGATTGTTAAGTTGAATTTAGACTTAGGGACGAAAAAACTCTGTACCCTTTGAATGTAACTTTAACTCACTTTTTTGTGCATTCGTAACTTTCGCTCCTAACCTGTTAAAGTAATACGGTATGGTTCCTTTTCTGTGAGTAACGTTATTTGTTTCTGCTTTGGTGAATTTGTCTCGTAAATACGCAGAGCCTTCACCAATCAAGAAACGCGAGTTGGTACCCGTGCGACAGCCCTCATCTCTGTCAAGCCTAGCTAAGGAGTTATAAGTCTTACATGTAGGGCTTATAGTCGAAATACTGAAAGGCTTGACATTTCTACTATGCTGTTGGTAAGACAAAAAACTAATCTCTACGTGTAATTTAAAGCTTATTTTTTTCAGATAGGTTCTTGGCCTGTGTAGATAATCATTTAGAAATTGTGTATCAATATATGAGCAATTGTTGTAATTACGCAATAATAATTGAATATGGTGATTTAACAAGCGCTCGCTCAAGTAAGGGTTATATTGAGTACTAACAACAAACACTTTACAGCATCGCGGTTTGTATAACATACTTAAATTCGAAATAAAGCTATATGGATTTTTTTCATTCGAGCCGAGCATCAGAATCACAATATCATTCCTGTTTAAAGTACGAGACACATTTTCACAACATAGTAATATTTCTTTAGACTTCGCCGAGGAGCTCACCAGTCCGCACACATTGTACCTAAGTTCATGTTCGGTTTTCAAGTCAGTCGATAATTTTGAAGCTACATTCCGCGCTTGCTCGTCGCCTAATATGAAAATATTATTTATTTTCGTACTACTGGTGCCATCTGTCGCATGAACAATTGGGGAAGTTGTGGATCTAGACTTTTTGCATTCAAGAACGGCGTACATGTCTGATGTTTTTTCTCCGATAGTACATTATTTGTTTCCAACACGCTGACGCTGGCCAACTCGTTCTGAACAGAGAATGAGCTCGATTGCGAGGTATTATGGCCAATCTGAGCCTGTGAATCTGACAACATTCGACTCTTAGGTGTTCCATTTTTACATACTACGAATTTCGGATTATGTATGGGAGAAATTCTATTTATCCGCATCCTGATATTATTTACCCTTTTTAATGTCGGAGTAACAGCTTGTCGGTGGTTTAGCATCGTTGGAGTAGTTGGTACCGAGTTTGTAGAAATACTTTTCAAGAACTGAATTTGGCTATTTTTTTCTGACAATTCCTTTTTCAGGATAATGCATTCTGAATTAAGATTCGCTATTTCTTCATGAGCACTAGCTAGCTCATTTTGAAGATCTTGGTTTTCCAGCTTCAAATCCTCAAATACTGACAAATCCTCTTTTAAGACTGCCGGAACACTCTTTGTCGATAAGTTTAATCCTTCGGACAGCGTGGAACAAAGGAAAACATCCATGTCCAGATCGGACACATCGAGATGAGATCTCCTTCTTCTAAGAGGTCTTCTAAGTGTGATATTGTCGCTGTTCGACATGGTCGGTATGAAGTTTTGTAGCTAGCAAAAAAGCTCCACTCTTTAGTAGTAAGGTGGCGCTAGTTAGTAAGTAGTTTTTGTTGGCAAAAATAATGATTTCTTTCTTTCATTGGTTAGTACTAGACTCCATAATATATCTTGCAATATTATAATTCAATGCATCGTATCCGTCTAACGTAACAAGATACAAAAAAATCTAATACAAAAAGAGGTTCGGCCAGTGGGGCTCGATACCTGTTACACTCTGAAATCTTTAGCCCAGTCGTCACGGTCAGCCACTGGACTACTGTGACGTATAGATTGTTGGGCGAAATTCACTATCGAATAATGCACGACGTTATGTCAGCTTATGATGTGATGTGTTTATAGTCCAAAGGTCAAACTCGTTTAAAACAGACTACGCTTAGGTATCTATGATATAGAAACAAACAGTAGCATATGCTTATATTATATGGTTAACAGTTTCCTCAGCGTACGCGATATAAGGACTCTAATTGGTATTTTTTCCACACCTTGGGTTACATTATCGAAGTTTTCATACGGATCCCTAACTTTTTTGAAAATACTTATAGCCTATGTTCATCAGGGAATATGATTCTAATAGTGAAAGAACTTTTCTAAACTTTCCAGTAGTTTCGGAGCCTATTCAATACAAACAAACAAATCTTTCCTCTTTAGAATATTAGTACTGTAGATGTAGATATAATGTATAGAGAAGTCAAAGAGAAATAAGTTTGTCGTACATTAATTTTTTTTTTCGTACACGCACAAAACTATATAAGGTCATACGACGACTGCATACGAATAGGCATATTAATTTATATTTTTAAACTACTATAGCAACAATTATACTACAAATTAAATCATAGGACTATGAAAACTTTTGCAAAAATTTTAGATCTAAGAAATATATGAATCCCAAGGACCATTTATTTTTCTAAATAATAGTCCTAAATGAACCAGCCAGTAGAAATGTTTAAAACTAATTCTTAGCCAATTTCTAAATTTTCTGCTCACAAATCCGGCTTTCTCTCGACAAGTTCTTGCAACAAACACTAAAAATCAATTAGCTTTTAAATTATATTTTTCATAACAGCGAACAATATGATGTAGGTATACTATACATAACAATATGTATAGTAATTATAGCAGGTTGTGTAATTTCTAGTTATGAACGTGAATGAAGAGGGTACCTATCCTTTTATCCACGTTCATTACTAGAAAGATACACACATCGACATTATACGAGGACGGGTCAATAAGTCCGTGACTTTTGGAATAAAACACAGATTTTTTGATAAATAAATCATTTTATTTTTCAACGTAGTCTCCCTTGAGCTCTATACACTTTGTCCAACGCTTCTCCAATTTTTTCCAAAAAATATGATTTGTCGAGGTCCTTAAAATAGGCCTTTGTTTGCGAGATGACTTCATCATTGGAGTCAAATCTTTTTCCACCAAGCCATTTCCTCCTTGTGTGATTGGGATCTTGTCTATCATAGAAGTAACAAAACTTTTCTCCCCTGACCAATCGAGATCCTTCCAAAAGTTATCAAATATACATTGTCTATCATGCTCTCTGAATTTTGAGCAAAACCGCTTAGTGCTGTTTTCGCAGAACTTGAAGTCACATGTTGAGTCCATCTGCCTTTTACTTCTCTGTATACCCATCGTATTTTTTTTCCTTTCTTGAATGTCCTTAAAAACTCTCTCCCCGCATTCTCTTTTATTTCGTTATATTTCTTTGTAATTCTGTACAAGCCACATGTTTTCTACGTTTAGGCTTGTTCTTTGGTTGTTCAGTGTCAAGTCCAGATTCCACAACGAACGTTTCAATGTCTACAATGGGTTCAGTGGTGGTGGCATCCATTTCTACAACTTCAATTGTTGGGTTGTCATTGGTAGCAAAATGCGTGATTGCCATTTCACTGACACCTTCTGAAGCTTCGCATGTAATAATAATAGCAGAAGATTCAGAAGTACCTTCATAAATATCGGTAGCAAAAATGTGTCTTTAAATTCAATTTCAGGACCATTTTCAGTAGCACCACTAACTAAGTAATAAACGCAAGTTCAACGCATGATTGTCAATTTCTAAAGGGGCTTCTTTTTGGGACTCAATGGTAGTGGTAGGAACAGATTCGGCTCCTATAGTAATCGCATGAGCAAAATGGGTGATTGCCAATTCACTGACCCCTTCAGAAGCTTCACATATTTTATTACTAGCAGGAGATACAGGGACACCTTCATCAATCTCGGTAACAAAAAAATGGGTCTTCAAATTTAATTTCAGGACCATATTCACTAGCAAACTTAGTAATGAACCCAAGTTTGACGCTTGTTTACTAACTTCTAAAGGGGTAGAATTAAGTTTTAGCTGCTATATTAATCGCTTATAGGAGAACATTGTCTGGTTTGTATACTAAAATGTTCTCTAAAATTTGTACCTAGCGTTTATGTTTTGTCTTAGGATTCGTGACTGTTATTCCATTCTCTGCTAATATATTAAGAATTTCCTGGTGTACACCATCTGATTGCAACAAATCCATTTTCATATCTGAAAGAGTTGACAAAAATGCATGTGAATATGTCGTATTTAAACGACACTCAATAAAAAAAATATTCGAATAGGCAGTATCTCAAAGGGTACTATTAAACTCGTAATTATTCTACTGTCAGTGACATACCTCAAATAAAATATGTTTTAAAACTGTAAACAAATGTCAAAGAACAAAATAAAAACGTTTTCATACCTTGGCAGTTTTCGAAAACAATCACAAATGACATAACTCGCGGAGCAACCTGCGCGATGTCAACAAACTATGGCGGATAACTGAGTTGGTGCATATTCGCAGAAAGATCAAGTGATCCGAGATACGTCGCATACTGATGGTGAAAACCGCATCAAAATATCCGTGACTTATGATTACGTATGTACAGATAGACACGGAAAGCTACATTATCTTGTAATATGTAAGGAAGGAAAGGAAGTAAGTACGCCTAAGCACACAATATATTTATTCGTATACTCGCGCCTAAAGAGAGTGTTTTGTTGCCAACCATACCTCAGCTTTCTACCAATTTAGAAATTGTGGATAGCTTGCTTCCGTTCCTGTTGCATAGTCGGGAGTAACTTACAGTAATTTTGTTTTGTGTGTGACCTTTCCTAAATACTCGTACTCAAAACGGTCTGACGAAATCACGTCATTGAGAGTAAGGCTTTATAGATAGAAAGGTTGAGAGGTCTTTCATCAGCCTGCTTAGGTGCCCGTCGGGTTCAATTTTTATGGATTTGAGACTACTTCTTCATTAAATTTGTCTTTTTCTAGGTGTGACTAGTTCTGGTTTCTACTACTTCGTTTTTGAACCAGTTTTAAGAAGGACCATTTCTGATTTTGACTACTTCTTGTACGGTGTGCAAATTAAATAGGTACCTACCTTCTTCCAACCCACAACAATTTTTTTGTATTCTGCTTCCATAAGGAAGGAAGACATCTTTATGTATAGCACTGATTGTCCTATTTTCGGAGAGCTGGCTACCTGATTACATCCACGACATTACATGTAATTTTAATTTAAGGTGGTTTTGTTGGAATGTGTTTGGAAAAAAGTATTCAATTTGCAATTTCATACATGAAATAGTCAAATAAATTGGTCAAAATCAGTAATGGTCCTTCTTAGAATAGAACTGGACTTATAACAAAGTGATCACGATCAAAACTAATCAAACCTAGAAAAAGACCAATAAGGAGTGGTCCCCAAACGTTAGAACCATTTTTATTATGCCCAACGCTGATGTCGAAAAAAAGTTTTCTTACGTATGCAACCCTCAAGATCCAGAGATGTTAGCAGGCACCTTTGCATATTGGTTTAGTCATTTGCTTTACTTTCGGTTCAGCGAGTCTGACGTAGTCATGTGCCGGTTCTACCAGTTGGTCCACGGTTCGCCCGTGATCGGGCCACTAACCTTCCGGTTGGTGCAAGTCCTTTCGGGCCACGGGTGCTTTGGGAAGTACCTGTGTCGCATCGCCGGAAGGGAACCGACACCAGAGTGCCATCATTGCAGCTGTGATGAGGATACAGCGCAGCATACGCTCGAGGAGTGCCCAGCTTGGGAGAGCGAGTGCCGTGACCTCATCGCAGTGGTGGGGGATGACCTCTTGCTTCCATCATTGGTTAAAGCCATGGTGGAGAGTGACAAGTCGTGGAACGTGGGGCTAGAATTCTGCGAACAGGTCGTGTCGCAGAAGGAGGCTGCGGAGAGGGAAAAAGAGATTACCTCTACTCTTCCGATCCGCACCCGGAAAGCCGGGCGTAGGAGGAGGGCGTCCTCCATCCCCCATAACAGAGGTCCCGGTGACGGATACGGGGGTGTCCGTCACCTTTTAAAGACCTCGAGATGGCGCGCGCGGTGTTTCCGCGTGCCTCTCAAGAATGTGGGGTGGAGTGACTCCTGCTTCATCTCACCGGGAGGGGGTCCTCATGGGAGGGCCAACGCCGCCGGGGCCGCGAACGATTGCAGAGCGTTCTCGTTGCCCTGACATTAGGGCGTCCGGAGAAACACCATGTGGTGGTTTAGTCGGTATGGTCTGCTTGCTGCTATGGGTGCAGTTGGCGCGTAAAGGACGAGTCCGACATACCCCGTCAAATCCTCCGGGTTCGGCGGGGATGTGTAAATGCATTCCCCACACGTTAATAAAAAAAAATAACGGTTCGCCCGTGATCCAACTGATTACCTACTTGATATGAAAAAAAGTCTTGAGTTTAGTGCCACTTATATTTGATGCCATAATTGAATAAATTATTATACTGACTACAAAACTATAAAAAGGTAGAAAAAGCATACCAATACACATTTTAATTTAATTTGTATAATTTGTTACATGTAACTGATTCAATTCTCGTAGAAGATCTTGCAGCCGTGATTTGTCTATTTTATTTTGTTTGTCAAAATTTCGCTTATCCAAATAAGTAGCAAACGTTTTACACGTTCGTCCCGCACATTTTCCTTTAACCCTTTTGTAATAGTCATACATGGATTTATCAATTTTGTGTACGGCGTCCCTTAGTTTCTTTCCGCCGCTAGGGTTCATCCAGAAAAATGTTTGTATTTCCGTGCAATGTTCATTCATATAATTCGCCAAATTGTTGAATTCGAATGTTAGTTCTCGGATCACTGCATCGCTAGCTGCGCAGACTTTGCACATGGTTTTATTCGCTCTGCATTTGCAACTACAAACTCTATCGTGTCCAAAGAACTTTTTAATTCTGTCCCAGTTGACAACTCCATTTTTCTGGTGTAATTTCTTTTCCCCTTCAGTAGTTTTCATATTTCCATACAGCTCGATTATTTCTTTGTATAAATCGGAAATATCTTTATTTTTCAAATTGGCATCATTATTAGTAGCTAGATGAACAGCAGTAGGACTTAATTTTTCTGTTACTGTGCTAATTTCATCTTTTACTTCTGGTATGCCACGATTATGTTGAAAAGCAGTTGTATCAACAGAATTATCTGTAACTGTGTATGTCCTTGGTTCATATATTGCTTCAGCTTTGCCACGAGTATGCTGAATTGTAACAGTATCTTCAGTACTTTCTGAAACAGTATTTTTACTTGTTTCATCTGTTACTTCAGCGTTGCTATGATAATGATGCATTGTATAAGCAGTACTTTCTGTTCCTGCAGTTGAACTTGCTTCAGCGTCAGATTTTTTTTGTACTAATGTTGTTGAAGTCTTATCTGTATCTGATTTTAAGGCATATAATCCTTTTATTAAATCTTTATGATTTTTATGATCTACCAATAGATACAAATCAGAAGATATATTATTATCACCTATTACACTCGTTGAAGACAGGAAGTCTTCTGAAAAAGTTAATTCTGGGTGATCAGAAAACGTCATTGTTTTAAAAAACGCATGTTTATCAGTGGTTGTAGTTGTAATATTACGTTTTACTTCTAATGGTAATACCGATACTGGTGTTTCTTCATTTACAGATGAATCTACATTTACTGCAGCGTTTTCACTAAATTTTACCTTGTATTTTTCCGTTGTTTTGCCATAACTTTCCGTCGGCACATCTTTAGAAATGCTTCTCATGTAGTCTGAAATAGACACTCGTGAGGGTTGATAGTTAGGAATACTATTTATTAGGTCTTCCATATTTTCGATTGTACCCCATTCTTTTGCACTAACAGACTTTTGCGTGTAATAATTTTCGTTATCAACAGGTTCGTCTTCGTCGTCGAAGTAATAAAATTTACTTTTAATTTTATTTAAATCTAGTTCACCTATAATATCTTTCTCTGTAGTTTTTGAAGCAGTAGAAATCATTGTAGGCGCTTTGTATGTAGTTTCATGCACTTCTCGCGTTGGACTAGCTGCTATCTTTTGGGTGGTACTTTCTAGCACAAAAGACATAAAATATTTCAGCATTTCTGGGTTATATGTGTTTTCAATTTTTTGTGCTAATGTATTTTTACTTTCGCGTGTAGTTGTTTTTATACTTCCATGGGTAGAAGTTTTTTCACGAACTCTAGTAAAAGCTTCTTCGATTTCTTGGATAGAGGTCTTGACATTTTCTTCGGTATATGTTTTTTCAATTGTTATTGTTGAAATATCTTTAGGTGCGTGACTGGTATTCAAGTAAGCTGGTGTACTTGTTTTAGTTGTACTGTCCTCAGTTGTGCTTGCCTTAGTTGTACTTGCCGTAGTTATGCTTGCCTTCGTTGTGCTTGGCTTAGTTGTGCTTGCCTTAGTTGTGTCGAAAATTGATTCGCTGAATTGCTAAACAGAACATAAAGTACGAGTTAGAAATAAATACCCATGATACGCACGGCAGCTGTTTGAATTCGGGGTAACATGTATGCAACTGTCACAGCTGCTTTCAGATCCTAACTTTATAGAATTTTATTATTATTTTGTAACTTTGTGTTCAGTGTATATATTACTTTGAAAAGTAACATGTACTGAGCCATTCTATTTTCAGAAAATCAACGATAGCGCCTAGCTCTGCGTTACTTGAAGGTTGCAGCAAACTACACTTTGTGCTATCACGTGAGGCTGAGGAAAACATTAACTATATAACTTACAACGGCTGTCATTAGTGTGATCTTAAAATATATTCTAGATCACATAATTAGTTAAGACTGTCTTCCGCGTATGTGTCTTTCGCTTCAGTATCGGATCAGTATGCCTTTACCAATAGGAACCAATTACAAAAGTTTTTCTTGAGAATAAAAGCAATTGCATACCTACTTGCATTACTTTATAGTTTAATTTATGTTGGCCAGGTTTTTACTTAGTTAATCGATTTTCTTACTCGATCATGAGGTCCATAGGGTATGATATTCTTATAATAAATTGCCTCATTGTGTATAAGTTTAGTCTGGTCTGGTTTAGTCGTCGTAATTGATCTTGATGTGGTTTTGTCTGCTTTTGATTTTTTTTGCACTCTTTCCATTGGCTGAAAAATTTATTGTTTATTTAGGTACTGTATTATCTTTAATTATTTTTTTTATATTAAGCTACTCGGAAAGTGTTCTCTTAATTAGAAGCATGCTAATAAAAGCGTGCAATTATTGCGTCATACAGAGTTTGAGACATAAGTTTTCAGCCCTAATAATCTAATAATTGCATTTACTCCCCTGAAATTCTTATCTAAACACTAATGCTTGTACATTTCTACATTAGAACCTGTCACAACAGTGCCATGTCGCTCACCAGACCAGACTTCTTTAGCCAGATCAGAATCGCGGTAGAAGTCCTTAATCGGTAGGTAAGGCAATGTTAATCATTGCCCTACCGATAATGACAGCGCGAAAAAACCTTCTATAGTAATAATTTATACTGAATAGGCTGCTATGACATATCTACAGACAAGGTATGCATTGGGAATGTTCATATTACAAAATTGGAATGACGTTGGATATTAAACACAACTTAAACTATTAAATTATACTTACGGGAGTCGTCTTGTTTTTGTAACGGGTTCTTGTCTTTTTTGAATGGTTTGCTAAAATGTAAAATAAATGGATATGTTAACAATGCACCTAGATTTATGTATATATTATCCTAATAACAAGTGTGTCAATGTGCTGTGAAATACTTGACGTGCTGTGCCACCACATTACCAATACTAACACTAGTAGGTACTACTATTACATATATTTTAGGTACCTACATAGATCTTGACCAATGGCAATGTTTATTTTATTTTTTGTTTAGTGTCATTATGAGATATGACGCTTCGGAAATTCTTACAACTACCTGATTTTTTACCCGTCTTACCTACTATTAGATACACTTAGTTATATTATATTAACGGGGCTTAATCGCGTTAGTAATAGTACTTATTTACCTCGACGTTTCGATCAAGTTGTTAAATAAATACTATTACTAACGCGATTAAGCCCCGTTAATATAATATAACTATGTGTTCAAATCGCGAAAGTTTAAAAATTACTATTAGATACACTATCAAAAAACGAATGGAACACACCAGTCAAAGACACTCTTACGGCCGGTCCCAATAATCTATCTATCGCCGGTTTACCTTACTAGAATTAGATATTTGACACTGTTTGTATGGAAGTTATGTCAAATTTCTATCGGTAGTAAGGAAAACCGTTGATAGATAGATTATTGGGATCCTCCATTAGTGATTACCTACTTAAACTTGAGCCCGATTTACACTTCAATAAGTACAGTAGCGAGTTAAGTTGTTATTGTCGTTTGAACGGCACAAGCGAGTTGAGTAGTAAGTTGTTGATAAGTTGAGTTGAATAGATATCGATCCTATTTTTTGGCCAGTCCAGTGCGAAATAGGCCCCTCTCTCGCGTCTCCCGCACCCCGCCAACTTAACTGGCCGGCATGTGGACGGGCGCGTTTAGTACAGTCTATATATTTGTAGACAAGTAGTAAGTAGTAAACAAAACAACCGGCGCGACTAGTATTCTTCTCGAAACAGTAACTTATGACTACTTACTCGTCTACAACTTACTACTTGTTACCTACATAACTGACTAATTTCTTAACTGGCTTCTATACTTATTGATGTGTAAATCGGGCTTTTCATTATGTAGATAGATTGAGATAGAGAGAGAGAGAGATTACTTAATCAAACGGCTCTGAGTGCGGCAGTATGTCACGCAAAACATATTGGCGCTAGTTTCAAGATCCAGAAAGGAACACGGAAATTGTTTTTGTATGGAGGAGACACCGAATTACATTAACTAGTATATTTATGGTGGTAATATATATGGTGCGTAATAGTTGAAAATTATTCTATATGTTTTATCTTTTAAAACAATACGTTTAATTTCTAGTTAAGCCACTAAACCGCCAAAAAACCGCCGCTGTTTTGGAAAAAGTATAGATAATTAAGATTGAAAATTTGGACAGGGGGAAGATTACCTGAAAACGTATTACCTATATTATAAGTACTAATATGCAAGATTAGCAAAATTTATATTTTATTAGTGTATTGTATTAACAGTTTGAAGTGGTTGTTCGTATTGCATCTTGCCCTATCGACGAGGCTATAGCCGTAACACAATAAAAAAGTTATGATCTGTATTTCACGAGACTTCTGTCATGGTAATATTTATAGATAATATTACCGTGCTTCTGTCTACATGTAATTAACAATTGAGTAGGTATTTAGATATCATTTCAGCATAAAAAAAGGGATAGACAAAAACGACGATCAATTATTAAACCTTTGCGAGCCTTAGTTGTATCCACAGCATTTATTATAGATTTTTCTTTCTCAATATGTTCCGCAGATTGTGAGTGAATTTTATTAAACTCTGCAATTATGTCTTGTAGCTTCAAACTGGGACTAGTCTTGCTAGGTTGAGTCCTCAAGAATGCTTCAGGGTTAAAATCAAATATTTTGTCATGAGGTGAACTTCTGTCATAATGATCTGTGTAAGCAGAACGTGGACCAGCTGCTGTAATTTTACCGTCCCAGCTAAATTTTGTTGGATCAGCATTCTTCTTTTCTGCCATTGATAGGATACTATCGATTATTCTATTCATTTCTTCGCTTTCGGATACAGTTTGACTCGTTGTTAGGATCAACAGTTTAAAAAAACTAGAACAAAGATATTTCAATAAAATTTCTATAAATAAAGGATTAGAACGGGTATTAAAGGTGATGAAGTTGAAATATTTATTATGTGCACGTGACTTCGCTCGCGTAGTAGACTCGGCCTTCAGCCTCACCATAACCTTCCGTCTTTTCTTGGTTTTTCTTTAATAGGAACCTTCTGACAATAATTATAAAAACAAAAAAGAATTAGTATGATTGATCCATCCGTTCTCAAGTTATATATAGGGGCTATTTTTTATAGATATATAGATTATGATTTTTCCGAATATTATTTCGTTGAATACTATGCCGCTTAATGCTGTCTAAGATGTAGCACGCAAGCCAAGAAGCCAATTTCCTAAAGGGATTACTGAGACGTTTCTTAGGTCTGCTAAAAAAGTATCTACTCAATGGCTTTACCAGTAAGCCCTTCTACCGAATGGAAAGATTTGATTATCAGATTAAGTTTTCAAATATGTGATAGGTACGACATCATAATTATATTGCGATTAGTGAGATGAAAAACGATGATGGCAATGAAGGTCTGTCGCCAATCTGACGGCTGCTTGATCGATCCCTAACTTAAGGGTTTAGGAAAAGGTAACATCGTGATGATATAAGTAGAGCACTTTCTGGAGGCTGCATAGCCAGCTACTGCCCTCAAGTGAAAAATATGTTACGAAACACTTATGTTCCGGCAGCTGTCCCTGAGAGCCAGTCGTTACACCTTCGATTGCATTATCATCACTGACATCAATGATTCAAATATTAGGTATAAAAGTGTAAGGTCGTCCATTTGGATGGAAGTGTATTATTCTTTCAAACTAAGAGTACCTATATTTAATATTTGGCTGGAATGTTCTAATAATAACAGTAACATCAATACATACAGACTATGACATAGAATGACACGGGCTATTGTTTAGGTACTACAGAATACGACAGTATATTACAAATAGTACAGTAGACTATACAGATAAGAAAGTATTCCAGTGGAATAAAGAGCTTTCGCGCGGGCAAAGCCGTCGTTAAAAACAGTATATGTTTGTAAGTATAATAATGTTTGTTATCACTAGGCCTAGACAGAGAACCTACTAGGTAGAAACAGCTGCACGGATAGAAAAAAAGTAATTGTGATGGCATTATTTTCCTCGCGGGTGGTGGTATTAAACTGATGGGTTTTAATGTCCAATGCATATGTATTCCTATGTATCTACGTAGCGTAGTCACGTTTAGTTTTCTGTCTAGGGCTACGTCCTTTCTTTCCCGAGCAATACGTGCACGTCTACTTTAAAGAAAT
This sequence comes from Selenia dentaria, assembly GCA_917880725.1. Lineage (NCBI taxonomy): Eukaryota > Metazoa > Arthropoda > Insecta > Lepidoptera > Geometridae > Selenia > Selenia dentaria. Next base: position 10,214,985 of record OU862902.1, read on the forward strand.
ATAAGTCTAAGTAACTAATAGAATCTGCATACAAATTTGATGTTTTGGTTTTTATATGCAGTGAACTTGTAATTTGATGGTTACATACCTTATAATATATAAAAATAACATTGTAGATATATAAAAATATCGTATTTACAAGTAATTTTAGCAATTTTATTCAGTTTGTTATTGCTTCTATCCTTCAGCGTCATTTTTTCAATTATGACGTAAAAAAATAGTTTTAAAAATTTAAGGTGTTATATTGCAAAAGAAACCTTTATGATGATAAACTTTGTTTTGTAGTTCAGTTAATACTAGGTATAGGTCATGCATCATACATGGTACACCACAGACTAAGTCGGTACACTTAGCATTAGTTTAGAAGAAGTAAAAACACTGTAGTACTTGGGTATTGATCTAATTTTTACATTTGTAATGGACTACGTGATATCGCCCATTGTATTTATTTTTAGTAGATTCTTAAAATTATATGCCGGTAGCACTTGAGTTATTGGCCAAAAGTAATTAGCATCCAGGAAAAAAATCTAGACTCAAACTGACATTTCATTTGACTGACGTTTGTATGACATTGATTTTTGTAGTGCTGCCAGATCTACAAATTTTACCGTAGGTCTACGGTTTTTTGTCTAGCCTATAGACATGGATATGTATATTTTTTTATACGCGTTTTCACTATTCGCGGATTACAAAAATGCGACCCTCCTATTTTCGCGGCTAGAAATTTCTTTATTCGTGAATTTAATAAGTACATACATAATAATAAAGGAATTCGAATAGGTTTCCCACCTAATATCCTTTGTAAATGCCGTCAAATGGACTAATAAAAAGAGTAAAATAAATCTTATACAACTTTGCTTAAAGTATGTTGTTAAATGGAAAAAAAATACAGTACGTTTTATAGATGATTTTTATGGAATGTAGTATATCATTGTGATTAAATAAATTTACACGTGTAAATAACTACAAAAATAAAACATTATGTGCGAACATTATGTATGCAGATCATCGCGTCGCATTTTGTATTGCAGTTCCATTGTAATTCGTTCGTTGTAATAAATAATGGATACTGCTCGATATTAAATGGGCCGTGATATGAAGTTGACAACTAATTTAACTTTTATTTATTGTCATTGTCAGTTTATATAGCTCTTTATGTTCCCACGGGTGAGACTCAGAAGCCCAAAGTCGAAAATGCCGGTAATGATCACCCATCCAAGTCGAGTTTTAAAAATTGTAAGTGTACCTACTCGTACACTTACAATTGTATAAAAAGATAATATAGATCTTTTTTGTCAATTCTGTTATTGGAAAATTATCAAAATTATTCTATTGTATCAAAATTATTCTATTAGGTATATAAAAAAATATTTTAATATATTCAAAGTTTATTTCATAGTTTGTTAGTATCCTAGCGGTAGTAATTTACGGTACGCCTCATGGCTTTTTAATTGACAATTTTGACGTGAATGGTGGGTGGGTTACTAACATCCGGCGATGCCTACTAGAAGGAGGTAGGTACTCAATTCGATTGTTTTTTTTAAATGTTTGTTACCTCATAACTTTCGACTGGATAAACCGATTCCCAAAATTATTTTTTTGTTTGAAAGCTGGTGCTACCCGTGTGGTCCCATTTAGTTTAGTTTAGTTCCCAGTGTGGTTCCAAATATCATCAAATTCGGTCCAGTAGTTTTTGAGATACACTTCAATAACTGATTAGAATGGAAGTCGGTATTAAATTTTTCAAATTGTACTTGTTGTTTCGAAGTTTGATACTCGTGAAGTCTACAGCTTACGGAGCCACTATGTTAAGCTGATTTTATTTTTATTGAAGGTAAAGCAGACCTGTCGTCTGATAAAGCTGTCGGAGCGGAGCGGAGTGGAGAAATAAGATTGTAGATCTACGGAATTCTACGGATTATTCTAGCCATTCTACGGATTTATTTAAATCAGATTATAATTTACATCTGGCAGCACTGACTTTTTCTTTCATTTGCTACATTTTAGCGGGTGTAAGTGTACATTTTGAAGATTTTTAAAACTTTATATTTTAGATACTGTAAACCGGTAAAATAGATTTATTCAAAATTATTTCGATTCTTAAGTTTATTTATGTCAAAATTTTCATGTGTGACGTTCAGAATAGAAAAATGTCATAGGTTATGCAAAGTGAAAATTTCGTGACTACGAAAGTGATAGGTATTTGTACGATTTTACGTGATTTTGAGAGTGTTATTTATTGTTGCAGTAACATACACTGGTTTGGACATAATGAGAACTACTCAAATTGCCCAGTACGCCTTGAGACTCACATATTCGCAGGTAAGCCTTTGATTTTTTACATCTATGAAGCCGTAGCGGAAAACGCAATATTAATCTCTGGGTAAATTCCTGGTACTATTTCCTAATTAGTTTCATATATGTGGCTGGCACTGAAATAGGTCGTGTAAACAATCTTCCAATGTAAAAGTACCAACGGCTTTAAAATTAATAAGTATTGAAATTTTTAGTTCAAGTATGTTTTATGTATTAACTATTTTAAATATATGATACTGTCCATAATTTAGCTATATTTAGTTTCAAGTTGTATTACTTTTATTTTAATATATCAATAAAATCATTAAATTAATTTAATCATGGATTTCTGCTGACAGCGAGGTTGGCATTTTTGTATTTTATCGAACGCCAGCTGCAATTCATGCCTATTCACAGGAATGTTACAACAATCAACCAATCAAACAACAAACATTCTAAAATAATCTATAAATATTGTTACCGATTCTCAGTTGGAATCCAAATATTGTTATTTGAATGGAGCATCATTTTCTATTCACTACAGGTTGGTTTTATGTACTACAATAGTTATTTCAAACTTTTAATACCCTCAAAGAGGTATGCAGGTCTCTTAACATTGAGTTTTCAGTGTCTTTTTATTTTCAATCAGTGACAGTCACTTTCAGACGGTATTTATGGGTAATGCTGTTCTGTAGCATGAGTCTTCTATTAAAAACATCTCTTTTGGTTTTGCCTGCTCCCCAGTCAAAAGGAAGGACTTGTTTTCTTTGCACTTTGATCACATTTATAACTAGTTGAGCAGCCTGCATTTTGGGTAGATTTTATAGCCTTTGCTAGTAGGTTGTCTTTCACCTCCTGAATTTCTCACTTCGAATTGCTTAGGTTTTGGTGTATTTCAGTGTTGGGACCAAGGAGCAATATTTATTGTTACAAGTTTAATACTTCATCAGTTGAACGACCCAGACACAATAGAAATTTCATTGTTATATTGACAATCAACTGGTGAGGGGATATTGTTTTGCATTGTTTGAAAATCTCGATGTTACAAGCAGTGCTGCAAAGCTGGATTCCATAGGTCCATACTGGTTTACAAGCATGTAGATTTTATTGCATCTTGGCCCACTATATGAGGCCAGCAATAAGTTTTACAAGAGCCATCTCATGTACCATGGTGGGCCAATATAAAGTTAAGTTGACACTTGCTTGTAGTGGCATACAGATTGCATTCTGGAAATATGCCCCTGAATGGCTTTAAATATATAATGAAAAAAAGCAGATAACCGAATTGTAACTGGTGTGGATGTGGAGTATTTGAATTAGATATTTATCATCTTGTAATGGCTTGTAGTCAATGTGCTGACTTGAGACTTAATATATTCATTATAATAATATTTAAGAGGAAAGATTTGTATGTATGTTTGTAACGAATTGGCTTAACCCGTCCGCATCAGCGCAAAAAATAACAATAGATTTATGAATGAAACTTAACTCGAATGAGTCTTGCTGATTCGGACAGATTAAAAAATACATTCATTATAATAATATTTAAGAGGAAAGATTTGTATGTATGTTTGTAACGAATTGGCTTAAAAAGTACTGGACCAATTTCAAAAATGCTTTCACCATTGGAAAGCTACATTCACCCTGAGTAACATAGGCTATATAAGATTCATCATCATCATCCATCACCTAGCGGGTGAAACCGCAGAGAGCAGCTAGTTATATTTAGGTATATATATAAATAATATTCACGTTGCTGAATCTTGCTCAGCTTGATGTGGGTCTACTCCAGCATATCCTAGCTGAGCCAACATCTGGAGCAGCTAGACTGCTTTATCAGGGCATCAACAGGCTGTCCATAGACAATTGATATCTGGTGATAGTCACATGAATTTAATGGTTCATGTCACTACGTCAGTCCAATCATACATCCAGTGGTTTCCAATTTTGTCGGAGTTTGATCATGTATTTTTCCATCTTAATTTAGAGTTTAAACTTTTTGTCACACCTGGAAATCATACCTGCTACCTAGCTATTTAGGTGAAATTTATAACATTAAACCAACATATTAAACTATTACTGTAAACCAGCTAAACACTCATGTTAGGGATCGAATATGATGATAAAGATGAGCATTGAACATGCTCAAAACCCGGGTCGACGTTTTCGATCCCTAATACGAGTGTTTTGCTGGTTAACAATAATAGTTTAATATGTGTCAAACTCACGAGATTTCGAATACAAAAAATTAAACTAACAATCTATAAAAGTCTATATTATGTTAACACTTAATTGAATCAGTGCATCAGGAAGCCCGATAATTGCAGGTTTTCTGCGCAGTATATTAATACTTAAGCTATGTGCCACGTAGTGCACATACTGCGTTGAAGTGTAGAAACTAAAGCCAACCTTATGGTATTTATAAATTGAAGAATTTGTAAAATTCTTTCACAAAAAGTTAATGTTAGTGATCAGAAAAGTATTACATAGTAACTTGTAACTTTCCGAGTTCTGGCCTCAGCTTCTACATTGATAATTCTTTAGTTGCGCCACCGCGGTACTCGACGGCCCTGCAATAAAATAAAGTTCTTTAGGACAAGAGCGACAAATTTATCACAGTCATATTTCTTCAAACTACCCTATTTTATAAATGACATTATGGTAATGAGTTTCTGTCGCCAATATGAAGGTCGCTGGATAAGACCATATACTAGTAGTTCTGCAAACAGTAGACCTCGCAAGCACAATTTTAGCGGCAATTTTTCACAAAAGTCAAAGTTCTTTATTTTTGGAGCTACAGTGATGAAAATTATATGGTTAGATAGATATTATTAGATATATATAGGTAAAATAATAGGTAATTTAAAATAAATAGTGATGCTTTCAATATTTTTGTCAGGGATGACTTAAGGGGGTAAAACGAGGGATGTAAAAACTACTACATATTATAAACTGTAGAGATCAAATGTCTGTACAATGAAAACAATGCTAAAAACCGAGTCAGTAAGGAGTGAAAAATAAGTTCAAATTGTTTGTTTCTCCATATGTATGTCTGTCTGTTTGTACGAGCTAATCTCCGGAAGGACTGGACCGATTTAAATGAAATTTCGTTTGGTGGTAGCTTATATCCCTGATCAACATATAGGATATTTTTGATCCGGGTACTTAAAGAGTTCCCGTGGGATAATTAAAAATCTGTAATTACCGTATCACGCGAGGCCACGCGAGCGTAGCCGCTGGCGGGTCAGCTAGTATTCAATATTCCTATTTTATAGAAATCGGCCTGTATATAGCGCTGCAGCATACCTCCCCCCTTTAGAGGAAAAGTTAGAGGAAGACAGATGAAGGTCAATTTGGCCAGCTAAAGCAGAGACGCTTCACTCGCTCGGTCAATTATTTTAGCGGACTAATACTCATGCTTTTAAGAGAGGTACCCTTTAGGGTTCTCAAAAATAGTAGGTACTGTGTTCAAAGATTCAAGAGCACTGCAATAATCATATATTCTGGGGAATGGGTACATACTTGGGTCTATTCTGCAACCAGGCTGCTGCTAGCTTCATTTTATGTGATGAGTGCATGAAGGGAAGAATAAATAAATAAACATCTGCCTTGGGGTAACAAGTCCAGTACCATGCAGAATTTTAAAGTCTTAATCTAAAGGATTTGCCACACTGGATGCGGTCTGTGGTCAGGTCAAATTGTATGCAGCCCGCATTATGTAAGAACAACATTGTCGGTCAGCGGTCGGCGCTGCTCCCACTGATACTGTCCGCCTACCTGCCCGTTCGCGTCCTTCCGTTTCTTCCGCGTACCGCACGGTCAGATCGCATGTCTATATAAAATATATAGAGACTGACAATGTTCATACATAATCCGGGCTGTGTACAATTTGACCTGACAGCAGACCGCAACCTGCATCCAGCGTGGCAAATCCTTTAAGATTTGGGTGATACTGCAACTGTCATGGGCAGACGCAGTTAATCCTGCCTTCAAAGCTATGGGTCCCCGGTTCGATCCCTAGCCGATGAAAATATATGTGAAGTGAACAGAAATGTTTGTGTAGGACGTTTATATGATGTGGTAATGTGTGTGTCGTGACACAAGGATCCCTAATGCAGAGGAATGAATGTGGAAATATTATTTTATTTATCTTTCTTATCATTGTGAAAGTCAATTGAGTGCATTCTGATAAAAAGTTGTTTCTAGAGCAGTCATTGGTTATCATTTTTCTTTATAATGGGTCATTTTACTGAAGATGTCTGCTGCATTAATGGTCATCATGATTCCATCTCCGCTTTCCATCAAGCGAGAGGGAGTCACTTTGACGAACCGATATAAATTGGTATTGGCCATTTTATATGATGTTATAAGGGGCATATTTCCTGATAATGGATAATTTTACTGAAGATGTCTGCATTAATGGTCATCATGATTCCATCTCCGCTTTCCATCAAGGGAGAGGGAGTCACTTTGGTAAACCGATATAAATTGGTATTGGCCTTTTTATATGATATTATAAGGGGCATATTTCCTGATAATGGATAATTTTACTGAAGATTTCTGCATTAATGGTCATCATGATTCCATCTCCGCTTTCTATCAAGCGAGAGGGAGTCACTTTGGTGAACCGATATAAATTGATATTGGCCTTTTTATATGATGTTATAAGGGGGCGCTACAAGCACGAGGTCCACTTAGTTTAAAGTGCTAATCTGTATCTTTAAAAGGATGCATTCCGTCGTAACGAATAGTGCCCCATCACCCTGAGACATTAAGTTGTTAAGTCTCGTGTGCCTGTGATTTCACTGGCACCAGTACCTTTCCAACCAGGGGCCCTACTCCCACGTCTTAAAGCAGTCATGTTTCAACCTTACCATTAAACCTGGTACCGCCACGTCAATATGGGCTTATAATAATATTGAATTACGATAGACGTTTTGATATTTGATATTTGATGACGTAGTATCAAATATTTCACGCAATTCGCATACTTTTTCATGACTTTATACACTAAGTTTCATTGTTCTAATGTCAAATTTATGAAGATTCGTACTCCAATATCTTAAAGTAGTCATATTGCAAGGTTACCAAGGTTACAAGGTGTCGGTGGGAGTACGATAGTAAGTATGATTATTTTAAACTTATTACAAATGCTCCTGATTTATGATAGTTTCGTAAAAGGTGGGAGTAGGCCCCCAGAACGCAGTATGACGAATATTACTGCTACACGGTAGAAGAAGGTATGGTGACAATACTTCCCCGTATGAACTCGTACACAAAGAATTCTACTGCTCCATACTACAATAAAATTACACGTTATCTTTAAGTTTGTCACATAAAAGTAAACTTGTACGATAAACGGAGGGGCTATTATGTATCTCAGTTGCTAACAAATGTTGATTGAAATCTTGAAAAATGGCGGCTCTGTGTCAGTTTTGGCAACTCCAGTAAGCAAAAATGTTAGTAATTTGATCACTGAAGCTGACAAAAGTGACATAGAGCGGCCATTTTTTCAGATTTCAATCCACTTTTGTTAGCAACTGAGATACATAATAGCCCAGCGGGTCAATCTCGCTATTACACTTACACGCGGCAATCAGTTCGTGACCATTATTGTAACACTAGCTGAGGGCTGATTCTACTAACTAAACTGCAATCGAACCTTAGCTGAACCGTAACTTAATCTTTTTTATTTATATGGCTTGTGCGGGGTTGCGTAATTTCGCCAATGTCGAGTGGATAAAGAAGAAACAAACGAAGGAGATTGGTCGGTGCTATTCAAAGTGTGGTCGGTGTAGAGATTTGAGACCACCAAGTTTGCATCTGGGTTCTGTAACAAAGAGAATAGATCATACACAGGACAAAACAAATATACATAAATACAACTGAAGCAATGCAGCAATGATATAATAGTAATAACTTTTATACGTTTTGTTATTCTGCTATTGAAAAACAGTCCAGCTGCAATTGCGTTTCTGTTGACGACAGCGATCGATCAAAACTGTTGCTAACTCGATAGATTATGAACGCGACGTTTACTCATATTCGTAAATATTAGCATTTAAGGTATATTTAATAAGTAATCGTGCGAAGACGCTTTTTTTCTTTTATTTATTTTGGACTTTCTCGCTGTGCGACATCCTCCCATAAAGAAAACAGAACAATAAACACAAATCCATAAATAAACAGTCAGCAAAAAAATCAATGCTTATATCTAAACCCAGCTCGAGCAACTTAATCAATATTTTAGCTTCTTCACATGTAGGGTATGCTAATGCACTGTTTATAGTACCTATATGTAAGAAATGATGTCTGTCAAAGTTTTTAATGTTGTATTCCGGACACACTCCAGCAAAATGTGATAAACAGCTTCAATCACACCACAGTCGTTACAATTTGAAGATGGAACTTTTTTCATCAAAAACGCGAACTTGTTCGATGGAATATGTCCGAAATGCAAACGAAAGATAGACTTTAAACTACTTCTATTAGGTATACAAGATAGTATCAATCCATGGATGTTGGGATATTTGAGGCTGGATAGTTCGGTACCAAATACCCTTCTCGCGTGACCTTTCATCGAAATACTCCTGCCAAACTTCCCTGCATAAATTTCTAATGAAATGCACGTAATCTGAAAAAAGAGGCTGTATTTCCAGATGTATTCCATCTTCAGTTGCTTGTTTTGCAAGTAAGTCGACGTCATCGTTTTCTTTCAACTGTATGTGTGATGGAATCCACTGCAAACATACCTTCGTATTATGACTATACGTTCCAATTTGTGTATAGAAATAGTAAAATGGCTTTTTAGGTAATTATCGAACAATAACAGGAGTTGGACGAGTCGAATTGTAGTTGCAACCGGATAGATAGTTGCACGTTGTGAAATAGTAGAATTAGTCTACAGTACCTCGGATGAAAATGCAAAATTGGTCTCAGTTCTATTATTTAATAATTAAATTGTAATTAACATAGACAAAACAATTTGGCTAGTAACTACATGCATAAGAAAATGGTGTCAATCCAAATTGTTTTGTGCATCTGCAATCCGTTCGTCCTATGACGTGCCGAGGCTGTGATTGCAATTGACACAGTATGCACCAATATGAATATTGTATGTTTACCGTGGTCTGAGTCAAGTTATATAACAAGTACAATATTTGAAAAATTTCATACTTACCGACTTCCATTCCATTGAGTTATTGGAGTGTAACTGAAATACTACTGGACCAAATTTGATGAAATTTAAATGGGACCACCGAATGCCAGTGGGAAGCACCAGCTTTCAAACAAAACAAGAATTTTGATAATCGGTTCACCCTACCGAAAGTTGATGAGGTAACAAACATAAAAAAAAATATAATAATACAGAATTGAGTACCTCCTCCTTTTTGGAAGTCGGTAGAAAATAGTAGCTTTTGCTTATAACTTCGTCCACGTAGGATATTGTTGTCTAGATATGAATCATTATAACAGTAAAGCTATGTTCAGTGTGTAAGGAACTACAATTTTTATTTTAAATGAACTATCTAAATACAAATGATCACACCTAAAAATTCAAAAACAAAGGACTTTCATACTAATCTCTCTTAAGTTTTCTCCTATTTTTACCCCCTTAGGGTTGGATTTCGTAAAATCCTTCCATAGTACACATCTACCCACCAAGAAAAATACCCTCCAAATTTCAAGTCTTTACGACTAACGGTTTAGGCTGTGCATTGTTTGTCAGTTCTCAAGACAAGAGTCTTTGATCAATGTGTGTTACCAGTGATGACATATAGCACTGAAACGTGGTCTCTTACTATGGGCCTCATAAGCAATCTCAAAGTCGCACAACGAGCTATGGAGAGAGCTATGCTCGGGGTTTCTCTACGTGATTGAATCAGAAATGAGGAGATCCGTAGACGAACTAAAGTCACCGACATAGCCCAGAAGATAAGCCAGTTTAAGTGGCAATGGGCAGGCCACATAGCACGCAGAATAGATGGCCGATGGGGCCGGAAGGTTCTGGGGTAGAGACGGACAGGCAAGCGCAGCGTAGGTCGTCCACTGACAAGGTGAACTGACGACCTCGCAAAGGTAGCAGGACGTTGGATGCAGACCGCTTCCAAATGGTCTTTTTGGAAATTTCTGGGGGGAGGCTTATGTTCAGCAGTGGACGTCCTACGGCTGAGATGATGATGTCTGTCAATCAGGACCTTGATTCTTATTTAAATTGAATGGTTTATTATTGCGCTTATAAATGTCCCGAAATTCCTCCGTTCCCTCGTTCGTCTGCGCTGAAGGTCATATTAGACACCGGCATACCACGGACAAGCGCAGCGTAGTTCGTCTGCCGACAATGTGGACGTTGACTTGATAAATGTCGCAGGATAACACTGGATGCAATCCGCTTCCAACCGGTATGGGGAAGGCCAATATTCTGCAGAGGACGTCCTACAGCTGAGATGATGATAATAATATACCTTTTCTATCTTCCCACTGTAGCTTTGAGGAAAATACGCCGTGTGTGTGTGTGCGTGTGTCTGTGGCATCGTAGTTCTCGAACGATGAACCTATTTAGTTTTTTTTGTTTGAAAGGTGAATTAGTCAGGAGTGTTTTTAATTCTTAACCATGATTGATGAAAATCGGTCAAAGACGATTACATGTTTATTTACAACTCCCTCAATATGGATATGAAATGAGAGTGCTTGACTAGATCGGGGTTTTTTTCAATACTTTAATTTCATTTTACTTGTCTATAATTACATTAGTTACCTTCTAAGCAAATTCAAAACATTCATTACCAAGTATAGTAGGTTTGAGTTAGTGAGAGAGAACTCAAGGTGAACTAGGTACCTAGGTATAGTTCACCTTGAGAATTCTCTCTCTACGTTGTTTGTACTGTCGATTTAGATAATAGTAGAACATTTCCTACTTACGGCCTGTCCCAATAATCTATCTATCGCCCGTTTACCTTACTATAGTTAGATATTTGACACTATTTGTATGGAAGTTATGTCAAATTTCTATCAGTAGTAAGGAAAACCGTGGATAGATAGATTATTGGGATCCTCGATTAGGCTCTTACATCTTCCAAAAGGAACGTTTTAGAAAGTTGGAATTTCTGCAGCGTTCCAACCTTATACTCGCCCGCGTATGGAGTATTTACCCATTCAATTTGTGGCCCTTTAGAACATTAAATAACAACTTTTTAGACAGTGCTTTAATTATAAGAATAACTGATTTTCGGTGTTCGGTAAACTGCGAGACAAATAAGTTTAATATATGACTACATAACATGGTATAAAACAAAGTCGCTTCCCGTCGTCTGGCAGTCTATGTATGCTTAGATCTATAAAACTACGCAGCGGATTTTGATTTTTCGGATTAATAATAAAATTAGAATTTGGGTAAGCAATTAAATACAAATGAACGTATTTATACTTGATCAAAAACTTTTTTATTCAGCGCGCGGTTTCTTTTCAGCCTGTTACTTACAGTCCCACCATCTTATCTGTTCAGTTGACAGCGTCGCTAGTGGAGAATTTGGTACTGCAACCCAAGAAAAAAGAGAATCAAAACATAGGGCAGTCTTTCAAGTAACTCTTTATCTGCAGCTTCTGCAATTAAAACCCAATAAACGACGCGAAAGTTAGTAGGTACCTATGTATGGATGTATACTTGTAGTTCCAATTTTGCCCACCTGAACAGATAAGTTGGTGGCACTGTACTTGCGGTCATACAATGTCAGTGTTTTATTTCTTTGGTGATTGAAAAATTTAATTTACGAGGAACAAAAGTCAAAAAGTCAAAATCATTTATTCAATTTAGGCATCAAAGGCGCACTTATGAACGTCAATTTTTTATAATGTACTTTAAAGACTCTACCGCCGCGTTCGAAAATATATAGAGCCTACCGAGAAGAAGCGGCAAGAAACTCGGCGCCATTCTTTTTATATATGTTTACAATGATTCTATTTAGGTACCTACTACAAATATTACATTTTATGGGTGGCAGAGTGACAGCTTGCCAGAAGTGGAGTATTCCAAGCATATTTATCTTCTATATAATGTTGGACTTTATAAACGTTTTTTTACAGTCAACTTGAATTTGCCCTCTGTGAACAAACTAGCCCTTTTCGAATAGATGTGATAAAAATATACATCCATCCCTACCCGTCTGCAACGTGTGAATCCGGTATCGATTCTAGAACTGCATTTTGTCTGCAATGCGGAACCTGACGTGTCTATATGACGTTGGTATACATAATCACTTAGGTGTATTATACGCTTATCGATAATATGTGCACAATTTTTTCTACCTACTTCCAAAATAAGGAGAAGGTACTCAATTCGACTGTTTTTTTATGTTTGTTACCTCATACCTTCCGTTAGGGTGAACCGATTCCCAAAATTATTTTTTTGTTTGAAAGCTGGTGCTTCCCGTGTGGTCCCATTTAAATTTCATGAAATTCGGTCCAGTAGTTCAGTCCAATAACTGATTAGAATGGAAGTAGGTATAATTTTTTTCAAATTGTACTTGTTTCTTTTGTTATTGGCCTGTGTTCAAGAAAATCTTACATTCTCATAACCCCGCCCAAGAATTCGTGTTTCGTGGGAATCATAGTCATACATTGACATTATCGCAAACTTCTACTCATCACAAAATTGTTAGGCTAGGGAACGAAACTGAGACCGGTTGCTTAAGGCAATGCCACTGCCAAGTGCCGCAACTACACTGACAGGGTCGTCAATTGGTAACCGTCTGAGATAAGATACTTTTCTAGCACGAATAACTGCGTAAGTGTAACGTGTCGTACACGTGAAACAAACAAACTGTCATGTATCTAGGGCAACAGTGACACAGACAACTCATAGTTTGTGCGCCTAAGCGTGACTTTTGCGATACGAATACTGTTTCGCAAATGGTTTGTGCTACGGTCTAATATATAATAGTCATAATATATACACTATTGTAATTATATATTAAGACATTTACACATCTCCAATTGAATTAGTACATGAGATAGGTAGAATTCAATAGTCTTCGACCAATGTGTGTTACCAGTGATCCAAAAGTTTTATTTGTGTATTGTGACAGCATCAGCAATAATGATGATCTTTACTATGGTTACAATATTTTGTCGATGTCATGTATAACTCCGGAGGTATTCTGACTTCTGTTGAAGCATTCTTGGTTGAAATAAAAATTGAATTGAATTTCATTGCTTGAAAGTAAACATCTAAAATCTGTTTTGTTGTTAAGGAAATACAGGTGTTTTAGTGGAGTATAATTTTGTTTGGATGTTTACGTTAAACAGAATTTGCAAATTTAGAGCTCTCAAATCGGCAGGGCTATTTATCTCAATTGCTAACTAATGTTGAAAGAAATCTTGAAAAAATGGCGGAGTAAGCAAAAATGTTAGAAGTTGATAGCTGGATCTGACAAAACTGACATATATTTATAAAGTAAATCGGCTAAAATTATCTTTGAAATGAAGAGTATTTTTCGTCTAATGGCATGTATAGATATTAGGGCATCATGTTTTGACTTAGGTAAGTATTTTTATTAAGAGTGATCTTAACCCTTCATATAACAAGTAGTTAGAAAATAATGACTTCGACGTTTTTTTCGACAGTGTGCGATCTATGCGAAGGCACTTGGCTCTTGAATTTTTTTAGTTCTCAAACTTAACTTTTCTTTTCCAATCTAAGTCTATGTGTCTACGTTTTAGTATTACCCTGCTTATTATATTGCTACGCAATCATATCAGTAATTTATACCTAAATGTAAAACTTGTAATTGGCCCAGTTTGTTCACGATAATGTGTATGTATAGGCTGTAAGTTTTCCTATGAAAATAAAATAAATAAATAAAATATACCGTGATAATTAAAACAAAATAGTTATGTCGTACATTTACGTCAATGGTACTCAAAGGATTAATCATATTAATTTATTGATTCAGGCGTTACTTTGCAGAAATCCATTTTAAAAAACGATATTAAAATATCTATATAATATATAAAATGCTAATAGGAAGAATACAAAATAAAAAACACAAGAAACCCCAAATAAACCAACACCGATTCGACACGTGTTTCGCCTCTACACGAGGCATCCTCAGGAGATGTTGACTCGTCGAGCGCTAGCAGTCTAGCGCTCGACGAGTGTTGGTTTATTTGGGGTTTCTTGTGTTTTTTATTTTGTATTCTTCCTATTAGCATTTTATGCGGGAGGGAGGGTGGTGCACGCCCCCAAATAGGCCAAAATCATTGTTTTCTTTTCAGCGGAAGTGTCACTAAATATTTTTTAATATCGTTTTTTGATTAATCATATTCATAAGTTCGGTCATACCAAAACAATCACTAGGAAAGTATTCGATCGTCAGCTTAACCCCTCACCAGTCGATTTTCAATATAACAATGAAATTTCTATTGTGTCCGGGTTGTTCGACTGATGAAGTAATATACAATTGAAAAACGCGACGCGCTTCGTCGTACATACTATCGGTTAAGGCGCGGTCGTACCCTGATAATAGTAAAAAGCAGAATCTTTAAACATCGAGTGTAACGAAACAATTCGATAATAATTTATGAAAAAACTTAGGTTAGAAAAGAAACAGGCAAAAAGTAATAACCGAACAGAATTAATAAATATTACTCGCTCTCTGCAGAAAAAAATCCTAAATAGGTGCATAAAAATAAACTTTCACGTCCAAACTCTCAGAATTTTCAGCGATAACACTATATTATTTTTTAGGTAATACATAGCCAACATATAGTACTAAAGTAGTAACCAGCAGTTTTTTCAATTGTGTTGGTATATATCGAAAAATATAAAGAAAACGTACAAAATTAACGCATTTTCGCATTACATCGTCCAATCTAACAAGCGATTTTCAACCTTACGTAAAGCATAGTAAATTATTTTAAAATTGGGGTTGGACCGCGTCTTAACTGTGCCACTGTTGTACTAGATAAATTATAGTTAGTACTGAATTCAATTACCTACAGTATGATTATGTCTCACTTCTGCAAATTATTCGTAGGCCAAATGTATAAAGTATTTAGTAAAGTAATTTACATAGATTAGACTTATTAGGAAGTCATTAAAATATGTAATCGTTTCCCAGAAGTCGTCTACTACAATAAAGGTCACTGAACGACAACAAAGTTGGGCCTAAGTCAATGTTAGGTAGGTACGTATATACACCTATGCAGAGTCTGATCCATTTACGTCCTATCTTATCTGAAGGAATATTTACGCATTTTACTGTTTCACCACACGTTGTTTGGCATCCTATAAGCAGGTTTTTTAGGATCCTATAAACAAGTCTTTAAGCATCCTATAAACAAGTCTATAAGCATCATGTAAACCAGTATTTAAGCATCATATAAACAAGTCTATAAGCATCATATAACAAGTATTTAAGCATCATATAAACAAGTCTATAAGCATCATATAAACAAGTATTTAAGCATCCTATAAACAAGTGTTTGAGAGCTCTATCTCTACTTCTATACTAATATTATAAAGAGGAAAGATTTGTATGTTTGTAACGAATTGGCTCAAAAAGTATTGGAGCGATTTTAAAATTTCTTTCACCATTGGAAAGCTACATTCACCCTGAGTAACATAGGCTATATAAGATTCATCATCATCATCAACATCATCCATGACCGCGCGGGCAAAACCGCGGAGAGCAGCTAGTTATGAATATTATAAAGTGTAACTATATTGAAATTTTTTTACCATCAGCCAACCATTAATAATCGTTTTATAATCAAAATAATATAGAATCAACAGCTTATCCATTTCGGAAGGATACAATTGTGTTTTTTGAAGGAATGTGTTTCAATAACAAACTAATTAAATATTATAAAATAAACATTGTGAACTTTGGTTGAACCTTAAATATCAGAAATAGCTGCATATACTGTACCCACCCTCCAACCCAGAGTGAGTTAAAAGCAATGCTACCGAATGCGAGACATCGCAAATCGGAATCTTAGTTTCGCGTTGAGTGGAGAAGGAAGCGGACAGAGAAAAAAAAAGGCGATTCTATGTCAGTTTTGACAACTCCAGTAAGCAAAAATGTTAGAAGTTGATAACTGGATCTGACAAAACTGACAGAGCCATAAATAAAGTAAATCGGCTAAAATTATCTTTGAAATAAAGAGTATTTTCGTGTAATGGCATGTATAGACAATGTATAGACATTAGGGCAACATGTTTTGACTTAGGTAAGTATTTTTATTAGGAGTGCTCTTAACCCTTCATGTAACAAATATTTAGAAAATAATGACTTCGACGTTTTCTTCGACAGTGTGCGATCTATGCGAAGGCACTTGGCTCTTGAATTTTTTTAGTTCTCAAACTTAACTATTCTTTTCCATTTCGGAAGGATAAAATTGTGTGTTTTTAAGGAATGCGTTTCAATAACAAACTAATTAAATATTATAAAATAAACATTGTGAACTTTCGGTTGAGCCTTAAATATCAGAAATAACTGCATATATACTGTACCCACCCTCCAACCCAGAGTGAGTTAAAAGCAATAGCTACCAGAAGGCAAGACATCGCAAATCGGTAAATTGCGAAATCTTAGTTTCACGTTGAGTGGATAAGGAAGCGGACAAAGAAAACCGGATACATTACTTCCGCAGTACTGTACGAGACGTGACACACATGTATGTACTTAACTATAGCTATTTACCAGAAGGAAACGATACTGAACAGTGGCAGTTTCCAGTTGCTAATTTTTTTGAAATAATTAATTACACACTACAGACACTATGGTCCGTACCATTTTTAAACTTATGGGCCTTTATTAATAAACGTTGCGTAAACCTATTATAATTAGGGGTAAAATGCTTTGTCTTGCTTTCACGCGTGACATTTACTGCAAGCGAAAAATTGACAGATAGACGTTTTAACTACTCCGGGTGTAAGCCAAGTTTATTAATAAGGCCGATGGAGACTTCGTTCTCCAAACATCACAGTTTTACATTACAACAAGAATTGTTTATATTGCTTAATCTTGTTACACTATTTTCCTTTTTGTACTGATATTAGCTAGAGACTCCTGCTATTGCCCTATTGTACTAAGCACGGCCTCCACGACCTCTTCGTTCCTATGTTTTATGGCCATCTTGACGTTGTAATCTGTTATTTGTTATGCCGTTGCCTTTGTCGCCCGCCTGACGAATTCGCCGATAGTCCAGTAAAACGTAGTACTAAGTTGAAACAGTTCCTGATTTTGTCTTTGTTGTATTTTACACTCCCCCGCCCCCTTTATTCCCTAGCACGTGCTAGCCCACACTCGCCGCTGGGCACAACAGTGACCAGGCAAAGAACTTCACAGAAGATGGAAACTGGTCAGAGAAAACCAGTAATTAATAATACGAGACAACATCCACTCAAGGTCCTATATTATGTAGGACTTTTTTTTTGTTTACGAGGGGAAAATCTTATTAGATACCCGGGCCTATGGAGAGCGTCCGGGTTATGTGGGACTTCCCACTAAAACCCCCCGGTGGCCTTCTTCGATGTCTTATAGATGACCCCAGGATCTCCATAGGAACGCACTGGGACCATCAATTGCCCTTTGGATCGACTCTGAGAACATTTCGCATCTCCTTCTAAAGAGGTCAATTGCCACATCATGACGCCGTCTTCCTCGAGCTCGTTGATGAGATAGTTAGGGCCCACCCCCAACTATACCCGAGCTCTTAGGGTCCCCTTTTAGCCGGTATATTATGTAGGACCTATGGTAACCTGATGACTGATATACATACTTATAAACGTATACACACCCAGACACAACTCAAACAGACATGTTAATGCACGCCTGTCATCTGTCACCTGTGACCTATCCGGGGATCGAACCCGGGACATGCCGCATAGACGGCATTGAAGGCACAAGTCAAGACATAATATCACGCAAGTACTTATAGGTACGTTAGTAAGCAGGTTCTTGAAGTATAATTCTGAGACGGCTTCACATCGCAATACTCAACTGCGCAGAAACGCAAACGTGATACACTGATAAACAAAGATGGCTCGCTTTTGGAGTTTGAACTGATTTGAACTGGATCAGTTGATAACGTGGTGCTAACTCACTATTAGCAAACAGCGGCTGTTCACTTATTTGCACACTTATACAGGGAATCTTAGTTCTAGGATTACCCGTTTCGCGTGAGGCATGAGGCCACATAACACATCACAACCTCTAAAAGCCGAGAACTAAGATTTACGCTCATCCCAAAAATATTTGGGCGCAGCAGTCGACACTTTCTGGAATTTCGGTACTTTTATTGATTGAAGCGCTCGTAGCGGAGCTTGACTTGGCAATGTTAACCGATCAACAAGTTAAGCAACACTTGCTGTGGTCAGGACTGATGGGTGACCGCTGGGCCAGGATGCTCGATTCTACTATTTGACAACGTTCAACAATCTATCATATCATATCATAGACATTCTACTATTTCTATAGACAAATTAGAACGTAACGTCATCTTAAACACCACTATCTATACTATACATTAAACGCTACGATATACGAATTTGAGTTGGCGTTAGCGTTCATTGTCCATCTTGTTAACATAATATAAAGTTTTGATCGATCGCTGGCGTCATCAGAAACGTAACTGCAGCTGGACTGTTTTTCAATAGCGAAATGAGAAAACTTATATAAGGCGACGTTCAGCTACGGTTCGATTGCAATTTGATTAGTTAAATCGGCCCCCAGTATTTCACTTGATGGACTGTGGTGATGCGTTGAAGGTGGTTGCACTAGAAGTAGATATAAACTCGCTCTCAAATAGCTCAGACAGCTGCCTGAACATGTCACTACGTGCTTAACCACACACGTTGCAGCTCCTGGAAAAGTAGGTCGATTTCTGCGAGATCTCTTGTATTATTGGCCAAATATGGCGAATCGCGAGTCAATTTAATCACCAATCCATGCTCTATATTTTCTCGCGGTGTTAATTGAATTGTGAGGGGATTTGTAGACTTATTGTCCAACAAAAAGTCCACAAATTCCCTTCGCCGAGGATTTGTTAAGGGGATTTCTGAAATAAGACACTTGCAACGGATTATCTCAAGTCCGAGGTATGAATCGAACCGGTGGTAATCGACTAATTCTCGGCTCAACCTCACTACGAGCTATCAGTGCACCGCTTCAAATGCAAATCTTTCGCTTGTTTTTCATTCCAACTGTACATAATAAGCTCCGATAACAAAACAAATCTCTTTGTTTTTCAAACTGAAATAACTATCATCCACGAGGACGCTAACTAGATGGCGTGGCGCCAAAACAACCGGTGACATTTGAATAATACGCAAATATTCTAAAGATAACTCGCGAAGTTCGAGGCTATTGAGGATTTTTCTAGTTTTCATAACTAATGTACTTAAACTAATAGTTCTGTGCTGTGAACAGTAGATCTAGCTCATAACAGCGGCAATTTTTCGAGGATACTTGACGACCTGTTATCATATTCGAAATTCCTCTTTAAAGTCAGGTACCCCCTTTTTTATTTTATGAAAATCTTTAGAAAATTTAAAAAAAAAAAAATTTTTAGGAAAAACACCCTTCCGCTCAAATATCGCTGGCGGCAAAAAATATAATGAATAGTAGAACATACATACCAAGTTTCGTCAAGATTCGTTGAAAAATACGACCTGTACAGGAAGACACCACCCCTAACAAACATACAATACAATAATACTTTATTGAACACCAAGCTTATAAAAAAACAAATTCCATACTCAAACTTGGAGTTCGCTCTGAATTCCCCACCTATTCATTCTCTTCCTCCCCATACCCTGCATACGCCCGCTCCCTGTGCCGCATATCCTGCCAGGTCAGACCCTGCTTAGGCCCTTGCTGAGCTAGTCTACGTTCTGGAGGTCATTGCCGTCCTTGGCCTAGTTTAACAGGGATGAACCTGCTTGAGTATTAGAGAAACTTTGGTTACCCATGACTCGGATTTTTTACTAGTTTCAGTATCACTACACCTTTTTCTTACACGCTGTAAAGAAATATATTGTTTTAGTAAAGCTTTAAAATTGATCTACTCTAATTTCTTTTGATAAGTTGTTATGTCTACGATAGATAAATTGCTATTTAATCAAAAATCTTTCCCCAGCACCATCTTTCGGCCTTTTTGCCTAAAATTCCACACTTATCGCTGATAAGGTAGTAACAAAATAACCCTGTATGCAATCAGTCAAGCCATAGACATTCATAATCGCCTTATCAACTGCCAACCGTATCGGTCTTCAGATTTGCGAGATAGGCTGATAAGAAATTTGGCGCCGCGTGTCGGGGTGGTCTATTTTTGGGTGCATTCGGATGCCAAAAGGTTCTGATTGATTGTTGGGAGGACTGATACGTTTTTACACTTGATACGCTAGTGGTTGACTCTCAGTTGATAATCAGTGATGATGCGGTCGAAGGTGGTATCACACTAGACCTAGAATAGCTCGTGGCTCTCAAGGATACATTCTGACATTTATGAGCTCCTAGTACTTTTGTTTTACACTTGTCTTGATATAATATGTTTGATCACTTGATGGTCAGTGTTGATGCGGTCGAAGGTGCACTAGACATGAGTACCACACAACTATTCACTCCTATACTACATTTTGCTCTAAAACACTGTCAATTTATCTTTAAGATTGAATAATTAAACACACACACACACAGCCCCGGACCTCACTGAGACACACTTTAAGTTAATTTATGCATTAATTTGACTACATAGTTGGAAATGTTAAGCATTTAATCGTAATCAGCCCATTACGTTCCCACTGCTGGGATTCGAACCTTCCTCGCAGAGAGAGGAGTTAGACCATGTTTCACCACGCGGGCCCAGTGCGGCTTGGTGGATAGGCTAGTGGCCAACCCATGTCGATGATTTCAGGCCACCCGAAGGCCTTCGACATAGCCTAACGACTGTTGTACTAAGACAACCAACCGGGACCGACGACTTAACGAGCCCTCCGAAGCTTGGAAGCGCTCATTTGAATAATGCCACTAGCACACACCCATCAAACTCCTGACCGCAGCAAGCGTTGCTTAACTTATTGATCGGTTAAGATTGCCAAGTCAAGCTCCGCTACGAGCGCATTATAATGATTCTAATGATGATAATATAAATATAATGTCTTTGTTATATTCAATCTATTTCCAAGCTAATATATAATACGTACAGATTTATAATAACCTAGGGAAGGAACTACCAATCAAGATACGGGTGTATAATTTACTGAGATTGATAAGTCGAGCCCCAAATTGTAACGCTGTACTAAACATTAATGTTTTATTTTTATTTGAATTTGAAATCTCCGCTTGAATCGACCACGAAGTCTCGCAGCAATTTAAAATATTTTGAGAGAATTTGCTAATAATTTTCGAGAATTTTAATACCAGTTGTGCCCTGAATAAAATGTATTTTTATCTTCACATTTTGCACAGTTTCTTGAACCTTCTATATGTCAGCTGACTTCCTGTCCTTCAAGACGTACTTTTGGCGCCGTGTGTCTCATAATACTATTTCTGGAGTAATTCTGATGCCAAGTCACGCGTCTGTATTTATTTGTTCAGGAATTATACGAACAATTGATATATTTATATATATTATTATCATGACCTGCCTCACTGCGTAAACAGACATATAAAATCGACAATTGATGACTGAGAAATAAACTGTAGTTATATGTAAAGTCGCCTGCAATTAGATGTTAACATTTCACAATTTTCAAAAGAGCCTCAGCAATCAGTTTCATAAAAATGGACATCAAAATTATTCTAAAATGTAGCTATTTATATGACTTTACTGTTTAAAATAATATTTATCTATATTGTTAAAAAATGTAGGACAGTATCATAGTTTTGAAAATTACGGAATGTATACATCTTATTGGAGGCGACGGTACCTATCTGTCAACATTATAAGTACTTAAAGCGCTTTAAATTCATGACGTCGATAAAAATGAAGGTTTTTGAAGCAGTTTCTATCTGATAAGTGACGATTTACTTAACCTATTAACACGCGCCGGTACACCGGTGGCCAAATCTATACATTGCATAAAGCGGCGCTGGTACACAGGTGTACCGCAGTCAAAACCCATATCAGGACTGAACATAAACGTTAACTGTTCAAATATATAATACATTTCGGTTTATTAGATGTTTTTTTAATACTAATAAGCACCTAGAAATCGTTTTTACATAGAAATATAAATTATTTTGGTTATCAGTAGGCAAGTTTGTATGACAATTTGTGGATTTATTATGGATAATTTATAAAATAGGTAGTATAGGTTTTCAAAGTCTATTATACCGTTGTGATTGTATGTTTACTCTTTTTACACCTGCTTGATAGATAAAATTGGTCTTTGTAGAATTTATTTCATTTGTTATTTTTTTGTAGCGGTTCAAGTTTTTATGTATTTTTTCGGTTGACTTTACCTCTATAATTTGACTAAAAAGAAACAGATAACATAATAATAGAATAAAGGAAGATGTACTGGGTAACCAGCGTCAATTTACGCCGTTTACAGATACGAGTATAAAATAGAACAAATAGCTGTTTTACTACGACGCTTCCTGCAAACGTTTGCGGCGCGCGCAAATTTTTTAAATAGTGAATTTTCGCGCGCTTTTTCCGTTCGGTTTGGCGCCAAAATATTTTTATTTTTAAGCTAGTTAAAGGCTTAAAATTACAAAAAGATTATGACATTTGCTAAGAATTTTAAGTAGAAATTGACGGACTTAAAACATATTTTAACGTACTGGAATACATTAAAAAAACATAGAGAGCAAAACTGTTTTAACGTGAAATCAAGTGGGATTTCACATTAAAACAGTTTTAACGTGAAATCAAGTGGGATTTCACATTAAAACAGTTTTGCTCTCTAATCACAATTGTATTCGTCATAAAACACATATCACAAAATAGTAATTTTTAATACACACACACTGACTGATACTGTTTTTATTGAATAGTGAATATTATTCTTTTTATGAATTTTTGTACGTTTTCACAAGATGCGCTTGCTTGATTGCAAGTGAAAGAAATTGAAATTATTCACGCTCTGAACTTACAGCGCCTTCAGAGAAATAGGTACCTAAAGAAAATTACCACATGAATGTAATGAAGAGATGATATGTTAATTAATCCCTACAAAAAAAGTACGCAAAAAAACCGCCGAAATGACTGTACTCGGGTCATGGATGTTTTGATTTTGTGATTGTGTGTGTCCTTGCCTAAATAAGAATAGCGAGATAGGGAAATGTAATTGACTAAAAAATACTTTTTTTATAATAATAAAATGTCTGGTTCGTGCTGACGACGGCATAAAAAAATTTAAAAAGTTATTAAGGACTAGTATGTAAAAGTAGCAATTACAGCATTATTTGGCTTGGAAAACGTTCATTTCGAGCACATGTATTGCAAAACTAAGTTCTAAGCATTTTATGTCTTCTGTAGAGGGCTATTATGTATCTTAATTGTTAACAAACGATGATTGTCGAAATCGGCAAAAATGGCAGCTCTATGTCACTTCAGTCAGCTCCAGTCATCAACTTAGGCTACGTTCCGGGAAGAACCGAAATTACTCGCGGCGCTCGATACGTCATCGAAAACGCTCACGCCGCGCTCACAACGCTCGCGGATCATAGGTGGGTCTACATGATCGTTGCGAGCTGTCACTGTCAACCAAAGGGAACGGCAAACCGGAGCGCGAGCAGCGAGAGCAGTTGTGAGCGTTGACGGCGCTTCCCGGAACGCACCCTTAGTAACATGTTTGCTTATTGGAGTTGTCAAAAGTGACATAGAGCCGTCATTTTCCAAAGATTTCAATCAGCATTTGTTAGCAATTGAGATACATATTAGCCCTGCCGATTTGAGAGCTCTAAATTTGCAAATTCTGTTTAACGTAAACCTCCAAACAAAATTATACTCCACTAAAACACCTGTATTTCCATAACGTCAAAACAGATTTTTAGATGTTTACTTTTCAAGCAATGCAATTCAATTCAATTTTTATTTCAACCAAAACTGCTTTTTAGCAGAAGTCAGCCAGATATAAGTACCGCCGGAGACACGTTAGCCGAATTCACCTCTCGAATTTTATTCTCAAAAGAGGTCTTTACTACGACTACTTCGGCGTTATTTAATTTTCACATCCTTTATTGGCTGTTTATAAATTTATAGCCAGACTTTGTACCCCACAACTATTTTATCAGCGCAGCTATCGAAACAAATTAATGATATTTTATCAACGAAGATTGATAGCACGAGTCGTTTAAACCAGCACACGCTCCACAATAAGATTTGTAGACATAACAATAATATACCGACACTTGTGGAGAAATTATGAAGTTAGATATACTCTTTATTGTACACCTTCAAATTAAACAATCAATACAGTTATACAGCTTAGAAAAGTTTAACATTAGGTGATCTTATTGCTCAAACCAATCTCGTCCAGACAAACTTTGAATGGAGAGGAATAACAGCAGAAAAAGAGATGGTGGTGCACTAATAGTATTAAATATGGAGGAAAAATATAATAATTAAAAGATGTCTTTAATCCATTGACTTGCGATTCGCCATATTCGGTTAATAATACAATATATTTCGCAGAAATCAACCTACTTTTCCAGGAACTGCAACGTGTGTGGTTAAACTATAATTTAATTAGTGAAGTAGCATAAGCTAATTATCCGCCAGCAAATAAAATGCTTTCAATTAATTAAAAACAACTTTTTTCACAAATACTTTTAAACTGACTTACATACGATGTTGATGATGATTACATACGATGTTGATGATGAAATTATAATCAAAATAACTGCGGGTCAGATATTAATCCTATTTAAATGAGACGCGCCAGTTTTTTCGATGACGAATTCAAGACTCAAAGTTATCGATCGGTAAGTTCGTTACTTGCACTGGACACGAAACGCGGTGCGTTATATCTTCAAGGAATTCTCGTGGATCCAATACAAATTTACTATCGTTTCTTGAAGATTTCGTAACGCACCACGTTATGTGTCTGAGTGGTCATAGCAAAGCCCCCAGCAATAGGTAGCAGCAGGTGATAACGATCTGAAAATTCAATTGACAGATCTCTGCGTCACCCCAACCTTGGCAGCTCGTACCTTGACTTTGGTCGCGCTTCCTGGTTGATACGATTCATTCTAGCCTACTTAGAAGTCAATGAACTGACTGATATATTGAGATTAGGAGATACTTTGAACCCGTATAATGTACAAACTGTTTGTGGAAATGTTGGTATACTTTTATCTTGGTCCACAATAAGACTTGGTAACATATCTGAACCCGTATAATGTACAAACTGTTTGTGGAAATGTTGGTATACTTTTATCTTGGTCCACAATAAGACTTGATAACATATCTGAACTCGTATAATGTACAAAATGTTTGTGGAAATGTTGGTATACTTTTATCTTGGTCCACAATAAGACTAGGTAACATATCTGAACCCGTATAATGTACAAACTGTTTGTGGAAATGTTGGTATACTTTTATCTTGGTCCACAATAAGACTTGGTAACATATCTGAACTCGTATAATGTACAAAATGTTTGTGGAAATGTTGGTATACTTTTATCTTGGTCCACAATAAGACTTGGTAACATATCTGAACTCGTATAATGTACAAAATGTTTGTGGAAATGTTGGTATACTTTTATCTTGGTCCACAATAACACTAGGTAACATATCTGAACCCGTATAATGTACAAACTGTTTGTGGAAATGTTGGTATACTTTTATCTTGGTCCACAATAAGACTTGGTAACATATCTGAACTCGTATAATGTACAAACTGTTTGTGGAAATGTTGGTATACTTTTATCTTGGTCCACAATAAGACTTGGTAACATATCTGAACTCGTATAATGTACAAAATGTTTGTGGAAATGTTGGTATACTTTTATCTTGGTCCACAATAAGACTTGGTAACATATCTGAACTCGTATAATGTACAAACTGTTTGTGGAAATGTTGGTATACTTTTATCTTGGTCCACAATAAGACTTGGTAACATATCGGTTAATCTAAAAAATTAAATTTTTAAAATGGATAGATATCATATGTCAAACTTTCATGTGAAAGATTAGATGTATTGATGTTTGTTACTCACGCAAGAATGGTTGAAAGGATTTGAATGAAGTTTGGTAAGTAGATAGATTAGGCACTGGAGTAATAAGAAAGAAAGAAAGGAAATAATTTTATTCAGGACATCACACAACATAACATACAAAAATACTATGACAATGTATACGAGTCTATAATAAAGTTCCCAATGTTATCCGAGATTTGCCTATTAATAAGTTTAAAATTACTATTAAAACTGAACTCTGTCAAAAAGGTTATTACAAAATTACGGATTACTTGGAGGATAAAACAGCTTGGGACTGATCACTCCAGGATCTATCTACTCGTGTACTAAGATGTCAAAGTGTAGCGTGTCTTGCCCTACTGATACCATTATTATGTTCTCTTTTGTAAGGCAACACACTGGAGCTAATATTTGTAGTACCTAAGTAAAAACATCTATATAAAAAGAATGGTCCCGAGTTTCTTGCCGCTTCTTCTCGGTAGGCTCTATATATTTTGGAACGCGGCGGTAGTCTTTAAAGTACATTATAATGAAAAATTGACGTTCATAAGTGCGTCATTGATGCCTAAATTGAATAAATAATTTTGACTTTGACTTTGACTGACAAAATAGGTCAACCATCATAATAATAATGTTGCGTAATGCCATGAAAGAGCCCCGACTCAGCATACGCAAGGGTAAACCCAAGCACCAATTTTCAGTCGGCGCTCCTCACTGACATTACGAACGTAACTAGTGACACAACAGAAACAAATAAAAAATAGAAAAAGAATAAAGATACATAGTATTAAGAAACAAAGATAATTAGTATAATTACAGTCAAAAAAAACAACACAGATAATTTTCATCATCTATTATCGCGCGGGTGGAATCGCGTAGTTAGTTTGTCATGGTGGCTTCGGCCGTTAACTGACTTGATCACCAAACCCAGCCAAGGCTACCTTCGGCTTGAGGTCCCTTTTTAAGTACCAACGAGCTCCATTCCATTAACGTGTAATACCTATCTGATGTACCTACATAATAAATTAATAAAAAAAACTACTGCTTATATCTTGATCAAATGGGACCACATGACAAACACCTGCTTGTAAATAAAGAAAGAATCGTCAAAATAAGAATAAGGAGAATATTTTCCGAAAACTTCACGCTTTTCATAATCTCTAAACGTTTAGTATTCAAAAGTTCTGATTACATATAGTTACATATATTTAGATTGCATTGCCATTGCCTGCACTTTTTTTGTTATTTGATAACATTAAAATAGTGACGTAAAACTGTATATATCGTGTAACAAAAAGGTGTAGTTATTCTAAAACAACACACGCAAAAGCCTGCATACAATTGGGTCTTACAACTGCGTCCTTTGCAGTGGTCAAAATTCATTGATACCATTCCCACGCTAAAAAGCTTATTTTATTCACTGAAAACAGTGAATAAATAGTACATTGTTCACCGAGAGGAGAAAGTGACCGATTACCGTCGAGGGTGTCGTTTGAAGCCCGAGCCGTAGGCGAGGGCTTTAAAACACCCGAGATCGGGAATCGCACTTTCTCTCGAGTGATACATAGTGCTTTATACTACACCTACGAGGAAAATACAAAACTAAATCTTTACTAATTGAAATTTATATTGAAATTGTTGCAGTTAGTGAAGCTTAATGTAACACTTTTTCCATTAATGTTTGTTTGAGATGTTTGCGATAATGTAGGAGGAATAACTGGCTGTGCTGTTGGCACTGCGCTCGTAGAAGGCTGTGGTGCCAAAGGGGCAACTGGCTGCTGAGGGGCATCTGGCATCGCCGCGCTCGTTGATGGTTGAGGAGATGAGTCTTGATGCACATTAATCGATCCCGATATTTGGTTATTTATTCGTGTTTTGTTTTCTACGGAATTCTCTATGTAGTTTTCTACAACAGCGGACGATTTCCAACCACCGTGACGTTTTATTGTGGTTAAATCAGCACCAGTATTGGCAAGAATAGTCGCTGAAGTTCTGCGAAAGCAGTGGCCAGTGTATTCTAGTGGATTGAGTAAATTAAGGTACGAAGCTATTTCTCTTGGCACAGTACTTATTTTGTTTTTCCCAATTACTTGTTTCGTACATTTTTTGTTTTTATATTGTAGTAAAAACCGATTGGTTTTGGGGTCACTGGGGCGAATTTCGTTATATTTCTTTACTATCTCATAAAATAAGCCCGATATAACAAACGATCGCTGAATTTTGGTTTTTGTGTTAGGAATATTGACGATTATTCCATTTTCGAGGATTTCGATATCGTCTGTTGTCATATCCACAAGTTCTTGCGAACGACAGGCCCCATTTACTCCTAAAATCAAAATAACCTGTAAACAAAAATATCAAACATGAAAACCTAGTAGATTTCTACTCATAAATAGGTACGTAATAAATTTTAAACCAGTGCATTTTGTTCATAAACTTACCTTCATCAACAAATATTTGTCATCTAGAGCATTCTGCAAAAAGGAATAAACATCCTTTGTAGTAAGCACTTTTGATTTCTTACTACGGAATCCCTCCGACTTTATTTTCAGAAATGCTGTAAGTTTTTTGTATTCTTGAATATTTATGTCGTTTCTTGTCAATATAGTACTTTTCAACATTGAGTACATAGACCATAACGTACTTGGTTTGTATTTTTGCGCTTTTTCACTGAAATAAGCTAGCAAAACAGTTTCAGAAAAAGATGCCGCATTTTTTTCACTTTTCCATTGCAAAAAATCGTCATAAGTTTTATTATATTTTTTAATTGATTTCTGTGGTAAAAGGTTATCAATCAGTATTTTTGCTGTTTCCTTCAACTGCGGCGGAGTTAAAAAATCTTCATCATCACTATCACTACTTATCATTTTGATAGTTTTATTTTACTTTTCTACGAAAACTGAATCCTCAAACAACACACAAATTGAAAATGGCGCCAATGGGGTCTGCAATTTTCACATGTTCTTTTTTCAAATTGTTTGACACCATCCAACACACAGCTAGTGGCCAGTGTCATTTTGCGAACTTGGAGATAAAAACTCACTGTAAAAACTTTTTGGCTTTTGATATTTAGGTTACCAGCGCATAATCTTACCCAAAATTTAAAAAGAAAAACCACGTAAGAAATGGATTTTCATACACTTTTCTCTCCCGCTCAGATGCGTTTTCTCGCCGCATATTTGTTCGATATGCAATGACGTACTTTCTACCGTAAATTTGATAAAGTATCAAGGTACTTTCCGAGCAGGTGTAGTATAAAAGGTCTTTTAATCACTGTTTTGGTGTTTGAATTTAGAACATACCAATACATTCGATCTCCATCTCAATGCTTATAAATCTTCCTTACGCAAATAGTCGACATACAAACTCTTTAGTGCAAGTAACTCCTCGAGATTTGATTGGTCGATATTTGCGACAAGGAGTTTAGCATTAGAATAAAAACTATTATGTTTATGTAAATATTAAGTATTGTGTTCTTTGCTGCGATTATAGAAAAAAATATAATAGTAATAAATAAATTACTCTTATGTTTAGTACTTAATTGTTCCAATTTAAATGTGCAATTTAATTAATTTAACCTTCCTTTTTGCTTCATTAAATGTCTATTTTCGCTTAAATTATTTCTTTTTCTCGTAGTCATGGTATAAAGTATAGCCTTGTGTGGCCATGAATCACTCAAATCGCTCAGGATTCTAACATTTGAATAACTCACTACGCTCGTGATTCAATATTCACGAGTCACTCCCTGCGGTCGTGATTCAGTCGTTAGAATCCTTCACTTATTCGTGATTCATCTATGGCCCTCGCATTAAATCCGTCCTTTATTCACTAGTAGTTTAATATACTATTTTATGACTAACCAAAGTTTTTCTAATACTAAAGTAGGTTCACCCCTGAAAAACTAGGCCGAAGACGGCAATGACCTCCAGACCGTAGACTAGGTAAACAAGGGGCTTTAGCGTGGCCTGGGCTGGGGTGCGGTGCGAAGATAGGGCGCATGCAGGGTAGGGGGCGGAGGTGGCGTAGGCATTGCTGAGCGCATTAACCCCAACGAACTCAAAGAAGGTTCGTAGGGCGGTCCAAAAAAAATTGATAATATTTTTTATACAATGTATGAAAAAAAAAGGGTGATTTAAATTTTGATACTTTGCCATGTGAATCCTGGGCTGCGTTCCACCAAGCTTTTAGACCAAATAATGTTCGTCCGAGATTTGATCGAGCGTTGCTAGAACGTCGTCTTTTACCATTATCTGGCAAAAACGAGTTTGACATAGTTAACTTAGGTGTTAGCTTTGTTGGTTTCAAACTAATTTGAGGATATTAATTACTCTCCACCGATCAAGAATATATAATTGTGCTCTTTCAGTTTAGTACAAATAAATATACCTGTCCATTCGTCGGGAAAATGCAACCAAATACTTCGTCACTATCAACACTGTCACTTTTGACAGCCGACCAAGATTTGGCTCTCCCAAAAGGTAGAAAAGTTTTGGCCAGTTGGGACAAAATTTGTTCTGACATGTGTCGTGAACCGGGCGTGATCAAATCTTGATCCGTGCAAATTTTGGTCTAGAGGCGTCGTGGATCGGCAGTTTTGCCAAATTTTGGCTTGTCCTGTGGCTTGCTGGAACGCAGCCCTGACTAGTTACATTTGCGCACCTTTCGTTTGTTACACGCTGTATATAGATGACAGTAATTTCAAGGCGTTAGGTGAGTTGTTACATAAAATTTGGCGCGTTAACAAGTGTTACCATTATTTTTATCCGCGTACATAACATAATACTATGTGCTTGTGACGTAAGTCTGCTGGCACACCCTGCACCATTAAAAGCATAGGCACGATTTGTTTTTCCACTTTTGAACAGACTTCCAAGGAGGAAGTTTTCATGTCGACGCGTATTTTTTTCATATGGTCATACCACCCGTAACTTTTACAGAGTAGTCCGATTTTGATAATTGTTTTTTCTACCGGCTTTCAAAAAGGAGGAGGTACTGAATTCGACTATTTTTTTAATGTTTGTTACCTCATAACTTTCGACCTGGTGAACGAATTTCCAAAATTCTAATTCTAAATCTTTTGCTTGAAAGCTGGTGCTTCCCGTGTGGTCCCATGTAAATTTCATCAAATTCGGTCTAGTAGTTTTTGAGTTACACTCCAATAACTGATTCTTACCAAAGTAATAGAATGGAAGTCGGTATTAAATTATTCATATTGCACTTGTTTGGTAGAGTATACCTACTTCCGAGGTGGTCCCATTTAAATTTCATCAAATTCAGTCAAGCTGTTTTTGAGTTCCAATAACTAAAAAGTGATTCGCCTATCTTGATGCGTTATTGACGGTGAATAACGATCGATCCCGTAAGTAGCAAGGGTCACTAAAAAGAGTGAAAAAATGTTTCATCCTAATAACTTCAACTCGTTATTTCACGCTTTTTAGTCGGTTCCAAATTAGGCAAAAATTATTTTTTTCAATTTGTTTTTTGTAACCTGCGGCCTTATTGTCTAACTTTACGAAGAACGGGAATGGGCTTCATTTTGACATTTGAATACCATTCTGGACAAAACCCTGCAAGCCTATTGGCTGTAACCATCAATGCGAATGAAGTGTAATTTCATTCTCATTCAAGTAAGACAATAAGGCGGCTGATCCCTCGAAGACTACTCATTGCATCGGGATAAAAAGTAGTCTATCTATTAATCCCGGGAAGAAATCTCCACTCATAATTTCTATCCATCTCGGTTCTCTCAATCATACACACTTTATCATTTATAATTAGAGTGTGTTTATACGTAACAAAATTAAATTAGAACTCTATTTAAAAACTACGTCATTATGTGTGACGAACGAATAAGCGCCGTTTGGTGAGACGAATGTATAGTAGCGTAACACGTAATTTGAAATGTTATAAATAGTACGACAAATAATATTCACATGACTATATAGCCCACGCCACGCGTGTGCGTAAGAATCTACGTCGCATAGAAATAGCGATTTCTATGCGACGTAGATTCTTTTATATTCATCTCCGTTCTCTCAATCATACACACTTTATCATTTATAATTAGAGTGTGTTTATACGTAACAAAATTAAATTAGAACTCTATTTAAAAACTACGTCATTATGTGTGACGAACGAATAAGCGCCGTTTGGTGAGACGAATGTATAGTAGCGTAACACGTAATTTGAAATGTTATAAATAGTACGACAAATAATATTCACATGACTATATAGCCCACGCCACGCGTGTGCGTAAGAATCTACGTCGCATAGAAATAGCGATTTCTATGCGACGTAGATTCTTTTATGAATTGGAATGCAGATTTACTTATGTTTATTGACCGAGCGAGCGAAGAGTCTCTGCTTTAACTGGCCAAATTAACTTTCATCTGGGGCCTTACTATGAGCTCTTAAAGCAGGACTTCTCGACAACTGCCCGGCTTATTCGTACCATGACAACTTTAAAGCAGGCCTGCCCGGGCCTACTATTCAAGAACCGCAGAAAAACCGTTCACAACCGCGGTTTCGGTTGTGGTTTCGCGGTTGGTGTGTTGATCGACCGCTGACGTCAACAGAAACGTAACTGCAGCTGGACTGTTTTTGTGTACAACTAAAATTTGGTTTGTAGGTAATCACCAGAATATAGTAGTAGTGAGATATTGCGAAAAATAGTAATTTATTGAGATTCAGAAGAAATTTGAACACTCGTTACTAAACCTTGAGAATCGTTGCTTGTTGGTAAACGAATCCAAAATTATCTTTAAAGCAATTAAGAAGTATATGTATGAATAAGGGGCCGTCCATTAATCACGTGATGTTTTTTAAGCATTTTAAAATGGTTTACTTAACATTTTCTGGAATTGATGCGTACTTACTAGAGTTACTAGGTGAAAGAAAAAAAATATTTCGTTTTATTGTTTTATTGGGATTTGGTCAGTGACATATGAGCAAATACCTATCAAGATGCAATATGCAAAAACACGTTTATTTCAAAAGATGTCTGTTGCTAAGTTTTAAAATTGCACACCCGCTCTGTATAGAGGTTAACCTGTGTATACAGGTTTTATAGTGCCCCGCAGTCTTGAAAATTTTCAAAAATATCTCACAAAACTAGGGCCACTATCACCACTATGCGAGCGTCTCATACAAAAAGGTACAAACCTCTTTGGAGTGGAGATGGTTTGTACCCGGAATTAAAACAAATGTTATTTGTTATCTTGATTCAACGCGGGTAATTCCCGAGGGATAGCGATAACCTTATTCTACGCGAACGAATTTGCGAGCGTAGCTTGTATGATATAAGTATAAGTTTATTAATTTTAATTCAAACTGATATTTCTTTGTCCACAGCCCGCGAACCGTGAGAAAATGATGTCTCGGTCTGCAGTGCTGCTCGCAGCAGTAGGTCTTGGCCTCTCCACCTTCAGCGTTCGTCAAATGATCCTACACCAGTCCCGGCGAATCTAGAACCTTCCAGAAAACCCTATACAACTCTCCAAATCAATCGGCGCAGATTCCACTAAGGCATAAACAATCCTATGTCAATGGCATAAGAAAAAAGTAAATGTATACGCATCGGCATTTGCATAGCCTTGTTTTTCCCAGATGATTCTGAGTCGAAGGATTTGGTTTGGGCTTAGATTCTTAAATACCAAACGTCGCTAGCGTCCCCCATTAAATGCATGCTAAGATTCAAATATGTTTACAATCTTACGTGTATTGTATTGTTACAACTCCAGAACGCATTTTCACATAAATAGTTAAAATAGTATTTAACTCGTGGCAAAATGCGTCCAGGAGTTAGCGGTCGCGTCATTAGTCATTTGATGCGTGATTGGAATGCGAGAAAAAAATTGTAAATGAGATTTGAAAATGGAAACATTTTAATTTATTTTTTAATTTCGTTTTTTCGCTAGTTTGAGTGACGCGTAGCATTTTCCAACTTTAGTGAATTTTAGAAGTAAGGTTATGTTTGACTGAATGAGTGCAATTTAGTGGTGTCAGTATGATTGGTTGTGTGGTTTCTCTGTCGTCTACGTTGTGTGAACAAAATAAAAATAACCTTAAAATTGAGGAGTTTTATTAGTAATTTAGAAACTACCCACCTACTCTGTTTTGGAGGCGAAATCACCGCACTTTTTGTGAATCATTCAGTCGACCATACGTGGGGCCAAATAAGGTGGTATACTACGGTAAGAATCTTATGTAGGTCCCAAGCAGAAAGTTTGGTAGGTACCGTACCGAATTTGCTAGATATACTGCTATGTTAGGGCTTATGGGGTAGGTACGCATGCAAAAAAATAACAGTGCCACCTCGTGGTCAATTGTAGCTACTAAAATTGACAGCGAGTACGCCAATCACAAGCTTAATAGGTAGGCGAGAACGAGTAGGTATCGACTATAGATGACATTTATGTTGCCAACTCCTGGTACAGGTTTATCGTGTGATCCATACTTGCACAACTGGTTTGATAAAACCTTAATTGGTATGTAGCTAATAAATACTTGGTACTTTATATAGGTAGGTACTTAAATTACAACCTTTTTTCGTTTCAACTTTCCACGCGTACCCGTATAAAAAGGAACCTACATAATCATGCTGTTTTTTCATTATTATTATATTTTTAAAGCACTAACGCCTGCTTAGCAATATTATGATTGTTTTAAATAAAGAAAGTTACACACTCTTGCACGGGATTCGAGAACCCGCGTGCTCCGACAATTCGTGTCAGACGCCATCACCACTAGGCTACCGAGGCATACCGGCTCTATATCCGTCGTATTGAGCGACATCTATTGACCAGCTTGACAGTATTGTCCAACCGAAATGAGAGATTTTTCAAACACTTTACTTTCGTATACAAAGTCCCCAAACGACGGTTAGCCGATAAACGTGGGTTCGAATCCCGTCCGAGGATATGTATTTCCACAATTAAAAAAATTGCAAAGCATGCAGTTATTTTTATGGCTAAATGTATAGATAGCAGCAAAACCAAGGCCAATTTACAACACGTGTGCAGTTTCAGTTCCGCAGAATTTGTGTCAGTTTACGCAGGCTTGAATCCTGTTCGAAGACGTATACCTAATTTTTCTATAATAGGTATTCACAATCAGCCCATTTTGTTCCCACTGCTGGGACTCGAGCCTTCCTCACAGAGAGAGGAGTTGGGCCATAATACACCACGCGGGCCCAGTGTGGTTTGGTGGATAGGTTAGTGGGTAACACATGTCGAAGTTTTCAGAACGCCCGAAGGCTCTCGACATAGCCTAACGACCGTTGTCCTAAGACAAACAACCGGGACCGACGACTTAACGAGCCCTCCGAAGCACGGAAGCGCTCAGTTGAATAATGCCACTAGCGGTCACACATCCGGGGGGCCTACTCCCACCTTTTACGAAACTATCATAAATCGGGAGCGTTTTGTAAGAAGCTTAGAATAATCATACTTACCATCGTACTCCCACCGACAAAAAACGGTCAACCAAATTTAATGCTAAACGTTGCAACATGACTACTTTAAGAGATGGGAGTACGAGATGAGAGTAATCTTCAAAAATTTTACACTAGAACAATGAAACTTAGTGTCAAAAGTCACGTCAAAGTACGCGAATTGAGTGAAATATTTGAAACTACGTCATCAAAACGTCTATCGTAATGCATTATTATTTTAACCTTGCTATATTGACGTGGTGGTACCAATCTTAATGGTAAGGTTGAAACATGACTACTTTAAGAGGTGGGGGTAGGGCTCCGAGATGAGGCCAACGAGGTCCTTCTCTACGCTGCTTACGTAGAGGCAAAGAGGGTCCTCAAGTCGGCAATTGCCGCCGCCGAGGACGCGGCGAGAGCCGAGATGCTGGAAGGCCTAGACAAAGACCCGTATGGGAGACCATATAAGGCAGCGCGGAACAAACTGCGCCCCTTTGGTCCCCCGCTGACGGAGACCCTAGAGCCGACATTGCTGGATGGGGTGGTTCGGTCTCTGTTTCCGTCCGGGACCAACTTTACTCCACCAGTGATGGAACCCCCTCGGGGGACGGCGACGCCAGAGGATGAGGAGGAGGAGGCACCTCCACCCACGGCGGCGGAATTTGAAGAGGAGGCCCTCCGCCTCCGCGCCAAGAGGACAGCCCCTGGACCGGACGGCATTCCCGCGAGGGTGGTGGCCCTCGCCGCTTCCCAAATGGAGGAGAGGTTTCGGGACCTCTTCAGCGCGTGTTTCGCGTCTGGGAGGTTCCCGAAACCTTGGAAGGAAGGGCAGCTGTGCCTACTCCGAAAGGAGGGACGCCCAGCGGACTCCCCTTCGGCATTCCGGCCCATCGTTCTGCTCGATGAGGTCGGAAAAATGTTCGAGGGGATCGTCGCCAAGCGACTGAATGGCCACCTGCGGAGGCACGGACCGGACTTGTCGGACGCCCAATTTGGTTTTCGAAGTGGGCGTTCGACTGTAGACGCGTTGGCCTTACTTAAGGGCCAAGTGCTGGAGGCTGTGGAGGCAAGGGACGGAGTTTTGGCTGTGTCATTTGACATAGCCAACGCCTTCAACTCCGTCCCTCACTCGACAATATTGGAGGCACTCCGCTACCACGGTGTGCCTCAGTACCTGCGGAGGCTTCTGGCCGACTATCTGGAGGACAGAGCCGTCCTCCTCGTAGACCGCACGGGCCAACTTCGCCGGTACGGTGCGGGGTCCGGTGTTCCACAGGGGTCTGTTCTAGGACCTCTCTTGTGGAACATCGGATTCGATTGGCTCCTGCGGGGAAATCTCCTCCGTGGTACGAGTGTCATCTGCTATGCGGATGACACTCTACTCACTGCCCGGGGGAGGGACTTCAGGGAGGCGGCGAGTCTGGCCTCGGCCGGCGGATCCCTGATCGCGGGAAGGATCCGCCGTCTTGGCTTGAAGGTGGCACTGCATAAGACCGAGGCCGTGTTTTTCCACGGGCCTCGGCAGCGCATTCCCCCTGACGCCCACATTATAGTCGAGGGGGTCAGGATTGAGGTAAAGGCCCAGATGAAATATCTGGGCCTAGTGCTCGACAGCAGGTGGCGCTTCGGCCCGCACTTCAGCGGGCTGTCGACGCGCCTGCTAAAGGTTGCGGGCGCCCTCTCATGGCTCCTTCCGAATTTGGGGGGGCCCAAAGCGCGGTGCCGGCTCTTATACGCCGGCATCTTGAGTATGGCCCTCTACGGGGCCCCTATCTGGGCTGACTCCCTCCAAAGGAGGGAGAACGCCACTGCAATCCGCAGACCCCAAAGGGCTATTGCACTGCGGGTGGCGAGGGCCTACCGGTCGGTGGGGTTTGCAGCGGCGTGCGCTTTGGCTGGCACCCCTCCTTGGGAGCTCCAGGCAGAGGTGCTCGCCAAAGTGTACGAGTGGACGGCGAGGCGTAAGGCCATCGGGGAGTGCCCCTCCTTGGAGGAGCGGATGGCCGTCCGGCGTGAGGCGAGGGACGCAGTCGTCCATCATTGGACGGAGGATCTCGCCACCGCCACTTTTGGCCGCCGTACGTTGGACGCTCTCGGGCCAGTCCTACAAGACTGGCTCGGGCGGTCCCACGGTTTCCTATCATTCCGTCTGGTGCAGGTGTTATCCGGGCATGGATGCTTCGGATCATACCTGCACCGGATCGGAAGGGAGGAAACACCGGCATGCCATGGTTGTGGCGCGGCGGAAGACACGGCGCAGCACACCCTCGAGGTGTGTCCGTCGTGGTCCGAGCTGCGCCACAATTTGGTTGCCATAGTCGGGCCGGACCTCTCGCTCCCCAGCGTTGTCACTGCCATGCTGGAGGGCGAGGGGAACTGGGCAGCGGTCTCCTCCTTTTGTGAAGACGTGATGTCCCAAAAGGAGGCGGCAGAGCGCGCAAGGGAGGATGACCCCCTTGCGGCGCCACTGCGTAGACGAAGAAGGGGTGGAAGAAGGCGATTGAATGATAGTCGCCTTCTCCCCGGTGGTGAATAGCGAGGGATAGGCGCGGGGGTGCCTTCTCTCGCATTGCACTTATTTACCACCTTCGTCGGGCGGGAATGGCCAAGCACTCCTGGCCATTCCCGGGCTCCTCCTGGTGGGAGGGGCGTGCAGGCCCCGCTGTAAAAGCGGGCGGTCGTCGGTGGGGGACTGGACGTAAAGGCTCGGCCGACTCCCCAGTTCTCCTCCACACATACGAAGCCGGAGTGCCGCTGGGTCGTTTAGTGGGTATACTGGCATTTGCCGGGGAGTCCCACATACCCCCCTCATCCCCAACGGGGGGGATGCGTAATGCATTTTTCCCAGCGGGAAAAAAAAAAAAAAAAAAAAAAAGGGCTCCAGGTCCTGACCGCAGCAAGTGTTGCTTAACTTGTTGATCGGTTAAGATCGCCAAGTCCAGCTCCGCTACGAGCGCTTCTATAATATTACTAAACCTTATTTATTATTATGATGAGCGCGCATCTATACATTTCATACTTACTCCTTATGTCCATTCCATGTACCTTCTCTCCATCACGTGCACCACGTGTCTTGCCACTTCCTCGGCTGCACTCATCGAGGTCACACGTGAGAGTATATTGTCTAAGAATGAGAGCCGGTAATTGTTTGACTATTCAATTGTTTTCATGGTTCTAGTACCGTCGTCATGCAACGCTTGAAAATTTTGTGCTGGAAGACATTACCACGGTAATATTATCTATGTTACCGTGACATTACTAGGTCGGATTCTAAAATTGACGGCGATAGCTGCAGAATCGGTCTGTATCATATACCTAAACAATGTTCGAACTAAGTATTTGTACCTGGAATAACTAAATCCATGGTTGTCCGGAAAAGATCGCTGTGAGCGATAAGACCGCCCATTGTGACACTTAATTTTAAGCTTTTCATTGTTATACTAGTATAAACATACCTTTTCGTTGTTTTTAATTTTTTTCTACAATATCCTATTCTGTAGGTGTTTTTGTAATTATGAAATTTATGTGAGCTCCTAATTTAGATAAGTACTTATGTTTCTATTTTCATGGATCACATTTTGTATTTTTCCCCAAATTAGTATTTCACAAAACCGGTTGATATTTTTATTGCTTAAGTATACGCACAACTAAAGTGCGTTTGGTTCGTGCCCTAGCACTTTCCATATTTTGATATGGTACGGAAACTTGGACAGTGAGAAGACGTGATAGTAGTAAGATAGATGCCATGGAGATGTGGTGTTGGCGAAGACTGCTACGTATACCTTGGACTGCTATGCGAACCAACGACCTTACTAAAAGAGCTTAACATCACCACACGGTTCTCCACTATCTGCCGACAAAGAGCCCTCAGCTCCTTCGGACATATGCGGTCTTCAAAGCATTGTCTGGAGAAAGCTATTATTTTAGGAACAAGTGCAATTTGAAAAATTTTATACCGACTTCCATTCTATTACTTTGGTAAAAATCAGTTATTGGAGTCTAACTCAAAAACCGAATTTGATGAAATTTAAATGGGACCACACGCAAAGCACCAACTTTCAAACAAAAAAGAATTTTGAGAATCGGTTCACCCTATCGAAAGTTATGAGGTAACAAACATAAAAAAACAGTTGATTTGAGTACTCTCCTCCTTTTTTGGAAGTCTGTAGAAAATTGACGGTAGACGTGGTCAGGGAAGGGCGCCTGTAAGATGGTCTGACACGATTAATAAGGCGGTGGGTGGTAGCATACACCGTGCGGTCCACACAGCCTATGACCCCACCCAATGGAGACTGATTGTACGTGGTCGCGATCCTCAGCAGTGAGGGAACGAGGAGAAGAAATATAAGTGAATTGTTAAACATATGTATGCAGGCACATGTAGGTTAAACGCAATGCATAGCTTGAGGTCGAACAAATTGCGAAGCCATTTGTGGCTCATGCCTTCTTTCTTTTGGTCGAATTAAGAGTCCCTTATGTAAAGCATGACATAAAATAAAACATTTTGATAAAAATACTTACATTTATTAAAAGCAGTGTGAAAGTCTATGTACATACATCAGAATTTCTAGTCGCACAATCAACGTTTTCTTCACTATAATTCATGTGTACTTATGTACTAAAATTAATTCTTAAAAATGCAGTGCATTTATGATGAAGCCGCGTTTTGACGATAAGAGTTGTCTCGTAAGAGTGTACTATGACAGAATAGCCTGCATCCTAGTTTAGAACAATTATTGAGTGCACTCGTATTATTATACTCGGTTCCCACAATACAAGTACCATCACTCAGATGGTAGTCAGCGTACACTCTTATCGTCAAAACGCTGCTTAAGTTTAAGAGTTTATTTAGGAGAATGAATTGACATTTCATTCTCATTCAAGTTAGACAATAATGGAGGATCCCAATAATCTATCTATCCAAGGTTTTCCTTACTACCGATAGAAATTTGACATAACTTCCATACAAATAGTGTCCAATATCTAACTCTAGTAAGGTAAACCGGCGATAGATAGATTATTGGGACCGGCCGTTAGGCAGCTGGAGAAATAGAGGTCGATTTATATATATGTATTTAGATTTAGAAGAATGTGTCTAATTTAGTTGTAGGGTTTATATATTATATTGATCCATTGAAGACTTAAATGTATGCAAACGCCGTACACTAAACACAAAATATTGCTCGACAAGATTTTTTCAAACATTCCACATCAAAAAAAATCTACTATAAGAATCCCTCAAAACTCATTTAAGATTAAGATTTTGGGACCTACATTAATACACCTAAATAATGTTCCACTGGACAAGCACAATTTTACTACCGACTCTTATGTCCCTTGGTGCAACCGCTCAACAAAAGAAATCCCTAGAACTGGGAACCAAGATGAATAATGATACAATTGGCTTGACAGTTTACAATCCTTCCAGAGGCCGAATCACAAACAATATACGAGAGTTTTCGTATCGTAAGCGTCAACGCGGCACGCTTCGGCGTACAAACTATGAGTTATCTGTGTCACAGTTGCCCTAGATAAATGACAGTTAGTAATGTTTCACATGAACAATAAGTTATGTTACAGTACCTACACAGTTATTTGTGCTAGGCTAGCTAGCTAGACAGATCAATAAAGGCCTATTTAAATGTTTATATTAAGATTTTTGTATTAATCGGTCCGCATTAGGTTTACGCTATAACAAAAGATTTATGAATGAACAGGAGGCTTGCTGATTCAAACCTATTAATGTGGTTTGGTGATGTGGTGAGTTTGACTTTGATCATTAATTAACTGGCAAAATACTGTTGTAGGGATCCAATATGTCGACCTCATCTTCAGGGTAAGTGTTCAGCGGAGTCTGCAAGCTCCCACAGTGAGTGTTTTGCTCGTTAAATAATAATTTAATAGATTAAGTTTGCTGGAACAGCCCTATTAGTCAACCTGAATAATGCCACAGTACAATCAATTATTTTCTACCGCCTCTTCTTGTGTCCCTTAGTAGGGCCTTTGACGAAGCACCAGTCTACTGATATTGCTTGTCCAAGTATGTCTGCACCGTCTAATGCTTCCCGGGCACTCTGGAAATTAAAACAAGCAAATCAATACAATATTATAATGAACCAAAATTTTTTAGTACACTATCTAATGCACAGGACACCTTGAACCAACAATATTTAAAATTTGGAAAAGCATTTCGAAAACTCTTTTCAAAACAAAGGTACAGTTCAATACAAAATGAGCCCCCTCGAATGCCATGGTTCAATAAGACTAAGTTAAGCAGACTTATGATAGTAATGGCGTGTAGGCTTCGCTCCGGGCATGTTCCATTAAATAAGTTCAAACACATGATGAAGAACGCTGATTCACCTAATTGTAATATCTGTGACATTGAAGAAGACATCCAACACTTTTTAATGGAATGTGCCCGAACTGAACCAATTAGAATTAAGTTAGGAGATAAACTGAATTATTAAGATGTTGGTGTATTTCAGAGTGTTTTAGCAGAGTCTACATCCGACACTGCTAGAACACTCTATAGGTTATGCCATAAGATTTTAAATTGTACAAAATAAGCAATGAATGTACCGATGGAGCAGGCATGGCTGCGACCAATGCGGCTAAAAGCTCCTTTAATTATTACAGAATAAAAAACAACAATATTTTACTTTTACTTTTTAGTATTAGGCCCTAATGCCAACCTTGATCAGAACATTCATGCAGAATACCCGCGGCGGGCGTGGCGACAATTGCGATTGAGTTAGCGAGAAACTTGATTTTTTTTTCAAGTTAAGAAACGGCACTAGCGCGAGGCCGATGGTAATTTCTGCCTAGAAAAGATGCATTTCCTCACAAGTGACGAATTGTACTGCGCACGTTACACTGAACCATTAAGGTTGTTGTCTCATGTGCCTGTAATTTTGGTGGAATCCATACCCTTCCAACCAGAACACATAGGTGTAAGATAAATAAGCAGCCCGCGTCTTTGGAAACATGACCACGTATTCTCATTGACTTTGGGCGTATGACGCGGGAAGCCGCAGACCGGCGGATAGGCATAGGGTTACCATCTGACTCGAAAATCTTGACTTGACTGAATTTAGGTAATTAAACCGGAACCGAGCGGAATCCATTCGAGACCCTGATTTTGTCCTTGCAAAAATTATGCATTTTTTCGCAGTATTTCAGTTACCTCGGAATCCACTTGACCAATTATGCTTTTATTCGAAATTCCTCTTAAGTCAGGAACATAATGTGTGTATCAAATTTTATAAAAATCGGTCGAATAAGAGCGCCCCCGAAAACTTCCCCCTTTTTAGGAAGAGTAGGCAGGTAGTAGGAGTAGGTATTAAAAATCCCCGACGACAAAATAATTATATTAGATAGTAGAACATGCATACCAAGTTTTGTCAAGGTTGTTGTTGTACAGAAGGACCAACATACAACCTAACAAACATACGGCCACATGAGAGTCAATTTGGTTAGTTAAAGCAGACACTTCGGTCGCTCGGTCAATAATAAATAATCTATATAACACAACCATTTTGAAATTTGTGAAATGAGTGCCATATTGCAGACTACTGTACATGCTTTAAAGGTTACTCACCGCTGCCTGCTTATATGTTTCATATTCAACTAGGGCATAACCCTTGAGGAAGCCCGTGCGTCGATCCAAGTTTAGATGGATGTTTTTAATTTCGCCAAACTCTGAGAACTGGTTCTGAAATTAATTAAACCACATGTTTTAAATTTTTTTATTAGATAGAAGGTAAATAGATATACTCTTTATTGAACACGATTAAATTAAACAATCAACACATATAAAAGTGTAACAATAGGCGGTCTTATTTCTCAAAGAAATCTCTTCCAGACAACCTTTGAATGGAGAGGAGGTGGTGCCACTAATAGTATAAACGATGGAGAAAAAATAAAATAATAATTAAAAGATGCCTACTTACTGAGATACTGTTAACAAGTATAAATATTTTAAATTATTATATACATACATATTAACTAATTTTACATTGTATTCCTTAATTTCTTGTGTAATATAATATTTTTTTTATGTCATGCCATAATAAATATTTCTTGTATTATATTTATAGTAATAGGTCTCCACACTTGCCTCAGTCTCACTCACCAAACAAAACAGTTCTTGGAATCATATGTATGGTTGTCATGGTTACAGCATATGGGTCTAACATAAACCTTATTTATCAGACATCAGAGTTTAATATCAGTCGTAGCATAGCAATCACTACCTCTTCTAAATATCATTTTAGTTTCTCAAGCATTTTACACATAGTGCAGAACTTTTTTTTTTTATATGTGGGATTGTTCTACTTTCCTCCCATTGAATAATCTTAAGTGGCAACTAAGTTAAAACCAATGTGAATAAGTAACATGGCACTATTTATATCCATGAGTAGTAGTGTTACTAGATATAGGTGCACAACAGAACTTAACGGGCTTGTGACCCGAAAGAAAGTCAACTTTGGGAATCTATTTGTTTACCAGATATCAACGAAGATAATTATGGAAGATTGGTGACAAGCCCCTTACACCTTAAAGAGCACCCTCAGCAAACATGACTAAGTGGCTATTTTTTTAATTTAGGAACTTTGAGTCATGTAATGACTATTTCAGTCCCATAGTTTACCAAATTTTGTATACATTTTTACACTGCATTTTTATCCTTGAGCATCCTATATGTGGACTGATAGAGCATTCCAGCTGCATCAGATGTTGCCGGCTGGGATGCTCGCCATATAGAACTATCCTAGTGCAGACTAACCAGCCAGGATAACCTTTTCTCATATTTTATAGCTTTAGAAGCAGTCTACCCATTTAAATTAGTCCGTAGCCTCGTCAGTCACCAAATTTGGCCAATAATACAATAGATTTCTCAGAAATCATACCACTTTTTTAGGAATTTTCTAGGAACATTTATGGTTAAATCAAGGTGCTCAACTTTTTTGTAACATAAAATATTTGGTGAAAGACAATTATTGTAAAACTAAAGATGGGATAAATATAGGTGCTAATTAAATATGCTTACAATCTTCAGG
This sequence comes from Selenia dentaria, assembly GCA_917880725.1. Classification (NCBI taxonomy): domain Eukaryota; kingdom Metazoa; phylum Arthropoda; class Insecta; order Lepidoptera; family Geometridae; genus Selenia; species Selenia dentaria. Next base: position 10,259,923 of record OU862902.1, read on the forward strand.
CTGGTTGTTTGGCTGTTTTTTTTTAATGAAATTTAAGGCACTGCAGAAGTAAAGCTAATAACAATTTTTTTACCTGAATATCTTCCTCCTGAGCTTCCTCATGCACATTGCTGACAAACAAGATCCATCCCTCCACTGAGCGCTGTGGGCCAGGTGTGCTGCCATCTCCTTCAGGTGCTAGACTGTCATATCTGTGGATAAAGGATAACATTCACATACAGATCCTCGTATTAGGCTACCCTGTGTTGTGGGAAGCATGGACGCTAACTCATTAACAAATAAAAAATATCTAACACGGGAGAACAAGAATTGCTGATTCACACACATGTTTCATCCCAGGGATAGATCCCGGAACCTCACTATTTGAAGGCAGCACCTACTAAGCTAATTTTCTGAGAGTGTGTCCAGAGTGAAACAATGAGAGTAGAATTATATAATAGTTTAGATATAAGTATATTTGATGTGGGTCCGTTCCAGGGTATCCCGGCTGATCAAACATCTACCTCAGCTAGGACGCTGTATCGATCCACATGTTAAATTATAAGAAATATATAATAGAAAACAGTGTATACTATGGGGCTGACATACTTGTCAGATGACTCAGAGACCCTAAATAAACTAAAGAAAAAAAGAAACTTAGCTAATGAGGTAATAAACCGTCAATCATCAACATATACAGCATTAATCTCTAGCAAATCCATTTCATGGAATCCGATTCAGAAAGGCAGCAGAGCACAAGTCTTTAATTAATTAACTTTTCTACTGCCTAACGAATTGGCACAACATTTGAGATGTAAATAATGTTCTATAGCCCCAAGCAAGTCATTATTACTGCTGTATAGGTAAATTTACATGCTGAGCACTGATCATGCCATTTATTAGGAACTCTATTGTAATACACATTACGAGATAATGAATAGATAAAATAATAGCTAGTCAATTGAACATCACACAGCAGCCATACCATGGCTAACTTTTACAGCACAAGAAGAAATTAAACCAAAAAGATATTCATCAGATGTGTCACACTTGCCCATGTTATTACTTAAAATTAAAAATGAAATAATTATTTTTAATTACCTTCCCCTATTTCCTCGCTCTGATATGCCGCCAGTTCCAGCTTCATTTCCAAACCCACGTCCTTTGCGTTTTCGCGCCTTTTCCTTCAATCTAGCAATACCCTCTGAAAAACATTATAATTGGAATAGATATGTATGGCATTGGAATAGATATGTACAGTAAAAATGTTAGTTTGTACGTAAAATCAGGCTAATCACCCCAATTAATTTAATTTAAATTGTCTGTCATTGCCTTGCAGGCTACTTTTGCCAGCAAAACATAACAATGAATACTTAACCTAAAACTCCAGTTAGGAGTAATTCTACAAGATTGTTGTTAATAATCCAACTTATTGTACCTACATAATTCGTACTGTGTAAGATAGCGGTACGTGAAGTGTACCGTAAAGCAATAAATTAAATTAATATTCGAAAGTTAGGTACGTACGTTCACCGTCTTCATCGACCTCAAATTCTTCGGAATTTTCGATATCTAGCACATCAGCCATAGTTTGAGCACTCTGTCTTGCAGAACAATTACTTATAATAACTAATTCAAGTCAAGTCAAGTAGGTATTAGCGAAATCTTTCTCGGAAGAAGAAAACAAAATGTTGCTTTGCGTTTCCTTTCCAAAGAGACCATAGATTAATCAGATTATGAAAGAGACAGCTCTGCCGTCTGAGCAAAGAGAATATAATACTAGCAGTACGGTCCCAATTGAGACATAATCGCTATTAGCGCGATAACAGTCGGTCTCTTTCACCGTGAGCGTGATTACGATGGCCCACGCTACGTCATCGAAGACGTCTTAAATGCCGCCATATTGACGATTACATGAACCATGCTCTACACCATAATCGTCGTGAGCGTTGTCAAAAGTGACAGGTGTTTGTTTATTTCTACAATGTCTTTAGTGTCCATTGTTTTTGATGTAAAAGTTGTAAAAGTTGGTCCATCCATTCCATTATTTATTTTTAATCCACACACCACATAGTTAAACTTCACACTATGCACGATATTTTTATGAATTTGTTTTTCGCGCGCAAATGGTTCGTTATTGCTACAAATCTGGTCCGAATTAACAACACGCTTACAGTGCCATGAGCTGTCAAAATCGCGATATTTGTCTCGGACCAGCTTTGGTCGACCATAGCACTGTAAGCAAAATTATCGTAAAACGGACCACGGTATAGTAGTGCCTCAGACCAAATAAAAAAGTCAAGACAGAATGTTGTGAACAGAAAAGTGAAGCCGGTAAAACTACGCCTCGCCGTGTACATACACAATTACACAGACACACGCACAACGAAACTACGCCTTGACTCGTCAGTCGAACTATCGCTGCGCGTGGAAGCAACACGTAAAGTAAATCAACAAATTTACCAGTCAAAATGCCGAATTGTGTCGTGAAACGGTGTTAAAACAAACATCAAAATATAAAAAGAAGGATGGAATCACATTTCACACGTAAGTAACTTGGAAAGCAATATTTTAAATAAATAAAAATAAAAATAAAGGTTATTGCTTGGAACATAGAAAGTGTTGCCATGGTAAAGCCTGTAAGGTTTACCCTATTATTGGGTAATCTTAATATTTAGTATATATATGTTACGTTAATACGGGTACGTTTTTATAATAGTTTATCAACGTGTTTTAACCGACTTCAAAAAAGAAGTTGGTTCTCAATTTAATTTCTCAATTACTTGTTACCTCATAAGTCCGTTATTTATAAACCGATTTGAACAATTCTTTTTTTGTTGGAAACCTGATACCTTTTATATGGACTCGCATTAATTTCGTACATATTGAAGGCGGTTATGTATTTTTGTAAAAATAAACCATATTTCTATTAAAGTCTTTTGTTTTTAGGGTGTATCTATATTGAATGTTGTTGTGTGTAGTTAGTATGCGGAAAGTTATACGAGATGGTCGACCAGTCTTTGTCATCACGCGATTTTATAAACCAGTTGTAGAAGAAAAATGCAAAGCAGGATTCATAGGTACATTAATTAATATTGAAAGTTTAATAGCGCTTTATACGAAGTACATAGATAATGAAAAATGGCTGTTTTTTATCTACTTATAAATTAAGCCAGGATCATTTGGAGATTCTATTTACGTCTATTAGGATGCATGGAGGGTTCAACGATAACCCTAACGTAAGACAGTTTACAAGCAAGCTACAAAAAATACTATGTCATTTAGAATTAAAATGTCTAGCAAAAAGTAATTGTGTTCCTTTAGAACACATAGCAATACTTAATTGCACTTCAACAACTAAAATTATGAATAGCACTTCATCGTCGTATAGAAACGAAGAAGAAGAAGAAACCATTGAAAATTCTTCGTTGCAACTTCTTAATGAAATTGTTAATTAATCATTTGATTGGGCCAGTTGTTTACATGACAATTCATATTATGGTGACTACAGAAAAATGATAATTGGTTACATATCTGGAAGTACAGTGCACTATCTTGTTAAAACCATAAAATGCTCTAAATGTTAAGATGCCTTGCAGACTGATGAGAAACTTTATTTTCACAAGCTCATTAGTTTAAAAAACAAAGGCAGTTTTCGCTTCCCGTCTAAGGATCTTTTTGACATTTGTGTCACTTGTGAAGCAGTTGTTCGAAAATTATTGAATGAAAATATTACAATAACCGCAGAAAATCAACACCAAACTATAGTCTTGAACATATTAAAGAAATTCATTGGAAACAATCAGATTTTTATCAATTTACAGTCAAAACATGAATATGTTGGGCAGGAACATAAACTTAATTTAATACGGTGTGTAATTGAGAAATACTTAAACATTAGATTCCACCATATTGCTAAATTAGAAAGTATTTCTAAATCAGTGCAAAGTAAACGACAAGCGTACAAAAAAATAATTCAGCATAAAGGTTTTTAAATAAAACTAGCAGTTACACCGAGTAATTTTATTTCTGAAACTCTTTGTCTTTTCTCTTTCACTACCCAATGCCACTACTTTTTACCGACACCTTATGTAGGAACCCTATTATTATATTAAAACTAATAACGTTATAACTTTATTAAATTTCTAACGTTAAAAATTTGATAACGTTATTTTTATGGGGTAATTTAAATTATCATGGCAGCACCGATTCACGCACTACATGCATAGAAAACCGGCCTCACTGCTCTGTTCACAACATTCTGTCTTGACTTTTTTATTTGGTCTGAGAGTAGTGCGTTCGAAAGTGCGTTCGTTTAGCTCATGAGGGCATTGGTGGCGTTGTCATTGATGCCTCTTTTGTTAAAGCGTTCGGAAAGCTCAAAAACGTTATTTTTTCCACTTTTGCCCATACCCTATTCGAACGCTCAACTGAGCATAAGACCTAAAATCGCATGATTATGCTGTCAAATACATAGCTGTCAAATAACGATCACAAACAACTATGCTCCGGACGTGGGTCAAAAATTGCACTTTATTGTGGCAAAAATTCCTCTTTTTTAGCTTTCCGAACGCTGAACAAAAAGAGGCATGAACGACATTTTCACCCACAGATTCTCAATTCAAACGCCCCTTGTGAGCGTTTTTAGCGTTATTTTCGCCAAAAACGATCAGAAGTGACCTATTCGAACGCACTACTAATTAGTTATTAAAATAGTTTTTCGACGCTTAAACTTAATAACCGAAGTTCGAAAAAAAAGTGGTAAATTAAATATACGTTCTTATGAAGTATGGGAGCCAATACGTGATTGAGCAAACTTGGCTCGATAGAAAAAATCGGCAACATTCCCTAAATTTAGCAATTTTTCTTACGTGTTTCGTGGGAAAAAGCATTTTTATTCAATTATTGGCAAATATATTTCAATTAATGTATCATCCCAATTTTCGAAACCCAATGAAATTTATTAGTGAATTATGAACTCTTTTATCATTAAAATTTAATCATTTGATTGTATGAAATAAATATAAAAAGTATTAGCACGTATTCAATTGAATCTTCGCATCATATCGTCGAATCTGGTAAGCAATTCTCAACCTTATGTAAATCATAGTAAGTTGTTTTAAAATTAGGATTGGACCGCGCTTTAGTAGAAAAATGTTTTTATGACTTAGACGAATTCTTTCAATATCAATTTACATAGAGACAGAAATAAAATTGATCGGTCAGCTCTTCTCTACATTGCTGCACCCTTACAGGGTCATATGACACTATGACACAAGCTGTCATTTTTTATGATTATTGTGTTTATCGATTTGTCATTTAACGGGGAAGGACATGCTACTTTTCATCATTATCATCCATCACCACGCGGTATAAACCGCGGGGCGGTGCGGTTGTTTGAATGTTTAAACATTAAAATTTAATAAATAACTATATATTTCGGCACATTTTTGTTTAAATATAGAAATAAAATATGGACGTAAAGTTGTTTTATTTTGTTTTATAAGCTTACCTAATTCTTTGATGTCAGCTCACTCAAACCGTTATCGATAAGTAAGTATGTAAATATCGCATTAATAACTGTGGCACTTCATCGTTATTGTTATTATCGATATGTCACATTCGATTGACCATGACAATGTATGCAGGGGCTGTAATACCGATATAATTTTGTTATCGATATCGAAATATCGCTAAAATATTGGTAATTGGGTATCTGTTTATCGGTATAAATACTGATAAATTATTTCCTCACATCATATCTATATATTAATGTGTATTTATTTAATTGGTACTGATATGTAAATACCGTATATTATCAATAAACTCTTTCCGCCCGCTTCACCTCCACCAGCGCGCACCAGGTCTGAATTTTTTTTCGTTTTGGCTATGATTCAATTCAAATCATTCAAGACAATCTGTTAACTGTTTTAAGATCAGATATTTTCTACTTGATAAGGTTATGAAACTTTAATAATATTGCTAGAGCGTGGTAACCTTGACCTGATGCTGCAGCATCACCTGGAACATACAGGATATCTAACTTCTCACTAACTTACAGCAGAAGTTTCGTGTTTGGGATCATTGGACTCAATTAATTGGTTTAGAGATTATTTTATTAAGTACTCTCACTTTTATGGTTTTATATTCTTGTTATCATTACTAACCTTTTCATTACTGTTTACTTGCTGACCTGCCAGCGGCTTCACTCGCTTGGTCTTGGTATAGAGGTAGAAGTGCCGTTTTGGAACCTCGAGGTCCTGGGTTCGATCCCCGGGTTGGACAGTTACCGGCTTTTTCTGACAAAGAAATTTTTGAAAGAGTGAGAATAGTTTGCAATAGACTCGCCTCTTATGAAATATGCCTAAAAACATGGGTAGCGAAACGTAGGCGTTTAAGACACCGCTGCTTCCCCCTTGGAGGATATATAGGCGAAACTATTTGTTATGTTGTGTTTAAAAATAAAATAAAAGTATTGCAGGCGATTCACTCAAGACCGCTAGACTGATGTTTCACCTCCGTGGTGATGGATGATGATGAGGATGAATCACATATAGCGTATGTTACTTAGGCATAATGTATTTAGCTCTAAACTCGTGAAAGAATTTTTCAATCACAAACAAACAAACAGACAAACAAATGTTTCCGCTTTATAATACTAGTGTAGATGTAGATAAGGAATAATAGGTACCAAGCTACGAATAATGTGGCCTGGTTTCATCAGTATTGCATATTTCAAAATGATAAAGTATTTATTGTGAGGTGCGTTCGTTTAGCTTATGAGGGCATTGGTGGCGTTGTCATTGATGGCTCTTTTGTTAAAGCGTTCGTTAAGCTCAAAAACGTTATTTTTGCCAGTTTTGCCCATACCTATAAGACCTAAAATCGCATGATTATGCTGTCAAATACATAGCTGTCAAATAACGATCTCAAACAACCATGCTCCGGACGTGGGTCAAAAATTGCAAATTCCTCTTTTTAGCGTTATTTTCGCTAAAAACGATCACCAAGAGCCTATTCGAACGCACTACTAGACATATGATAATGTGGACTTCTTTGTAGATATTGACGTCTTCTATAAAAAACTTCTATAAAACTGGGGGCAATTCTACTATTTCACAACATTCAACAAACCCCGCTGCAACTTCAGTCCGACTCCGGTTGCCGCATAGACCAACATACATACTAGGGTTGCCGTACGATCATTACCTAAAAAGCCATTCTACTATTTCTGTAGACAAATTGGAACGTAACGTGATCATGAGATATAATCCATAGACCTGACATTGACGCTGTTGATCTCAGGGGGATGAAGAGGGAGGGAAATTTGAGAAAATGATAGGGAGCACCTTATGAATAGAGCACTATCGGCATGCCCTGTCATCCCGGAGACAGGAGTATCCTGAGATCCAAAAATGGGACCCAGGAACCAACCAAGTCTCCGAGATACCAATGACTGATGAGTGGGATCTTGAAATTAAGTGAGTCAATTCATGCTTCTTGCGACGCATGCTCTGTGTGTTCCACTGAAGTATTGTGACTGGGAAAGGGATACCAATTCAGTTAGTTTAGCAGCAACGTTGGATGGTATAAGGGGTTAAGGTTCATTAAAATAATGTTAATAATTAGAGTGATTAATGTTTCCAATATAGAGTTGTCTTGTTGGGAGGTACATTAAGAGATTGGTTGATACCTAATGCACAACCAAGCCAATACTGATTTAAGAAAGAAATCTATTTCATTATGTGCAGTCTTGTCATATGACTTCCCTTGAGGAAGTTTCGGGCGGGGGCTAGAATAGACAGTTTTAACATAAGATTGAGAGATCTAAGATCTTGATGATTTTTCGCAAACAAATAAATGTAATGAAGAGGGGCGATGAGATGCAGACACTTGAGAAACTTCCGTATAGGAGCGGGTAACACGAGGGACTTGAGCAGAGGCTTCCTCGTAGGAGATGCTACTCGTATTAAGGGCTATCATAGACTTGATGGATCTCTGTCTTTCTAACTCTGGGCAAGATTTACTGGTGGCAAAGTGATGGCCGGAGTAGTGAAGACGTGATGCATTTATTTCAGAGACATCGCAGTTAGCATTAACATGATTCTTAGAGCAACGGAAGCATCTAGGTTTTGACCTACACTGTGCTTTGGCATGGCCAAATTTGCAGCAAGAATGGCACTGTATAGTGGGGTATTGATAAGGGATGCCCTAGTACTCTCTCAAGAGAGATATTTCTAACAGCTTTAAGTTAAGATAAAATATATTTCTTGCTCTAGTAAAGCATGGGATTCATTACTAAAAGCCACTATATAATGAAATTTATGAGGACCACACAAAAACATCGTTAGATAATTTTGAACACTTTGCCTACACTCTTGCTGATGCAAGGTTAATAATCCACACAATAAAAATAAAATTCAATAAAATTAGTGATAGCCATTGTTGGGTTTTTTTATTCACCATCCTACTCGTACCTACCTACTTGCAAGAATAAGAAGAGAACTAAACTAATGCGATTGCCTGTTTTTGTCATATTGACATTTTAGGTACGTAGATTACCAATAGGTTACTTTTGGTTATGCATACATTTTGGCTTTTTTATTTGTGATAAATTTAAAATGAGTTCAATAAATCTTTGGGACAGTAATGAAGAACTAAGAGCACAGAAACTAAAAAGCCCACTATCGTCCACTGGGTGGAATTCATCGGCTACACCAAGATCTTGTTCACCACCGAACAAAACTGGTGAATCAATCTTCAATAAATACATCGATATTATTCAATCTGACTCAAATATTTCAGATGAAGTTAAGCAATCTGAGCCTTTTAATCGACCTTTTGATTTCTTCGACGATGAAGAGTTCGCTTTTGGAATTAACTTACTGAACAACAACGTCGCCTGTGTCGGTGATGATATGACCAAACTTCTACAGATGGGTTAGTTTTTATGAGTACATAATTATTAATACTAATTCAGTTTTACCTTTGCGTCATTGAATTAAAGACTACGGTACGGTACGGCAGACTAAGTACTGTAGATATCGTATAGATATCGTTTTCATGACATAACAGCACCAATCACCAGCAAGGGATCCCTATCCTTGGGCTTGGGGTCTACAGATAAAGATCATTTTAACAAATTTACTACACTGGTAACTAGACAATAACCTCCAAATGGGTTTTTTACGAAGTGCATCATCCTAATTAACTAAGTAAACACTGAAACGTATTTCAAATAGATTGTAACAAAGGTTTCATTAATTTGGAGTTTAAGTGTACTAGTAGGTATGCATTAATTCAAGCAAATAGACATACTTACTATCGCATTTTAATAATAGTGTGATAAACTTGTGTTTGACTACTACCTTACCTCATGATATTTCACGACGCGTTCATTACGATTTTATGGGACATAAGAATTATATGTAATTCATTGAAAGTAAACAACTTTAAACCGATTAAACCACGTAGGTATATTTTGGTCAAGTACTTATACAAAATACGGTACACTGCACTCTTTCAAAACCGTATCGGATTGCGAAAAATCTTCGGCACAGTAAACTTCTTCTAGTTTCATTGACTGATTTAGGTATTTTTCTGGATACTTTAAGAGGACCTGGCCTAGTTGGTATGTACAATGCAATCGTGGCCAATTTACCGTGTTGCGATAAAATTGATAGATAACCCCTGTGCCCGTAATACTTACCTGCATACAAGTTCTGTACACATTGTCAAGTAAAACGGCAACAATGTAAAACGGACCAAGTGCATGTGTGTGTTTCATAATTAATTAGCCTCATTCAGACAAAATAAAGCCACTTCGAATGCCCCATCACACGAGAGTGTCTTTTATTTTTTATTTTTTGTCCCGAGGAACTCCTTTATGGATACCACCCACCACGGGGAGGTAGGTGGTTATGTGGGAGTCCGTATACCTACCAAAACCCCGGGGTGTTCCGTCAGTGCCGCTTTTGGCGGGAACGCGAGACAGATTTTGCACACGACCGCGAACCTGCCACGGCTGTCCGTTGCCGGACCCTTCTCTTCGCGGCACACCAGAACACATGGCGCGCCGCAACTGCCTCGGAGACCGAACCCGCCAACAATGGGCGCCAGACTTCCCCGTGTCTGGACGCCCGTGGTCTCCCTGCGGTGGGTCGGATACGTAGCCCCACCGCCTGCTACGTCAGCCACAGGGGATAGCCCCCCCGCGACCCCACCTCCTCGAGTCTGCGCCGAGCGCCCGGACCCCACCTCCTCGAGCCTGCACCAAAGTGCCCGGGCCCCCTCCTCGAGCCTGCGCCAAAGCGCCCGGGCCCCACCTCCTCGAGTCTGCGCCAAAGCGCCCGGACCCCGCCACTCCTATGTGGACTTGGCGGCCAAAGCCCATAGGAGCGGCCCCGCCTGAGCCGACCAGCGCACCCCAACGCCAGCGCGGCCCCTGGGTACCTCTTGGCTTCACCGTGGTGATCCAAGCCACGGCTACTGAGCCCCCCCGCCACGTCAATGCGAGAACCCTTCGGGGGGGTACACGAGAGTGTCCTGTCCTAAGACGTTGGAACCGCTTTATTATGTAATCCTCAGTTAAATCAGCCGGGAGTCGCCTAGCGTTTCTAACTACGTAGAAGAAAGGCAAAATGTTCTCTGCTCCCTCTATCCATTTTATTACACTATCATAAGAATAATAAAATAACATTGCATGGAATCTAAAATTTAGATATAGCTTCGCATGATATGCGAAGCTATTATTTAAATCATGAACTAGGGACGCAGTAACTGAATCACGAGCGTTTCGAGCGATTCTAATATATCCTACAGAGCAAAGGTGATTAAAAGACACGAGGCATAAAAAATTGGTTCTCTTCTGAAACATAATAATTCTGTGATTCAATTAACATAATAATTCTTCTTGATACCTTGTTTTTAATAATTCCAGAACATATGACAATAGCACAGTCTTAGATTAAGCTTTAGCACCCTTTGAAAGTCGCCAATTATTAAATAATTCGTACGCCTTGTCATATTTTTCGCGTGACTTTTCTGAATAAAATTCTAAATTTTGCACTAGAATCTTGCTCTCTCAACTATTTTGGAGTTACTAGTTAGACATATATCTTCATGGCTGGACGCACTCATTTTTTAATAATATGTATAAATATATATATATAACTATATATATATATTTATTAAAAAAAATAACTATATGTAGTTAGTAGGTAGGTACCGCAAAACTACTTCATACTTTCAAACCATCCAATGCAGAAAAAAATTGATTCCCGCCATTTTTAAGTAAACGATATTATTTTAAGTTTTAAAACTTATAATAATATATGTTTACTAGTAGGTATTAGTAGTGTTTACTAATACTATATAGCGTACTTATTTATTTGAAGTACGTACATAATACGTCTCTGAAAAGGCAATGATTCATTTAACAAAATAAAATATCATAGATATATATATATATATATATATAAAATGTATATTTGTGCTAATGAGTTTGAGTTGCTAGGTCAAAATCAGCATTAGAACGCACCACTGCCTAGTTTAGGTATTTAGTTAAATTTCAGTCATGCAAATCGAAAAGGTTCGAAATTTGAATCACTGCTTGAGGCTACCAGAAAAAGATATTATTATTATTATACGGTATTGCTGAGATTTGACGAACAAAAAGTGCTGGAAAAGTGAAAAATTATGGAGAGCTTTTTTTCTGACAGGTCCTAAAGGTTTTTAAAATAATATAGTAAGAGCAGAAATCGACCCTCTCTACATGCCTACATAGTACCTGCATCACAATGTCCTTAAAAATGCTTTTTAATCCAATTCATTATTATTGAATTCATTGATATCATTTGCATTGTTAACTATTGTGATTTTTAAATAGGTCTCGTATGATTTGTACATTGCCATCAGATTAATCACATCTATACCTACCTGGTGGCACTGGCATCTATGCCACAGACTATAAGGTACTACTTAATCTGTGCGGTGCGCATGTTAAACGTCAAAGGAAAGAAGGATAAAGAAAGAAACCAGGCTCGGGAATTTGTATTTATTTCTAATGATTGTGATATTTTGTAAGATTGATTGATCATTTTGTAGCTTTTAACTATTTCAAAAAACAATGCCGGAATTCCAGTTAACGGATTCCATCATTACATCGCTCAACGGTACGTAAATCCACCAATTTTGGGACATGTAATTCTATGCGGTTTCGAAATCATTACATAATTTTTGTTTGTAGAGCTAAATTTTTATATGTGACACAATTGTTTAATTTTAGACTCAGGACGCCCTTTAACACAGTTGCTGTGAAATGTTTCTGTAAGAATACTCCTCTCTAGCTTGTCGAAAATGACTGCGAGGAACGGAGAATTATTCACTTTTGGTATTAGTTTTTATGTGTTTTTGTTTGGTTTTACAAGTTTTCAGCCTTTACATTAGCAATAATTCCTAAAACGTGCACAACTCGTTAATATACAAAACATTCATGTTTTCATAGAACATTTTGCTTTTTTATATGTTACACCATGCATAATGTTTTAAGTTTGCATTTAATGTGTCAAATCCAAAACAACTGGACACACACATGTGTAATATTTAAAAAAAATTGTGCGGGTCTATAATGACTTTTGTAGGTAAAAGTACTGTAATTCAGTATTTGTAAGTTTTGCATTTAATGTGTCCAATCCAAAACGACTGGACACACACTGTGTAATATTTTAAAAACATAAATTGTGTGGGTCTATAATGACTTTTGTAGGTAAAAGTATTGCAGTTCAGTATTTGTAAGTTTTGCATTTAATGTGTCAAATCTAAAACAACTGGACACACATGTGTGTAATATTTTAAAAACATAAAATTGTGCAGGTCTATAATGACTTTTGTAGGTAAAAGTATTGTAATTCAGTATTTGTAAAATCTAGTTTGGTACCTATCTAATAACATGAAAGTGAGCTTTGATAGTAAAGAAGTCATAATGTTAAAGTAAAACAATTTAATTCTGTACATACTATCATTTATCCAGTACTAATGTTACAATAGATAAGTGATAGTTTGAATGTTGAAGGGGCACCCCTTATTCAGGTGTTTGACATTGACAGTTCTGTTAGCGCCCTTGGTAGTGGCCCTGCCTTCAAAATGTGGGGTTTCAGGTTTGATCCCTGGCTAGGGCAAATATTTGTGTGATGGGCAAAAATGTTTGTACTTGGATCTTAAATACAGTGATGTATTGTTTGTGTGCATATGCCATTCTTTTCTCCATATAGGGAATCCTATTGGAGGGTATGAGTGTATAACTTAATTATAATTATTATTTGTGCTAATTATTCATACTACACCCTGAATGGACCAGAGTAGATAATTGCGCTAACATACATTATTAATATATTTTTTTGAGTGTGTCAGTGTTTAAATCAACCCATATACATCTACTCGCCAATATTTTTAGTTGTAATGAGATATTGTTACAACCAATTATTAGCCTAAGTTCTATTCAAGGAATGTGGGCAGTAATGGCTATAATCTGGAATGCGTGTGTTGTTATTTATGTAAATAAATAATATCCCCTATAGTAAATATAAAGTCGGAGGGAAAAGATCTAACCTATAAAATGGTATCACTAGAAAAATACATTACGTAAAAATATAAAACTAAATTCATAAAAATTTCCAGCCCAAGAGCCATGGCCAGAAAATGTGAAACTGTTCCAACCTTATGAGGTGGAACAGATATTACTCCCGGACAATGCTAGCTGCTTGGCTGTACAGGCCTTTCTGAAGGTAGTATAAGAAATATATACGTAGTAAATATTAGGGATGCAACAATATGACTGTTACAATACCAATATTAATGATGAATACATCATAATGCCCCAATACAATAATGAATCACAATACAAATACACTATGATTTTTGTTAATATCGTTTTATTTAATTTAATTGAACTACCTATCTTTTTGTATGTCACTTTTAGATGCAATTTAAATTTTTAAACTATCTGTAATTGATTGCGCCAATCGCAACTAATTAATATTATTATGAAATTATTATATAAAATTATTGTAAAATATGTTTTTCTGGTATTGACTGCATCTCACCTGAATCGGTATTGTTGCATCCATAGTAAATACCTACTATTTTCTACTCAATTAAATAAATTATAAACTGTCATTAAATTTTCAGATGTGCAACCTCCCATTTGAAGTGGAAATGCGTTGGAATGCAGAATTCATGTCTCCGTCTGGCCGAGTGCCTTTCATCAAATGTGGGGCCTTCGTGGTCTCAGAGCTAGAGCCTATCGTGCAGTTTGCTGCCAATAAAGGGGTTTCACTATGTGGGAAACTATCATTGGATGAAAAAGCGGAGATGAGGGCTTATATGAGTTTGATCACAAATGTGCTGGTAAACGCAGAGGTTAGTAGTAAAATTTACTCTTATCAAAATACCACCTAATGGTAACTGTATGAATAAGGATCAAGAACCTTTGTGGCGACGAATGAGTCTTTCATAAGAAGACAAAAACTAGTCTGGTTATTAACCCTTTGACTCCGGACTTCTAAATATCACGGAAGCAGTTGTGTCATACTCCGTTATATAACGGAGTATGACCCTGGGTCGCTGCCGACATGTGCAGGAATCCATTGCAACCCCAGAGTCACCCCCGCAGATATCAGTGCTTTGATTTGCTTAATTTTTGGCTTTGTTTGCAATAAGGTCGATCTTTTTCTATCACTAGTATTTGTTTATTATTCCTCAGCTGTACATTTCATGGATCGACGATGAGACATTCAATGCAGTGACTAAAGTCCGCAATTCATCCGTTTACCCATGGCCATTGGGATGGCTGCAAACAAGATCAAAGCGGAATGCAGTCGCTAAGCGATTACGGGCATTGCACTGGGGTGATAAGACACTAGACCAGGTTTTAGCTGATGTAAGTACCCATATTTTGTACAAATAGAAATATTAAATTATCGTCTATTTGTAAACAGACTTAAAAAAGTGATTTCTCAATTCAACTGTATTATTTTTTATGTGTTCGCGGATAACTTCATCATGTATGTACTTTAGATTTAATGATTCTTTTTTGTTTGATAGAGTATACTTCCGAGGTGATCCCATATAAATTTCATCAAATTTGGTTCAGCAGTCTTTGAGTTACACTGCAATAACTGAAAAGTGTTTCGCACACTTTGATGATATCATGATTGACGGTAAATGACAACTGATCCCGTAAGTAACTGATCACTAAAAAGTGTAAAAAGATGTTTTATCAAAAATTTGATCCAGTGAGTAGTACCATGCGCACAATATTGTGATAATAGGTACTTCTAAACTATAATGGTATCGACTTCAACAAGTTATTTCATACTTTTTGATTTCATTGCAACGACAAATTTCTGTAGGTACAGCCATTAATAAAGATATCACCTTTTTATCAATGTACATGTATTATATCTGACAATCCGTGTCAGACGCCATGATCGCTGGGCCACCAAAGCATACCTACCGAGCATCGTTTTTAACTCACTAGTTAAAATTATATAAAAAAACGATATTAAAAAAATATTTAGTGACACTTCCGCTGAAAAGAAAACAATGATTTTGGCCTATTTGGGGGCGTGCACCACCCTCCCTCCCGCATAAAATGCTAATAGGAAGAATACAAAATAAAAAACACAAGGAACCCCAAATCAACCAAAACCGATTCGACACGTGTTTCGCCTCTACACGAGGCATCCTCAGGAGATGTTGACTCGTCGAGCGCTTGACGATGTTTTCTTTTCAGCGGAAGTGTCACAAAATATTTTTTTAATATCGTTTTTGATAATAGATTTCCGCAAAGTAACGCCTGATCAATAAATTATTTAAAATTATATATCTGTATCCATAAAACTTGATTTGAATCTTCAACTATAAGTATGTATATATTATAGTAGTTCTGCGAACAGTAGACATCGTGAGCACAGTTTTATCAACGGCAATTCTTCGCAGTCTGAGCTATACTGCTTATAGCTCATCGAAATTCAGAAAAAAATTACACATATTTATTTCAACAAGACTTCATTTTATTAAAATTTTATGTTGTTGGTATATAAAATGTTCTAGGCGAGTATTACAAAATATGTCTAGTTTTTAAACTTAAGAACTTATTACTTCGGCAACCACTCTACCAATGCTCATATTCGGAATTACTCTTAAAAGTCAGGCCTAATACACCTAATGTGTGTACCAAATTTTAACAAATTCGGTCGGTAAATTGCGCTGCATCAAACTAAAAAAAAACAAAAAATACCCTACACACAAAAAAAGCCGACGTCATAAAATATATATCTATTTATATATTATATATATTTGTTTTGTTTTATTATTATATATTAAATAGAACATGCATACCAAGTTTCGTCAATAAGATTGGTTGAAAAATGCAACCTGTACAGGAAGACGTACATACAACCTAACAAACATACGGACAGATGAAAGGCAATTTGACCAGTTAAATCAGAGACGCTTCGCTCACTTGGTCAATTATGTCCTCAGGATAAATGAGAATAATTACTTTCATCATCATCATCTCAGCCGTAGGACGTTCACTGTTGAACATAATCCCCATAATTTTCCAAAAGGACCGGTTAGAAGCGGCCTGCATCCAACGTCGTCCTGCGACCTTTATCAGGTCGTCTGTCCACCGTGTCGGTGGTACACTGCGCTTGGCAGTCCGTGGTATACATTCCATAACTATCCGGCCCCATCGGCCATCTGTTCCCAATTGGCGTTCTTACGTTACAACAGACTTGTATTATTGTCGTAACCTTTTAAGTAAAAAAATATAATAAAGCGAATATTTTCATATTTATTGCATAATTTATTGTGAATTATTAACAATTTGATAAGATTAATTTTTTTTATTATTTAAGGAATTTTCCTTGTCCATCGTGTACTATTTTTAGCTATGCACATACAAACTATTTGTATTACCCGGGTTTACCCGGGTAATACAAATCTAAATTTCTAGCAATCTAAATTTATTTAGATTGCTTCATTTACATGCACATAACGTACAACGAGATGCAAATATAATTTATTGGGGATAATTCTATAACATACTTCTGCGATATAATGGTAAAAAAATGCACATGCGGAATATTGGATTTTGAGCCTAAAACGATGTAATAATAGCCAATTTACGAGCATGGAATAAAAAAAATATTATTTATGTATATTTCAGGTGGACCAATGCTGTAATACGTTAAGCCAACGTCTCGGCGAAAGAGATTATTTCTTCGGTACAATGTAAGTAGAAAAACACTTAACTAAGTCTGTTATTCCACTCGTCAAACATCTTTGTCCAATGTATGTTTGATCAAATAACATGGATGACTTCACCCAATTTACTAGCAACACCAATATTTGATCAAACATGACATTTCAATCAAAGCTCTAAATAAAATTTCTTGACTATGCAATTAATGTATTTATGATACAAGGCCCAAATACTACAAAAATAAAACGAAAAGCAGGGCGAGTTTATGAAACATTTGAAGTTAAGACTCAACAAGACTTGAAGAAAAAAACATGTTTACGGACGGAGTAACAGACAGAAAAAAATAATTGTAGGTATTTTTTACAAACAAATCTTGAACAAATATATTTGACTTTTGATTTGGAATGGGAATTCGTCTAAGAAATTTGGTCAAATATTGGACATTGAAATTGAAAAAAAAATTGACGAGTGGAACCCCAAGCTAGGATAAAAGTTATAGACATGATGATTGCCATTTGTTTAAAATATAAATTGTGTTGAAAATAAAAGAAAACAATTTTCGTACAAAACTATATACTATCCTACTATTAGTGTTTCTGAGACGCTGTGAGGGCAATTCATACCAAAATAAATCCAAACAAAACGGAAGTTACGACGTTTCCTATAGTATTGTAATGAAATTGTATTGAACTTTCTACGAACCATTACGACGGAGATTAGAATGGTTCTAACAGCACAAGTCGTAATGTAGTCATTCTTAATGTTACACGAATGTAGATTTTAGTGTAAATAGAATAAGAACTACCATAATTTAGAAAATTTTAGTTTAGTGTACGCGAATCACTACCAGTATAACCCTATATCCCTAAATCCTGTTCCCTTCCCCAGCCCCACGGCCCTGGACGCATTGGTGTATGGGCATTTGCGTGCCTTATTGTCCGCCAACGGGCCTAAATCGGCGCTCTTCATCAAACCTTTGACGACGTCTCTGCTTAAATTTGTCGTTAGAATGACCGGCATTACGGGGATGACGTTGACGGTAGTGGTTATTTCATTACTCTAATGAATGAACGAATGAATGAATGAACATTTAGTTCTAAAAAACTTTAAGTAGTATGGTCTAGGTAATAACAGAGTAGTTAACAGATAGACAACTAATTCATAAAGTTTCTATTAAGCTATTTTTTCCTTTTTTGAATGGATGAATGTATATATATATATTTCTAAAATCGGTAAGTCGTATGTATCTAGGTAATAACAGAGTAGTTAACACATAGAGAACTAATTAGTTTCTAATAATATGCTAATGTTGGTATTTCAGAAATACTTGCTGATCTAGATTTGAAAGTAAATTCCACACAAGATGTATGCAAGCCTGGTTTTGTGTGTACTCTAGAGATTATAGTTTTTTTTTATGAAATTGCATTTTTTTATGTATACAGTTTTGTAAATATTATATGTGGAGGTATATTTTTACTATAGTCGGTATTGCCAAGAGACTGGTTCAGGTTTGAAAGGAAATTCCATACAAGATGTACTCAAGCCTGGATTTGTGTGTAGTACTGTAAAGATATCGTTTTTTTTAAATATGCAAATATATTTTTAATAATTGGTTTATATATATGTATAATTTGGAAATATAGGTGGAGGCATATTTTTACTATGGTCGGTATTGTCAAAAGACTGCTCCAGATTTAGCAGGAAATTCCATACAAAATGTACCCAAGCCTGAATTAATATGATTTTGGAAATATATGGGGAGGCATATGCTCAGCAATGGATGTCCTACTGTCAAGATGATGATGACGAATATTATGATAATGAACTAAAAGATTCGCGATCAAAACTCGTGATGCATAGCACCGGCCCTTACTCAATGTCTGTTAAAATACATAATTAACTAATGTAAATAGACGTTGAAAATAACGTAAGCTTTATTGAAAATCTATGTAAATATTTTAGAGAATAACAAGATATTTTTTTCAATGATCATTTTGACGAAATGAACGAATTCGTACCGCACAAACAAACAAAACTACTGCCATATGTTTTCATTCTAAAAAGTAAACATGAATATAAACCTATATATTATGCTGCAATAAATGATTGAGTATTTAATTGGGAGCCACTATACCATTTGATGCCGTCTAAAGTGGTATATCATTAGATCTAGGACGACGACTTTCAAGGATATCTGTCGGAACATAACGTTAGGTTTCTGTCAGATTTCCAGTCTTGAGGGTGGTGAACTGGCCAAGTGGTCGCTAAAAAGTGCCTTATTACCATGCTGAGGATTTCATCACGACGTTGCCATTGATGAAAGTTTAAGCCCTAGGTAGGAGTCCAGTGGACTTTGGTTGGTAGTGGCTGACCCTCATCAAAGTATATATAATGATGATATAAATATATCATCATAACTTTCAGTAGTCTGTAAAATGATAGCAACAGTCTCTTCCCAAAAACACTTTCCGTAATCAACAGCAACGTCACCAATATAACTAACAATATGATTTCATATACAGCATATAACGAAAAGGTGCAGTAACACTGATAGGTGTGCATATTATGTACTTAGCCAGGATTCACAAGGCTTCACGCATGACATGGCATCATTTAAGTGTCAACATTTAAACCGCTTGTCGTTTAAATGCAAATTTTAAAAGATATTACCCGAAATTTTTTGGACATCCCTATTAGACGTGTCCAATCTTGGAGTTCGTTGGGGTCAATGCGCTCTGTAATCCCAGGCCTGTTCTTTCTTCTGTAATTCTGCTCTGGTCATTCAACCCCCACATGCGCCCTCGTCTCGCGCCGTACCCCCGCGTTATCCCCTTGATTACTTAGTCTACGTTCTGGAGGTCATTGCCGTCTTTGGCCTAGTTTTCCAGGGCTGAACCTTGATTATTAGAAAAAGTTTGGTTACTCATAACTCTGAATGTGTACTACTGCCTGGGGCCTTATTATCAGTTTCGTAAAAACCATGCAAGTTCCGTGCAGTTCTTAAACCTGACAAATAGTTTTGAATGAAATCATACCATGACGCTCATTTATGTGAACTGTTTGAATATTGTTTTCTCAAAGGTGAACGGATAATATTGTCTCTGGCATTCTAACAATTTACTATAACCAACATTGCGGACGCCTAGACGTTTGTAAGCTGATAAACTGAGTGGATTTAGAGCGACATGTTAACGAGAGTCCATACAATAAAAAACAGGTGAACGGTTTTTCTGCGGTTCTTGAATAGTAGGCCTGGGCAGGTCTGCTATAAAGTTGTCATGGTACGAATAAACCGGCGGGCAGTTGTCTAGAAGTCCTGCTTTAAGAGCTCATAGTAAGGCCCCTGGGACGTAGTGGTTAGGTCCCAATTGTATAAAAACTTCTGCGTGTGTAAGTTCAGTATTACTACACCTATTTGTTACACGCTGTATACAGCGAATAAGTATAAACATAGCATCATCCTTCTTTCCAAAAAAACCTAATATCCATCAATGTATCCCTCTCTAGCCCCAAGAAGAATAAACATCATCCTTCTTTCCAAAAAAATCCCTAATTCCTCATCAATGTATCCCTCTCTAGCCCCAAGAAGAATACCTGTTAATGCATGCGTTCCAATTCACGCGATGTCGGATATCCTCCGAACGCACCGCGTCCGAACGAAGCACGCGACTTAATCGATCGAGATTGTGCGTTCGGAACACTAGCATAGACAACATCCATATCAGCTTTGGACAGGATTTATTCGGTAAATATGCTATTTGTTATTATTTTATGTACTGATATACTGACTTTACTACTTGATTAGTGGCTGATGCCATTGGAAACAAATTTCCGGGTTAAAACGTATCCCACGGCCATTTACAGATTACAGGCTATTTATCATGTGCGAAGTTTCCACAAAATTAGCTCACTAGTTTAAACCTAAAAGAAGGAACCAACACAGTTTCGTATATATGAAGGTTATGTTTGCTGTTTAATAAATCAGGCAGGGATTCGAACCCGCTGATGATTGATGTCGCAACCATTCCTATTTTTTTGTTATAATGATCGGGCTTAAATCTCGTCCGATGTGTAAATTTTTACCTGTAAAATAGCAATCTTGTCTCGGATTATTATTATTATAGAAACTAGTCCTTACAAACTCAAACGGAGTACTCCGTTTGAGTTTGTAAGGACATCTATAATATCTATTATTATAACAAAAAAATAGGAATGGTTGCGACATCAATCATCATCATTTTTTGGTTCACAGACATCAATGGGTCCGTGGCATTGTTTATATATAACTAAACTTGTTTTTTGTTTAAATAATTACTAAAGATTTTTTTTTACTTAACTAGACTTACATAATATATTTGTGAAGGCCTGAAGGGCACTTTGAAAACTTACTTAGCCTGAAGGCCACACATACGATAAGGGCCTGTAGGGCACAAAACTTTTTTTTTATTTGTGGCATGTACAATTTAAGAAGAGGCTAGAAGGGTATTTTAGAATTTTTTTTACACAGACTTACTCTGTACTTATCTCTGTACTTGTCTGTAAATTCCAGTAAAGATGATGGCAATAGATGTTTAAGACTTAAATGCTACGGGGTTAACTTTATTAATTACCTTTTCATCGTTATTAACTCTTATACAGGTTTCAAACCGTTCGCATGCAAACAAATCATGCTATCGACTACTGAAGATGGCGCTGTCACTTTTAATTACAACCAAAAACAATTATCAACGTTCGAAATAGAAGAAAATAATAATTTGGCCAACGAAATAATCGAAGATATTCTCGATAAAGTAGAAGAGACTGCCATTGTCGATCTTAGCGTTAGATACGATGACAAAATCGATTTCGAAATGGTTTATGCGAGCGATGAGAAATTTGGTAATGTAACGCTTAAAATGAACGAATTCTTGGATACCATTGAAGAGATTGCCACTGACACCACTGTGTCTATTGTGGGAGATATTCTGGGAGATTCACTCATAGTCAATAATGATATTGTCAATGATGAAATGATGGATAGTGATGGGATAGTCAATGATAAATTGTTGGACGAGGTCGTATTGATTGATAACTCGATTGTTCATTCTAATGTTACTGATTCAAGGTATTTTGAAGTTTTTATTGTAGTAGACAAATTATATAATCAATTTTAGTATTTTGATCGTGAAATCTAATGTGGTTTAGAAACATTTTTAATACGAAACGGTAAACATGTTCTGCACTCTCCTTGAAAAAGACCACCGGATGTGGTTGAAACTATAGTTGGTAAGATCTGAATTATTTACGTGAGTGATTACCATTTCTCGTATAAAATTGTAGTTTTGTTTAGTAGACCGTATAATAGAAACTCTAACGGGGACATTCAGTTGTTTAGTCCCATGTGTCTCTAATTTCACTGGCAACCATACCCTTTCAACCGGTATAACAGAAATGCGATTACCGCTTACGGTAAGAATAGGTATGGTGACAGTTCTTCTCCGGAAGATCTCGTTCACAAAGAGTCTATAAATGTGCATATTGGGCTATTATGTATCTCAGTTGCAATCAAAAGTTGTATAAATTAAAAAAAAAACATATATCAGTTCTGTTTAATCAATTTACTAACATTTTGGCTTACTGGTGTTGTCAAAACTGACACCATTTATCAGGTTTTCCATCAACACTTAATTGCAACAGAGATACTTGAAATTTATAGAGAAAAATTCACATCCTCGGACGGGATTCGAACCCGCGTCTTCTGACTCTCCGTGTCACGCCATTGACCAGCTAGGCCACAGAGGTTCTGTCCGAGCATCGAATTTCAACTCTCTATCTGACTTTAACCGTCTTACGGGGACGGAACGACATCTATTGAACAGCCTTGACAGCACTATCCAACCCAAAGGAGCATTATTTAGAAATACTTAACCTTTCGTATTGGCATCGCAATAGAGAGAAATGCTACAGCAGGCGCTAGTGCTAAAGTAATACTATAAAAATAAGAGATACTGTTTATTATTTGAATGTTTTTCACTTTTTTTCTTATTTTTTTTATCTTTACTTAACAGCATTGCCACGAATGAAGTCGACCGTACTCACAGCGGCAGTCGAATATCTAAACATTCTGAGCCACTCAAATCTAATGCAGTACTGTCTGACAGACTAAAATCGGACGCAATTCTCACTCCACTCAGTGCTAGGAGTAGCATGGTATCTCATAAATCTGACAAGTCTGGTCTAACACTAAAGTCTGAGCCACGAACGTCTATATCTTCAGGTTATTTACTTCTATTTTTTTAATTGTATTAATTTTTTATGAGGATTTTTTATGTGTCTTTTAAAGATACAAATATTTACAAAATAATTAAAGTACATATCTATTCTATAATATCTATTCTATAAGCCCCATGGTGTGGGAAAAGTGGCAGCATTGCCACGATGGATGGCAATTCTATCTTTGCCCAAAGTAGGCGCCAGCATTTTGGTCACCTGTCATTTTATTACTACTGCACTAAGCCACAGTATAAATATAGAAAAACAGTACGGAAACTACCTACAAACATTAGAAACAGCTTACTCACACAAACATGCGCAAGACCACCCCTAAGCGGTTGTCGCAGTGCTGTCAGTAGTGAGACCGCGTCAAGACGAGTGGTCACGTATAAGTTTATTTCCGCTTAACTAGGCTTAGTTTCCATACTGTTGCATCTTTATACTATGACTAAGCCGCAATGAAAGTGGTCGGTTATAAAACATGCGATAGATTTCAAGATATGTGAGCAACTCTTTAAAATAAAAACTTAAAGAAAGTTTACCTCATCAAGATATAGGAAGTAGAAAAGCCTTTTGGATTTCTTTAAAAAAGTAAATTTTTCATACGTTTTCTAATGTACTAGAACTAGATTTTGGTATCCACTACGAAGAAATAATGTCAAGAAGCATAATTCAGAACGAATTCCCTACGAAGAAATAATATCAGGAAGCATAACTCTAAACAAATTCCACACAAAAAGTGGTCCTTCAAACCAAAACGACGTATGATTCCAAATACGAATTTCTGCCGAGGTTACAAATAGACATGTTCGGTGATTGGTTTAAATTTCAGAAGGAAAGCAGGGATTGGTCCACGCGCGTGCTGCAACGTCTACTATGACAGCTGAGTCATAGCGGCGTGAACGATGTTATTGATTTAGCACGACTTTTATTGAGTCATTTTTTTAAGGCAGTTACTCTTCCTGATATTATTTCTTCGTAAGGTATCGAATATGTTACCTGTTAAATAGCTGTTATACGGTTTAACATGTTTAACAGTTCGATGGCAATACTAAATACTACAATGTATAAATATTGTATATTATCGAACAATGTTCATATCCTAAAAGTAAATTCCAAATTGTTTGAGTTAAGATCTATGGAAGTACAATTTGCCTCCCATTACAAAATGACTTCGATTGAAGCAGTAATGACATTTGTGTTTAGAATACACTTCTTACAGGTTCAAAAATGACCCTAACGTTTCCGAGTGACGAAGAAATCAGCGTGTCGAGCTTACTCAAGTATCTACGTGAACGAAATGCCACCCATGGACATTACAAAAACTATGTCGAAGATGCTGATATAGACTAAATTTTGCACTTCATAAAATGTGATTTTTAGGGCGGCTTTGTACGACTTTTTTCACTTTATACGATTAAAGACCCCTCTACACGTAGGCCAATGAGCTGGCCATTACACTGGCACAAGTATTGGCTAGGTAATTAAATCTCGTTTCGCACATTTTCTGACTTTCCAAAGTCAACTTTTGTCGGTGCGTTGGTTCTATATGCATTCCTCTCCTTCTTACAACTCTATAAACTTTTACTTGTTGCCATATCATATTACCAAATATACACGATATATTTTTACGCTTGCGTATAATTATTGTCATACCCCTGTGACATTTTTATTGAGCTGGCACTGGGGGGCGTTCAGAACCTCAGATTCCGGTTGTTTAGTTGTTTTCTAACTCGCTCTGAGGTACGAAACGGCTACGGTTGTTTTCTAACCTCAAATAGACTGACAGATTCGATATTGACAGGTCACTTGATCCTTACCTAATTTTCTTTGAAAAGAGAGAAGAAGAAGTTTGTTGTAGTCTGATTGGGCAAAGTTATGTCAGATGCGGGTTGCAACCGTTTACCGATCGATTTTGATGGTTAAAAAGTTGCGACGCTCCGAGGTTCGGATCGCTCGAGTTAGAACAACCGAGTGCTTTACCCTGAGGTTCGGAACGGCGCTAGTGCAAAAAGTTGCACTCCGAGTGCGCTCTCACCGAGGCTCTGAATGCGCGATCAGTGCGTGATTTTGTCGCGAAAACCGCGATGTACGGCAACTTTTCATTTGTGTTAATGATAAGACTAATAATAAGATTTCATTGAAAATTCCTGGCAATTACCCTCGTGGTAGAATCGCTAAAATCTTTCACATTCCTCATGCCAAAACGAACTTAGCTCGTAACTCTCCAATACCTAGAATGTGCCGTACTTATAATGAAATAAATGCCTCCGTGAAAGATCTTGATATCTTTCACGACTCTTTAAACATCTTTAAGAACAAACTAGTAAAGTATTTAGATAGATGATGTTCTGCCATTCTCGGTCTTATAAGCATTATAAGTATATTCTAAAGTACTTATAATCATTAAGTTATATATACCGTTATTTTTCTATTTTCTTGTATACAAATTATTTGTCATGTTACAAAAAAAAAAAATGTCTAGTTGACAAAATTTGTCGTTCAACAAGAATAATGTTCTACGTGTTTTTTAATTTGAATGTTGTAAACACCCATAAGGGGTATATATATCAGAATCAATATTGGTTATCATGTATTTTAAAATTTTATAATATATATACTGTTGGTGTTTCGTTGTTAATAAATAAATAAATAAATAAGACTGCAGATTGACAATGCAAAGCCATGGCACAAAGGGCGCCAATAAACCCTACCCGCAGGCTAAGGTGCTGCCCAGTGCAATTGGCACACGAATTGGCCCATGTGAAAACAAAAGAAGAGTCATTCAATACATCATTCATCGTATAAACTTCAAACAAAATACTGAAATGCGACGATAATTTAGGGTATTTACAAATACGTAATTTACTAATAACGTAATTACTTATAGTCCTTACCCGGCTTCGTCTGGACCACATTGCCCTAAATAAATAAAAACTTTAAAACATATTTTTATTAATATGACCATTGGTTGGAAATTATAGGGACAGAACGACAATCTAAATGCGTTTAAAGCCAACGGTAGTTAATCAATGTCGTACAAAGCAGCCTTACCTATGTATCTACCAATAAATAATTTATTTTTGAAATTCCTCGTAACTCAGTCGGAAATTCGTCAAAGGAAAAAAAACGTTTCTTAGTTCCAGTTGTGTTTACATATTTTTAAATTAAATGTCGCTATAGAAGATTACTCTATCTGCATGAATTATTTTATTTATATTTGTTTACGAAATGGCAATCATCGTGTAAGTTTTTATTAGATATTGTAATTATTAATATCGATTTCATTAACTTCTCTATCAACACGTATATTTTAAAACATTGGAACCATATTTTTCATTAGCTTTAGGTTCATTATAGTATTTTCACCTTAACCCTTACTATACCGTGATAATTAAAACAAAAGGTTTATGAATGAAACGCACGTAAATTTACGTCTCTGGTAGGCAAAGGGTTAAACCTCAGAAAAGTTACTATCCACAATTTTATCAAACATAACAAGTACATAGATGACCGATCTTTGCCCGTAAGTATATCCAATAAAATATATAAAGTAAAAGTAAATCCAATTGATTTTCTTGGTCTAACCTACAACCACTCATTGGCTTAGTGTTGCTTAACAAAACGCCATCTATTGTCAAGTAGCTTTAGTGTTGTTGTGTCGGTAAAACAGTAGATGGCGCTAGTTGCCATAATAATATTGTAGCAGTTTTTCATTGCATTGAACACTCGAATAAAACGACTTCTCCTAAAAACGAAACCTAACTAGAGCTATTTATAACCCCCGCATACTAAATTTCTTAAAAATCGTAGGAACCATTTCCGAGATTCTATATAATATGTATAAAAAATTTTGCTCGTTATAAGGTATTACATACCTACTTACTAATTTCTTGCAACGAGACAAAAATAACAGCCCTAGACTCCTGTCTACCTTCAAACCTGCAT